>JAOWBW010000267.1:0-612500 GCA_026119855.1 Campanula takesimana | reverse complement strand
GCTATATGTTATGTGGCTCTTTCTACCAATCAAACCAAATTTTGAAAGGGATTCAAATCAACATAGAAAAGGTACGAAGAGTATAAGTATCACATGCTAACAATTGTTAAGTACTGAAGTTAATCCTCACAATAATTTTACAATTTGGTAATTTATGATCAAATTAAGCAATGAAGTGTAAAACAATTTAAAATTTGATTGTTTGATTGGATTCAAAATGATCGTGTAGCTTTCTTTTAGGATTTAGGCTAGTGGGTGAATTATTGTTTTGATTCTAGAAATTTTGTTTGTATTTATTTATCTAATTTGAAAGAATTTCTGATATATTGTTTTGATTCTACAAACCATACACTGCATAATTTTAGGATTGACTTATTGAGATTTAAAATTCTTTTGCATAAGTTTTGTTTAAAATTAATGAAGATTGAAATTTAAAATTTGAAATTTAAAATTTGAAATTTGAAATTTAGAGAGTTTCCTTTTCACTTGTGCTTGGCCTATTGAATGACGCCATGTGGAATTCCACGTCATAATTCCACGTGGCACGCTGTATGAGCTCGAATTGATTCTACTTTAATATATCCATACCCTGCATATTTTAGGATTGACTTGTTGAGATTTAAAATTCTTTTGCTTAATTTTTGTTTAAAATTAATGAAGATTGAAATTTAAAATTGAAATTTGAAATTTAGAGAGTTTCCTTTTCACTTGTGTTTGGCCTATTGAATGACGCCACGTGGAATTCCACGTCATAATTTCACGTGGCACGCTGTATAAGCTCGAATTGATTCTACTTTAATATATTAGATAGATAGATAGATAGATAGATAGATAGATAGATAGATAGATAGATAGATAGATAGATAGATAGATAGATAGATAGATAGACAGATAGATAGATGGACAGACAGACAGACGGACAGACAGACAGACAGACAGACAGACAGACAGACAGACAGATAGATAGATTGATTGATAGATTGATTGATTGATAGATTGATTGATAGATTGATAGATTGATAGATTGATAGATAGATAGATAGATAGATAGATTGATTGATTGATTGATTGATTGATTGATTGATTAATCAAATCAAGAGAAACCCTAGGAGTTGCATATCAAAATTCGAAGTTGCTCCTGCTATATGTTATGCGGCTCTTTCTACCAATCAAACCAAATTTTGAAAGGGATTCAAATCAACATAGAAAAGGTACGAAGAGTATAAGTATCACATGCTAACAATTATTAAGTACTGAAATTAATCCTCACAATAATTTTACAATTTGGTAATTTATGATCAAATTAAGCAATGAAGTGTAAAACAAGTTAAAATTTTATTGTTTGATTGGATTCAAAATGATCGTGTAGCTTTCTTTTAGGATTTAGGCTAGTGGGTGAATTATTGTTTTGATTCTAGAAATTTTGTCTGTATTTATTTTTTTAAGTTGAAAGAATTTCTGATATATTGTTTTGATTCTACAAACCATACACTGCATAATTTTAGGATTGACTTATTGAGATTTAAAATTCTTTTGCATAAGTTTTGTTTAAAATTAATGAAGATTGAAATTTAAAATTTGAAATTTAAAATTTGAAATTTGAAATTTAGAGAGTTTCCTTTTCACTTGTGCTTGGCCTATTGAATGACGCCCTGTGGAATTCCACGTCATAATTCCACGTGGCACGCTGTATGAGCTCGAATTGATTCTACTTTAATATATCCATACCCTGCATATTTTAGGATTGACTTGTTGAGATTTAAAATTCTTTTGCTTAATTTTTGTTTAAAATTAATGAAGATTGAAATTTAAAATTGAAATTTGAAATTTAGAGAGTTTCCTTTTCACTTGTGTTTGGCCTATTGAATGACGCCACGTGGAATTCCACGTCATAATTTCACGTGGCACGCTGTATAAGCTCGAATTGATTCTACTTTAATATATTATATAGATAGATAGATAGATAGATAGATAGATAGATAGATAGATAGATAGATAGATAGATAGATAGATAGATTAATCAAATCAAGAGAAACCCTAGGAGTTGCATATCAAAATTCGAAGGTTCTCCTGCTATATGTTATGCGGCTCTTTCTACCAATCAAACCAAATTTTGAAAGGGATTCAAATCAACATAGAAAAGGTACGAAGAGTATAAGTATCACATGCTAACAATTGTTAAGTACTGAAATTAATCCTCACAATAATTTTACAATTTGGTAATTTATGATCAAATTAAGCAATGAAGTGTAAAACAATTTAAAATTTGATTGTTTGATTGGATTCAAAATGATCGTGTAGCTTTCTTTTAGGATTTAGGCTAGTGGGTGAATTATTGTTTTGATTCTAGAAATTTTGTTTGTATTTATTTATTTAATTTGAAAGAATTTCTGATATATTATTTTTAGATTTTTTTTATAGAAAAAAGAAACACGTTTATTTTGAGACGGAGTACTACTTTTCTTATTTACTCCCTTCTTGAAAGCATATTTTAGTTCTTAGCATTTTGCCTTTTTTTTTTCTTCTGTTGCGTATTGTTTTACAACTTTTATTATCCAAAGAGCTGGACTACCATGCGACGGTCTCACCTTGTGAGACTCACCTTGTGAGACCGTTCCCGCTATTTTTTTTTTTTTTTAAATTGTTTTTTCCCTGACATTTTTTGCTAGCCAGCAAAAGTAACACTTTTTATAAGGAAATGTAACACTTTTTTCTCATATGTAACACTTTTTTTTTTCAAAAAAAAAAAAACTATTTATATTATTTTGCGAAATTGATGTTACATCTTACAATGAAGTGTTACTTTTTAAAGACCAAACTGTTACTTTCTTCATAAGAAAGTGTTACATTTTCTAATCACAAAAATTATTTATATTATTTGTGAAACTGCTGTTACATCTTACAATAAAAAGTGTTACTTTTTTAAGACCAAACTGTTACTTTCTTCATAAGAAAGTGTTACATTTTATTATGACGAGCAGCTCACTTGTTTTGTATGTTACAATATATATATATTTTTTAAATAAACCATATCATAGTTTTATTAGTCTCGTCGAGACGAATACAACGGTATTTTTTTTTTAAAAAAAAATCTACTTCAAAATCTCAAGATATATCATTTTAAAATTATTTGAGTTTTTTTTTTTTAACAAACACGTGGATTGGGAAAAGGGGGGGGGGGGGGCGCCGTCTCACGTGCCGTCTCACAGCGTGAGACGGTCGCATACAAGTATTGTTCTTATCCAAATTTACTCCCCCACCCCCAAACAAATGCTTTCATTAGGTATATTAGTTAATTAAGAAATAGATCTAGAATATTTTTTATAGAAATTTTTGTTGGGGTCGTTATCTTTTAGTTTTAAGATATTAGGGCTCGTTTGGTTGTCGGATAAATATATGTGGTATTATTATTAATTATTAAATCGCTTCTTATTAGTTAAGGGTACTAATAATCCTAGTATCAAGAACAAGATGTTGTTTGGTAGAGACAGGATTAACATATTTTGATTATGTCTTCAAACAATCTTACTATCCATTTTCCAATAATACCCATATCCAACATTTACGAAATTATGTTTTTTATTAACAGAAAATAGGAAAAATAATTTTAAAAATGAGATTACTTAATATATACCCCCTTTGAATTTTTTTTTTTTTTTTTGGGAATATACCCCCCTTTGCATTAAAGACTTTTGTTTTATACCAAAGAAATTTTAAGCTTTATAGGATATAGGAAATACAAAAAAAAAAAAAAAAAAAAAGTTGTAAAATTAATAATCAATTTGAATTCCATCTATTAGTTCTTCAAGACTGGTGACTGTGTTTTAAAAAAAAAAATGGTGACTAGAAATGCCCAATTTTCAGTCCCCAAAGGAGTGGCCCAGTGGTAAAGCCAAGCATCACCCTCGATGAGCATTAGGATTCGATCCCTCTCCTCGCCTCTTATAGCGTGGACATTGTCAAAAAAAAAAAAAAAAAAAAAAAAAAAAACTGTAATTGAAATGGATATCATGTTCATCAAAATATACAAAGTTACTCACCACATCCAACCCACTATCTCAAACCTCTCGTCTCTACAGTCTCTTTCCCTTCTACCAAATAACACCAAATAACACACCGACCCCTTCCAATGGGAAAGTCAAAGAAGTGATTGAGAAGCTACTCTGAGTCGGCTTCATAAGGGTGATAGAATACCCTTCCTGGCTCTCCAACATATTAACAGTCACGAAGGCCAATGGGAAAGTCCGATGTTGTGTTGATTTTAGGGATCTCAATAAAGTAAGCCCTAAGGATGATTTCCCTCTCCCGAATATCGACATGCTTGTGGACACGACCTCGAGCTTTGAGGTCAAATCCTTTGTGGATGGTTTCGCCGGTTACAATCAGATTAAGATGGCCGAGGAAGACGAAGAAAAAACCGCCTTCACCACCCCGTGGGGGACGTTTTGCTACACCGTGATGCCTTTTGGGTTAAGAAATTCCGGGGCTACCTACCAAAGGGCCGCAACCGCACTCTTCCATGACATGGTCCATAAAGAGATAGAGGTGTACGTCGATGATATGATCGTCCATTCCAAGGGTACCGACGGACAGCATCTGATAGATCTGAGGAAGTTCTTCGACAGGCTAAGGAAACACTCCATGAGACTCAACCCAGCCAAGTGCACTTTTGGAGTTTCCCGTGGCAAAGTTTTGGGATACATGGTCACCGAGCGTGGCATTGAGATTGATCCTCAAAAGGTTAAGGCAATTGTGGAGATGAGGCCACCCCACACCCAAACAGAGGTGAAAGCCTTCATGGGACGGTTACAATACATTAGTCGTTTCAAAAACCAACTCACTACCACATGTGAGCCCATTTTCAAATTGTTAAGAAAGAACGCAGAGGTTTAATAGAATGAGGAATGTCAAAGGGCCTTCGAGAGAATCAAATCCTACCTTACCCATCCGCCCATCCTTTGCCCTCCGCACAAAGATAAGCCTCTCCTTCTGTATTTGATAATGACTGACACATCGGTAGGAGCCATGTTGGCCCAAGAAAAGAAGGATTCAAAAGTGGAGAATACCATTTACTTTGTAAGCCGAAAGTTGCAAGGAAGTGAACTCAACTACTCCGCCATTGAGAAAACTTGTGCCGGATTAGTATGGGTGGTGAGAAAATTGAAACACTACACGCATTCCCAATCAGTAAAGCTCATCTCCAAGATAGATCCCATCAAATGCTTATTGGAAAAGCCATCTCTGTCCATGAGACTCGCCAAATGGTCATTCTTCCTAGCAGAATATGACATTAGTTACGTGACACAAAAGGAAATCAAAGGGAGAGTTATGGCAGAACACCTAGCAGATTTCCCTAGCAATGAAGAGAAGGAAACTAAGCCACAGTTTCCTGATGAAGGGATCTTCGCTCTCAAAGGCGAAAACAAATGGCAATTGTTCTTTGATGGTGCCGCAAACAAGAGGGGAAACGGCATCGGAATGCTCCTAGTAGATCCAAAAAATAAGCACACCCCTATTGCCATCAAATTGAACTTTGATGTGACCAATAATGCCGCTGAATATGAGGCATGCACGGCTGGACTGGAAGCCGCCCTTGAGAGAAATGTGAAAGAATTGGAGGTATACAGAGATTCGGCTTTAATCATCAACCAAGTGTCTAACAAATGGAAGACGTTGGACCCGAATATCATGCCCACATGGAAGAGATCATGGCCTAATTCAAAGAGGTCAGTTTTCATTACCTACCAAGGGATCGGAACCGGTTTGTGGATGCATTGGCCACATTGGCCTCCTTGGTGGAGATTCCCGAAGGAAAATCAATAAAACCCTTCAGAGTCGGTAGGAAAGAAAATCCAGCCTACTGTTGTGAGATAGACAGAATCTCGGGAAAGGTAGAAGAGCCATGGTACAACCAAATCTACCGATTCCTCAAAGAAGTGGAAGCTTCCTTCACGAATGAGAAAGGAGAATACAAGGATGGGATTAAGGCCAAAGGCATGACAGCTCTCAAACGGTTAGCATCTCACTATGTTGTCCTGGGGGACATCTTGTATAAGAAACGCCATCAGGGCCTCCTTCTAAGGTGCATAAGCATGGAAAAGGCAAGAGAACTCATGAAAGAAGTCCATGGCGGGGTGTGTGGTCCCTATATGAATGCACGGGCTCTAATGCAAGTCATCCTACGAATGAGGTATTTTTGGATCTCGATGGAATCCGATTGCATACAATTTGTGAAGAAGTGTGATAAATGTCAACGGTTTTCCAACCTCAATCACCTGTCGCCTCATCATTTGTAGTGCATGACAACCCCATGGCCTTTCGCAACTTGGGGTATCAACATCATTGGAAAGATCTCTCCGTCTGGAAGCAATGGTCACGAATTTGTCTTGGTAGCTGTGGACTACTTCACAAAATGGGTCGAAACCAAGTCTTATAAGGTCCTGACCTCGAAAAGGGTGGCGGAATTTATAAAAGAGAACATCATGTGCCGCTACGGAGTTCCAAATGAGGTCATCACAGACAATGGCTCACACTTTGAAGGGGAATGCGACCGACTGTTAGAGGAATTCTGAGTCACAAGTCATCCCCCTACAGGCCTCAGACCAACGGCGCAGTGGAAGCCGCCAACAAAACGCTTGAGAGGATCATTAGGAAAATGGCAACACGAGGTAAGGATTGGCCTGAAAAGCTACATCTATCACTCTAGGGCTACCGAACTTCAGTCAGGACTGCTACAGGGGAAAAACCCTTTTGCTTTGACCTACGGAATAGAAGCCATGCTCCCAGCCGAGCTGGAAGTTCCGTCATTGAGAATTCTGTTTGAAAATAAAATTCATGAGATAGACTGGCTCCGGAGTCGGCATGAAGAATTGGCCTTGCTAGATGAGCGTCATCTGAAAGCAATGGAACATATCCGTGCCTACCAAGGGAGAATGGCACGATCCTTTGATAAGAAAGCGAAGCCCCGAGAAATTCGGGTTGGAGATTTGGTTCTCAAAGAAAAACCTCCAGGGAGGTCTAGCCCTGATGGAAAATGGGAACCAGTATGGATTGGTCCCTTTGTAGTAAAAGAGATCTTCTCGGGAGGCGCAATGAGACTAGCAGATTTGGATGGCAATCCCTTCATGCACCCGGTCAACGGAGACAAGCTCCGCCGCTATTTTGTTTAAAATATATTTATATATATATATAGGTGCTAAAAGAATATACCCACCTAGATTGAAAACCCGTTTGGGCGGTCTAGAGAAAAAACAGGGTTGCACCATGATTCGTGAAAAGAACTACGATGACCTGAGCCCTTTAGTCATATTTGTAAAAGGGAAATGTAGGCAGCCAATTCTTGGTCCAGTCTCAAAAATAAATAAAATTCAAATCCCATTTTAATCAAGAGGCTTCGTACAAATGTAAACATAGCCTTACAAAATGTCAAGGACAAGTAACCATTACCACTGCGGTTAAAACACTTCTTTGATAAGTTCAAGCACGGTCTACTCACGACTCAAAATAACATGCTAAAATACAAATAAAATATCTAAATAATCTAATGTGTCTGCAATGGCAATGGGTGGATACTTAGGACATAGGGTCGTCAATGCTCCTCACTTGTCCACTTCTTCTTTTGACTCCTCCGAGTCTTCTTTTTCTTAGTGTCAAAAATCTCGATTTCCCTCCTTCCAAGGTCGGGTATTCTCCCAGTCTCCTCAATGAGTCCGGCTGCTCTCAAAGCCGTGTTGGCTGCAGCCCGAGCCCGGAAATCCTCCATCCGTGCTTCAACCTTAGGCACTGTGGCCATCCTCCTCTCGGCCAGAACCCGATAGTCATCCACAACATCTCTAGTATGGTTATGGCCACTCGCCATAGCCTCGGTATCCCTCAAAGTCTTACTTATGTCATAATCCTCTCTGAGAGTAGCCTCACGCCTCTCCCCAATGAGCCGCTGAGTCTGCCCCATAGTCTGTTCATACCAATCTAAGTAAACCGTGGTCAGAACCGTGCTGGCTACGCCCTTGAGAAGTACTTGAGCCAGAAAGAGGGGATATGTCCACATCCATGCAAAAAGTGAAATGGTAGATGGATCCCACATGGACAGTGACAAAGGCCTCAGATGCTCCGGGTTGACATCCGACCACTCTGACAAAGGAGACTGTAACAACCCAAACTGCCTACGAACCAAGGAAGGGATGTAGAAAGATGATCCCAAAAGTCTCGGTACCTGAACAATGGGAGAACCCCCTGGTACTCTCTCACAGAACCAATGCGTCAATGAGGAATCCACCAACGAATCTGCGAAGTCAGGAGATGAGCCATATAAGCCTCCCAATCACCCTGAGTGAGATCCAAAAGTATGCATCTCAGAGAATAAGACCATGGTTTGTGAGAAAGAGGAGCCTCAGGAACGGCCATCAACCTCTCCCTCAACCACATGGTAAGAAGGGCCGGACTACCACTGCGCATAAAGCCATCGCCTAAGGCTAAGCGATCCATGCTATGAAAAGTCTCTCCTAAGATCAAAGGGACGATGTCCTTCCCTGCCAGGCATTCCTCGAGGACACTCAACAAACCCCTATGTCAAGTGCCCTTGGAGCCAACCATGTAGAAAAAGGCAAGAACACATAACCCAAAGGCATTCCAAGAAGCTTCATCCGTGTGATCCATGAACCGTTCGGGAAGGTCCGAAATGTTAATAAAAGTAGGATTGAGAACCATACACTGAGCCTCTTCTAAAGGAATGTCGAGAAGAGAAACCAACCTTTAAACACATATTGTGTCATCAACCGAAGGGACGACAATGATCTCCGTGTCCACACCCCCCCCCACCAAAGCCTTAAAGTCCTCGTAAGTCGGAGTGATTTCATTGTAAGAGAAACAATACACATGTCTCCTTATATCCCAAAAGGACGCAGCAGCCCTCAAAAGCTCGAGGTCCGGGATGAACTCCTTGAAAGACCAAAAGGACTTGAGTCCAAACTTGTCTTGGAAAATGCCTTTGTTATCCTTCATATGATACCGCATCCAAAGCCTAAGGTTGCACTCAAAACATTCTTGATCAATCTTGGGCAATTTTGGTGGTTTCTCCATAAGAAAGGTCTCCATGAAGTAGGAAGCTCTTGGAATGAAAATGGTGAACTATTTCTGAACTTCAGACCAAGGCACTGAAGAGGATGACCAGACTTGGAGAAAAATGGATGCAAAAAGTACACCCTTTGGCCCAGCCGTACGGATACTTTCCCCTGACATAATTGATGATTTCTTGTTGGAAGTTGGCTTTATGATTCCACCCATTAAAAGCCTCATCCCTGTTGGTGTTGGTGCCCTAGGAATGTTTAATAAACGTTTTAATTGTTAACACTTATTTCATATTAATAAAGAGATGTTTTGATTATTATTGTTGTTCATGTTTACTTATAATAATCTCCGTCCCTATTACTTGTTTGATATTAGTATAAAGGCTAAATGATCATGGGATGATCATGTTAGATTTATGGTTACTTGTTTAGTACTGGACATGACCCGCTCTATGAGATTTATGTCATGGTAAATGTCATACATATATCTCATATTAGTTGTGTCATTTGAATCCTTAGACATGAAGTTATTATGGTCTTCCACTTGATGAACATTATGTTTGACATATTCAAACGCTACCTTTAACCGGGTAGTTATAAAGGGTATGATTGGCATAATCGGATTCATGTAGGGAAGAATAATAAGCTAAATGGATTTGTCCCTCTACGGAGAGATGTCAAGCTTGGGCCTCTCCTAGGAATGATGTTGATGAAAATGTTCGATCGGACTCAAATGAATTGATTGGATTAATGTCATTTGGATTATCAACATATTCAGAATCGAGAAAGTATTGAACAAATACAAGTTGACTTGTTGACCATGACTTGTGTTCAATGACATTGTGGACAAAAGGATTGTGACATATTCTAAAGGAATGCGAACTTGTATCTAGTTATACTATTTGGGTAGGTATGACAGTTTGCTAGAACCTAATCATATCTTATGGATTCATGTTTGAACCCATTGCCAACATAGTATAATCCTAGAGGGTCACACACAATAGAATGAATCCTAAAAGGACTATATTGGAATATAAGGTCGAAGGACCATTTGAGGATTTAAGGAAATTAGATGAAGAAAAGTGGAATAAGGGAGGTCCGAGCGGACCAGACCATAGACCCGGGCGGACCATGACAAGTCCGGTCGGACCCTGTGTTGTACCCGGCCGGACCAAGGCGGTTTCGGGAGGAAACTTCCTTAATCCGTTTTCTTGCGGGTTTAGACATAAGTTACCTATTTGGAATATGTCTAACTTGTATATAAACAGCCCTAATTCGTCCTTAATCAGTCTATGTGTTTTTGTAAGCCTCCAAAAGAGTTTTTGAGAGAATTTTTTTTGTTCTAAGAGATCCTAGATTGAAGGACAAACTTATACACAAATTATATTCCATATAGTTCATATTAATTGTGAAAACGTATTTCATAATTTGGTCTAGCAACCAAGATCAAGAAGCTCCTTGATATTCGTTCGTGGTGTGGATACCGTTAGAGAGTGAAACTCATCATCTTTAAAGTTTGTGTTCAAGCTTTGTGTTCGTGATCAAGTTTCTAAATCTCCACCAAGATTAAAGGCTAGAAATCAAAGTCATCAAGGGTTAGTATTCTAGTATTCATATTTTATGTATTTGATATAATCATATGAACGGATCTATGGCTTTGGGTTTCTATTAAAATTTTAAATGCTATTATCCGCTGCGCATGTTACTCTGAAACCCAACAGTGGTATCAGAGCCCCGTTCATGTTGATTACTTCAATACTAGATCATGTTATGTGTATATAAATTGCTTGTTTATGTGCCTAGCATGATATGAATATTGGATTATGATGTTTATGTGTTATATGATTTTATGTGGTTTATTGTTTTATAAACATTAATCGAACGATTCAATCGCAATAAAAATTATGTTGGATTTAAAATTGTTTAGGTTATCAATTTCTGATTGGATCAAAGTTTTGATAATCGAGGAAAAACGATTTTGAGACAAATTTTCGAACTTTAAAATTTCTGGGATTTTGGCGTAGGTCTGACCGGACCAAAGGAAGGACCCGGCCGGACCATCTGGTTTGGAGCGGGGTTCTGTTCTTTGTTTTGGTCAGATTCAGAATCTGGAATTTTTCGAAGAGGTCGGACCGGACCAGTGACAGTACCCGGCCGGACCTGCTGGTCTGGAGCGGGTATGGGGCAGTTGGTTTGGGTGCGGATCTTGGGTTTGATTTTTCCTATTTGTTTTGATCTTGTGATTATGAGATTGGATCAAAGTTTGGATGGCTAATCTACGTTCATCGAGATTGTGTTTCCCAAATTTGATCGCAATCAAAGTTTCAAAGATAAAACGAAGTTAGAATTATGAAGAGTTCATAATTGCTAAAATTGAGAAATAAAGTTCTTGATTCAAAGATTGGAGATCCATGTGGAATTGTGGATGCAATTGGCCTACGTTCATCGAGACCATCTATTGCTTAGTTTCGGCCACATGGACTACTTTCTTGGTTTCTTGAATTAGTGCGGAATTGTGGTTGCCTTATGGCTTAGTTTCGGCCGCACTTTTTGTTATCTTGATTTTGAGATAATAACCAAAGTTGAAATAGTCTCATCCTCATAATTATAGAGAAACTAATGACACATAAATATTATGCTTAAATTAATGATTATTAATTTAATGACTAAACTTGATGTGTAACATGTTTATACTATGTACTCATAAATTTGTTATATGTTATATGTGATAAACATTCAAAGAAAGTTTTAAGTTCCTTTTGCCATGCCATGATTAAAACACTTGTTAGTATATGAATGATTTCAATGTAGTTTTCGCCCTAGCGAGGTGCATTAATTTTATTTATGTATGAGCAAGATAGATAATGTGGGCACGCCCTAGCGAGGCACATTAACTATACGTTTAAAATGGTTGGACTTAATTAGGCGTCAAAACAGTTTTGGGCCTAGGAAAAGATGAGATTAAACATGCTTTTTGAAATTGGATTTCTTAAAGAATCTCAGAAAATGATCTAAGAATCATATGGGATATGATTGACATGATTGTCTACCTAATTAATTTGATTGTGTAATCCGCCTTAGCGGACTTGAAATTAAATTAAAGTTGGATCTTAGCCCATTTAAATTATATTGTACATTGGATGTATAAGAAGGTTGTATAATTTAGTGGGAGTATATATTTGTTGGAAAAATACATTATTAATTTCTTTAATGAAAAATGCTACTTATTAAATTTTGAAAATTTTGCATAATTGTAGATAATGACTACTAACACTCAATCAATTTCGTTGCGATCGATCCTTGAAAAGGATAAGCTCCAAGAGAATAGTACGAACTTTATGGATTGGATCCGTAGCCTAAGAATTGTTCTTAGGTAAGAAGATAAGTTGTACATTCTCGATGGGCCTCTTCCCGTTGAACCAGAACCTACTGCCCCTAGGGCAGAAAGAGACAGTTACAAGAAACATCGTAATGATTCTAGAGATGTAAGTTGTCTCATGTTTGCTACTATGTGCTCAAAACTCCAACAAAGTTTGGAACATTTGGAAGCCTATCAGATAGGCGTGGAGTTAAGAGCCATGTTTCAAGAGCAAGCTAGGCAAGAGAGGTACAAGACCATTGTTGTATTCACTTCTTGCAAAATGAGTGAAGGGCAACAAGTGAGTCCTCACATGCTTAAAATGAAAGGTTATGTAGAGCATCTTGAGAAACTTGGCTATCCAATCCCATTGGAGCTAGCCACGGATCTCATTCTTAATTCATTGCCTAAAAGTTATAATCAGTTTGTGATGAATTATAACATGCATGGAATGGATAAGAATCTCTCCGAGTTGCATGGTATGCTTAAAACTGCAGAGATGAAGAATGTGGAGAAAGGTTCTCCTGTGGGAAGAAGGCTAGTGCCAAAGGAAAGGGTAAGAAAGTTGTCAAACCCAAGATAAGCAAGGCAAAGGTTGCCAAGGCTTCTGAGGCAAAACCCGATTCACAAAAGGATGCAATTTGTTTCCATTGTCAAGAAATTGGTCATTGGAAACGTAACTGCAAGGCTTTTAAGGAAGTGCAAAAGAAGAAGAAGAGCAGTGGGACTGCGTCGACTTCAGGTATCTATATGATAGATATTCTCCTTTCTACCACTGATTCTTGGGTATTGGATACCGGATGTGGTTCTCACATTTGTCTAAATGTGCAGGGACTAAAGAATATGAGACTACTTAAAGAGGGTGAAGTGGACCTATGAGTCGGGAATGGAGCAAGAGTTGCTGCATTAGCCGTAGGAACTTATGAAGTCACTTTACCTTCCGGTTTAATACTTGTTTTGAACAGTTGCTATTATGTACCGGATTTAAGTAGAAATATTATTTCAATTTCTTGTTTGGATAATGAATGTTTTAAGTTTCTTATTGAAAATAAGAAATTTTCTATTTATTTAAATGATGTGCTTTATGGTATTGCAAATTCATTTAATGGCCTTTATGTCTTGGATGTCAAGAATGATGAAAATGTTTATCATATAAATAAGAAATCTAAACCTAATGATGTAAATCATACTTATTTGTGGCATTTCCGTCTTGGTCATATTAATGAGAAGCGTATCTCAAAACTCCATGGGGACGGCCTTTTGGGTTCATGTGATCTTGAGTCATATGATACTTGCGAGTCGTGTCTTCTTGGAAAAATGACTAAGACACCTTTTACCAAGCTAGGTGAAAGGGCAAGCGACTTATTGGGGTTGATACATTCCGATGTATGCAGACCACTAAGTAGCAATGCTAGGGGAGGATTTCAATACTTCATAACCTTCACTGATGATTATAGTAGATTTGGGTATGTTTACCTAATGAAATATAAAAGTGAAGCATTTGAGATATTTAGAATATTTCAAAATGAAGTAGAAAAACAACTTGGCAAAAGTATTAAGGCACTTCGATCGGATCGAGGTGGAGAATACTTGAGTCATGAATTCGATGATCATCTAAAGAATTGTAGAATAATTTCACAATTGACTCCACCCGGAACGCCACAATGGAATGGTGTGTCTGAGAGGAGGAATCGGACCTTGTTGGACATGGTTCGATTAATGATGAGTCGAGTTGATCTTCCTTTATCCTTTTGGGGTTACGCTCTAGAAACCGCTGCTCTCACACTGAATCAAGTTCCAACTAAATCGGTTCAAAAGACTCCATATGAGATGTGGAGTGGAAAGAAACCTAATTTGTCTTTCATGAGTATTTGGGGTTGCGAAGCTTTTGTCAAAAGACTTGTCTCCGACAAGCTAGCACACAAATCTGATAAATGTATTTTCGTAGGATATCCTAAGGAAACTAAAGGATATTACTTTTACAACCGAGAGGACAACAAGGTGTTTGTTTCCCGTACTGGTGTCTTTCTAGAGAAACAGTTTCTCTCCAAAGAAATCAGTGGGAGTAAAATAAATCTTGAAGAATTCGAGACCCAGAAAATAACATTGAACCGATAGTGGAACAAGAACAAGAACCACAAGGAATTGTGGAACCTGTTCAAAATACACAAGTATCTCGCAGATCTGTAGGTTCCGAGCCCGAGAGATATGGTTTTCTCGTAACGGATAGTAATGAGGTGGAGATCATTGACAATGATGAACCAACCACCTACCAAGAGGCGATGTCTTCTCCTGATTCAGATAAGTGGCTTGGAGCCATGCAATCTGAATTGCAATCCATGCAAGATAATCAAGTTTAGAACTTGATTGATGCACCCGAAGGTGTAAAAACCATAGGATGCAAATGGGTCTTAAAGAAGAAGACTGACATGGATGGGAAGGTGCATACTTACAAAGCTAGACTTGTAGCGAAAGGTTATAGGCAAGTTCATGGTATTGCCTATGATGAAACCTTTTCACCCATAGCAATGATCAAGTCTATAAGAATTTTGCTTGCCATTGCCGCATATCATGACTATGAAATATGGCAAATGGATGTCAAAACCGCTTTCCTAAATGGAAAACTACAAGAGGATGTGTATATGACACAACCAGAAGGTTTTGAACAAGATTCTAAGGTATGCAAAGATCCATCTATGGATTGAAGCAAGCTTCTAGGAGTTGGAATCTTCGTTTTGATGAATCGGTCAAAGAGTTTGGTTTCATCAAGAACGAAGATGAACCTTGTGTTTACAATAAGATTAGTGGGAGCATGGTGCTATTCCTTATTTTATATGTGGATGACATATTACTCATTGGAAACGACATTCCTACACTTCAGTCTGTAAAGACTTGGTTAGGAAAGTGCTTCGGAATGAAAGATATGGGTAAAGCCGCATACATTCTTGGCATTAAGATCTACAGAGATAGATCAAGGAAGCTAATTGGTTTAAGCCAAAGTACATACATTGACAAGGTCATTAGAAGATTCCGCATGGAAAATTCTAAGAGAGGAACCTTGCCAGTGTTACATGGAGTTTCTCTAAGCAGGACTCAATGTCCTAAGACAAAAGATGAGCGTGAGAAAATGAATGATGTTCCATATGCTTCGTCAATTGGGTCCATCATGTATGCCATGATTTGTACTAGGCCGGATGTATCTTATGCTTTGAGCATGACAAGTAGATATCAATCCGACCCCGGTGAAAATCACTGGATGGCTGTAAAAGCGATTCTTAAGTACTTGAGAAGGACTAAAGATTCATTTTTGGTCTATTGAGGAATGGAAGATGATCTCGTGGTAAAAGCTTACACGGATGCAAGCTTCCAAACCGACAGAGACGACAGTCGATCGCAATCGGGTTTTGTGTTTATGTTAAATGGTGGAGCTGTAAGATGGAAGAGTTCTAAGCAAAGTACAACCGCTGATTCTACAACGGAAGCTGAGTATATTACTGCATCGGATGCTGCAAAGGAAGCTGTTTGGATTAAGAAGTTCATCACTGAACTAGAAGTGGTTCCTAGTATTGCTAATCCAATAGACCTTTATTGCGATAATAATGGTGCTATTGCTCAAGCAAAGAAACCAAGAGCACATCAGAAATCCAAACACATACTTAGGTGTTTTTATATCATTCGAGAGATCGTTGATAGGGGAGACGTGAATATATGCAGAGTACCTACTGATGACAATGTCGCGGACCCGCTAACAAAGGGACTTCCACAAGCTAAACATGATGGTCATGTTAGGTCCATGGCTATTAGATACATGGGAGATTGGGCCTAGTGGGAGATTGTTGGTGTTGGTGCCCTAGGCACGTTTAATAAACGTTGTAATTGTTATCACTTATTTCATATTAATACAGAGATGTTTTGATTATTATTGTTGTTCATGTTTACTTATAATAATCTCCGTCCCTATTACTTGTTTGGTATTAGTATAAAGGCTAAATGATCATGGGATGATCATGTTAGATTTATGGGTACTTGTTTAGTACTGGACATGACCCGCTTTATGAGATTTATGTCATGGTCAATGTCATACATATATCTCATATTAGTTGTGTCATTTGAATCCTTAGACATGAAGTTATTATGGTCTTCCACTTGATGAACATTATGTTTGACATATTCAAACGCTACCTTTAACCGGGTAGTTATAAAGGGTATGATTGGCATAATCGGATTCATGTAGGGAAGAATAATAAGCTAAATGGATTTGTCCCTCTACGGAGAGATGTCAAGCTTGGGCCTCTCGTAGGAATGATGTTGATGAAAATGTTCGGCCGGACTCAAATGAATTGATTGGATTAATGTCATTTGGATTATCAACATATTCGGAATCGAGAAAGTATTGAACAAAGACAAGTTGACTTGTTGACCATGACTTGTGTTCAATGACATCGTGGACAAAAGGATTGTGACATATTCTAAAGGAATGCGAACTTGTATCTAGTTATACTATTTGGGTAGGTATGACGGTTTGCTAGAACCTAATCATATCTTATGGATTCATGTTTGAACCCATTGCCAACATAGTATAATCCTAGAGGGTCACACACAATAGAACGAATCCTAAAAGGACTATATTGGAATATAAGGTCGAAGGACCATTTGAGGATTTAAGGAAATTAGAGGAAGAAAAGTGGAATAAGGGAGGTCCGGGCGGACCAGGCCATAGACACGGGCGGACCATGACAGGTCCGGTCGGACCCTATGCTGTACCCGGCCGGACCAAGGCGGTTTTGGCAGGAAACTTCCTTAATCCGTTTTCTTGCGGGTTTAGACGTAAGTTACCTATTTGGAATAGGTCTAACTTATATATAAACAGCCCTAATTCATCCTTAATCAGTCTATGTGTTTTTGTAAGCCTCCAAAAGAGTTTTTGAGAGAATTTTTTTTGTTTTAAGAGATCCTAGATTGAAGAACAAAATTATACACAAATTATATTACTTATAGTTCATATTAATTGTGAAAACGTGTTTCATAATTTGGTCTAGCAACCAAGATCAAGAAGCTCCTTGATATTCGTTCGTGGCGTGGATACCGCTAGAGGGTGAAACTCATCATCTTCAAAGTTCGTGTTCAAACTTTGTGTTCGTGATCAAGTTTCTAAATCTCCACCAAGATCAAAGGCTAGAAATCAAAGTCATCAAGAGTTAGTATTCTAGTATTCATATTGTATGTACTAGTAGGTAACTCGTGCTTTGCACTGGAAACTAATTTGTCAGTTTTTTGCTATTTTTTTTTTTTTGCTATTTTTATTTAATAAAGAAACATAATATTTTTGGTATTTAAGTATATTGTATGTGAATTAAAACAGTTCCTTACAAATTTAGGACAATAGTGTTAATTTTTTTTAGCTTTTTTTTCCTATAATTTGTATTTATTATGATAATTAAAACTTGAAATTAAAGATGAGTTATTATTATTATGAATTAAATTTTAATTCTATACATGATTGACTCAATAATATTAGCTATCGTCTAATAAATTATTTTTTATTATATATACACATTATAATTAGTAAATATAAAATTCTATAGTGTACATATAATGTGTTAGTAGAATAATAAATTAATTAACTAATAATATTAATAGTAATAATTTATATATCTAGTAACTGTTATGATTAATTAATACTCCATTTTCTTAGAGTAAGAGTCCTACTTTGCTTACGCACATTTATTAAAAAATAATAGAAAATGGGTAAATATTGTAGGTGTGCTGAGAATATAGGTGTCCAAAACATAATTCATAGTGGAAGTGGACAATATATAAGTTAGCAAGTTTGGTCTTTTTGTAACTATAGAAGCATTAGAAAAAAAATATAGTCCAAAACACTATTCATCTTTTCTTATAATTTGTCAATTTGAGAAAGACTCTATGAAATATATTAAAATAGAAAGTAGAACTCTAACTCTTAGACGGAGTGAGTACTGCTAATACTAAATATTAGCATATATTGTATAATTATTAACTGATACTATTAATAATAGTTAATTTATATAACAATTATGGTTAACTAATACTATTATTAATAGCAATAATTAATATATATATATATATATATATATATATATATATATATATATATATATAGATGATAAAAATTATGATTAACTAATACTATTAATTAATAATAATTTTTAATTATTAACTCTAATTATAAAAAATATAAAACATAATAATAGTTTATTATTAATAATTAATTATTATTTGCTTAATATTAATATTAGCTAATACTATTAATTGTTAACTATTATAGTAACTATTACTATTATTAGTAATAGTTAACTATAATAGTTAACTATTACTAATAATAGTAATAGTTACTATAATAGTTAATTCTAATAGTTAACTATAATAGTTAACTATTACTAATAATATTAATAGTTACCCTATATAGTAACTAATAGTATTAGCTAATACTATTAGCTAAGAAAAAGAATTTGAAAAGTCACATATTTATGTTGGTAGGATTGATGTGACATCACCATATGCAAGCTTTTCTATAGTTTATCCACATGTCAACACTATAACTCTCCTCACCAACTTTAATATATATATATATATATATATAGATTTGATATAATCATATGAACGGATCTATGGCTTTGGGTTTCTATTAAAAATTTAAATGCTATTTTCCGCTGCGCATGTTACTCCGAAACCCAACAATCCCAACATACCATAAATACCCCGATATTTACTCTTCTGTGGCTCATGCAACATGATTTTTTGGACCTAGAAAAGAATTAGGCCTCCCATTGAAAATTATGAAAAGTCTCAGCGGTCCCCATGTGACGTAAGCCCATTGTTTTGAGTAAAAGAGTTATGCAGAAAATGCTAGGCGGTCCCCATGTGACGTAAGCCCATTGTTTTGAGTAAAAGAGTTGTGCAAAAAACGCTAGGCGGTCCCCATGTGACATAAGCCCATTGTTTTGAGTAAAAGAGTTGTGCAGAAAATGCTAGGCGGTCCCCATGTGACGTAAGCCCATTGTTTTGAGTAAAAGAGTTGTGCAGAAAACGCCAGGCAGTCCCCATGTGACGTAAGCCCATTGTTTTGAGTAAAAGAGTTGTGCAGAAAATGCCAGGCGGTCTTTGACGTAAGCCCATTGAATGTTGGAAAAATCCCGGCAGTCCTTAGTCGGACGTAAAAATCCCGGTAGTCCTTAGTCGGACGTAAGACCAGTTTTCCCGTCAAACTTCCCAAAGATGGAGTTGACCCAAGCCTTGACCCAGAGTGGTCATTTTAGGTTGGAGCCTTTGTCCTATGCGGTCCTTGACGTAAGCCCATTTGCCTTAGAAAAAGAAGGACCCCGATTTTGACCAAATGAGAGTCAAGTCCACCTCCCAATTTTGACCAAATGAGAGTCGAGTCCATCCTTTAGTCAACCCTCCCCGTAGAGTCGAATTGACCAATCCCCGATTTTGACCAAATGAGAGTCAAGTCCATCCTTTAGTCAACCCTCCCCGTAGAGTCGAGTTGACCGAATGCCGGCTTCGACCAAATGAGAGTCAAGTCCGTTCTAGGAGAGAATGATAGATATTCCCCTATGCTTTAGGAGAGAATGACAGATATTCCCTTACGCTTTAGGAAAGAATGACAGATATTCCCCTACGCTTTAGGAGGGAATGACAGATATTTCCCTACGTTCTAGGAGAGGACGACAGATATCCACCTATCTCACCCGACCTTAACGGTAACCCTTAGGTTTGAGACGCCAAGTTCCCCACCCGACCTTAACGGTCACCCTTAGGTTTGAGACGCCAAGTTCCTCACCCGACCTTAACGGTCACCCTTAAGTTTGAGACGCCAAGTTCCTCGCCCGACCTTAACGGTCACCCTTAGGTTTGAGATGCCAAGTTCCTCGACCGACCTTAACGGTCACCCTTAGGTTTGAGATGTCAAGTTCCTCTTCCGACCTTAACGGTCACCCTTAGGTTTGAGATTCCAAGTTCATCGTCCAACCTTAACGGTCACCCTTAGGTTTCAGACGCCAAGTTCCTCGCCCGACCTTAACGGTCACCTTTAGGTTTGAGACGCTAAGTTCCTCACCAGACCTTAACGGTCACCCTTAGGTTTGAGACGCCAAGTTCCTCACCCGACCTTAACGGTCACCCTTAGGTTTGAGACGCCAAGTTCCTCACCCGACCTTAACGGTCACCGTTAGGTCTGAGACGCCAAGTTCCTCACCCGACCTTAACGGTCACCCTTAGGTTTGAGTAGCCTTAAAATCTCTCACCCTCCCAAATTATGTTAAGGCTTGATTCCCCACTAATGGGATACGTAGGAATCCTATACCTCTAGGTCCAGCCATGCAAACAAATCGGTCAAAGCTGTCCTCCCATCATAAACAGATTAGGTTACTTTTTAGGTCGACAACCCCGCTTTCCTAAAGCGACGTTGCTGAGGGGCTCTGTAAGTACCTCAATCTGAACTTAAACCAACTTAGAGGAATTCTTAGCACCATTCGGAGATAAACTGATAGGCTAGGACCTCCCTAGGATAAACCAAAAATCTTAGGACTGCTCTGGAATTAAACTTAGAAAAATCCAGAAGCTCACCAGGCTGAGCCGTACGAATGGTTTGGGTACTAGAAGGGCCCAGCCGTACGGCTAGTTTGGGTGCCTTCAGTCCCTATAAATTAATTCCCTTGCTGATCATTTCAGGGGGAGAAACATTAGTTTGAGAGCATAAACTCTGCTGAAATACAAGCAGAAACACAAACATTGTGAGAATTGAGTGAAAGAGAGGAAGATAGGCTAGAATCAATCATTGGTGAGGCCTCCTTCTCCCCCATCTCCCTTTCACTCTTCTTTATTTACTTTTTTATGATCTTGTCCATTTAATGTTCATATACTTCTTGTAATATTATTACTTGGAACCAAGCCTTTGAAATGATTCATGGTGCCTTCATACCTTGTGTATGAATAGGGGTTAAAACCAAAGATGATCAAGGCTTGTTATGATAAATGCAATTTACTTTATGCCATTTACTTTCATGTCAATCTATATTTATGTCATTTAATTCCATGTCTTTACTTTTGGCTTGGTGATCCATTGCACATCTTGGAGAGAGCCCCTGCATATTTATGATGTTCATGTTTATTGTTGAGATGATCAAGTTTGGGTCGTAAAGTTGATGCCGGAAATAAGTGAAACACGGAGGAAAACACAAGTGAAACACAAGGAGAGGGATAACACTCGCTACTCTATGGAATCCACCAAAGGGTATTGAGTAAACGAAAGAAGACACTCTTCTTTATTTTAAATTTCCCAAGGCTAAAACAAAATCACAATCTGAGTTTTTCCCATCACAATGGGGTTTATATAGGCTGAATGGAACATCCCTCCATTCCATAGGCAAATGAATCATGAATAAATACAATACATGAACTAAGAAGGCAGAAAGTTGCTGCTGCAGTCTGTTCAGGCCACCTGTAGAAAAATTGCAATTTATCCTTCTAGAGACTTCCAAACGCTGAACCGTTTTTTTTTGTATGAAACTAGACTCATAGACCTTTCTAACGACTACTTCCACGCCTTCTGGAACATTCTAGATCAATATAGTTTATTCCCCAAAGCCGACTGAAAATCTGGTTCTGCATTCTGAACATCAGGTACTTCCAACTTATTTTCTGGACTTCTCTGCCATTCGTTGGATTTGTTCCTACCTGTATCATTCTCCCCCGGTTGAGGAAGACTCTTCCTCGAGTTAGAATCATCATTGTCACCATGATAAGGAGAAAGATCAGCCACATTAAACGTTGTTGAGACACCATAGCTTGCTGGAAGCTCAATCTTGTAAGCATTTTCACCAATGCGCTGCAACACCTTGAATGGACCATCTGCCCTAGGCTTGAGTTTCCCATGACGTCCCCTAGGAAAATTCTCCTTTTGAAGATGAACCCATACTAAATCTCCTTCCTTAAAAACTGCAGACTTCCGATGCTTGTCAGCACTTTCCTTGTACTTCTCGTTATGCTTAATTATTCTGTCGCGAATCTGCTCATGCAACTTCTTTATGTACTTGGCATGGTCCTCTGCATCGCCGCTGAAATGATGAGTAGTCGGAAGCGGAGCCAAATCCAGTGGGCTAAGAGGGTTCCGACCATAAACAACTTCAAATGGACTAGCACCAGTAGTTTGACTTACTGACCGATTGTATGCAAATTCGGCCTGTGCTAAAATTTGATCCCATTGGCGAGGCTTGCTCCCAACTAAGATCCTTAATAGGTTTCCCAAGCTCCTATTAGCAACCTCCGTTTGTCCATCAGTTTGTGGATGGTGGGAGGAGCTAAACTGCAGAGTAGTTCCCAGCTTCTTCCAAAGCGTACGCCAAAAATGGCTCATGAACTTTGAGTCACGATCTGAGGTAATGGTCTTTGGAACACCATGAATTTTCACTATCTCCTTGAAATAAAGGTCAGCCACATGTGTCGCATCCAAAGTTTTGTTGCAAGGAACAAAATGCGCCATTTTTTAGAACCGATAGACAACCACCATGATTGAGTCTTTATTAGTTTGTGTTCGGGGAAATCCAACAACAAAGTCTAAACTCACATCCTCCCATGGTGCCACCGGTACGGGAAAGGGAGTATACAATCCTGTATTTTGAGCATGAGACTTAGCAACATGACAAACCTTACAACGCTTTACATGTCGGATGACATCTCGGTCGATTCTAGGCCAATAGTACTTCTCTTTCACTAGAGAAAGCGTCTTATCTCTACCAAAATGGCCAGCTAGTCCTCCGCCATGAGCTTCAATGATGATCGCTTCTCTTAAAGAGCAGTCCGGAATACATAATCGGTTGTCCTTGAAAAGAAATTCGTCTTGCACAAGGAAATGATCATTTGGTCCTTTCCAACACCGCTGCCATATCTTCCCAAAAAATGGATCTTCTTCGTAAAGATCTTTAAGTACTTCGAAACCCAATACATTAACTTGCATTGTAGCCAACAAAGAATGTCTGCGACTTAGTGCATCTGCCACTTTATTGAGAACTCCCGATTTGTGTTTAATGTGAAAAGAAAAGGCTTGAATGAACTCAACCCATTTAGCATGTCTCTGTTGGTAGTGGTTCCCTAGGCACGTTTAATAAACGTTGTAATTGTTATCATTTATTTCATATCAACAAAGAGATGTTTTGATTATTATTATTGTTCATGTTTACTTATAATAATCTCCGTCCCTAGTACTTGTTAAGCACTAGTATAAAGGCTAAATGATCATGCGATGATCATGTTAGATTTATGGGTACTTGTTTGGAACAAGGTACTGGACATGACCCGCTGTATGAGATTTATGTCATGGTCTATGTCGAACATATATCTCATATTAGTTATGTCATTTGAATCCTTAGACTTGAAGTTATTATAGTCTTCCACTTGATGAACATTATGTTTGACATATTCAAACGCTACCTTTAACCGGGAAGTTATAAAGGGTATGATTGGCATAATCGGATTCACGTAGGGAAGAATAATAAGCTAAATGGATTTGTCCCTCTTCGGAGAGATGTCAAGCTTGGGCCTCTCGTAGGAATGGTGTTGATGAAATGTTCGGCCGGACTCAAATGAATTGATTGGATCAATGGCATTTGGATTATCAACATATTCGGAATCGAGAAAGTATTGAACAAAACAAGTTGACTGTTTGACCATGACTTGTATTCAATGACGTCGAGGACAAAGGGATTATGACATATTCTAAAGGTCAGCCACATGTGTCGCATCCAAAGTTTTGTTGCAAGGAACAAAATGCGCCATTTTTAGAACCGATAGACAACCACCATGATTGAGTCTTTATTAGTTTGTGTTCGGGGAAATCCAACAACAAAGTCTAAACTCACATCCTCCCATGGTGCCACCGGTACGGGAAAGGGAGTATACAATCCTGTATTTTGAGCATGAGACTTAGCAACATGACAAACCTTACAACGCTTTACATGTCGGATGACATCTCGGTCGATTCTAGGCCAATAGTACTTCTCTTTCACTAGAGAAAGCGTCTTATCTCTACCAAAATGGCCAGCTAGTCCTCCGCCATGAGCTTCAATGATGATCGCTTCTCTTAAAGAGCAGTCCGGAATACATAATCGGTTGTCCTTGAAAAGAAATTCGTCTTGCACAAGGAAATGATCATTTGGTCCTTTCCAACACCGCTGCCATATCTTCCCAAAAAATGGATCTTCTTCGTAAAGATCTTTAAGTACTTCGAAACCCAATACATTAACTTGCATTGTAGCCAACAAAGAATGTCTGCGACTTAGTGCATCTGCCACTTTATTGAGAACTCCCGATTTGTGTTTAATGTGAAAAGAAAAGGCTTGAATGAACTCAACCCATTTAGCATGTCTCTGTTGGTAGTGGTTCCCTAGGCACGTTTAATAAACGTTGTAATTGTTATCATTTATTTCATATCAACAAAGAGATGTTTTGATTATTATTATTGTTCATGTTTACTTATAATAATCTCCGTCCCTAGTACTTGTTAAGCACTAGTATAAAGGCTAAATGATCATGCGATGATCATGTTAGATTTATGGGTACTTGTTTGGAACAAGGTACTGGACATGACCCGCTGTATGAGATTTATGTCATGGTCTATGTCGAACATATATCTCATATTAGTTATGTCATTTGAATCCTTAGACTTGAAGTTATTATAGTCTTCCACTTGATGAACATTATGTTTGACATATTCAAACGCTACCTTTAACCGGGAAGTTATAAAGGGTATGATTGGCATAATCGGATTCACGTAGGGAAGAATAATAAGCTAAATGGATTTGTCCCTCTTCGGAGAGATGTCAAGCTTGGGCCTCTCGTAGGAATGGTGTTGATGAAATGTTCGGCCGGACTCAAATGAATTGATTGGATCAATGGCATTTGGATTATCAACATATTCGGAATCGAGAAAGTATTGAACAAAACAAGTTGACTGTTTGACCATGACTTGTATTCAATGACGTCGAGGACAAAGGGATTATGACATATTCTAAAGGTCAGCCACATGTGTCGCATCCAAAGTTTTGTTGCAAGGAACAAAATGCGCCATTTTTTAGAACCGATAGACAACCACCATGATTGAGTCTTTATTAGTTTGTGTTCGGGGAAATCCAACAACAAAGTCTAAACTCACATCCTCCCATGGTGCCACCGGTACGGGAAAGGGAGTATACAATCCTGTATTTTGAGCATGAGACTTAGCAACATGACAAACCTTACAACGCTTTACATGTCGGATGACATCTCGGTCGATTCTAGGCCAATAGTACTTCTCTTTCACTAGAGAAAGCGTCTTATCTCTACCAAAATGGCCAGCTAGTCCTCCGCCATGAGCTTCAATGATGATCGCTTCTCTTAAAGAGCAGTCCGGAATACATAATCGGTTGTCCTTGAAAAGAAATTCGTCTTGCACAAGGAAATGATCATTTGGTCCTTTCCAACACCGCTGCCATATCTTCCCAAAAAATGGATCTTCTTCGTAAAGATCTTTAAGTACTTCGAAACCCAATACATTAACTTGCATTGTAGCCAACAAAGAATGTCTGCGACTTAGTGCATCTGCCACTTTATTGAGAACTCCCGATTTGTGTTTAATGTGAAAAGAAAAGGCTTGAATGAACTCAACCCATTTAGCATGTCTCTGTTGGTAGTGGTTCCCTAGGCACGTTTAATAAACGTTGTAATTGTTATCATTTATTTCATATCAACAAAGAGATGTTTTGATTATTATTATTGTTCATGTTTACTTATAATAATCTCCGTCCCTAGTACTTGTTAAGCACTAGTATAAAGGCTAAATGATCATGCGATGATCATGTTAGATTTATGGGTACTTGTTTGGAACAAGGTACTGGACATGACCCGCTGTATGAGATTTATGTCATGGTCTATGTCGAACATATATCTCATATTAGTTATGTCATTTGAATCCTTAGACTTGAAGTTATTATAGTCTTCCACTTGATGAACATTATGTTTGACATATTCAAACGCTACCTTTAACCGGGAAGTTATAAAGGGTATGATTGGCATAATCGGATTCACGTAGGGAAGAATAATAAGCTAAATGGATTTGTCCCTCTTCGGAGAGATGTCAAGCTTGGGCCTCTCGTAGGAATGGTGTTGATGAAATGTTCGGCCGGACTCAAATGAATTGATTGGATCAATGGCATTTGGATTATCAACATATTCGGAATCGAGAAAGTATTGAACAAAACAAGTTGACTGTTTGACCATGACTTGTATTCAATGACGTCGAGGACAAAGGGATTATGACATATTCTAAAGGTCAGCCACATGTGTCGCATCCAAAGTTTTGTTGCAAGGAACAAAATGCGCCATTTTTTAGAACCGATAGACAACCACCATGATTGAGTCTTTATTAGTTTGTGTTCGGGGAAATCCAACAACAAAGTCTAAACTCACATCCTCCCATGGTGCCACCGGTACGGGAAAGGGAGTATACAATCCTGTATTTTGAGCATGAGACTTAGCAACATGACAAACCTTACAACGCTTTACATGTCGGATGACATCTCGGTCGATTCTAGGCCAATAGTACTTCTCTTTCACTAGAGAAAGCGTCTTATCTCTACCAAAATGGCCAGCTAGTCCTCCGCCATGAGCTTCAATGATGATCGCTTCTCTTAAAGAGCAGTCCGGAATACATAATCGGTTGTCCTTGAAAAGAAATTCGTCTTGCACAAGGAAATGATCATTTGGTCCTTTCCAACACCGCTGCCATATCTTCCCAAAAATGGATCTTCTTCGTAAAGATCTTTAAGTACTTCGAAACCCAATACATTAACTTGCATTGTAGCCAACAAAGAATGTCTGCGACTTAGTGCATCTGCCACTTTATTGAGAACTCCCGATTTGTGTTTAATGTGAAAAGAAAAGGCTTGAATGAACTCAACCCATTTAGCATGTCTCTGTTGGTAGTGGTTCCCTAGGCACGTTTAATAAACGTTGTAATTGTTATCATTTATTTCATATCAACAAAGAGATGTTTTGATTATTATTATTGTTCATGTTTACTTATAATAATCTCCGTCCCTAGTACTTGTTAAGCACTAGTATAAAGGCTAAATGATCATGCGATGATCATGTTAGATTTATGGGTACTTGTTTGGAACAAGGTACTGGACATGACCCACTGTATGAGATTTATGTCATGGTCTATGTCGAACATATATCTCATATTAGTTATGTCATTTGAATCCTTAGACTTGAAGTTATTATAGTCTTCCACTTGATGAACATTATGTTTGACATATTCAAACGCTACCTTTAACCGGGAAGTTATAAAGGGTATGATTGGCATAATCGGATTCACGTAGGGAAGAATAATAAGCTAAATGGATTTGTCCCTCTTCGGAGAGATGTCAAGCTTGGGCCTCTCGTAGGAATGGTGTTGATGAAATGTTCGGCCGGACTCAAATGAATTGATTGGATCAATGGCATTTGGATTATCAACATATTCGGAATCGAGAAAGTATTGAACAAAACAAGTTGACTGTTTGACCATGACTTGTATTCAATGACGTCGAGGACAAAGGGATTATGACATATTCTAAAGGAATGCGAACTTGTATCTAGTTATACTATTTGGGTAGGTATGACGGCTTACTAGAACCTAATCATATCTTATGGTTTCATGTTTGAACCCATTGCCAACTTAGTATAATCCTAGAGGGTCACACACAATAGAACGAATCTTTAAAAGGACTAAATTGGAATTTTGGAAATTCTGGACATTCTGGGGAAGTGGGCGACCGCACAGTATGGACTGGGCGGCCGCACACTTTGCTCAGTTTTGTACCATTTTGTTTCAGATAGATGTGCGACCGCACAGTGAATTCTGGGCGGCCGCACAGTACTGTCGGCTGGCACTTTCCTAATTCGATTTGGAATGTCTTTTGACACAAGATTCCTATTTGGAATAGGTCTTGCTTGTGTATAAAAGGATGAGTTCGGCCAGAACTTCAGTGATAGCCTTTTGTGAGTCTCCAAAGAGTTTGAGAGATGTTTTATTTTGTTCTAAGACATCCTTGGTCAAAGAACAAAATAATACACAAAAGAAAAATTCCATATAGTTCAAATTCATTGTGAAAACGTGTTTCACAATTTGGTCTAGCAACCAAGATCAAAGAAGCTCCTTTGATATTCGTTCGAAGTGTGGATACCGCTAGAGGGTGAAAATCATCATCTTCAAAGTTCGTGTTCAAGCTTTGTGATCGTGATCAAGTCTTCAAATCTCCACCAAAGACCAAGAGAAAATTTGATAGCCATCAAGGGTTAGTCTTATCCTATATTCATGTTATTGTATTTGATTTAATCATATGAACGGATCTATGGGCTTTGGGTTTCAAAATTTTAAATGCTAAATTCCGCTGCGCATGTTATTACGAAACCCAACAGTCTCTTGTTGAGCTTGTGTTGGGTATTTATGTACTTTAAAGCTTCATGGTCAGAAAAGAGAATAAATTCTCTGCCCAAAAGATAGTGTTGCCAATGGTCTAAGCTTCGGACAATAGCGTAGAACTCCTTATCATACGTCGAGTGGTTCTTGCGAGAGAGATTCAGCTTTTCACTAAAGAAAGCAATAGGTCTTCGTTCTTGACTAAGAACGGCACCAATACCCACACTAGAAGCATCACACTCCACTTCAAATACCTTTTCAAAATCTGGTAATGCAAGAATGGGAGCCTCGCTTACCTTTGCCTTTAGAATTTCAAAGCTCTTTGTGGCTTCATTCGACCACGCGAACTTTCCTCCCTTCAAACATTCTGTGATAGGTGAAATGATGGTGCTGAAATTCTTGATAAAACGTCGATAGAATGATGCCAAGCCATGAAAACTTCGAACATCATGAATAGACTTTGGAATGGGCCAGCTTGTAATTGCCTCCACCTTGCTTGGATCCATCTTGATTCCATCCGCATAAAAAACGTAGCCTAGAAACACAAGACTAGTTGTGAAAAAATGACATTTTTTCAAGTTAGCGTATAGCTTTTGCTCCCTTAAAACTTCAAAGACCTATCAAAGATGCTCCAAATGTTGATTAGGATCCTTGCTATACACAAGTATATCATCAAAATAAACTACAACAAATCTGCCAATAAAAGGTTTAAAAATGTGATTCATGAGACGCATAAATGTACTAGGAGCGTTAGTAAGACCAAAGGGCATAACCATCCACTCGTAGAGTCCATCCCTTGTTTTGAAAGCTGTCTTCCATTCATCTCCTGGCCTCATTCAAATCTGATGGTATCCACTTCGAAGATCTATCTTGGAAAAGATGATTGCACCGTGGAGCTGGTCCAAAAGGTCATCAAGACGCGGTATAGGGAACCGGTACTTGATTGTAATTTTGTTCACAGCTCTAATATCAATACACATTCGCAATGATTCATCCCTCTTAGGTACAAGAAGTGCAGGAACAGCGCAAGGGCTCATACTCTCCCTCAAAATCCCTTTAGCCAAGAGTTCATCAACTTGTCTTTGAAGCTCCTCGTACTCCTTCGGGTTGATTCTATAAGCTGCCTTGTTTGGAATGATAGAACCCGGAACAAAATCGATGCAATGTTGTATATCCCTCATTGGAGGAAGGCCTGGTGGAATCTCTTCTGGAACAACATCATAAAATTTTTCAAGGAGAGACTTAATTTGTGGAGGGACATTATACACTTCTTCATTTTCTTCAAGAGCAACAAGGGCATAAACATCCATACCTTCTTCCATCACATTCTCAATTTCAGATTTAGAAAGAAAGTTATTTCCCTCCCCCTTTGAAGGTTTGTGAGAATTCTCCATCTTCGAAGGACCCATTCTCCACTTGGGTTGCATTAAGACTTCGGCGAACAACTAGAGATTCCCCATGATCTTCATATATGATGTCACCTTCTTCCACTGATTCTTCCTCGCTGCTTGCATATTCTTCATGTTCTTCTCGATCATCCTCCTCAATCAAAGAAACAATCTTACGATTTGGACAATCGAAAGAGATGTGGCCAAACCCATGGCATTTGAAACATTGGCGCTGATTAGAATTAGAAGATGTATTTGGCTTTGTCATGCCGTCTTGTTTAGGGGCTGTTTTGGAAATAGATCCCTTCTCAAATGAAGTTGATTTGGACGGTGCTGCACTCCCCCGGTTAGATGAGCCACCATACTTTGTAGACCGATAATTGCTCCCTTTCGCCTTTTGTTGTCGCTCCACCTTGAGTGCTAATTTGTAAACATCATTATACGTCCAAAAAGGCTGCAACTCAACAACCTCACAAATTTCATACCGCAAGCCACCCAAAAAACGAGCAATGGTCTGCTCTTCCGGCTCTTCAAGATCACAACGCATCATGATATGCTCAAACTCAGCAGTGTACTCTTCAACGGACAACGCTCCCTGTTTGAACTTGTGAAATCGAAGGAAAGAATCTTGTCGGAAGTTTTCCGGCAAATACTTTCGCTTGAGTTCTTTCTTCATCTTTTCCCACGTCACTATCCGACTTTTCCCGTTACAAGCTCGCTGATTCTTGAGGTGCTCCTACCAAATAGATGCATGCTTCTTTAATTTTATGGCAACAAGCTTGACTTTACGATCTTTCGCTACATCCTTATAATCAAAAACTCTCTCAATGGTGTTCAACCAGTCGATAAAGTCATCGGGATCATTCTTTCCTTCAAAATCTGGAATTTCCACTTTGATATCATCTCGGTGGAAGTGACGGTGCCTTTGTTCGCGATGACGAGGAGAGGCCTCTTCACTCGACGCCCCCATCATGACGAGCGTGGTGGAAGGGGTTAATGTTCTCCTCTTCATTCGCTGATCCAGCATCTGAACCATGATGTGATTCATCATGATTAAGAGGCTCATATTGCTCCAAGCGCTGTTGGAGTTGCTGCACTTGTCTCCGGAGGTCATCCATTTCAACATCACGTAGGTTTCTCATACGAGCAGGTTGACGCCGCGGAGGCATATCGACCAAAGCTCTAGATACCAATTTGATGCCGGAAATAAGTGAAACACGGAGGAAAACACAAGTGAAACACAAGGAAAGGGATAACACTCGCTACTCTATGGAATCCACCAAAGGGTATTGAGTAAACGAAAGAAGACACTCTTCTTTATTTTAAATTGCCCAAGGCTAAAACAAAATCACAATCTGAGTTTTTCCCATCACAGTGGGGTTTATATAGGCTGAATGGAACATCCCTCCATTCCATAGGCAAATGAATCATGAATAAAGACAATACATGAACTAAGAAGACAAAAAGTTGCTGCTGCAGTCTGTTCAGGCCACCTGTAGAAAAATTGCAATTTCTCCTTCTAGAGACTTCCAAACGCTGAACCGTTTTTTTTTTGTATGAAACTAGACTCATAGACCTTTCTAACGACTACTTCCACGCCTTCTGGAACATTCTAGATCAATACAGTTTATTCCCCAAAGTCGACTGAAAATCTGGTTCTGCATTCTGAACATCAGGTACTTCCAACTTATTTTCTGGACTTCTCTGCCATTCGTTGGATTTGTTCCTACATGTATCAAAAGTCCCAATCTTTACCATCCAAAATTTGATTTAAGACTTAATAATGTCCCTTTGAATGATAAAGACTCAATCTTTATTCATCCAAATGTTGATTTTTTTATGCCTCATGGCATTTTATTGGATGAGTCAACCATTTGGGAGGTTAAAGTCTCAATCTTTAACCATCCAAATGGTTATTTTGGCTCAAATCCATGTTCATCAACCTTGTGCTTGCTTCCCCAATTATTGCCTTGATCATGCCCAAAAACCTTGTGTTTTGGTGTCTAATTAATGGTCAAAGGCATAGGGATGTTGTTATGCATGTTTTGGTACTACAAAAATAAACTGAAAAGATCACATTCTCTCCAGTTTCAGCAGGATGCCCTGTTTCTGCCTGAACTGGACTGCTTTTTGATAAATCTATAAAATTCCCAGGACAACCATCCCCAGCCGTACGGATGGTTTGTCCAGAGAATTGTTTTTCCCAGTTTTGTTAAAAAGCTTTGCAAATAAACCCCTTTTCGTTAAATCCTAAACTGTTTTCTGTTAAGTCAGTTTCTCCCATTTTAAAATACACACACACACTCTTGCACGTTTTGGTCAACAAACTAGGGAGACTCGGTTTTCCGAGGCGGATTGGGTGAACGATGAAAAGTTCTTCCCAAGACGTAACTTGACCTCCAAAATCACCTTCTCTAACATTTTCCGTTAAATTTGGGTTTAAAATTAAATTAACGTGGCGACTCCGTTTTCTTGAACATAAAGTGCCGTGTTCGATTTCTCGAGGGAACTTTTTTCCGTTTTCCCGCGGGGCATCTTACAGGGTGCACTTAACAAATGAAATTGCAAAAAAAATACAAAAATATTAACTACAATTTTCAGGTGACCGGGTACACTTGCACCCCCATCTATAACACAGGATCCGCCCCTGATTCTAGATCTGTGGTATATTTTGTGATTGTATTATAAAATTTCAAAAAATATAAATAATAAAAGGGCGTATCTAGTGGCCCACGGGCCTAGCCCCTACTCAGCCCGTAGGCCCAAACTTGTATGCTTGGTCAACGGGCTAGATTTTGATGTGGCTATTTTTGGGTTGAGCTAGGTGGGCTTGCAGGCCTCAGGTGTAGCAGTTCCACACTTGCATGTGGAAACACTCCAGTTGTCATTGCCACGTGTAAGCGGATAAACTCGTATCTCTACAGATGACCACCAAACCTTACATGGTACTTCCCTCACGTAATCATCTTCCTCAAAACCCTCATTCTTGTGCTCCACATTTGCCTACTAGCTTGTACAAGCCCATACGCGTATTTCACATGCTCAAAATTCGATCCACTCGCGTAAACACGTGTCAAATCTTCATTCATTCTCTGACATCCCTTTGCTTCTAGACTATGAAACATCACAAAACAAGGATAATCCAAGCCATTTTTTACTTGAGACTTCTTTCTTTTTTTTTTTTTTTTTTTTGATTCCCAGGTTCCCAGCTTCGCCTGACATATGGTTGCTCAGCCCAGCTCCGCCGGACTAGTCCTGGGCCACTAGCCTCTGGCCCCTCAGTGTTGACTGGCGGTGGTAAATCGCGGATGTGCCTGAAACGGTCAGGGTAGGAACGCCCCTTATACTCCTGGCCCAAAGGGAGCCTTCCTCCATGACACTACGGTTGCTCATGCCAGAATTCGAACCCCCCACACTTGGGTTGCAAGCCCAGCAATGTTACCTCCTTCACCGACTCAGCTATGCCCAGGGGCCACTTGAGACTTCTTTCTTGCTTTGATCTATTCTTGTTCCACATAGAAATAGGATATTCTAATTCAAATACTCCTTCAGTCTAAACAACAAGTTGCATTATCATTTTACGTCATAAAATTAAAAAGATAGTACTCCCTCCGGTCTAAAATAACTGTCTTTTTTTGCATTTGCACAACTCTTAAGAACTGTAATAATTATCATGATTTAGTGACAAAAGTTCCAACTTTACCCCTATTAAGTGTGCAACTTTCTTACATTAATGACTCACACTAAGATAATTAATAAAAGAGAACAAGTTTCAATGCAAGGATAAGAAAGACATTTAGCTCAAAAGTGATAATTATTTTGGACCAAAATTTTGGTCCAAAAGTGACAGTTATTTTGGACCGGAGGGAGTATATATGTTCAAAAAATTGTGAGTGAGTAAGTGATTATGCGTATGACAATTTGGAAATTGAACCCATGTTTTAAGTGTGTTAGAACGAGAAATAGGGTAGGATGAATAAAAAAAGAATATTAGTTTGACATTTTAGGAAAGTGAAACATACCCACAAAACATCTAAAAAATGGCAAATTGCAATTTGGGTCCTGATATTTACACAGATTTGCAATATTGCTCCCAACAGTTTAATTTTGCAATTTGGTATCCTAACATTTACTTTTTCTTGCAATGTGGCTACAAAACTAACAACCAGTTAAAATTCTAACCAAATGGCACCCATGTGACTAACACATGTCTATTAAATGGATAAAATTGTCATTTCTCAAGGGGCCATGTGCCGCAGTGAAGTTTTCTTATGTTACTTACCTTATTCATTTTGTATTTTAAAAAACATAAATTAAATTAATACTTGGGCATTTTATTTTTTATTTATAATTTAAGTATTCCTTACAAAGTCATTTATTTTTTTAAGCATAATTAGAAAATTTATTTTAATAATAATAAAAAAAATACATTAAAATTATATAATTAGAAATTTAAAATATTTTCATAAATGAAATAAATCTTTATAAGTATATTTTATGTTAGATTATAACTCAAAATAATTATGCAGACTCATTTACAATAATTAAGTGTTTTTGAAGTGAATTTTTTTTTAAATATATGTTGCTTCAAGTGAAAAGAAATAAGTAATGATTTTATTGTTGCAAATGGTAAAATAAGAAAGTAATGTTTTTCTTTTAAATTTAAATATACAAATTATAGACAGGAAAGAGAGAGAAGATATACATGTTTAGTTTAAATTAAACGGACTAAAATAAAATATATTTTTTACGATTTAGTTTGTTATATTTTTTTAGAAGAAAATTAATATGTAATATATAATCAAACCAGAAAATTCACTAAGTTTATTAATAATATAATTAAGCAAAAAAAAAAAGAGAGGGAAGAAATACAACTTTGAAACTGATTACTTTATCTTAATTAGAGTGAGTATTTATGCCAAAATAAATATAATTAATGTGATGATCTTATTAAAAATGTAGTGGATGACCATTTTATTCATTTAAAAGACATGTGCTAGTCACATGGGTGTCGTTTCGTTAGAATTTTAACTGGGAGTTAGTTTTGTAGCCACATTGCAAAAAAATGTGAATGTTGGGATACCAATTTGCGAAATTAGACTGTTGGGAGTAACATTGCAAACTTATGTAAATATCAGGAACCAAATTACAATTTGCCCTCTAAAAAAATAAGTGTAACGGACGGAATAATTTAATTATTTATTAAACTCCTGTGAATAAATTTTCGAATCAATTACTCTATTTGCTCTCAAAATGAACAATCAACCAATTACAAATTTTAAGTAAATATCGATTAAAAGTAAATTTAATTTTACTTTAAAATATTTATTTAAAAATGAAGATGTTCTTAATAGATATATTGTATTTATTTCCTTCGTCCTATAATAACTACCATCATTTTTCTCTAATAGGAGAAATCATAAATTAAGGTGATGGTATATACTCCTTCCGTCCCACCACAAGTGCTACTAATTTCTTTTTCGATCCGTCCCGCCACAAGTGTTACTGCCCAAAATGAAAATGTTTTAATATATTTATATTCAACCAACCCCACTATTTAACCCCACTCATTTTCTCTTTTCATTTTCCACCACTCATTTTATTCAACCAACACTACTATTTACCCCACTCATTCTCTCTCTTCATTTTTCACCACACATTTACTTCTTTTTCTTAATTAATATGCCCACAATTCTAGTAGCACTTGTGGTGGGACGGAGGGAGTATATTATTTTGACTGGGAAAAGGGTTGTAAGATTAATGAATAAGAGACCCATAAAGGAAATCATTATCTCCGTTTCAGACTAAGATATTGTTCAAAGCACTAACCACAATATAAATAGAAAAATTAATTAAATTGATGTTCAATAATTAAGAAAAAGCTAGTGGATTTGTGGTAGAAAATGAAGAGAGAGAATGAGTGGGGTAAATAGTAGTGTTAGTTGAATAAAATGAGTGGTGAAAAATGAAGAGAGCGAATGAGTGGGGTTAAATAATGGAGTTGGTTGAATATAAATATATTAAAACATTTCCAGTTTGGGCAGTAGCACTTATGGTGGGACGGACCGAAAAGGAAATTAGTAGCACTTGTGGTGGGACGGGGGGAGTAAACATTAGAAGAATAAATATGTTCAAAACTCTATTCATTATTTTTCATTATGATTAAAGGAAGTCTCTTATGAGACTGTCTCATGTATAAGACGGTTTCGATGAGAGAGGAAGTGTGTCTGCCCTGCCCCGCCACATGGACAAACAATTTACTCTCTTAACAAAACCCGTCTTTTACGTAAGACCGTTAGACACAATTTTTTATCTTATGAAAATAAGACTTTTAGAAAGCATAAAAAAATTGTTACGGCGGGTTTTACCGAGTGAGTAATATTCCCTCCATGGATCTTCATTATTAATTATTTAATATATTCAAATTTATGAATACTTGTTTCAGTGACGATATTTTATGATTGCATTTTTAATCTTAAATTGTAAAAATAAATATAAATATCTAAAATAATGAAAAAATAGTACACCCTATATCTCTAAATGAATACCATTTTCAAAAAAAAAAAAAAAAGTCCCAAAAAAAATGTCTTATTTGAAATAACTTTGTCGATAAATGTTTTTTCCAAAATTTTTACTTGTTTTTTCTTCACGCAAAACTAAATATTTAAAAATCGCATAACAAATACTCACTCCGTCCCATCACAATAGGACTTATTTCCCTTTTAAACCGTCCCAAAACAATTGAGACAACCCAAAATAGAAATTTTTTAATATAGTATTTATATTCAACTAACCCCACCATTTAACCCTACTCATTATTTCTCTTCATTATCCACTAATCCACCATTCAATTTATTTAACCAACACTACTATTTAGCCCCACTCATTATCTCTCTTAATTTTTTACCAAACCTCATTCTTTTGATCCACAATTCCAACCAGCTTGTACAAGCCCGTATTTCACGTGCTCAAAATTCGATAAACTCGTTTGTTTACGTGTCAAATTTTCATTCGTTCTCTGACAACCCTTTGCTTCTGGACTATGAAACATCACAAAACAAGATCATCCAAGCCATTTTTGACTTGAGACTTGTTCCTTTGATCTTTTCTTGTTCTACATACATAGAAATAGGATATTCTAATTCAAGTAATCAATTTGATCTCCTCCCCCCTCAGATTATTTTATTAAACCCTTGAAAATTAATTTTCTATTCAATTACTCTATTTCAAAATGATCAACTTATCACCCCTTCCGTCTTAAAATAAAAGTCTAACTTTCATTTTTAGTTTGTTCTATAGTAAGAATTTATTTTTTAAGCTAGCAAAGAATTTTACTATTCCTCCCACTCATTTTCTCTCATACTTTACTTTTACACTCATAACACCAATCAACTTACTATTCTCTACCTCACATTCTCTCTCCTGCCTCACTTTTCATACTCACAACACTTAAATCAATTCCACCAATTCTTAATCTCTGTAAAAATAGATGGGTGGACACTTACTCTAAAATGGAAGGAGTATAAATTATACTCCATCCGTCCAAGAGTATATGACCACCCTCTCATTTGCATAGAGATTAGGAAATTGTGGAAGTAATAAAGTGTTGTGAGTATAAAAGTAAAGTATGAAAGAAAATGGGTGCGAGAGAATAGTAAGTTGATTGGTGTTGTGAGTATAAAAGTATAGTATACGAGAGAATAAGTGGGAGAAATAGTAAAGATTATTTACTATCTCAATGGAATCCATCTCACACGAGTTTTTGTATATATATACTCCCTCCGTCCCACCTGAATTAGGATTTTGGGTTGGGGACAGGGATTAAGGAAAAAGTGTAAGTGAATTAGGTGTTGTGAGTATAAAAAGTGAAATAAGAGAGAGAAAGTGTGGTAGAAAATAATGAGTGGAAAGTTGTTGTGAGTGTGAATGTGGTCTCATTAAATAAAACATTTCCATTTTTTTGATGTCCTAATTCGAATGGGACACCCAAAATAGAAATTTGTCCTATTCGAATGAGATGGAGATATATATAAGTAGATTGGAAAAAAGCTGTGAGAGTGATGATTTAAGAGACTCAAAATTGAAGTGTGAGTACAATAAATGGGATAGGGTAAATAAAAAAAAATTAATAAAAGAAGGATATTTTTAAAAAGTGAGACTTAGTAATTAAATACCAAAAAAATATGCAAATTGTTATGAGATCAAGGAGTATATAGTTAAAAACCATCAGGCTTTAGCCTGGTGGCCAGAGCTCATGGCTTCCAACCTGAAGGTCATGGGTTCGATCCCCCCTCCCCCAGAAGTTAGAGAGAAGTTTTTCTCTCCCTATGATTTGTCTCCTAGGCGCTTCTGCTAATGATTATGTATTGAGTTTAACTATAAATTAAATTTGAATTTTTTTTTTTTAAAAAAAGGAGTATATAGTTAAAGGAAAATAATTGCTAAAACTTGGTATTTCTTTAAAAAAATTAGTTACTCCATTATGTAAATTGTTTGCTTAATTTAGTTTTAATCTAAGTTCCTTATATTTAGAGTTGGTCTCCTGTAAAACGCGTTTTTCCTAGTGGTTAGGAAAAACGTGTTTTTCAAAACCTTCTTGCTATCACTTTCAAAGATTATGGCTATCAATCTCATATCCAGAAGGCTTTATACTGATATCCAGGACCCTTCTGGCTATCACTTTCAAAGGTTCTGGCTATCAATCTCATATCCAGAAGGTTTTATATTGATATCCAAAACCGTTGAGAAGTTCTGGTTGTTTACAAAAATGCCACCGCGCGTTTTTTTAAAGAAGTTCCACATATTTACAAAAATGCCATCGCTTTTTTTTAAAACACGTTTTTCCTAGGAGTTAGGAAAAACGCGTTTTTCCCAAGATTCTGTGTTAAATTTATGGCAAATTCGAAAAGACACTAAAATCAACATTAATATTTTAAATACACTGTAATTATTAAAATGGAGATGAGATCACCTGTACCTCTTCTATGTACCACTTTGTGTACCACTGGTGATCCGACGGCTATTATCATTGATGATAAAATCTTAATTGCAATTTAATTAACTCATGATCGTTGGATCACTAGTGGTACACCAAGTGGTACACAAGTGTGGTGCAGGTGATTTCGTCTCATTAAAATGGTGTTAAAAACAAATCCTACTCACATTATCCTTAATATAACATAATTATGTTTATGATTGCGCATTAGAGTTTGAGTTAACTCTAATGGGAATATATAATACTTCCTCTGTCCCGGAAAGATAGTCTCATTTTAATTTTTTATAGTCAATATAAATAAATTTTGACCAAACATTGATGTCTATTAATCATTCAAGTAAAATCCTAAAAATTGTAATTAACAAATTATTAAGTGATATATCATTAACAATTTTTAAAATTTCATTGTGATCATTAGATTGACACTAATTAATGTTTGGGCAAAATTCTTTAAAATTAACCATAAAAAATTAAAATAAAACTATTTTTCCGAGACAGAAGAGTAACTCATTCAAAACATTTGATTTAGATTTCATTAGCAAATAAATATGCATTACGTAATATTAATTCAATAATATATTTAAAGATTGAATTTCCAAACATAACCTATATTATTTGAATACGTACAATATAATAGTAAGTCAAAGAATGATGACCTTAAATTAGATTAACATATTCTACCATAATAAAGGAAGACAAAAAGTTATGTTAGGCCTTGTTTGTTTTTTCATTCAGAGCCACTTAATGGGGTGAATGTTTGAGAGAGTCAGACCTTAAGGCATTAAGTTTTTTTTTTTTTCCAGATTCAGATCTAAAAGCATCTGAATTGCCTCTTAATGTTCAGACCTAAAATGAAGTCTGATTTGCCTCTGAATTGATTTTTTTTCAATTTATATTTTTTCTTAAACTCATAATTCTAAAGATATCCAACTAAAACACTATATAAACAACTATTCACGTCATTTTTCTACTTCATTCAATGTCGTAATCCTAAATTCAGATGTGTATTCAGACGAATAATCAAACAGTTTGAATAATTCAGAAATCAGCTTTCAGACGCTGCCTCTTATCAATTCAGATTTCAGGACTTAACACTTAAAAAAAACAAACGCCACCTTAGACGGTTTTACATGTGATATGGGCATTGTTGAGAGTAAATGGTTTGGTCCCATATAGGCAGAGCGGAAGAAGCCTATTTCCTCTCTCAACAAAACTCGTCTCATGTGTGTGACCGTCTCAAATAAGACTTTCTCATAAAGGAACACAGTCTCCGCTTCAGTTATTTTTGTACAAGTATTTCAAGTTGGTTAGAGCATAATTGTTCAAAAACTATTCACATTTTATTAGATTTTTCTTTTGTAATTATATAAATTTAAGAGAATATATATATATATATATATATATATATATATATATATATATATATATATATATATATATTTAGCAAAGAAGAATAAAGTTAGTCAATACTCTGTTCATTGTTTATCATTTGAAAATAAGACTATATTTGTTTGGGGATAAAAATTTGCTCTGTTTCTCTACATCCTGAAAGTCCTGAGCCATCTTGAACACATCAACTTGTCCAGCAACCTGCAACTCAACGGCAACAATAAATTGATCATTAACATGTGATTTATTTGCAGGTAAATTTATCCCTATTTTTCAGGTAGCCATTGCGGAAATCGTGGGCATGATCGAACAAAGCGTGACTTAGTTGAAGACTGAGTCAAGGAACTAGGCGGATCATCTTAAAGCTGGATAAACCCTAACCAACTCTCCGAGATATAAGGCTCATTTATTCAGTTTTTGATGTTAATTATTTTGTTATAAATAGCAAGCACGAACAATGTAACACACACACTCACGAGATAGAGCTTTTACTTTTGTTCTTCGTATTCCATTAAAACTCGAAAGGCAATACTAACGAAGTTTCTTCCCCGAGGTTTTATGCCGGCGAACAAGTTGTTCAAGGGCTTTCCTCGTTAAAATTCTCGTGTTCATTTCTATCCTTAAGTTTCTTTGCAATTATATTCCATTGTGCCCAATAATCTTACTTAGAAGTTGAATTGAGAAATTTGACCAAAACAATTTGGCGCCGTCCGTGGGAATCTTTGGTCTTTTAATTGTTAAAAGAACTTGAGATGTCGACAGCAATGTCCTCAGCCATGACTTCGGTTGGTGCGAGCTCAACGGTGAGCACAAACCCAGCTTCATCAACGGTGATACCTTCAACTCAGCACATCGGTGGTGTTTCACAGCCAATTCAGATCCGTGATGGAGTTCCCGTTACTACAACCCAGGAAGTCACAATTGACATAGCCTCCAACTTGACCGCCATGCTGCGTGAAGTAAAGAACCAAATCCTAGTTCAGAATGATACTTCTACCATGCTGATGAATCACGTCGCCAGGTTGCAGAATGAAGTATCTTCTCTTCGTGGGGGAACGCCAATGGTGCAACAGACCAGCTTCCCTAGCATCTTCCAGTCTGTTACTCCTAGTGCGCCTTCCAACCTGTACTCTCCTTACCAACCTCGGAGACTTACTTTTGAGGGAGACACTGCTGGACCCTCTGGATTTGGTGGATTCACACCGGTAGCCAGCCTGACCAATAGTACCATTGTTAATCCTGAAGCTATTGCTCCAACCTCAACAACGTTGCTGACCACTTCAACAGCGGCGGCAGGCGGTTTAAACCCTCTACCTGATTTCAATCATTTTAATAATTATCAATTTGCTGTTCCTAACAATGATGCAGGTAGCCTGCTTAGCCGTCAAATGCAGGAGTTGAGAGAGTTAGTCATGAACGTACCAGGGATGACCATGCCATACAACCAGGCATCTCCAACATGCTACAATGAATCACGCTTCGCTCCAGCCATAGCCAACGTGGTCATACCGAAGAAGTTCAGCCCGCCTCATATGAAGCAATATGACGGAACAACGGATCCAGCTGAACATGTTGCACTATACCAGGAGAAGATGGATGTTGTCCATATTCCACCTCAATACAAGGAAGCATGCTTTTGCAGGGGTTTTGGTTCTACTCTCACAGGGGCAGCTTTGAGATGGCTCATTAGCCAACCTTTGGGATCTATTGGATCATACGCTCAGCTTATTAACCTGTTCACTAATCAGTTTTCATGCAACAGGGTGTTTGAAAAGCTAACAAGTGATCTTTATAGGGTGGTCCAACGACCTGATGAGCTACTGAAGGACTATCTGAGCAGATTCAACAGGGAGGCAGTGAACATACCCAACCTGGACACTGTGACTGCAATTGAAGCCTTCAGGATGGGACTCAAGAAAGACTCTCCGTATTATGATGACTTGGTAATGACGCCATGCAGAAGGCTGAATGAGATCAGAATTAGAGCTTCCAAATTCATCAGGTTGGAGGAGGACAAGTTGCTCCAGGATAAAACAACCAAGAAGAATACAACACCAGACCCTGCTAGTGGCAGAGCTGATCCATCCCATTCTGGCGGCAAGATGGAAACATCTCACTCCAGATCTAATAGGGGCAAACCCTACTCTAAACCCGACTCTTCTAAAGTTCATATTGTTGATGATAATGATGAGGATGATGATTCTTCTTATCCAAGAATTGATGACTATTGTTTTTCCGTTGATATTGCAGGATTAATCAATGCCTTGGACAACCTGGGTGAGAAAGCAAGGTGGCCCAAGAAAGCTGACAAGCCTTCAATTTGGAAAGACAAGTCTAAGTGGTGCGCCTATCATGAAGATTTTGGGCACACCACGGAAAATTGTATTGCACTCAGGAAGGAGATCAGCCACTTGTTATCCAAAGGACTCCTCAAAGAGCTACTTGGCAGAAGGCGTGGACGTGTTGAAGATCGTGCAGGTGACCAAGAAAAACAACCTGAGGGTCCACCATCCCACCCACCTCCAACCAGAGTGGTCAACATGATCATTGGAGGTTCAGATATCTGTGGCACAACCTATTCGGCAGCCAAGCGTCGTGCTGCAGAGGCAAAGGAGGACAGGTCCTATTTGCCCTCAAGGTCGGTCGGAAAGGACAAGGGTCAAGAAATTTCCTTTGATGAAGATGATAGGGTCACCATCCAGGATCCACATCATGATGCCTTGGTCGTAAGCTTACAAGTTGCAAACTGTTTGGTGAGGCGCATCTTGATAGATAATGGAAGTTCAGTAAATATCGTAACAACGGATGGCTTGAAAGGAATGGGCATCCCGCTTGAGAATGTGACTAAAAGTTCCTCAGTCTTGGTCGGATTCAGTGGGGAGACGAAGCATACTTTTGGAGAAATTACTTTCCCGGTATATGTTGAAGGAATTAACTCCATGGAGAAGTTCTGCGTAATAGAATGTCAGTCATCCTATAACATCATACTGGGTAGACCCTGGATTCACAATGTAAAGGCCGTACCCTCAACTTACCACCAGTGTTTCAAGTTGCCAACACCTTGGGGAGTAGTCAAGGTGTCAGGAGATCAGCAAGCTGCTAAAGAATGTTACAAGGTGTCCATGAAGGCAGCCAGCAGTCCCAGGCAAGCATAGCAATTACAGAGAAAGGCTCGGGATGTACTTGAAACGTCAGAGTTTGATATCAAGGAGGTGCATCTTGATCCTTCTAATCCCGATGTCAAAGTCCATATAGGTGCAGACTTACCTCCTAATGTAGAGGAGCAGATCATTCAATTTCTAAGGAGCAGGATGAATTGCTTTGCTTGGAAGCATGAAGATATGACTGGAATCAGCAAGGATGTTATAACCCACAAGTTGAACGTGGACCCAAATGCCAAACCTGTTCACCAAAAGAGAAGGAAGTTCGCTCATGAACGTAATCAGATTATCAGGGAAGAAGTAGAGAGGTTACTAAAGTCCAAGATGATCAGAGAGGTTGAATACCCCAAGTGGTTGGCCAACGTGGTGGTCGTAGAAAAGAAGAATGGGAAGTGGCGAGTCTGTGTGGATTTTACAGACCTGAATAAAGCATGCCCTAAGGATCCTTTTCCTTTGCCTCATATTGATGCCCTGGTTGACGCGACAGCTGGGCATGAGGTCTTGACATTTATGGATGCCTATTCAGGATTTCAACAAATTCAGATGGAGCCTTCGGATCAAGAAGATACGGTGTTTATCACTCCAGAGGGTATATACTGCTTCATCGTCATGCCCTTTGGGTTAAGGAATGCAGGGGCAACCTATCAGAGACTGGTCAACATGATGTTCAAGGACCAGCTTGGGAAGACTGTGGAAGTGTACATTGACGACATGGTGGTGAAGTCCAAGTGTATTGAAGACCATGCCCGAGATCTAAAGGAAGCTTTTGACATCCTGGAAGCTTTCAACATGAAGCTCAACCCTTCAAAATGCAACTTTGGTGTTAAGGCAGGAAAATTCCTTGGCTACATGGTAACCAAGAGAGGCATTGAAGCAAGTCCAGAACAGATAAAGGCCATTATCAACCTGAAGTCCCCAAAGAATATTAAGGAAGTGCAAAGGCTCACAGGCAAGGTGGCAGCCCTGACCAGGTTCATCTCCAAATCATCAGACAGGTGCAGGTTGTTCTATGAAGTGTTGAGGAAAAACAAATTGTTCCAGTGGACAGAAGAGCACGAAGCAGCCTTCAACCAGCTTAAAGACTATTTAACAACACCTCCTCTACTTTCCAAACCTGAAATCGGTGAAGCTTTGTACCTCTACCTTTCAGTATCAGAAAATGCAGTCAGTGCAGTCCTAGCAAGGGAACAAGATGGTACTCAATTTCCTGTTTATTATGTAAGTAAATCTCTTCTAGATGCCGAAACCAGGTACTCCCATCTTGAGAAACTTGTTCTTGCTTTGATAACTGCTTCTATTAAGTTGCGCCACTATTTTGAAGTTCATCCTATTATTGTGAGGACTAACTATCCTATCAGGAACGTAATGAGAAAACCTGAGATGTCAGGAAGGATGGCAAAATGGTCCGTGCAGCTTAGTACCTATGATATTCAGTATGAAGCAAGGACCGCAATCAAGTCACAAGCCCTAGCTGACTTCGTAGAAGATTTCAGCCCTGACCTTCAACCTGAAGTTGAACTAGAAGTCCAACAACTTGAAGGTTCAGGCTGTACCAGGTTTTGGACACTTTATACGGATGGAGCATCAAATGCAAGGGGCATAGGTTTGGGCATAGTCTTGAGATCCCCCCAAGGAGAACTAATTCCACAGGCTGTAGCTTGTGAATTCTAAGCTACAAATAACGAGGCTGAATATGAAGCCCTCATCATGGGTTTGGTTACTGCTTTAAGTTTAAATGTTAAATATCTCAATGTTTATAGTGATTCCTTGTTATTGGTTAACCATTTTAACGGGTCCTATACAGCAAAGCATAAAAGGATGCTAAGTTATCTGCAACATGTCAAAATCTTGTCGGGACAATTTGAAGAACCTACATTCCAACAAATCCCAAGGGAAGAAAATGCTGAAGCTGACGCGTTAGCCAACCTTGGATCAAGTTGCAGGAGCATGTTGAACAATTCTATACCTATAATTCACATCCTGCAATACACCAGCCAGAAACCAACCAAGTTGATGATCAACCAGAGACATTGAACGATACCTCCAACAGAGAGACATCTTGGACACTGCCCATAATAACATTTCTGCAGGATGGGACAGTGCCACAAGGTGTCAAAAATACGAAAGCTTTCAGGATGAAGGTATCTAGATTTGTATTAATTGATAACATCCTATTTCGTAAGTCTTTTACAGGTTTGTACATGAGATGCCTGGATCAACAACAAGCTAAACAAGTTTTGAGAGAGCTGCATGAAGGTGAATGTGGCAATCATTCTGGGGGCAAGTTACTATCTTCTAAGGCATTAAGAACAGGGTACTATTGGCCGACTATGCGTCAGGATGCCGCCAATTACGTTCAGAAATGTGATTCTTGTCAGAGACATAGCAATATCCTGCATCAACCTGCTGAACCTCTCCACCCTATTTTATCACCGTGGCCCTTCATGCAATGGGGGATGGACATTGTTGGAAAGTTTCCTAAAGCACCTGGGGGCAAAGTGTTCATGTTAGCCATGACTGATTACTTCTCAAAATGGATAGAGGCCGAAGCTTTTGTTCAAGTTAGAGATAAAGAAGTGATTTCATTCCTAAAAAGGAACATCATCAGTAGGTTTGGTGTCCCTTCAGAAATTGTTTGTGACAATGGTTCACAATTCATCAGTAAGAAGACTCAAGATTTCTGTACAAGATGGGGAATCAAGTTGATTACTTCAACACCGGTACATCCTCAAGCCAACGGCCAAGCAGAATCCAGCAACAAGTTGATTGTGAACAACCTGAAAAAACGTCTTGATCTGAAGAAAGGAAGATGGGCCGAAGAATTGCCACTAGTATTATGGGCAGATAGAACAACCCCAAAAAATGCAACAGGACAAACTCCTTTTTCTCTAGTTTATGGAACTGAAGCTGTTATTCCAGTAGAATTTTCCATCCCAACAGCAAGATACGGATTAATAACTCCAGAAGACAACCAGATTATACTTGCTGAAGATCTTGATACTATTGATGAACTAAGAGATTTGGCCAAGATCAGGATGGCAGTTTATCAACAGAGAATTGCCAAGTCTTACAACAAGAATGTACGCATTAGGAGATTTCAAGTTGGAGACATGGTACTCCGAAAGGTCTTTCAGAACACAAGGGAATTGAACGCTGGCAAACTTGCAGCCAAGTGGGAAGGTCCCTACCTTGTGGATGCAGAGGCTGGTAAAGGGGCATATTGGCTCTCCACCTTGGACGGGGTTAGAATACCAAGAAGTTGGAATGCAATCCACCTTAAAGCATATTATATGTAAGTTGTAGCTTGTCCATTCCGTTTCAAGAATCAGGTATGATTTAATTAAGTTTTGTTTTAGTATTTTTATTTCCAGCTTATTTATTTCAAACACATACTGACTTAAGCATCGGAGGGGTGTTAGCCAAGCTAACACCCACCCCTAACATATGTTTGTTTTGTAAGGATACATGAAATTCTAACCTGGATCGATGTGATCAACATGTGAGTTTGCTAGGATTAACAACTTGAGTTGTTCAGATTCAAGGATTCCAACTTGCTCAACGAAATACTGGAGAGGGGTGTCATTGTTCACCTAAGCCCGTAAGTTCTTTGATGATAAATCTTATACATTTTTTATTACAAATCTGCACTCAGGATTAAAAGTTTTCACTTTTCAAAGGTTTAAAGATTGTACATCTTTCACAAGATTAAAGGTCCATACACCTTCGCCCGTGCGCACGTTTTTCACATTTGTGTAAGTTGTAAGGTGGCCAGTGTAACTCGTTACATATTGATTACCATCTTGCACTTAGACAACTTGTGAACTAAAGTCATTTACAGTTGGTTGTAGCATTAACATGTTACCAAGAACAAATTTTTTAAAGATTGAAACATCTTCTCATTCACAAGTACAGTATTTACATGTTTCATTCTTCTTTTCTTAAAGGCCAACTTTAACAAGTTGCATTTACACTGTCACCTTAAATTACAAATAGCATCATAAAGAAAGTCAATCAGTACCAAAGTAAGGATCATACATCCTGAAACTGTTCAAACTAAACTTAACATCCAAAAAGTCAAACTCATGCTAGCAGCATGACATGAGTTGACTACAACTAAAACATAAAACTTGTCCAAACTAAAACGATTACATCCTAAGATTATCTAATTGTTTACGAGGACATTCCCCTCGTTGATAAAACTAAATTACTTAAAGCCTAAAAGAAATTGTTTTAGTTACTAACGCCTTGCAGGAACAAAGAAATAACTTACCTTTCAAGCATCCGCCTTGACATCTACATTCTCGTCAAACTGCTCAGCAGCGGCATCCTGGGGCTTAGAACTAACCTCTCCAGCTTCTTCATCCTTGATCCCCTTCAGTGCAGCCTGTTCATCGTCAAGGTTCCATTCTGTATGCTTCCCAGCTTGATATTCTTCTATCATCTGAATTCTAGCTTCAAACACCATCTTGCCCGCTTCTTTGGTCAACCTTTCTTCCAAAGCCTCTAGACCCTCTCTATTCAGTCTGTTCAACTCGGCCATCCTCATTGTCCACTCCCTAATCTCTTTTTCCATGGCTACAATCTTAGAATCCTTTTCCAACATCTTTTCCTCAGCATCTTGTTTGGCTTGCAAGGATTCCTCTGCTTTACCCCTCCAAAGTTGGACTTCATTTGTCAACAAGTTTGTGGCATCTAGAACCTGAAGTACTAGAATTAGGTGGATGTTGATTGAAGAACCAATTAGCATAAACGTTTAAGAAACTTACCTTCTTAGCAAGCTTTTTCTCAAAAGGTTCTGAGGCATCCAACTCAATTAAATCAGCCTTTCTCTTCTTGAAAGCCACCATGTCCCCTATCATCAACTTGGGTTTAGAACTCTCAGTCTTTGGAGGTTTGGCATCTCCAATTTTTGGCTTCTTGAACCTTGCAATCAAGTTGCTAACGCCACCTAAACTCACTTGCGAAGGAGTAGCTACAACCAAGATAGTATACAGAGTTAGTAAGAGCATCTTATATCAACTTGATGGAAAAATAGAATCTTACCAGATGACATCCCTGGACCAGCTTGTAGACTTTTGCTTGAACTCTTTTCTTCTTCAACTTCACCTTGATCAGACGGAGTAACAGGATGGACAAACCTGCGCTTCTTTGGGGATAATGCGCATATAGCCTCAACAACCTTCAGTGTGTCTTTTCGCCTCGGAAATAAATCATCAAGCTTCAGAACTGCAAGAATTCAAGTTGTTACATACCTAAATTGAAAACCTATGCCATTGAAGAAAGAGAATCAATTCAACACTACCTTCATCCAACCAGTATGAATTGAACCTTCCAACCCCTTCCAGACTAGACCTCTTCACATAGAAAAACCTATTTTTCCACTTTCTATCCTTATCAGTTGACTCTGTAACCAAACTATTAGCCTTAGTCTTACCCCTAAACCCAAACCTTTTGCTCCCGTGAGATCTTAGATCATAACAGAAACCTAATTCCTCTAAATCAACCTTCAAGCCCAAATCAACACTTAACCTTTCCAGAGTTATCAAAAGCCTCCACCCAACTGGCATCAACTGGGTAAAGGCTAAACCTGTGATTTCGAAAAAGCGCCCAATACAAGGAGGAAAAGGGAATGTAAGGCCAATCAAGAAGGGATACTCTAAAAAGCCAAGCCATTCATTAGAAACATAGTCAGAGGTCATAAGAGCATTAGGTTCCAGAAATTCGGCACCTTTTGGAAAAGATTTCTTCATATCTTCAATATCGGCCGGTGCGAATTCACACCTTTCATCATCGGGGTGATCTATGAACCCTAAGCAAGCGAAACCCTCAGGAAGACCCTCCATCACTAAACACGAAAATATGAGAATTTGAGAAGGAAATAATAGAAACTCACCAAAAACTGACGAGGAAAACGGTGGAACCCTCAAGAAGCTTTTTCTTTCTGACGAAGTTGAAGAGGAGGCCCTCTTTTAAAAACCCCTAGCAGTTATAGACTCCTAGGAGGAGTTATAGCCCTATTATCTCTCTACAACCGCCACTTCTCCTCCTATAAGCACAATAGTGATTGCCAGCAATTTTGAATTTTTTGACTTCTTAACTTCCTTTTTAAAATTCAAAAAATTCAAGGGCAATTGTTTGGGGATAAAAATTTGCTCTGTTTCTCTACATCCTGAAAGTCCTGAGCCATCTTGAACACATCAACTTGTCCAGCAACCTGCAACTCAACGGCAACAATAAATTGATCATTAACACGTGATTTATTTGCAGGTAAATTTATCCCTATTTTTCAGGTAGCCATTGCGGAAATCGTGGGCATGATCGAACAAAGCGTGACTAAGTTGAAGACTGAGTCAAGGAACTAGGCGGATCATCTTAAAGCTGGATAAACCCTAACCAACTCTCCGAGATATAAGGCTCATTTATTCAGTTTTTGATGTTAATTATTTTGTTATAAATAGCAAGCACGAACAATGTAACACACACACTCACGAGATAGAGCTTTTACTTTTGTTCTTCGTATTCCATTAAAACTCGAAAGGCAATACTAACGAAGTTTCTTCCCCGAGGTTTTATGCCGGCGAACAAGTTGTTCAAGGGTTTTCCTCGTTAAAATTCTCGTGTTCATTTCTATCCTTAAGTTTCTTTGCAATTATATTCCATTGTGCCCAATAATCTTACTTAGAAGTTGAATTGAGAAATTTGACCAAAACAATATTATAAAGCGTAAAAAAATACGAAAAAGAAAAACTAAATCTCTGGGTTTTACAATTGCTTCAAAAAAAAAAAAAAGTGGGTTTTACAGTAATATTTTTTTTTTGAGCAATTACAGTACTCCCTCCGTCCCGACTAAGGTTTTTGCTTTCTTTTTTGGTTTATCTCAGACTAATATTCTTAGTTACTTTATTACTTAAAATGGACAATGGGATCCACTTGTCATTTTCACAATAAAAACTTTTTACCTACTCTCTTACTTTTTCCTATTTTACTTTTTATACTCACAACATTTACTTTTTCTTAATCTCCGTGAAAAATCAAATTAATTAACTTAGTTCGGGACGGAGGGAATAATATTTTAAAATAAAAGATTAACTCAAGCGCGTGTGCAGCAGGAGATAAAAGTTAAAACTACTGTAATTGAGGTGGCAATAAACAATAGGATTGCTTACCCATTAAAACCTCCGTGTGTTTTCTGAATACGCGGCAATTCAAAATCACAATTAAAAAGCAACACATAGCTGTCCTCTCTTCTTCTTCCCCCCTCCCTCAAAGATATAAAAACAACCAACTCCCCTGCCCCTTCAACCCTTCATTTTCAGTTGACAAATTCCAATACACAATCATTAATGGCGGTAAAAACAAAAAAGTGGTCGCCTTGGCTGCCGGCGGCGGCAGTGACGGAGACGAGAAAGTACAGCGTGGTGGTGAAGCCGATGAAGCTCGAAGGATTATTTTCGTCCGATATCGATGGCGGTGGGAATGGGAATGAGAGATCAGAAAAAGCTGTGGAAATTAAGATGAGGTGGAAAGGAGAAGTCAAGTCTGGTTTTGTCCCGCCGTTTCACCGTAGGCGGTACACGGAATGCTCCGGCGAGCGGTTTGTGAAGAAGGAGAAACCGGTAACGTGGGATGATGAGTTTCAACACGTGTGTGATTTTTCGGTTGTTTGCAAGGATGGAGAAAATAAGTTTCTGCCGTGGGATGTTTCGTTCAAACTCCAATACGTGAGTTTCAAACTATTCTCAATATTTTTGTACATTTTTCCATAATTATCTCGTATTTCCTTTTTTAAATAATATTAGGATAATTTATTGTAGTATAAATAATATATAAATAATTAAATATTTGTACTAACTCTGTCTCTGAATAAATGTCGCCTTTTTTTTAACGTTCGTAAGAAGGAACTTTGAGCAATAATTTAAAATTAATGTTACTCCCTCCGACCCAGACTAAGGTTCTTACTTTCTTTTTTGGTTTGTCCTAGACTAAGGTTCTTAGTTGCTTTATTACCTAAAATGGATAATGGAACCCACTTGTCATTCTCACAACAGAAACTTTTTACCCACTTTTCCTCTCCTACTTTACTTTTCATACTCACAACATTTACTTTTTCTTAATCTCCGTGTAAGTGTAAAATCAAACTAAGAACCTTAGTCCGGGACGGAGGGAGTATCATTTTAATGAAAATTTAAAAATTGTTATTGATAATATTTATATTGGTGTATCGATAACAAGTTTTACACTTTTATTAGGATAATGAAATTAACCTCAATTTCTTGCTCAAAGTTCTTTCTTACTGAAAAACGGCGACATTTATTCTGGGACGACGAAGTATTAAATTTGTATTGGTGGTAAGAAAATGTAATGTTTGGATATTGTGGTTGTTCTACAGGGGAATTACAGGGGTAAAAAGACGGAAATAGGAAAAGTGTCGCTAAATTTGGCAGGAATCCTTTCAAATGAGTCCCTTGTAGTAACAAAATTGCCCACAGATTTACACATTGGCGGAACTACTACACAAGCTACCCTCTCCGTAAGCTTTCTTTCACCAACTTTTAAATAATGAATGTCTATTTTTTCCATTTTTGTTTAAAATAAAATATGATCATTCATTTTGAAACGTAATTAGCACTCCCTAAATAAATATTCAAAAAATTTACTCCATTATTATTATTTTAGCCAAAATGAAGCTGAGATTTATACTTGACGTACGTATAGGTATTAGTGATATTCATGGAGGTAGGAGATTCTCAAGAACCGGCATTGCTAGTTAGGAACTCATCTTGGTTTGGGGGCATGGCGCGCAATGAAATGGTAGCTAACATGATGAAGTCCGGGACAAGTTCTTCCAACTCAAATGACTCCACAACTTCAACTTCTAGTTCGGATACTCAGCTTGACACGGTCAAGAAGCTCGGGTTATTCTCTTGGAAGAAAAGGCGGTTAAGTTTTAGAGCTGACCACACCAAGATCGAGCCGTTGACTTTCTCTGGTCCGTTACAGGTATGTCAACACACTCTCTTATGCCTTCCTATTCAAGTTGACTACAATTTTTTTATTTTATTTTTTTTAAATCAAAGATGATACTTTGATATTGAAAATGACCTTAAACCAAACAACCCATGGACCAAAATACAATAGTTTCAATTCAAGAAAAGGCCATGTCAACTTCAGATTACTAGGCGCCCCTTCGCATTTGAAAAAGTCAAAATTCGCCCTGGTAAAAGCAATCTCAGTTTGACCGGATCCAGTTTGACTTGGCACACCAAAGTTGACTCATAGTTCTAATTAAAATTGTTGTCTCCATTTTCCTTTTCTTTATGAGACCATGCACAATGGTTTAAACAAAAAAAACCATTCAACACCCACTTTATCACTCCACATCAGTTTCTCTCTCTTCCAACTCATCCATTCAACACACATTCAACAAAACACTCTACAATGGTTTGTTTAATCCCCCATTCAACAATTTTCTCACTCATCATCCTATACCCACCACTTAAAATTTATTTTTTATTTTTTTATTTTTATGATTAGTGTTGAAATAGTTATTATTGAGATCCATTTAAAAAAAATGGGTTTTTTTTTTGTGTCGGAATACAATGAAACTTACGTCAATTTAAAGAGAATTTTTTTTTAGGAATTTTGGTGTAAAAAACAAAAAAAAAAAAAAAAAATCTGTGAAATAATTGAGCTCAAATAAATGAGATAAAAGTAGAAATAGCACCGGCCAATGGAAGGCAGCCAAATGTCAAAACAGGAAAAAAAAAAAAAAAAAAAAGTCTGGCCCTTTTTGCTGTGACTCGCCTCCATAGAGAGTGACTTTCACGCGCCACCCAGGCCCAATAAGAAGCTGACACGTGTCAATTCCGGGGGACACAAATAGCATTCACAGTGTGTGAATTATTTTCACACAAAAATTCACACAAAGCCATTTCAACAACCATTGGAGCAATTCATGTGAACTTTTTTTGTGAATTGGTATTCAACAAAGATTTTCTTCTCCATTGTAGATGGTCTGACCAACCCACCCACGTTGAATTTGACCATATTTAAACGTAGGCTTAAGCAAATGGTTCTATTTCTTAGAATTAATTAGAGATTGGGTAGGAAGAAACGAGAGACCCAAGTGTTAGCATGGGCTGGATTGGGCCAGCAATGGACTATGTTTGAGGTTCTACCTTAAAATCAATTAGTGATAAGTGGAGTAACTCTTTAAGTCTATAATAATTATCTCTTACACTCTTTCCTTGTTGGGTTGTCCAAAATAAAAAATAATACAAATTCTGGTTTTTAAATATGGCAATAATATAAGAGCAATTGTATATATGAACAGATAAAGCCACATTCTTCATAAAGGAAGTCTTCTATGACACGTATCACGCATAAGACAGATCGATCGATGAGATACAAAATGGGTTTGCCCCGTCTTGCCCATAGGTAAATCATTTACTCTCTCAATGAGATTCGTCTCACGTGTGAAACCGTTTTTTTTTTTTTTTCCCTCATAAGAGTGATGTACAATAACACAATTCTTTTGGAATAGAGGGATCAACATTTGACAAGACATTGGAGTCCAAATAAGGCATCATATTGGAGATAGTTAAGTCAATTTGTTTTGCAAAAATATTTTCTGAAATGGATGTGCGAATTTATTTCTAGACAGTAAAATTACACACTAGTAGCCAAACATAATGCGCTTCACTTATTTGTACACAAATTATATCATTACTAAAATTTCACTAAAACAGTATCCTTGTTTAGAAAGCAACACTTATTATGAAACATATCAAAAAAGGAAAGTGACAACACTTACTCTGGCATGAAAGAACTACATCACATTGCAATAAATAACTCAAAAAAATCAAAATATAATCTCACATTTTAAAACACTTGCATTTTTGAACAACCAAAGTGTTTATACAGGGTCCAAAGATTGCGATTTTTTCAAGTTCAAGCAGACTAAAATGATACAACAAACACTCCGGTCACTCTTCAGTAAACTGTAACTTCATAAACCTTATAGTCATTTACGTCTTGCAGGCAGAAAATCAAACGGTTCCTGACGCACCTAAGAAACATGGTGAGAACGATCCAACGGGTAACTGGGAAGCAAAAGAACTTACAAGTAGAGATGGGAAGACCAAGCTCAACACCAACATATTCTTCGCTTCATTCGACCAATGCAGCAATAAAGCAGCAGGAGAGAGTGCATGCACAGCGCTAGTAGCGGTTATATCTCATTGGCTCCTCTCAAACAAAAAATCCATGCCCACAAAAAAAGAATTTGAAAATCTGATAATCGAAGGCTCCTCTGAATGGAGAAAGCTTTGTGAAAACGAAGCTTACGTGACGCAGTTCCCAAACAAACACTTCGACCTAGAAACCGTTGTCTGTGCCGGAATCCGTCCCGTAACCATCTTACCCGAGAAATCTTTTGTTGGATTTTTTAGTCCGGAGAAATTCGAGGTACTGAAAGGAGCAATGTCTTTTGATGAGATATGGGCTGAGATTGGAAAGGGGACGGAGCCGAGGATTTACCTTGTAAGTTGGAACGACCATTTCTTTGTGTTGAAAGCAGATGAAGATGCCTATTATATTATCGACACGTTGGGGGAGAGGCTCTTTGAAGGCTGCACACAAGCATATATATTGAGATTTGATGATGATTCAAGTTTGATGGTTGGAGGAAATAAAGAGGAGGAAAAGGAAGAAACTTACCGGGGGAAAGATTGTTGCAGAGAATTTATTAAGAGGTTTCTAGCTGCTATACCAATCAGAGAACTTGAACTTGATGAGCAAAAGGCGGCAGTTCCTTATTATTCTCTTCATCACCGTTTGCAGATAGAATTCAACTTCAGCACTAGTTTACCAGAATCGGCGTCCCTGATTTCTTCCACTTAAACAGAGTTCCCGACTTGTATAGATGATTGATTTTCTTTCCTGTAATTATTGAAAATGGCACGATAGCCTTAGCAAGGATTGTGCCATTGTACCATGTAAATAGTGATTCTTTCAATTACAAATTGGAAATAAAAATTCGACCAAAAGATAACATTTCAGCGATCACACAAGGTTGAAATGTTTACTAAGATAGATACTAGCAGCTCCAAAACATTTCCTTACTTGATACTCCCTCCTGAACACATAGTCTCACTTTTTTAATAGTGAATTTGATTCAACGTTGGCAAAATTATCCTAATGAAAGTCTAAAAATATTATTGATGGTCTATTTATGGTATATCAATAGGAAATTTTAGAACTTCATTCGGTTAATTGTTCTTGTTCTAAATCTTTTTTCATAGTTCAATCAAATTAATCGCTACAAAAGTGGGACTATCTTTTTTCGGACAAAGACTATTATTTTAAGGTACTGCAGTAGCAACACCAAGATAGGGGGTTTCAAGAGGTCTTCTATAATGATCTATAGCCTCCTCGTGGCAGAACAGAAAAATGATGTCCTCCTAAAGAATTATGAACTCCTAAATGTTTTCAATCCATATCCTTGAGGGAATGCGAGTGTACATAATGATTTGTGGCAGTGGCAAGGACAAGGACAGGGACATGGCCAAGGTCATAAACGAGGCCAAGGATAATAACTATAGTTATCATCAACCTCATAACGATGAACACTTTTCTCCACACCTCAAATTGAAGATGATTGGATAGAGAAGTTCTGAATAAAATTTAAGCTATTACAACCCCCCTCCCCCCAGGATAGGTGTCACCAATTCCAAGGCCACAAAATGAGGTCATCGACTTACTAGGTATCAAATAGCAATTTTAATGAGTACTTGTGTTTTGTTTTCTCTCTCTCTATCTCTCTGAGCATACATAGTAAACAAGGTCAAATTTGATGACCGATAAGTTCACAAGTATCATCAAAAGGACAAGCATGTACTAGAGGTATAAAACTTACATCCTAGTGTTAGTTCCGCGCACTACCAGCTTCTTTGAACAGCAATAGAAGATTTTTCATTTTTCTCTCTCAGCGGGGCCTGCAAGAGACAAAAAGGTAATGGCTAACTAAAGAGAATATGATGGCATAAAAAGAAATAGATCATATATGTAGATGAGATAATAAAATCTTTGCCATGTGAAAACTCCACAAGATCATGACATAGTTATAACGACAACCTCAAGCGCATTATCATGATACTTTTAACAAATCTAACAGCAATATGGGAAGGCACTCTACGCATTTTCATGTGTCTCTCTAAGCATCTGGTGTAAGGACAAACGAATTGGACAATAAACTGACTGAGAAGTTCAATACTATCATCAGAATGACAAACAAGTAGGAAGTGGTCTAAAACATACATAGCGCATAACTTCTTTCTATGAACAACAGTAGGAAGATTTCTAATGCAGCAGGACCAGCAATAGACATTAATATAAACGCTCAATCTAAGCGTCCTACAATATGATGACTAAAATGAGGAAAGGAAAAAAAAAAAACTAACTAGAAAACGTAGAGGTCATGATAACAACTTTGACATGAAAAAACTCATGACCTTAACATAAATGATAGCTAATGAAACTTCAAGAGCACTTTCATGGTTCTATACGATTAAAGTGAATGGGTAATAAGGAAAACATGCTTTTGAAGCTGTTATAAGAAGATTTGGCTTGAGGTATGTGCATGCCTTGAATCGATGCAAAGGTCACAGATTGAAATAGTTAATTATCAGAGTGGCTGGAATCAGTCAGAAAGCAGCAAGAACTTTATCGCCTACCCATCTCTTTCTTTCTCTCCATCTCTGCTTTCTGAAGCATCAGGCTCAGCTTGCCGTTATATGCTGTCTGCTTTCGAGAGACTTCTTTATTGCAGAGATAACTAGAGAACTGAAATAGGCGAGGGGAACTTTCAGGTCGATTTGGGATAGTATTGACACACAGCAGGATCTTTGGAGTTGGATTTTGATGGATCTGGAAAATACGACAAAGTTAGCATACTTTTCAAGAAAACCCAGAATCAATCCCAGCCTTCAGCATAGCTGATGAACACCAAATTTTGGAGTTGGATTTTGATGGTTATAACCTATAAGGCTTTCAGTATTTATATTTAATTAAACTACTTTCAAAACAAATCTTCAATTACTTACCAATCTTATACTCCCTCCGTCCCAAAATGATCTTCTCATTTGGCATTTTTCATCGTCCCAAAATATTCTTCACATTTCTACAACCTAGGCTTAGAAGTGCCCAAACAAATCATGACTAGTGAATCAAGTGTTCATATCCTTAAAAGGTTTGAATAGTTAAATGTGAAGATCATTTTGGGACGGAGTATATAAGCCACCAACAATTTTCATTCTGCTTTAAAAATTAGGTAATATGGAGTACTACTACTAATGCATTTCACTTTAATACACAGTAAATACATTATGGTATACTAATCACGAAATAAATGCATGACCAAAAGAGAGAGATTGAGAGTTGGGAAGGAAAAAATAGTGCAACAGAAGAGAGAGAGAGAGAGAGGTCTACTCTGAGATTCCCTTTTTTGTTTCTATGAGAAGTAGATTTCAATACCCATTTTCACTTCTCAACCTATGACCAATATGAGCTTGAAGGTTTCTTTGTAACTCTTGACACTTTGATATTAAATTCAGTTAAAGAAAAAGAAGTACCGGTGTCTTCTTTTTACCCGGACAGCACAATGGAGCAATGAAAGATTTCCTTTCATTATTATGGAGCAAGGTTAGATATATTGTAGTCAAGAAATTGATTCATTGATCAACATATTCATTTTTGTTCCATTTGAACTCATTTCATAATTTCTTTTAGTTGCTTAACAGGAAAGTTTGCAACTCCGTCTAAATTAGTTCTTATTCCCCAACTCAGTTCTAACTCAAGCTTACGCCCTTGTTTCCACACCTACTAAGGTCCCCTTGTTAGCGGATAGCTCAATCTAGCTACTGTACAAAGAAAAACAGGGACTGATGCATCAAATTAGCGTTGATAGCAACGACGTTCACTGTTATAGTTTTTTTCCAAAAATGTTTGTCTAAAGGTTGAGTGCAAAGGCTATACAGTTGAATAGAACGGTAATGTATTTTTGAATTGAGTACTATCACTTCTAAAACAAATTGCAAAGCAGATTTTAAAAACCAAGAAGCAAACTCATGAAATTGATTTTACTCAATTGGCTTCAATTCTTGTTTCAGTAACAGTCTTTCAAGGATTCATTTCTATAAATGCTCAAGTCTTCACATTTCCAAATTGTTAAAAAGCACCCATTAAACTCTACAAAGACATGGGTAATAAGATTACTAGACGACTGCAACATGACATTAAACTGCCTACCGATTACAGATTTCTAGAGTAATCAACAAAAGCAAAGTTTATTTAAGAACCTGCACTTGTAATCTGTCCATCGTGATGGTAAACTGGAAGCTTTGCCTTGTTATTAAGTTGTGTTTCCTTATAAAGATGGTTAGCGACACCCTTTCTCCTTTTCACTTTAGTATCTTCGTTTAATCTCCCATTCTCAAATTCCCAGTTACGCGAAGAGCCAATTAGTGAATTATTATCAGTAATGTCGCTATGGAAGGAGGAGAAAACTTTATTCATATGTGGATCCAGATTTCTCACTTTACGCGAAGAACCAAAACCTTCCAATTCTTGGGGCCATCTATTGTTAACACTTGAAGGTGGATGCGTACAAGGACCCAGCCTCAATGACAAATCACATCCAATAACGGGAGAGTTCTCAACGGTGGTCCCACAATCAGCTTTAGTAAATTTATTTCTGGCATCTCCGCAACAAGCTGAGATATCTTGAATGCAACCCACCTGAGCAGGTCCGTCCCGACAACAATCTGACTCCAAAGGGCTTTCAACTCCAATCTTTGAGACTTTAGACTGAGGCTCAGGTCCATAATATAGAGGATAAATTGAAGGAGTCACAGTAGTTGGGCAGAAGACAAGACTCTCATCTATTGCGGGATTAATTTCAGGTGGTAAGGAAGATTTGTTGTTCATCCATTTGGTCTCGAACACAGCCGGAGCAAGATATTTAAGACAAGGATTTGTGGAATTCTTGTTATTGGGTGTACAGATTTTCGAATAATCTGAAACGAATGGGCTAACAGTGTTTTGTATTCCTAGGGTTTCTTTATGCAGATTGCTTGAATGAGGGCAGGTAGGCTCTGCACCAGCAGTATTAAGGTAATAACTGGGAGTACTATTCCGCTGGCTCCTTCTTGCTCTTCTTGGAGTGCAGCCTAATATGAGAGCAGCTGAGAAAATCAAAGAGAAATTATCAGATTATTACCATAACCATGGTTAAAACAATACATGTATAATCATTTTAATGTTACAATCTTGTACCAAACTAACTATGAAATACTACTTTGCCTGGGCATGACATGCAAGTGCACAATGGAAGATTAAGTTGCCAAAAGTATATTAGTGACTTCATTTCAGAAATGTAATACTCATTTAAGAAGGGAGGACGTATAATGTTTTTGGATACATACTTGTTTACTTATTGCCTATAAGTGGATGTCTTTTCATATATACATGTGTGTATGGGTCCCCCTCAAACATATACGTATGCATGTCTGTAAAACCCCCAAATAAACTAACACTGGCTATAAGTAAATCATGGTTACAGTCTTAAACAAAACTAGCTCAAATTACTCTCACTCCCTTCATTCCAAAATGAGCATGTAATTTTAGTTTTTTTTCCACGGTGAGGAAGGAAGTTATTTGCAAGCAAATATTAGAGGCATGTTACAACCTTTTTGACCATATTATGCAAAAAAGCAAGTTATATTTGGGGTTTCTGTCCACAATATGGAATAGCAAGTTAAACTGGCTTTATAGTGGGTGAAGGTGAACTTAGTAAGTTTATAAGGAAACTACTAAACTCATTTAATCAGAATTAGTTTTTAAATCTAATCTTTTTCATTAAGAGCATGACTCTGCATCTATGTGTGTAAGCATTCCATCAAACATAATGCTTACGCAAATATAAACAATATTACAATGTCCATAAACCAAATGAAGAACTTGCATTGGTACCTTCAATACAGGCCTTCAAAGATACACCAGTTTCAGTACTCTCATCAAGTCGTATTATCGTGTTAATCGCATCATTTGCTCTCTCACAAAGAGTATTAACATCCATGTACTCAGCCTGACCAAGAAAATACATGTATAACATAAATGAAAAAAAAAATTAAAAATGCAAGCCCAAGTGATATGACTGATATTGTGTCCATAAAATCAAAGAAACCAAACCTCAGAGTTGGCTTTTGAATACATAATTTCTTCAGCTTTCAAGACAACAACAGGGAGCTTGTCTTGCCATTCTTTATTCTTTCTAGTTGCAGGGGCATGAATTTCATTGACAACCCTAATCAAACAGATGGTGTGCATAAGAACAAGAACCAACAAAAAACACCCTTAAATGGATTACACAAAGAGAAAAGGAAAAAAAAAGGAAAACCTGAAAATTTCTTGAATGAGAGAGCCTCTAATGGGTTGGTGTCTATCACTATGCCAAGCTCTTCTAACACACTCATATGGTCTTGGCCCCGGCCTAGGCATCCTCCAATTCCAACAACTGGTAAAATACAGATAAATTCACACACAACTACACACACTAAAACTCACAAAAGATAAAATCACAAACACGGATACAGAAAGGGGTGTTTTTGACTTAGTGGGTCTTCTCCAATTTTGAATTTAAGCAGGGAAATGGAAGTGACAAGATTCAAGAAGAAAGTAGGGATATTGAAAGAGAGAGAAAGGGGAGGGGGGGATTTAAAGGGTGATTGTCTTTAGTGTGAATCAATGGAAATAATTGCAGAAGAGGTGTGATGTGATGAGGAGAAGGGGCCAAGGGTGTCCCCCACTGATCCACATGCCAGCTTCCCCAGGCCTTATGGGTCGACTTTTTCTCTTGCTTAAAGCCCTGACCATTCATTGTCACTGTCGGTAGAAAGCTTACCCCCTAACCCCTGCCTCACACTCTCTCTACTCAACTCTATTACAGTACTGTTCATTCTTGATTGAGCTAAGACTTTTCCAAATAAATAACCTACTCCTTCCTTCCGTCCCAAAATAAACTTATCATTTTGCCATTTTAGCTGTCCAATAAAAATATCCCACATTTGCCCAAAAGAAAAAGCTTATCTCCATTTTCTCTTTTCTACTCACAACAGCTATCCGCTTACTATTGTATTCTCTGCCTCATTTCGTCTATCTTTCTCATTCATATCACTTATTTTTCCAACATCTTTCCTTAATTTTCGTTCCTAACATTCTACATTCTAAGATAAATTTATTTTTGGCACGGTCTTCATCCCTCTCTCTGACTCAAAACAAACTTCTCATAGAATTTATGAATGAAATTAAAGAAAATTATTGGAAAAGTAGTGTGCTTGGAAGAGAACAAGTGGGGTACGGAATAATAGTAAGTGAATAATTTTTGTGAGGAATGAGAAAGAAAGTTAAGTAAATTTTTTCTTTTTTTTAGGTAAGTGAAAATTCCCAACGAACGTCCAAAATAGTAAAATGGAAAGTGAGAATTTAGAAAGTCTCACGAGCACAAAAATAGAGCGACGTAGCAAAATCGGGACATCCGGACCGTCGAATGAAGCAAATCCAAATTCGAGTCCCGCTGCCAGGCCTGGCCCCCTTGCCAACCCAAAACAGTGTTGTGGTGAGTTATGATGGCCCTTCTTTCAATCATGGGTTAATGACAATTTAGACCCTGAAGTACCATGTCACCCTTCCAAGCGAACCCCGATGTGTTATTTTTATCAAATCGGGTCTTAATGTTTTTAAAACTCGTCAGTTAAGGCCTTTTTGACGGATTTCGTTAAAAAGTCAGTTAAAAAGCATGTGCCAAGCACGTGACTAACGAAATTGGGTAGTTTGGATTGCGATTAAGTTTGAAGGGGTTATAAATGACATATTCCAAAAAGAAGGGGGTGGAACAAAAAAAAAAGTAAATTCATATCCCCATCCTCTTCCTCCCGTCACACACACACACACACTCTCTACCTCCCCTCATGCTCCGGCCACCCCTTCCTACCTCCGGCGAACACTCTGATCTCCCTACTCCGGCGACCGTCTCCCACTACTCCGGCGAACCTAGAAAAACAAAAGCACGCACTATCTCTTTTTTTATGTGCTTTCCCGATCGATTTCTTCCCTCCCACACTCTCACCTTCCAGATCTGTTCTTGAAATTGTAATGGAGTCGCCAGAATTAGACAAGGAGAGGGAATCAGAGACGGTGAATCTATCATCTCTGCGGGGAAGAAATTTGAACTGGGGTTTTTCAGTCCCGACGGTTCCACTCTCCGGTACGTCTGAATATGGTATTATGGAAGCCAATTCAATCAGTCTTTTGGGTTGCAAACAGAGATGGCTCAATTTCCGGAAACGCCCGATTTCTGACCCTTGTAAATGATGGTAACTTAGAAATTATTGCCGAAAATGGTACGATATTCTGGTCAAGTAATGATTCCTTTGTGTCAGCAATTCCACCATCGTTCTCATGAATTCCGGCGATCTTGTTCATTCGAATGGACCCATTGTTAGTGATTCTGGAAACCCTATATGGGAAAGTTTCAAGAATCGACAGATTCTTATGTACCAGAAATGCTTTGAGACTACTAACACTGGTTGGGGTTGAAGAAAATGTTAATTTGGAATGGAAGAGGAATGATTGATTTTGAGTGGGGTTAGTTGCAAGTCCAAATAAACGGCAGATTTTGAACCAAATTTGACTTTTTGATTTATTGTTTTTGTTTTATGGTGGAGGATCGGTGGTGGATATGGTGGAGGATGGAGTGGGTGGTTATGGAAGATGAAGAAAGGGGGAGAATTATGCATAGAAAGCTCAAGAAGAAGAACTGGGTTTTTTTCTTTCTTTTTTTCTTGATACTCCCTCCGTCTTAAATTAATGTTCTTAGTTTGACTTTACACGAAGATTAAGAAAAAATAAATGTTGTGAGCATGAAAAGTAAAGTAGGAAAGAGAAAGTGAGTAGGGAGTTTTTGTTGTGAGAATGACAAGTGGGTCCCACTTTCCATTTTAGGTAATAAAGTAAAGTAAGAACCTTAAATTGGGATAGACTAAAAAGGAAAGTAAGAACCTTAACGTGGGACAGAGGGAGTAGTTTTTTTAATAATTTTTTATTTATTATATGGATAGTATTTAAAAATTTTAATTAAAAAAATTACAATTATAAATCAAGATAGTTCATGTCTCAAAATATGAATTTTTATTTATTATGTGAATACTATCTTTTTAAAATTTTTATGATTGGTGAGTAAATATTAATTAATTAATTAAGAAAATATATATGAACTTTTTAAAAAAATATTGATGAAAATACATGATAATGAATTTATTTTGTGAAGTTTTATTTAATAGTTTGAAAATTATTTTTATTTTAGCCCTTATAAGTTTAGAATTTTTCTTTAGGCCCCTTAAAAGAAATATCAATTTAAAGTCACCCAATTCCGTCAGTCACGTGTATGGCACATGCCACATAACTAACTTTCTAACGAAATCCGTCAAAAAGGCCTTATTTGGCGAGTTTAAAAATCATCAAGACCCGATTTAATAAAAATAACACATCGGGGCTCGTTTGAAAGAGTGGTATGGTACTTCAGGGTCTAAATTGCAATTAACCCTTCAATTATTATTCAGAGCCCATGCATAGCACAGTCCCTGCGAGAGAGACGTTTCATTTTCATTTACTCGATGCATCCCATCGCTATCCCAATCCTGTTACTTTCTTTGCTTCCTTTTATCAACTAATCTAATAATTTATACTCCATCCGTTCTTGGTAAGTTGCAACAATTTGTCATTTTGGGTATTTCACTTAAGTTGCAACAATGTCAAATAAGGAAACTCTTTATTACTTTTATAATTCTCCGCTCATTCTCTCTTCCTCCCAACCACTCATTATTCTTCACTCATTCTCTCTCTTCCTACCAACCACTCATTATTTTCCTTTCTTAATTTTTGTGCTTCCCCTTCCATGTTGCAACTTACCGGAACGGAGGGAGTTTAAAGTTTGGAAAAAAAAAAAATATATATATATATATTTAAAGTTTGAAACCTACCAAATATTGTAATATTAAGAAGTTTTTATATTGATTAATAGATTATCTTAAAACTTGAAAATCATCAACTTAACCAAGGCAAGAAAAATGAAAATCCTTATCTAGATTCTACCATTCATTCAAGCCAAGTAATATATTATTTTCGTTTTCGGAAAAATAATCCACTTTTTAAAATTATAAATTTTATGAGAGCTTAATTGATTACTTATGTTATTTAATGCGAAAATGTTGTAGAAAAGAGACAAATCTTTGAAAGTGGCTTGGCCAAACATTAATTTTAAAAAAGGAACGACATTTTTCTAATCGCTTCGAGGCCCTAAGACAAAAATACATTAGAACATTTTAATTGACATCGCGCGCCTCTTCCAAGCACCAAGTTCGTGGGCTCTAGGTTGTCGTGGAATAAGCCCTCCCAACACCCAAGCAACTCACAAGAAATCACCGCACCACAAACAAGCACAAAAAATAAAGAAACAAAGCAAAAGACAAAGGAACACAAGAAATTGTTTACCCAGTTCGTCAATATGTTTGACTACGTCTGGGGGCACTACCAAGCGAGGATCTTGCACTATAATATGTTAAATCTGAGTTACAATGAGTATGGGGGCGGAACATTGCTTAAATACACAACCTAGAATAAGACATAAACCTAAATATAAGAAAAAAACCCGTAAATACTGCACTTCTGCGAATTCCCGTCCAGGCACCGAGCGCCCGCTCGGTAGGTACCGAGCGCCCGCTTACCTCTCGCCAAAAACCAATTCCTTCTGATCCAAACTGAGCGCCCGCCTGGTTGTACCCGAGCGCCCGCCTGGTCTCCTGTGCAGATTTTCTTCCCTTTGTTTCCTTTACGATCTCCATTCCAACAATCTCCTACCTAGAGATCAACCCGTATATTCAAGCCCCGTATCCGTCTTCAACTCATTCTTAGTGCCATAGTACTCACCTGGATTATGGTAGTGCCTTCTTCCTCCCCTATTCTCCAAGCCCCGTTGAAGCTATGCATAACTTCAACTTATCAAGGTTTACAACCTTTGTCAACATGTCAGCCGGGTTCTCCAATCCTTGAATCTTCTCCAGCCTTAAGATCTTCCTCTCCAAAAGATGTCTGATGTAATGAAACCTCAGCTCGATGTGCTTCGTCCTAGAATGAAACGCTGGATTCCTAGCCAAATGTATTGCACTCTTGAGAATATCCCTTTCCGAACATGCGGGCGACGCACGGAAGTCTCTCTTTTATTTATCTTTATTTATATTTTCTATAGGATTAGGATATTCAAGTTGGCATTTAACTTTATTAAGAGTCGCCATGTTGTTTTTATCGAGCTAAAACATTGAGAAAAGCTAACAGAGAGGGTTCGGGGGCCAAGTTACGACAAGAGAAGAATATCAGGTTATCACTCCTACCGCCCGATAGATCGGACTTTCTATCATGATGAATGTGTTAGTAGTGTGTTAGTGATTGAGACCGGATCCGAAGATTGCTTACGTTCCTCTCGTGATGAGAAGCTCAGGTCGACGTAGTTCGCACATAATCGAAATAGAGAGAAGAAGCGGGATCATGCATAATGAAGGGGGAGGAGAAAGAATCATACAAAATGATCACATCCGACAATAATGATTATACCATTGATAAGATCAATGTGCATTCATCATATTCATCCTTGGAGAATTACTGATCATGGGAGTATTTACCTAAATTTTAGGGTTTAGAAGTAGTTCCTAGATCTCGTTGACCATCATCGGCTATGCATTATAAGTAGGGATTAAAACATTAGATCTTAGCATGTTCAATCTAACATAGTAATAAGAACATCATGAAACATGTATGAAATAACACATAAGCATGAAGATCGCTACCCTAGATATAGAGCATATTATGAATTCTAGTAAGAACATGAAGAACACGTTATGACTCATATGAATATAGATGTATAAACATAATGAAACTAACATAAATCAGATCTAAACTAAGAAAACATGTAAATTCCTCACCAATCTTGACAAGAACGAAGTAGAATCTCTTGCGCGGATTCGCCGGACCTTCGGGATTGCTAGAAAGGCTTAGAGTGGGAGTTCTGCCGTCAGTTTTGGCTGTGGAACTCGGGGGAGAGAATTGTTGTTGTTAATTATGAACCGAGGTCACCTATTTATAGGAAAATCTCACCTGGAAGAAGTGGCCGCCCGGCCGGAAGAGTGGCCGCCCGGCCGGTCCAATTGGATTGGCTCGATTCCCGAGGTTCTGATCAATCTGGACTCCTGAGAACTCCTAGATAACGTCTATCTTCGATCCCTCATCCGATCAGTCGAGAACATCTTCTTATCTGGGCTTTTCGGGAAATTTTGGAAAAGTCATGCGCAGCTCGTAAATACCTGGGAGGTCCCTGTGAGTTCTAGAATGCCCAATAACTCATTTTCAGGTTGGGTACTAACAGTAACCCCTTGGCGATGTTTCTTGCAAGGCATGGAGGGTCGTCGATTAGAAAGGAACCGATCTGAAACATGAGTTCCAAATCGAGGGAGAGAGTGAGAAAGAATGTGACCAGGTTGGTCGAGCGGCTGAACCTATGTCGGGCTACCTACGTATCCAAATGGAATCAAGCCGTTCGTAGTTCAGGAACTGGGGAAAAAGAAACGAGACATCGTCTTTTGCTGAGGATAGATGAGTATCTATAAGCAATAAAGTCGTGGACTCTACTGGGGAAAAGGAAAAAAGAAACGAGACATCAGCCTACTACTGGGGATAACAATCCTACGGACACTATCCTGTATGAAGACCGAATCATTCGTGAGCAATAAAGTCATTGCAGATAGACTCTATTGGGGAAAGGAGCGAAGGCCATACGCACGGTACGACATGAAGTTTAAGAATCGAGAACATAATTAAGGATGAATTCTAACATTCTATTGGAGCGCGCTGTAGATACCCCGGGGAACTACGGCTTGGCTAGAGCGGTGAATTAACCTAGGATGTCTACTTGATTTTAAGAGTCGCCACCCACGTTTTAGAGGAACGCGAGAAAACCTAAGAAAATAGCATTTTTTTATTGATTACGAAACCAAAGATTCTTGAGATGAGGGGTTCGGGGGTTAGGTGTCAGAGTGGGAAGTACTTAAACACCCACTCCGCCCCGCTTACGCGGGTCTTGCTACTTTTGGTGTTCTAATACTAAAAAGAAAAGTCCTTCAATTATTAATGTAAGAAGTGCTAACAATTACAATGGAAAGAAAAGGGAAAATTAAAAGGAAATAAAGAGAATTGTTTTTTATTTATTAATTTATGCTAAAATATTACATGTAACAATTATGCCAAACAATTACATGAAGAAATGAAATGAAAATTAAAGTGGAATTTGGAATGTTGGGATGTAACCTTGGCCAAACGTCAATAGTGAAGTGGCCTTTTGGTTGTATCCCTTTTATGGAGATTGCATACACATTAAAGGTGAAGAGTGTAATAAAAAGATTTTAACGAGGAGAGAAAATAAAGATAAGATTAAAAGTTTATAAGAGAATGAACATTGTACCTTGTGCTTGAATGGGGAAGAACCAAATTGTCTATAGTGACCACTCTTTGAAAATGGATTTTATGTGTTTTAAAGTGTTTTTGATTCAAGAATTCTTCCTCTCTTTGTTAAGAGAGTGAAAAGAAAAGCCCCCTTTTTTGTTAAGAGAGTGAAAAGGAAAAGTCATCTTTTTTGTTAAGAGAGTGAAAAGGAAAAAGTACCCCTCCAATGATGGATTGGAGGGGTTTTTATAGGTGTTAGGTAAGGTCTTTGTGGTCACAAAGATGGCCTTTCCCCGGATCAAGCCAAGGCATAATGGCCTTGGGGGTTACAAATCAGAAAAAGGAGGGAAATTTGGTCAAATCTGAGATTCTGGAGATGGGAAGCGCGCACCTCCCGCCCCCCCTATGGGAGGCGCGAGCATCCCATAAAAGAGGGCGGAGGCGCGCTCCTCCCATATTCAGGGAATCCAAATTTCACCCCAAAAGTTAACCCCGTTATGCAGTTAAGTCCCAAAACTAACGAGATTATTCAGAAACTTAACGAACACCACGAAAGTCAACGAAAAACAAGTGAAACAAAGACTCAAGGTTGACTTTGTCACTTAGTCAAATCCAAAACTAACGGAGTAAGTTGAGAACTTAACGGAAAGCAACGAAAGTTAACGAAAAGTAACAAAACTTAACAGAAAAGAGGAAGACAAAGAATGTGTATGCAATCGGGACATGAGAGGTCCAAGGCGGAGTGTCTACAGAGCCCTTCGGCGATGTGGATTGCGAAGCAAAACGCGTCGATGAAAGAAAGAGAACCGCCGAGGACGTCGACAAGAGAAAACAAAGACTCAATAAAACATGAATTTGAAATTTGCGAAGGATGGGGGTGCACTCCCTGTGTGAGCGGCTTTATTGATATAGAAAGGATATGGCGGGATCCGTTTTGCTATAGCGGGATCCGTTTGCTGATGCGGGATCCGTTTGATAAAGCGGGATCCGTTTGCTCATGCAGGATCCGTTTACTGAAGCGGGATCCGTTTGCTGAAGCGGGATCCATTTGCTGAAGCGGGATCTGTTTGCTGAAGCGGGATCCGTTTGCTAATGCGGGATCCGTTTGCTGAAGCGGGATCCATTTGCTGATGCGGGATCCGTTTGCTGAATGCGGGATCCGTTTGCTGAGGCGGGATCCGTTTGCTAAATGCGGGATCCGTTTGCTAATGGTGGGATCCATTTGCTGGAGCGGGATCCGTTTGCTGGTGCGGGATCCGTTTGCTAAAGCGGGATCCATTTGCTGATGCGGGATCCGTTTGCTGAATGCGGGATCTGTTTGCTGAGGCGGGATCCGTTTGCTGAATGCGGGATCCGTTTGCTGATGCAGGATCCGTTTGCTGGTGCGGGATCCGTTTGCTGAAGCGGGATTCGTTTGCTGTTGCGGGATCCGTTTGCTGAATTCGGGATTCGTTTGCTGAGGCAGGATCCGTTTGCTGATGCGGGATCCGTTTTCTGATGGCGGGATCCGTTTGCTGGAGCAGGATCCGTTTGCTGGTGCGGGATCCGTTTGCTGGAGCGGGATCCGTTTACTGATGCGGGATCTGTTTGCTGATGCGGGATCCGTTTGCTAAGGCGGGATCCGTTTGCTGATGCGGGATCCGTTTGCTGATGCGGGATCCGTTTGCGGATGGCGGGAACCGAGGCTCTGTCTACCTATATGTGATATTGTTGTGTTGCTTGATGGAAAGGTGGTGATTTTGCGGCTCACCATGGACCGAGTTGTTGTCATTGAACTGTAATTGTTTGACTCTGTGGGATGCAGGCGTAGTTGACGGCGGATCACTTTCTTCTGGGGATGAAGTGCCTTGAGTTGCAGATGTTGTTGACCTTGTGGTGGTACCTGTTAAGTGTGTGCTTTGCAAGTATATATGCTTGTGCATGAAGTGTGAAGATTGAGCGAAATCGTGCTTGTGGTGTGATGTGATTTTGAAGCACTTTTGCATGAGGGAGAAGTAAAGTGATTTTGTGTGTGAAGTGATTTTTGAAATCAGAGATTTTCTTGAGAGAGATGAATGATGTCCATACCTTCACTTACCATTGCCGTTGGATGGATTCGTGATGTTGTGGTAGATGCTTTGGCGGAGAGTGTCGCTTCCTTTGATAACGAATTCGTTTTTGATGGAGTATCGGTGAGATGGTATTCTGGGTGATGGGTTGGTCGTGCCAAAAGGCTGCCTACGTATCCCTTGAAAGAAATCAGACCAGCGTAGTTCAAGGATGATGGAGAATGCTGGGGGAGGATGCTAGGAGCAAAGCAAAAAGGAAACACATAATTTTGCGCAAGAAAGGGGACAAGGAAAAAAGAAAAAGAAAATTCTTTTTGTCTTTTTGTAGGAATAGAATATGTACACATGTGGGAAAAAGACCTTTTTTTTTAGTTCGTGGGTGAACCATTTTGACCATTGTGTGTTTGTAAAGCCAACCCAAGATCAAGTCATGTTCGATCGAAGTCCGGATTGCCTCGCTTGAATGTTGTCGCCGCGGTGTCCAACGAAAATTGATGTCTAGCCCCAAGAGATTTGTCGTTTATGGGGATTCAAAAGGACTATTGATGCCGAGATGCCAAGGGGTTGCTGATTGTAAAGCCCCTCGAATGCTGAACTTTGAGTGGCTTATGAAGCCTCAAGATGAATCAACTCTTAGCCTATTCAAATAAACTGTCTTTTGTTGTCGACATGGGCAAGCCCCAAGAGAATATCATTGATACCAAGCTTTGAGAGATTGCTAAGCCCCAAATGTATGTGGGTTTTGAGATGGCGGGATGTGAAGACCTTTCGATGTGAAGCCCCAAATCGGCTTAGCTTTGTATTGAGAGCGAATGCCACATCGGGTAGGACTCTTGAAGGCGATCTCCTTCTTTCTCTTGATTGGAGATGGATGGCCCTTTTGTGGTTGATACCCAAATGGCGGAAGGTCCATGTTGAAAATGTAGTACGGTCTTCGGGAGACGTCTCGTGGGAGATGGTGATGTTGTTGCAGATGATAAGGTCTTGGCGTGATAAAGTCTCAAACGGTATGTTTGCTCGAGTCTTCTTGAGTTGAACCGACGGCGGATCTTTGGATGCAGCCTGTGCTTTTGATCTTGGAGAAGGGGGTGCTGTATTGCAGAAACATTGGGATTGGCCGTAACTCTGCTTATAGAGTTAACATATTGGCATTGCCCGCTATAACTCAGCCGGGTGAGTCTAGCATATTGAATCTTTTTCCTTTTCTCTAAGACTTCCTTCAGAATCTCGCTGTGAGTTCTAACAAGAATCATCAGATTCATTCATATCATCGGAGTCTTCATTTAAAACCAAGAGGCCTTTTGACTGGAAGTGTTGAGGGACCATTGAAGTTTGATCCCTTTCATGGAGCCATAAGACTACTCCAAATTGCATTGCTCGGGTACCACTGCCCAAAAGCTTGTTAATTACGAAGCCCCAATAGTGCCCTTTGCTTGTATCACTGTAATGCCGTAGCCCAAAAGATTGTAGATTGCGAAGCCCCTTGAGACCTTTCAGTATAGAGCTTCAAATGTTGCTGGGGACATTGAAGTGAATTGCTTTTTGCCGAGGGAGCCTTTAAGACTTGACCGTAGCCCCTAGAGTGCCATCATTGATTGCGAAGAAGGTCCATCCTTGATTGGGGGAACGAGCACAGGCACACATGACAAGAGGGCTTTTTGACATCCCTTTTGAGAGACTTTGAGGATAGTCTCACACATCTTTCTCGAGCATAGCCCTTAGGGCTTATTGATTGTCAAATGAAGCAAAAGAAGCCCTTGTTCTTGAGTGACATAGCCCCTAGGGCGTCACCATTTGTTTAGCAAAGCAAGAGTGACTCATCCTCGTGCGAGGGAACAAACATGAGAGGACATGGCAAGAGCTACTCCATTTCTCGGGAGCCTTTCGGCGTACTTTAGAAGCACATACTTGCAGAAGCTTTGAAAACTGAGACACATGTTGTTGCTATTTGCTGCCCAAGCCAATTGACTAGCTAGGGATTATTTGTGCAACCTCGTGCCCTTTTATGATAGGCTCGTTCTCAGATGGGTCTTGGTTACCACGGGCCTTCTTTTCATGAACCCAAAAATGGAGAATGATGTCGATAACCCAAGACAACATTTGATGGTGCCATATCTTGTCGAGCCTTTTGCAATCCCAAAGTTGACTCGGTGGGGAATTGGCTTACTGAGAAGATTCAATGTTGAACTTGTGTCTTCATTAGAGGCCGGGGATCTCTATTTCTCTTTCCCTTCTCTCTCTCACTCTCTCATTTTTTTTATGACGCACCCTGTTTTTTGCCTAGACCGCCCTTTCGGGTTTTCAATCTAGCGGGCATCTCTTTTGCGTTTTCACTTTTTTTTTTGACTCAATTGATGAGGAAGTGTGCATTGACTCTAGCTGAGGATGAGAGACATGTGATTTTGCGGTGAAGACCTCTTGTCACTAAAGATGAGTGACATTGACTCGACTAGGGAAGTGTCCCTAGTATTGACTTCATGTATGTATAGATTTTTTTTGAATGACTCACGAAGGCGAGTAAGTCATTAAGAGAGAAGAGAAAGAAAGCCCCAGTTTGATTGCAAGAAACTGGGAGTATCGCAAAAAGAAGAGAACCCCTAGACTCGACAAGGAACGGAAAGCGATTCCAAATCTAAGAAAGTTGTTCAATCTTTTGGTGATTAATTCATTGGCAAATGAATCGTACAAAGACGTCTTGACAAGTTCGAGATGAAGGCCGATCACCATAACGCGCTAGGGCTAAACATATCTTCTTTCTTGCATGAGACCGGACCCGAAGGTTGCCTACGTTCCTCCAGTGTAGAGGCTCAGGTCACCGTAGTTCTTGTGGATTCTCCATTCGTCGTGATGGAATTGTTGCTTCGTCGTGATGATTGTTGATGTCGCTTCGTCCTTCGTTGGTGGAATGATGTTGATCCTTGATATGAGCTTCTTTGAATGAGGGGGGATTTTTTTTTATTTTTTTTTTGTGCTCTAACTTTTGCCTAGGTTGATTTGAGGATTTCAACCTAGCGAGCCTCTTTTTTTTTTTTTTTTTTTTTTTTTAAATATCCCCTTTTGAAAACTTTGCTTCATGATCATTGCTCCACCTTTCTTTGTCTTGATTTCGTCGTTGTTGATGTCTTCATTGTTGATGCCGTCGTCGATGTTTAGCCCCTAGGCGTTCAAGCGATGGCCTTCATTCCAAAACTTGCTTAGACACCTTTTCATCATTTTGCCAAGAATTAGATTGAACAACTTGGAAGAGTATATGAGGACAAGAACGACTTTTATTTAATGATTGACTCAAAATTTAACATTGGACGAGAGAAAACATTAATGCACACATTAGAGGACTTTTTACCCTCTTTTTTTTTTTATCCTATTTCTAGGTAGAGAAAGAGAAACGGAGATTGTTGTCGTCATCCCCCATGTCGTTGTAGTCCTCATTGTCGTTGTAGTCTTCCATGTCACTACATTCTTCCATGTCATTTCTTGGGAACCCTTTGTCGTTGAAGCTTGTGTCATAGGAGGACTCGGCCACTTCTCGTAGCAAATTGTCAATTCTAACCCCCGCATCATACATGCTTGAAAAATCGGAGTGAAAAGCCCCACTAAGATGAGTGCGGTAGTCCATTTTCAAACACTTCAAGAAGATGTCCATTTGTTCCTTCTTGGAAGGCCTATCAACCATCTCGGCTAGCTTGTCATTCCAACGGTGATAGAAGTCCCCAAATGATTCATCACTCATTTGAACGGTGCTCTCCAATTCCTTATTGGTGGGGCGGAATATGGAGTAGCTTTGATATTGTGACTTGAAGGCAAGCATAGCGACATCCCAATTGAGGCGGGTGGAAACTGGAAGACCCATATACCAATCTTTTGCGACCCCCTCGAGAGTAAGCGGGAAGCATTGTGCCATTATTTGAGGAGACACTTTCTTTTGTAGCATAGCCCAAATGTAGGAGTCAACATGAGCGTCGGGGCAAGAGTTGCCGTTGAACTTGCCAATATCGGGCATCTTGAACTTTTCGGGAAGAGCCTCCATTGTGTTCATGAGGAGAGAAGCTTGATGAAGATCGGTGCTTGGGCCATTGTGCAAATTTAGTCCACTAAGCCTTTGGTCAATGTATGACATGAGAGTGTTGACCAAACCGGTATCAATGCTTTGTACCTTTCTTTCACTCGTGAGCGCTTTCAATTGGTTCTTGAGTTGAGCAACTTCTTTCTTGTGGGACGTTTTCACATGCTCGTAACGGGCTCGCCATAAATCATCCTTGCGGCGGACAATCTCGGCTAGTGTATCAACTTACCCTTTCAATGCTTCCACCATGCGGAATAACCCTTCGTTGGACACGGGAATGCCGTTGTCGTTGGAAGCCATTGGACCTATTGAGAGAACACGGTCGATCTTAGGTTGTCCCCACAAACATATTTTGAGTAAAATAATTAACCCACAAACAAAGGAAAAAGACTCAACCACATAAGAGAAATAACTTTTTTTTTTAAATTTACAAAAGTCGGAAGGACGTGGTCCTTTTTGGGGTTTCTAGAAAAATAGTGGGATCGTCACACTAGAATATAGACCTTCTCGCGGTCCCATATACTCATCGGATTCCACCACGCTTATGAATCCTACATGTGTCGGGATTAAACTAAATTAATATAGTAAATCATACATGCGGGAACGGATTTTTATTTTCGTCCATAATAACCACTTGGGGACGGAGTTTTATTTCGTCCAAAACAACGAGTGGCATGTATGATTTGAAGACATTAGTTTAGGGAAATCTTGGCACATGGAAACCGACTTGAGTCACGGAATGTTAGACCCTAGCTAGAATTGTGTGGTTTGTGCTCGGCTAAAGAGAGGCTTAAAGGTCACCCCCGGCATGTAGTCGTGAACTACGCCACGGGCTGAGGTTTACCGCTTCGGAAGAGTCAAGGTCGAGTGGAGCTTGAAACTTCCTAGGACGGGCCTCGACGGGTTTGGGGTTGGACTTGTGCGACTCGATAGTGAGCAGTTGATAAGAATTGTGCACGTAGTGTGAGGTCTAACAAGTGACAAAATATATATTTTTTTTCAAAGGAAATAAAAAAAAAACAAATAAGCACGTAATTTACAACTTTCGAATCACCCGTGTGACCGATAAAAATGAATAAACAAAAGTAAAAGGGGGTGTATGCAGGCCCGGTGCCCACACACTGTCAAAACTGCCCATTCTGTTCAATGTTCTGTTTATTGTTCTGTTCTGGAAAATGGCACAGAAGCGCGCAACTCAGGGCAGTTACGTGGGAAGCGCGCGCATTGCGCCATGAATATGGGAGGCGTGCGCATCTGGGGTACCTGTCAGAATGTCAGAAGAAACCGCGGACTCAGGCGATTGCCCTGGTCCCAAATTATGTAACTTTCCCCTGCAGAAACTTGTTAGCATAGAAATATGAAATTCGAAGGACAAGATGGAAGGTGGGCGATTCTGGTAATAAGGGTCGGACGCGCGCGCTTTAGGCTAAGAAGGCCGGAGGCGCGCGCTTCCTACCTTTTTTACCAGAATGCCCAGAAAATAGATATAAGAACACCAAAAGCAGAAAATGCAAGTTTAACCCTCTATGTCCCCAGCGGAGTCACCACTGTAGATACCCTGGGGAACCACGGCTTGGCTAGAGCGGTGAATTAACCTAGGATGTCTACTTGATTTTAAGAGTCGCCACCCACGTTTTAGAGGAACGCGAGAAAACCTAAGAAAATAGCCTTTTTTTTATTGATTACGAAACCAGAGATTCTTGATATGAGGGGTTCGGGGGTTAGGTGTCGGAGTGGGAAGTACTTAAACACCCACTCCGCCCCGCTTACGCGGGTCTTGCTACTTTTGGTGTTCTAATACTAAAAAGAAAACAATTATTAATGTAAGAAGTGCTAACAATTACAATGGAAAGAAAAGGGAAAATTAAAAGGAAATAAAGAGAATTGTTTTATATTTATTAATTATGCTAAAAGATTATATGTAACAATTATGCCAAACAATTACATGAAGAAATGAAATGAAAATTAAAGTGGAATTTGGAATGTTGGGATGTAACCTTGGCCAAACTTCAATAGTGAAGTGGCCTTTTGGTTGTATCCCTTTTATGGAGATTGCATACACATTAAAGGTGAAGAGTGTAATAAAAAGATTTTAACGAGGAGAGAAAATAAAGATAAGATTAAAAGTTTATAAGAGAATGAACATTGTACCTTGTGCTTGAATGGGGAAGAACCAAATTGTCTATAGTAACCACTCTTTGAAAATGGATTTTATGTGTTTTAAGTGTTTTTGATTCAAGAATTCTTCCTCTCTTTGTTAAGAGAGTGAAAAGAAAAGCCCCCTTTTTTGTTAAGAGAGTGAAAAGGAAAAGTCCTCTTTTTTGTTAAGAGAGTGAAAAGGAAAAAGTCCCCCTCCAATGATGGATTGGAGGGGTTTTTATAGGTGTTAGGTAAGGTTTTTGTGGTCACAAAGATGGCCCTTCCCCGGATCAAGCCAAGGCATAATGGCCTTGGGGGTTACAAATCAGCAAATGAGGGAAATTTGGCCAAATCTGAGATTCTGGAGGTGGGAAGCGCGCACCACCCGCCCCCCCTATGGGAGGCGCGAGCATCCCATAAAGGAGGGCAGAGGCGCGCTCCTCCCATCTTCAGGGAATCCAAATTTCAGCCCAAAAGTTAACCCCGTTATGCTGTTAAGTCCCAAAACTAACGAGATTATTCAGAAACTTAACGAACACCACGAAAGTCAACGAAAAACAAGTGAAACAAAGACTCAAGGTTGAATTTTTCACTTAGTCAAATCCAAAACTAATGGAGTAAGTCGATAACTTAACGGAAAGTAACGAAAGTTAACGAAAAGTAACAAAACTTAACAGAAAAGAGGAAGACAAAGAATGTGTATGCAATCGGGACATGAGAGGTCCAAGGCGGGGTGTCTACACGCGCGTAATCGCATAATTTCTTCGACAAACTACAGTACCAAGCGAGGAATGATCCTCAGGATTCGCAGAAATTTAGTAAACTACGGTGCCAAGCGAGGAATGATCCTCAAGCTTGCAGAATTTTGAAAAACTACGGTGCCAAGCGAGGAATGATCCTCAAGCTCGCAGAATTTTGGTAAACTACGGTGCCAAGCGAGGAATGATCCTCAAGCTCGCAGAATTTTGGTAAACTACGGTGCCAAGCGAGGAATGATCCTGAAGCTCGCAGAATTTTGCTAAACTACGGTGCCAAGCGAGGAATGATCCTCAAGCTCGCAGAATTTTGCTAAACTACGGTGCCAAGCGAGGAATGATCCTCAAGCTCGCAGAATTTTGATAAACTACGGTGTCAAGCGAGGAATGATCCTCAAGCTCGCAGAATTTTGATAAACTACGGTGCCAAGTGAGGAATGATCCTCAAGCTCGCAGAATTTTGATAAACTACGGTGCCAAGCGAGGAATGATCCTCAAGCTCGCAGAATTTTGGTAATCGGTAACGCCGATTATCTCGAACTTGCGCGGGATACGCCAAATAACCTTCTTAACATGAAGGTCCTACGGATGATTCGATTTTTTTAATTATAGGTTGATTTGGTAATTTCCTGAGGTCTTCCGGACCCATTTGGTTAATTTTTGGTCAAATTATGATTAAATTTGGCTAAGGGTGCTAATTTTAGATTAAAAATAAGCCGAGGGGCTAAATTGCAAATTCTGGTGCCTAAGGGAATAACTGGCTGCATGGCCAGTCCTTCTGATTGGTTGGGATTAGTTGACGAGGATCGTTGATGGGCGCGCGAGATGGAGGGCTGAGATCATGCCACGTCGCCTGGAGACACTGGCCGCGCGGCTAGTCCCTTCGCTGGATAGACCCTACAAACAGCCGCCGGCTGTTGCTGTCATCTTCACTTTCTTCCTTCTTTTGTCGAGTTTTAAGATAGAAAAGAGAGATTTTGAGATACTTTGCTATATTTGAGATGGATCTTGAATATATTTTTAGTGCGGGGCAACCGTATGATCAAGATGCAGGTACGGGGCCGCAATTTGAGCAAGGTGGTGGTGCGGGACCACAATTCAAGCAAGGTAAAGGCAGGGGGCAGCATCAACAACGGGCGAGGATGGATTCTCGAAACTTTTGTCCCAATGAATGGCATTTCACGATGGGACAACACTTCGACTTGTACGTGCGTGCTAACAAGCATTGGTCCGGAGGGAGACTGATGAAGACGAAGGAGGTAACGATCTCGCTTTATTTGCCTTTGGGTATTTTTATGTCTTTTATTTCACACTAGTTGTATTATTTTAAGACTGCGTTCCATTAAATTAATAGTTCGTGATTATTTAATTTTCTGGGATTGTTGATTATTTTGGGGACGGCAAACATATGCGTAAGTAGATAAAGCATGCATGTACACTTTAATTTATAGCACATAATTTATATTGCTAGTTGGGTAACGTACCTTTGCTGTGTTTACCTGCAGAGGATGAAATCTTGCGGGTCCACGAAAGCAGTGGCAGAGATATGGGAGAGATTGCCGCCGACTGGTGCGGTGAAGGAGAGGATCCGTGCTCTGGGCTTCGGTTCGTTTTTTGATGCGGTACGAGCTGTAGAGGGGACCCAGAAGGTGATGGGTCTGGTTGAGGCGATGAGGGAGTATTGGTGGGACACCACCCATACGTTCCATTTTAGTTGGGGAGAGGTGACTGTTACTCCCACCGATTTTGCCGCTATTACAGGGCTCATGTTTACGGACGTGGATCTATCTTTTGATGAGTCTTTATTTGCGGACCCACACCGTCATGTGGAGCTGATTGGGATGCAGCTTGGCAAGGGTATGAAGGGGAATGGCTTTGAGGCAGGTCGCCTAAGGACCTTGGTGGAGGATGCTATCCAGGGCTTTGTTAAGGGCATCCATGATACTGACTGCCTGGTGCGGGCCATCTTGTGGTACAGTTTGTCGCAGACCCTGTTCCCGAGTGTGGGGACTTTCTGTCGGTTTTCTCTGTTGGGTGCTCTAGCTGATTTGGAGCAGGCGAGTCAGGTTTCTTGTGGCGGAGATGTACCGGGCTGGCGGAGATGTACCGGGCCCTGGATGTTTGCTCGAGGTCCAGCACCTCATCTTTCGATTGTTTTCAGTTTGCCTTTGAGGTATGTCTCTGACACTTTTCTTATTTCATGTCCGCCCTTTGCTTAGAACTTCATAGACTGAAATACTGCTTTTCTCCATAGGTGTAGGTCTACGAGCTATTCCATATTGCTCCCTTTGGCTTGCAGGGGGTTAAAGAAGTCCCGGTTATGAGGTTCTGAGCAAAGAGTAACCGGTTGGAGGGCCGTGGCAAGGCCAGGAAGACTCCCGATCTAGGGATTTTTACTTCAAGGTTGAGTGGTCCGCTGCATGAGGACTTCCAGTTCTTCCCTTGGTCGGATCAGGTGCTGGAAGGACTCGATCAGGCATAGGAGTTTATTACTTACCGCTGCTTTTTGACGGGGTTGACTGGAGATGCCATGTATCTTGGCGAGAGAGTCTGCAGGCAGCATGGCAGACATCCTATGTTGTGGGCCCCAAGTGAGCCTCCGAGGGATATGCTGTATCCAGCTAGGCTGAGGAGGAGTGGTGACTACTGGGTGAGGACTCTGGCTCATTTGCACCAGAGTGGGTCTGATTATGCGTGGTTTGTGGAGCACGTGCTGTTGAGTCTGCAGGTTTTGGCGAGGAGGCAGGCTGGTGCCTATCCGGCTAGCTCGAGTAGAGGGGCTAGATATGGTATGGACATACCGCGATTTCCTAACAGTATTCGGATGCAGCGGGGTGGTGTCGAGGTGGATTTTGATCTGACTCCGACTGAGGCTGATGAGGTCACTGGGGCCTAACTTCCTCCGCTTAGAGCTATGGTATGATACCCCTTGCTTTTCATTTCTGTCTTGCACACACACACTTTAGACTTATATCTGAACTGTGCTTATCTGTCCCAGGTGACTCGGGAGGCCTATATACGCTCTGTCCGATGGGGCAATATTTTTGAGAGGCTATTCCGGAGCTTGGCCGCTGCTTGCACCTGCCGTCGAGATGATGTGGTGCTGCCTCAGCATAGAGAGAGATCCCCCACGGAGGCTGAGAGTTCGAGGTCTGTCCGGAGTAGGAGCTCGGGAGCTGGTGGGTCCCGTCGTACGGAGCAGCGTGGAGAGGATGATGATATGGACATCGAGGATTCTGACTCGGACTAGATGTAGTCCCTTTATTTCCTGCATTTTGTTAGAGAGAGAGAGAGAGAGGAGAGGAACAGTCAAACATATTTATGTACAATATTTTATTTTCTTTTTTGTATCTAATTAATTAGTATTTTGTTTACATGTTTTTACATTTATTACAATGCATGAGCCCTAGGGGTAAGATGGGGATTACACACTGTCGGTCAGTTCCACCGTCTTTATCGGACCTCTTTTGGGACTTGTGACCTTCGAAATGTCTGAAATGGGTCCATTCCGGCGTTTGTTGGGGACGGACTTGCAATCTGTCTGGACCGGCTTATGTGGCCGCGTGGCCAACCATGGGGAAGGACTGGCCGCGCGGCTAATCCCTGGTCTGACACGATTTTCGTCAGATTTTTCCTTGTACGATCAGGACTTGAACTCCCTACTCTATTTAATCAACAGTCTCGCAGAGAGACGAGACAGACAACAATTTTTCTTCCTTTTGCTTTAGATTTCGATCCTTCCACGCCTTTCTGGTGGATAGACACCCTAGGATTTCTGAGGAGAGACTACGCTACTTCATCAAGAGTTTGAAGATCTGGGTTAGGAAGCTTTCGAGGACAACTCGTGCAAACTTTTATTGGAGATTCAGGATTAAGTGCCTTTGGTCCTTGTATAGGGTTAAGTCTGATGAGAACCTGATTCGTACTGCTGCTAAATTTTGGGACAACGAGAATCATGTCTTCAACTTTTCTTATAATGAAATCACCCCAACATATGAAGATTTTGCAGCTCTTTGTGGTGCGACAGTGACGGATAGGGTAGCCATGCCGCAGTCTCAAGTGCCTGCAGAACTTCGGGTTTCTCAACTGCTAAGGATTTCTGTTGAAGAGGCTAGGGGTTTGCTGTTGGATGGTGATGTTAATCTTTGTGGACTTCCCATCAGGTTCATTAATAGCACGGTTGAGTCTGACACGGCTCTGGATTGTTTGGCACTGTCTATTTGCCTCGGTATTTTTTCCACCTTACGTAGGAGTAGCTACCATGGGTTGTCTTGATATGGTAGACCAGGCTCGAGCCAATCGTAGTATTGTCCCTTGCTTGCTTGGGGAGACTTTGCATGGTATTGGAGAGTTGGCTTCAGGATCTCGAAAGATGACCAGAGGAAGTACCCGACTGTTAAACTTGTGGTTGCAGGAGAGGTTGTGAGTTTTGGAGGAACCTGTCGGGCCAGTATCACCTTAGGTTTGCCAGAGTAGGCGCATAAAGCAGTGATTTGCAGGGATGGCCCATTCTTCATGGGTGACATATATGGCACAGATGAGTACGGCTCAGATCAAATGGATGGTACCTCATTGGGGGGTTATCAGAGCACGGTGGGCTCAGAGTGGTCTCTGCATTATTCGGGTCCCTACCTTTGATGAGGCTACATACTACTATACAGTACGGGTGTGCCATCAGTACGGGATGCCTCAGATTGTACCTTCCTCATGGGATAAGACTTGTAGCAAGGTCACTGACAGGATACTTCCTATGAATAGCGGGGTTGCAGTGCTTTTAGAGCGGTGTTGGTCTTATGCTCTTATGCCCAGTACTCTCTGTATACAGCGACCACGTGACATACTTCTATCTCGAGAATACTTGGACTGGTACCAGACGTCCTGGGGGAACATGGGGCAGACTCTGAGACGACTGAGACGTAGGGTGGTGATCCCTTATGTCTCGAGTAGACGCTTGAGGGAGGGCGAGAATGTACAACGGGAGGTGGAGACTGAGTTGGCTCAGCTAGCACCTATTAAGAGGAAAAGAAATAGAGAAGGCCCAACAGGGGTGACTCAGTTAAGGAAGGATTTATTTGCGGATCCTACTAGACGGGCTAGACGCGGACGAAGGGACAAGAAACTGAAGAAGGATGAGGAAGAGGAAGGGGAGGAGTGACTCCGAGTATCCAACCACAGTCGTTGCAGACACATAGTTTAGATTTTAGTTTGTTTTTGTTTATTTAAATTTCAAAGTAGGTTATTTATTCGCAGGTTCTTTCGAGCTTAGACTCATCAAATAAATGTTAACGTGTAGTGACTTGTGGAAATAGAGATTTTACTTTAGTAATAAACAGATTGTTTGCTTTATTTGAAATTTAGCTCAAACCAGATTTGGATTTTTATTTATTTTTGAGACCGCACCATTGAAGGTTGCCTACGTTCCCCTTTTACAAGTAGGGCGAAGGGGCTCAGGTCACCGTAGTTCATTTCTGATTGTAGAAAGGGAAAATAGAAAAGGGGAAGTAAAGAGAATAATATATATATATATATATATATATATATATATATATATATATATATATATATATATATATTTATAAGGGGGACGGCCGTTGTAGAAGACCGTTGATGGCGAGCAGGACTGCTGATGGAGAGAGACCGTAGCGATCAGTTGTAGTAACAACGGAGTTTGCTGATGTTGACTGGTTCCTTGAATTGATTTCCGTCCAAATCTGCCATTCTGACTGCACCTCCGGAGAAGATCTTTTGTACGACGTAAGGACCAGTCCATATGGGAGCCCACTTACCCAAGGGGTTGAATTTGTTCGGGAGGCATACTTTGAGCACCAAATCTCCTTCTTTAATGTCTACTGGTTTCACCTTCTTGTTAAAACTATCTGTGGTCCTTCTCTGATAGGCTATGATGTGTTCCATAGCTTTGAGCCTCCTTTCATCCAGGGTAGCTAATTGGTCGTAGCGACTGCGGAGCCATTCTACTTCATTTACTTGATTTTTGAGAAACACCCTTAAGGATAGTATTTCCAACTCGATAGGTAGGACTGCTTCTATACCGTAAGTAAGAGCGTAAGGAGTCTCCCCGGTGGCGGTGCGTACTGACGTTCTGTAGCCCCAGAGTGCCAAGGGTAATTTGTCGGGCCAATCCTTTCCTTTTGTGGCCATTTTTCTGATGATCTGCTCGATGGTCTTGTTAGCTGCTTCGACTGCTCCATTGGTCTGTGGATAGTACGGGGAGGATTTCTTCCTTTCTATTCTGAATTCGGCGAGTAAACGGGCCGTCTCTGCTTCAAAATGACTACCATTATCTGATATGATCAAATTCGGGACACCATAACGACACATGATGTTTTCCTTGATAAACTATGCTACCTTCTTGGAATTCAGTACCTTGTAAGATTGTGCTTCGACCCATTTAGTGAAATAATCTACCGCTACCAATACAAATTCATGACCGTTGCTTCCCGCAGGATGGATCTTACCGATGATATCGATGCCCCATGTTGCGAAGGGCCAAGGAGTAGTCATACTGTAGAGGTCGTGCGGAGGGATGTGGTTCAAGTTGGAGCATACTTGACATTTGTGGCATTTTCTGACCCATTGGATGCAGTCTATTTCCATTGTGATCCAGTAATAACCCAGGCGAGTGATCTTTTGCCGGAGCATTCTTGCATTCATATGTGGACCGCACAACCCGTTGTGTACCTCCTCCATGATGTTCTCGGCTTTCTTGCTTCCCACACATAACAGTAGAATTCCGTCATAATGCCTCTTGTATAAGGTATTATCTAGTAGTACGAACTGTCCCGCCAACCTTTTTAGTGCTTGTAGGCTTTTGGCCTTTACGTCTCCTTCGAAAGAAGCTTCCCCATCCTTAAGGAATTTGTGAATCTGTGCGTACCATTGATCTTTGACTGTTTCTGACTGGGTCTGGATCTCACAACAATATGCTGGGTTCTCTCTTCGGCCAACTCTGAAAGGCTTGACTGACCTCCCTTCAGGAATTTCTAGTAAAGATGCCAGGGTGGCGAGCGCATCGGCGAATCTGTTTCTGTCTCGTAGGAGATAATGGAACGTGACTTCTCTGAATTGTCCGATTAGTTCGTCCATGTAGGCTTGGTATAACTGCAGGTAGGGATCCACAGTTTTCCACTTCTTTGCTGTTTGGTTTATGATTAGAGCCGAATCACCGTATACTTCTAACTCCTTTACATTTCGCTCTAAGGCAGCTTCCAGGCCGGCTATGCATGCCTCATATTCTGCAGCGTTGTTGGTGGTCGTGAAGTTCAATTTTATTGCTATTGGAGTATGTTCGTCCTTAGGATCGACTAGAAGAAGCCCCACTCCGTTGCCTCTTTTGTTTGCGGCTCCGTCGAAGAATAATTGCCATTTGTCTATAGCTTCCATTGTGAAAATACCGTCGTTCGGAAATTCGGGGTCTGATCCTCGTTCTTCGGTGCTTGGAGAATCTGCTAACTAATCTGCCATAGCTCTCCCTTTAATTGCCTTTCTTGGAACATACGTGATGTCGAACTCTCCCAGAAATACCGACCACTTGGCGAGTCTCATGGATATTGACGGTTTATCAAACAAGTACTTGATCGGGTCCATTTTTGATACTAGCCATATGGGGTGAGATACCATGTAATGCTTGAGCTTGGAAACTACCCATACCAGTCCAGTGTATGTCTTTTCTAATGCTGAATAGTTGAGCTCACTGCCTTGTAGCTTCCGGCTGACGAAGTATATGGCGTTTTCTATTCGAGAATCCTTGGCTTCTTGTGCCAGCATGGCTCCCATGGCAGTGTCTGTTACCGTTAAGTATAGCAGTAGTGGCTTCTCCTTGTGTGGCGGACGTAGGATTGGGGTATTCACCAGGTTAATCTTAATCTGCTCAAAGGCTTCTTGGCTATTGTGATTCCATTCAACATTGGCAGTTTTCTTCATTAGCTTGAAGATTGGTTCACAGACTATAGTCAACTGGTTGATGAAGCGACTAATGTATTGTAGTCTTCCCATGAATGCTTTGACCTCAGTTTCTGTACGGGGTGGCTTCATATCCATAATTGCTTAAATCTTTCTTGGATCAGCTTCTATTCCGCGCTCCGTGACCATGTATCCCAGCACTTTTCCTCGAACAACCCCGAACATACACTTAGTAGGGTTCAGGCGCATGGAGTGCTCCCTCATTCTGTTGAAGAATTTCCGTAAGTCAATTAGGTGTTGACCGTCGGAACCTTTGGAGTGTATAATCATGTTGTCTATGTAGACCTCGATCTCTTTATGAATCATGTCGTGAAATAAGGCAGTCACAGCACGTTGGTAAGTAGCCCCAACATTCCTAAGTCCAAACGGCAGTACGGTGTAGCAATACGTACCCCACGGAGTAGTGAAAGCAGTCTTTTCTTGGTCTTCTTCAGCTATCTTGATCTGATTGTACCCAGCAAAACCATCCACGAATGACTTGACCTCATAATTAGCCGTTGCATCTACTAACATGTCGATGTTGGGAAGCGGGAAATCATCTTTAGGACTTTCTTTGTTGAGATCACGAAAATCCACACAAACTCTGACTTTGCCGTTAGCCTTCTTTACTGTAACGATGTTTGATAACCACGTCGGATACTCAATCACCCTTATGAAACCCACTCTGAGCAGCTTCTCGATTTCTTCTTTTACTTGCAGAGACCATTCTGGCTTGATGTGGTGAAGTTTTTGTTTTACCGGTTTGGTGTCTGGTGCTATCGAGATTCTGTGCTCTACGGTGGAGTTGTCCAGCCCCGGCATATCTTTGTAAGACCATGAAAATACGTTGACATACTCTTTAAGTAACCCGATCAGTGCTTCTCGCTCTTCGCCTTGAAAGAAGCTCCCAATCTGCGTTTCTTTTGGCTAGTCGTCTGTCCCCAGATTCACACATGTTAACACCTCATCGGCAGCTTGGGCTCAACTTTCCCATTGATTCATAACCTGCTCTGAGATTTCTCGGATGTATTCATCATTTAATTCATTTGTGTCTGCATCTTTTAATGAATCTTTATTAACTATTTGTGTATCATTAGATTGATTAGTTAATTTATCATTTATAAGAGTGACTATAGCGGGATACTTGGAAAGGTCGAGACATTCATTTAATGCACGAGGAAAGACAGTGTTTGCGATTACATCATAGTCTTTTGACTTGAGGTCATTAGACTTGGACGGAGACATGAACTCATAAGTAAGAAAGGGAGACCTAGCTAACCTAGGGGGAATTGACTCTTTGGGGGATGAGCTGACCTAGCTATCTTCTAGGCTCAAGTGCTGGAACAAATCTTGGCCGTCCTATGACTCTTCATCCTTGGTTTCACCCACCACTGGTTCATCAAGAGACACGAATTCAGTATCATAAGTCAGGTCTTTGTTCACCTTGATGCAGTATTCGTTCTGGATGGTAGTAATTCTGCCAGTAGTCTTTCGAGGTTCCATGTACCTTAGCTCTAGATTGGCCCGATCGAACTCGACATCTCTGAAGATTTCAAAACCTTTTTGCAGCTTTCCGTTGTGGTCGAACCATGGCTCTGCGAACTCGAAGTTTGAATACTCTTCACCTTCTTTCATATAGTAACTATTGAGGGAAAGGTGGTAAGGTTTCATATCAGACTTCTTGTAAGGGAGTTGCTTCTTTTTTTAGTACCTCTATCTGTTTCTGCTCTGCTTTGTCAGTGGGAGTAAGCATGTATCCTAGCCCGAACAGTCCTCTGTGGTCCACTTCCTCTGTTAGCTCTGTGGGTCCTTGTAAGTTATTACCTAGCCCCAACCCTGGTATGAAGCCCATGTTTCGAAGTATTTTGTAGATGGGTTACACTTTGTCGGAGCTTCTGGTGAGGTCGTTATTGCACAACTGGGATTGTGCCACTATTTCGAACCCACTGAAGAGTCGGCGATCTTCCTCATGCTGAATCTGTAACACAGTTACTCCTTTCGTGTCGGTACCTTGAGCCGAAACTAGGTTACTGTAGATAACTGTCACTTCATTCCCTGACTGGAATTTAACACACTGATGCAAGGAGGACGGAACGGCATTAGATTTGTGAGGCCAAGGGCGTCCTAGGAGGATGGTGAAGGAGGATGGTATGTCAATCACTTAGAAATCCATGGACAGAGTTTGCATCCCCACGGAGATGGGTAGCGTAACAATTCCCAAAACTAATCTGCATGTGGAGTCACAAGCCTTGATTGTCTGTTTGGAGGGCCTTAGAGTGGTTGGGTCTATACCCACCACATCCATCATTCGTGATGGTAGTACATTGATGGCGGATCCGTTGTCCACAAAGGCTCGAGGGATTTTCTTCCCACTGATTTCGACTGTGATCTGTAGAGGCTCATTATGATCAATGCCAAACAGAGGTTCATCGAGTTCCGAAAAGGTGATGATATTCCCGAAGTGAATGTTTCCAATCATTTGTGTGACATTCTCGGGAGTAGTGTCTGATGGGACCATAGTAGCGGCCAATTTATTCTCGAGCATTTGACGGTGAGCTAGAGATGAGGTAAGTAAAGACCACAAGGAGATGTGAGCTTGGGTTTGTTTAAGCTGCGTGAGGATGGGATCCTCTTTCTCAGGGTCTAATGGATCTGACTCCTTATTGAAGACTTTATTCGTACCCTTGGGGTCTGATTGATAGATCTGTCCGAACCTTGTGAGTAGGTTGATTTCTGCCCGCACGTCATATGGAGACTACGGCATTTTGGCGGATTCTGCGAAGATTTTTGCTATAGATAGTGGTGGAGATTTAAGTGGAGATTTGAGTGGATCGGAGTCGCAATATCCTAAGAGAGAAGCTTCTAGAGATAATGCATCTAATGATAGCATATAACAAGAAGAACGACTATCATTAACAAACTTTGAAGTACAGCCTATTTTCTCATTACTATAAAACCCGGAGTCTGCCACAATAGGTTCGGCTAGATCACCAATGTTTGTTGCTATACTATTTTCGTCTAAAGAGAACCTAGGGTCTTCGAGAGAACCGTCATGAATGAGCTTCAATATGTCCTTCTTTAGGGCGAAGCATTCTCTTGTTCTATGTCCAGTGGCTTGATGGTAGTGGCAGTATTTCCATACATTGCTTCCCATGTGCATAGAATAACCCTTGAGTTGTCTGAGGAGCCCTTTGTTCACAAGGTCACGGAGAAACTTCTTCATGGAGATTTTCAATTGATCGATGCAGTCCTCGAGTCCTAGCATGGTTATTTGATCAATCTCTACCACATTAACATCCATGGCGATGATCTTCCTTGGGTCAGCAATGATACTGTCTTTGATGAGCTTCTGTATGATCTTCTTGATGGTGAAGCACTCGTTGTTGGTGTTTCCGGACACTCTATGGTAGTAGCAAAATTTGGACATGTCGCATCCATGCTTGGGCCATTTGAATCCACGTTCCACAGGAGTTATCAACCCAATCTTGACTAGTCCTCCGAATATAACATTCATGTCTAGCCCCAGTTCGGCAAAGGCATCTACCATTTCTAGAATACCAATGTCCCCTCCGATGAGCTCGACCATGTTGACGCCACCATTGTTAGGGAGCCGGTTTGCTATGGTGTTCGAACTTTTAGGCTTCTCAATCTTTCCATCGGCTATGAGCTTTTGGATGACACGCTTGAGTTGCATGCAGTCGTCGGTTGTATGGCTGATGTACTTGTGGTACTTGCAGAATTTGGTTGCATCGAGATTAACCTTCTTGTTAAATGGTTCAAAGTTCTCGATTGGCTTGATCAAGCCCTTCTTCATCAACACCTCAAAGATTTTGCTAGTAGGCATGCCGAAGTCATCGAAATGATCTTCTTTCCGAGGAAAGCTGCTTGTAACTGCTTGGACATCGAAGGCGGAGTTGTCTTGGACCATACTCACTTGACCGGCCACTTCTTTAGCTTTAGGAGCGGCATTTGTCGGAGCTTTGTAGCGGAATAAGGTATTTCCACTTTTGGCAGATTCTTTAACAACACCAGTGATGCCGGCTTCATGTCTGACCCCAGCATCCACCATTTCTCGCAGATCGGGAAAGTAACCATTACCAATCGCCACCCTAAGCTCGGGCAACAAGCATTTGAAGAAGATTTTCTTTTGTTCCTTTGCCTTAGGAGGGTATTGTACTTCCGCTAGCTTGTGATTCCATCTCTTGTAGAAGTCATAGATAGGTTCGCCGGGCCTTTGCATGTTGTTCTCTAAATCAGTACGGTTGACGTGCCAATCTAGGTTCGACTGATACTTCTCGCAGAAAGTAGTGGTGATTTGTTCCCATGTCTCTCGTTCGGAGGGATCCAAACTCAAGAACCAACGGAGAGCGATTCCGTCCAAAGTGGTGTGGAAGACTCGGGCCATTTTCTTATTGGTGCAGTCACGGGCTCTCATGGCTAGCATATAACTGTCGAGATGAGTCTTGGGACAAGTAATACCATGGAATGTAGAGACCTTCGACATCTTGAAGTCTCTAGGTAGAGCACCCACATTGCTTGGTTCAATGGTTTTGACTATCGGAGCGGATTGCTTGGAGACTGTGTCGGACAGCTTGCAGATCTGTTCTTGCATGGCAACCACTAGAGGGTGGTTGGAGAAATCTGTGCTGCCATAGGCTTGAGCAGCGGGAGAAGTAGTGGAGACCGTGGGCACGGCGGCACCGATATTCAACGGCAGTGAAGGCGGTGGCAACTTGGTAGAGGACAAGTAACTACCCATCAATTCTGGTGACGGCTCGTACGAACCCTTGCTGGAGGTTGCTTTAGCACCGAAATCAGGAGGAGGGACCCGTTGGTAGTTGGGCATCTTGATAGGGATAGCACCCTCATTGGAAGGTGTAGACACCCCATTTTGGACGTTCATTTATAATCACACTACTTCTGTGTCTCGCCTTTGATTTGGGTCAAAACTCGTTAAGTTGGACATGTTTCGTTAAGTTTCTGACTGACTCCGTGAGTTAGGGGCCAAACTGAACATTAAAACTATCACAGAGGGCAAAAAAGTGATTCCAGCACTTAGATGCCTCGTACGAGACATTGATGTCTCGTACGAGGTATCCCCCTCGACAGTCGGGTTTTTGGTCAGTTTCCTTGTTGATCTTAACCCCTTTTCTTGGCAAACACTCATGCAATCCGGGGAAAATCCCATGGCCGATCCTAGAGTCCTAAAATAACATCTTGAGAATTAAGTCTTTGATTCCCAACCATAAACAACTCTCCAACTAAAACCCTAGGTCACCAAAGAAACCCTTTATAACCTATAAATAAAGGGTTTCTTTCACTCTAAGATGAGGAGGAGAATTTCTAGACAGCCCCAAGGCCGTTAAACCACCAAAAAGCTCTCATAATCAATCTCTCTCACATACCCACGAAATTTGGAAGATCAAAGGCCTTTAGTCAAGGCCATCCATAGGATTCTTGAAGAAAACGCTTAGGTAAAATCTTTGCTTTCTATCTTTTCATCTCCTTCTTTGCTTTGAAGTAGTGTGATTCCATCAAAGGATCAGCCTAGAGCCTCTCCAATCCATGGAGATGGTCTCCAAGCATATGATCCGACATCCCAAATAAATCACCAATTATTTATTTGTTTTTTTTTTCTCTTTTGGTACATGAATGCTTGATTTTGAAACGATGATGATGATTTCTTAGCAAGACCAATCCTAGATTGGGTGAATTGGGTGCTCCTTGACCCTCCCAATTCATAACTTAACCCCCGAATCCAGACATCTCGGTCCGTGTTCTGAAAATAACATGGTGGCGACTCTCGAATCAACAAGAAGGTAAATCGAAGGACGAAAACGTGCCTCGAAGCAAAACCTCGTACGCAAACAGTGGCGACTCCGCTGGGGACGAGATCACAGTAAGTGGGTTAGACTTGCGTCGAAAGAAATCATCGTTGTTTCAAAATTCTGCATTCTGTACGATAATCTGTTCCCAGACTGGGATGCCTCGTACGAGGTATCACTTGTCTCGTACGAGATATCTCAGTTCTACCTGGCGGATCCGACTCTCTGGTTTGAAAAGGGAATTTTGTTCGGTTCAAACACGTACACAGAGTCTCAGACCTGCTCTCCCCTCTGTTTCTGAGTCTTGGGACCTTCTTAACTACGAAGAAACTCCCCATATATTATAAGGCTAACCTTTGTTTTGCAAGAGTACGTGCTAAATGTTTTATTCTCTGCTTTGCTTATGTTTGCCTTTATGTGTGAACTACGACGGCCTGAGTTCCTCCACAAGAGGGAAACGTAGGCAGCCACTTGGCCCGGCCATTGCTTGTTTTTGCTTTTACTTTCAAAAAAAAAAACTTTCTATTTTCTATTTGTCACCTAGATCTTGACTCTTACACACGTGCACACATGTATAATAATTGCACTACATACCCTATAAACCCGGGTCCCAATCGGAGGACGGATGTCGGTTAGCACCCCCATTCTAACGAATGGCCCTCGCCGGTCTCTCCAAAGATGGTGTACCCACTCCGTGACACGCTCCTAGATTGTGTTCATGGGGAGCCTTAGTCGTAAGCCTTGCATCAACCTCATGCATACATACTAGTTAATAAGACACTCCTCGAGACCGGTCGGTTCGATTCTTAGAGTTGTTTTAATCTTTGCCCAAGATAACGCATCTTTACAATCTATAATCCTCCCTTGTGAATATGACGAATGTCCCTTCGGTTAAATGTTGAACAAAGGATTTTGAAAGAATGTAGAACCTCTCTACGGAAATCCGAGTTTGTGTTTTCCTACTTTCATTATTCTGTGCGGGATTGTGGATGCTATTTTGGCTTAGTTTCGACCGCACCGTTCAACATGTCCCTTTCGGTTGTCCCTTAAAAATTCACAAGGTTTGATTGCATTAATGCGTTGTTTAACAAAGTGCAAAACAACTACGGAATCACTTAGGTTTGGTTAATTGAATGGTGGATTCCGATGAGAATATGAGACATTTGCCCGAATTGTCCGTTTGGGAGAGTGCAATACAGGTGAAAAACAAAGGGCTCATATTCTAGGGTGACAGAATCCACTATTCCAGGATGAACTAGAGTAGTAACCTTTTTAAAATGGATTAAATTCCATCCGACCATTAGGATTAAAAACTGCAATCTGACTGTTAGGCTGGATGCCTCGTACGAGACATCCATTGTCTCGTACGAGACATCCTCCTTTTTATGTGAATCTGCCGTGTTGGTCAACCCCTGTTTCATAAAATCCGACTTGTTGGGACCCCAGCCTGGATTTGACACAGTTTCTGCACTCTAGGTCCGTCCGATCAGCAAAGTAGCTCCATACTCCCAACACAATGTCAAGCACCAAGTTTACTCAATAGCTCAACGACCTCAAAGCTCGACTAGAAGGGGAAGTGAGTCAACTCTATGAGGTGTATGCTACAGTCTTATACGCACGCTTCAAGAGAGAGATAGAGGAAGAGTTCATGACTTGGCTGCAAACACAAAAGGAATTCTTCGACAGAGAAATCAAATTTCTCCAAAATCATTTGCTAGCCTGAGAGGAGGAGGTCAATGCACTTCGAAAGGGCTTACTCATGAAAGAAGAGTACTATGAGAAAAAGATCGACACGCTCCAAGCATGTCTACAAGCTCAGAGAGAATGCTACAAGATGGAAGTTGAGTCCAAGACTAAAACAAGGCAGAGGGCCTACAGCAAGCTAGAAGGTGTCACCCAAAGCCAAATGTTTAACATACTTATGAAAGCCGGCAAGGTGGCAGCAAGGAAGCCTACTACTCCAAAGAAATTCCCTCCTAATCATGCTCATCATCTCTTCTGCGAATTTCACAGGGCCAGTGGTCACGACACCGACTCTTGCCACCACCTCAAAGATGTGATCCAAGATCTCATAGATTCTAAGCAATTAGGGGCTCCTTATGTAGCGACAAACCCTTTCCCAAATACGGGAGGAGGTATCAATGTAATAGAAATAGCTAGTGAGAAAGGGGAGACTACTCGCCTAGTCCCGAATGTGGGCGAGAGCACTCCCAAGTTTGATAATGAATTTTCTCTCTGTTACATGTTGTCTTGGGATCAAGTACAAGATAGAAAGAATAATAAAGAAAAAGAAGATGTTAACTTACTCACCCACTCCGGTCGAGTCATAATCAACAAAGATCCAAGACTATAAGAGCCATCTCCCTCAAAAGAGCCCGAACCCGCTGAGCTTGACGATCCACTTCTCAAACAATTAAAGAAAACTCAAGCCAACATTTCCATATGGGATCTCTTAGGCTCATCTCATAAACATCGAATGATGATCTCAAAAGCATTAGCCCAAGTCGAAGTGCCCAAAGAAATAACTCCCGAAGAGTTAACGCAAATGGTAGGCCAAATCCAATTTAGCAATGTGATCACATTTACCGACTTAGATCTACCACAATATGGTGGAGGGCACACCGAAGCTCTCTACATAACCGCGAGGGTCAATGGGCATCGAATCCCCAGAATCCTAGTAGACAACGGGTCCGCCATAAATGTCCTACCAAAGAAAGTCATGGTAATGCTTGGCCTTACCTCAAGAGAGCTAAAACCGTCAACTCTTACTGTACGAGGATTTGACTGCAGTGCACGCTCACCTATAGGGGCAATCACCCTAACAGTTGTAGGAGAGATAACTACAAAGGTGGAATTCCAAGTCATTGACATCCCCTCCTCTTTCAACCTTCTCCTAGGATGCCCATGGCTACATCAAACGGGAGGAGTACCATCAACTTTCCATCAATGTGTCAAATTTAAGCACAATGACACGATAGTCACCGTACTTGGAGAACTAGTCACTGCTAGTCCGATCCTAGAGATTCAACATGAGGCAGCCGACCACCTCTTCAACGGATTCGAAATCCAAAAAGAAAGAAGTGCAGAGATGGTAGAGGTGCACAATGAAAATGACTATTCTAAGGCAATTCCATTCTCCGAAACGCGTCCAGTACTTAACATGATGCTAAAGGAAGGGTACTTCCCCGGTCTTGGACTTGGAAAGCATTTACAAGGGATAAGAGAACCACCACGTGTCGCTCTATACCCCCCAGAATATGGTCTAGGGTATGTGTCACCACTCAAGGACATCCCTAAAGATGAAAGGGATTGGACTTCATACATCACGCCAATGGCACCGCCCTATCGAAAAACTCTAAACGGGTTCTTTGTACGCGAGGGGGAAAACTTTCCATACTTCATGTTCCCTGAACCATGGATTGATCATAAGGGGAAGCGCCAACCGGGCTTTGAAATATTCATGACTGTGATCCGTACTCACTAGAAACAGAACCGATGCAGTTCTCGTGGCTACCTCGAGAATTAAGGGGTACCAAGGCCGAGGCATTCAGTGAGTGGGACTTTGTGTTGGGAGAAGACCTACTATGCCAATTTCTCAACCTTTGCAAGCTAGAGGACACTCAGATCAATGCAATAGACAAGGGGGACGCTCCGAACCGAGACTATACCAAGCTCATCGAGAAGAGTGACGAGCCTATCCAGAATTGGTATACAACTGGGGGACCCATAGCAAGTGAAGACTTCCTGATCAAGGAATTAGGATGTACTCCCCATCCCCATAGAGAAAGAAAATTTGTAACCCTTACCTTAGAGTCAGATACCACTACCGATGAGCTCACCCAAGACGACTTGGATGCCATCGCGGAACATGTATTCCCCTACTTTCTTAATGAAAAAATAGATCTTTCTGAGTATCCCTAGATTGCTAGCGTCCTAAATGATGAATTAACTAATAACTCTAACGAATTAGATAATAATGAGTCATACGACGAGATAGATCAAGAAAACGAACAAATCTTAAAAGAAATTAATAAGCAAGTAGGTCTTCATGGCGGAAATGGTCCTATTGATGCCGAAGAAATGCAAACAGTTAATCTGGGGACGGACGATGATCCGAAAGAGACCAAGATTGGCAGTTTCTTCAAGGGGGAAGACCGATAAGCCCTCATAGCGCTTCTCCGAGAATTCGTAGATGTGTTCGCTTGGTCCTACAAAGATATGCCGGGGCTAGCCAATTCAATTGTTGAGCACAAGATACCACTGCTTCCTGATTCAAGGCCAGTCAAGCAGAAACTCCGCAGAATTAAGCCAGAGTGGTCGGTACAAGTCAAACAAGAGATAGAGAAACTCCTGAGTGTTGGTTTCATCAAGTGATAGAGTATCCAACCTGGTTGGCTAATACTGTGCAAGTTTCCAAGGCAAATGGAAAAGTCCGAGTCTGTGTTGATTTTCGTAATCTTAACAGAGCATCTCTGAAAGATGATTTTCCTCTTCCCAACATAGACATGCTCATTGACAATACCTCGAAATACGAAGTCCGTTCATTCGTAGATGGATTCGCTGGTTACAATCAGATCCTTATGGCCGAGGAGGACCAACACAAAACAGCGTTCACCACACCTTGGGGGACGTTCTGTTATACAATCATGCCATTTGGACTCAAGAATGCCGGAGCCACCTATCAGAGAGCTGTAACTGCGTTGTTCCATGACATGATACATAAAGGCTCCGATGGACAACACTTTATCAACCTTAGGAAGTTCTTTGAAAGGTTGAGGCACTACAAAATGAGACTTAATCCGGCCAAGTGCACATTTGGGGTAGTGAAAGGAAAGGTCCTTGGGTACATGGTCACTGAGCGTAGTATAGAAGCAGACCCCGCTAAAATCAAAGCCATCATTGACATGCCTCCACCTAAGATGCAAAAAGAAGTCAAAGGATTCATGGGTCGCCTTCAATACATTAGTCGTTTCATTAGTCAACTCACGACGATGTGCGAGCCTATCTTCAAACTCCTCAAGAAGAATGCATCCCTAGAATGGACAGAAGAGTGCCAAGAAGCCTTCGAAAAGTTCAAGGAATACTTAGTAAATCCACAAGTGTTGCTTCCACCGCATAAAGAGAAGCCGTTGACCTTATACCTCATAGTCAATGACACTGCATTAGGGGCTATGCTAGCACAAGAGCAACCCGATTCGAGGAAAGAGAATGCCGTGTACTTTGTCAGACGTCGCTTCCAAGGGGCTGAATTGAATTACTCTGCATTAGAAAAGTCGTGTGCTGCACTGGTATGGGTAGCTGAGATACTAAAGCCGTACATGGAGTCATTTCCTGTACAACTGATTGCCCGAATGGACCTAATGAAATATATCTTCGAGAAGTCGCATGTCTCCTCTAGGATAGCCAAGTGGTACTTCATGCTCGCGGGGTACGATATCACTTACATCACACAGAAATCCGTGAGAGGAAGAGTTTTCTAGGATCATTTAGCCGAATTTCCATGTGATGAAGCAGAGGGGGAAGACCCGCGATTCCCTGATGAGGACATCATGGCAATAGCAGAAAATAAGTGGCAATTATTTTTCGATGGCGCAGCCAATAAAAGAGGGTATGGCATTGGCATGTTACTAGTAGATCCCTCAGATTTCTACACCCCACTCGCAATCCACCTTGAATTTGAGGCCACTAACAATATAGCCGAGTACGAAGCTTGCATAGCGGGACTTGAAGCAGCCTTAGAAAGAAATCTGACCGAACTAGAAGTGTACGGAGATTCACAACTTATAATCTATCAGTCACTCAAGAAATGGAAGGTACAATATCCTACACTCCAGAAATATAACGACCATCTCCAAGACTTGGTCAAACAGTTCAGAGAGGTCACTTTCTACTATCTTCCTAGAGATAAGAACCGCTTAGCAGATTCGCTAGCCATGCTAGCATCACTTGTGGAGATCCCCGAATGGACTGAGGTTAAGACCTTCAAAATCACGAGGCGAGCGACTCCTGCTTACTACTCAATCATAGACCTGCATGACAGCAAAGAGCCGTGTGATGTCATTTCCATGAATGCCTTAGACAATAAACCTTGGTATTATGATGTATGGCGTTTCCTCCTAGACGGAACATTCCCATCAGACGCATCACCTAAAGCGAAGATTGCCCTCAAACGGGGTTTCCGCTCAATTCGTTATCATAGGTGATCGCCTCTACAAGAAACACCACGAGCAGTGTCTACTCTGTGCCGATGAGCACGAAGCCATATAAATCATGGACCAAGTCCATCAAGGAGTCTGTGGAACCCACATGAATGGCAATATGCTAGCAAAGAAAATCATCCGACTAGGGTACTATTGGGCTACAATGGAAGCGGACTGCACCAACATGGGTAAGAAATGCCACAAGTGCCAGATACATGCCAACTTACAACACGCACCACTGTCCGTTTATACCCCATGACATCCCCTTGGCCATTTTCTATATGGGGAATAGACGTCATTGACAAAGTCTCACCGACAGGTCATAACGGGCACTCATTCGTATTAGTCGCCGTTGATTACTTCACTAAATGGATCGAGGCTCAATCCTACAAAGTCTTGAATGCCAGAAAGGTGGTTGAGTTCATTAAGACCAACATCATATACCGATATGGGGTACCTCATGAGATGATATCTGACAATGGCACGCACTTTGAGAAAGAATGCAACCAACGACTTGCAGAGTACAAAATAGAGAGACATCAGTCATCACCGTACCGACCACAAACCAATGGAGCAGTCGAAGCTGCTAACAATACCATTGAGACCATCATTAGGAAAATGGCTAAGACTGGCAAAGACTGGCCCGATAAGCTACCTTTTGCACTCTGGGGCTACCGTACTTCAATCTGTACCGCCACCGGTGAAACTCCAAACGCCCTAGCCTATGGGATGGAAGCAGTATTACCAATCGAATTAGAAGTACCATCACTAAGGGTTCTCCTAGAAAACCAAGTGAATGAAGTCGCATGGTTAGACAGCCGTTATGAACAACTCTGCTAGATGAACGACGACTTCGAGCTGCCGAGCATATCCAAGCGTATCAACAAAGAATGGCCCGAGCATTTAATAAGAAAGTCAAGTCCAGAAACATCAAAGAAGGGGACCTTGTCCTACGTGAACATCGTCTGGACCATTCAACCCTATGGGAAAGTGGGGACCAAGATGGATAGGCCCCTACATAGTCAAGAAGGTATTCTCCGGAGGAGCGGTACAATTTGCAGACCTAGACGGAGATCAACTGCCGAAGCCCGTCAACATGGACAAGCTGAAGAAGTACTATTCATAAGTCCATCCCCTATTTCAAAAAAAGAGGAAAGCTCGCTAGGTTGAAAACCCGCAAGGGAGGCCTAGGCAAAAATTAGAGCAGAGAGCACGAGAAAAGGAGCCCGCTAGATTGAAAACCTGAAAGGGCGGTCTAGGCAAAAATCAGGGTGTGCATAAAAAAATATATATATATAAAATAGGGGACAGTCTCGTACGAGACACCTATGTCCCGTACGAGACATGTCAGTCAGCAAACATATTTTTCTCTTTCTTAAACAAGAACTACGATGACCTGAGCTCCTTATTTAATTGATGTAAAAGGAGAACGTAGGCGGCCTTTTGGTCCGGTCTATTCAATAAATAAAATCAAAATCTTATCTTCTTATTAATTGAATTCATTTCAAGAAAGCAATAAGAAAATTTCTAACATGAATACCAACTTGCAAAAGAAAATAAATAAAATACTAAAAATCTAAAAATTGGTCTATCTATGGCAATCTCTCGATACTCCTAAATATCTATTTCTTCCTTAACTTAGTAGGGGCTTGACCACGACCCGCCTTTCATCCCTCTTCCTCTTGAACCAAGGTATCTCGAAACCGGGAGGAACATCAAGACGACTGAACACCGAGGGAGTCAGTCTCGCAAACACATGAGGCCTATCCAGAGCTTGGAATTTACCAGGAAGTCCGTTTGCTCTCTTCTCGTAAAAGTCACTATCCAAGAAGTCATGAATGGCATCTGCTCTGACATTAGAAGGATCCTCCTTAGCTTCCTTCTTCCTCAAATTCAAGCTAGGCTCAAATTGGTCCCCCAACAGAGAGCGATGGATCTCATCAATACCCTTGACATTGGGATAGAGTTCCGAGAGAAACCAATTCAGTATTTATCCGACAAATAGATGCTCCCTCCATCATGACGAAGATTGGTCCAATGATCTATAGTGGTGCCTTGCCCCCAAGCGTGAGACAAGCTCGTAGAGAACTCCGAGTCCATGAAAGAAATGTCTCGAGGTCGTCCCCCTGACAAGAAAGTGTCCTGCTGTTGACCGAATTGTCGCATTACCCTCCGAGCAAAATAGAAAGATGAGTCCCTCAAACCCGGAAGGACGACCCTGTCATACCCAAGGGTTTAGCTACGAACCTCCTCACCTTCCAAAAGGATGGGCACCAAGCGATATCATTGGTCTCCGCTTTAGCAAAAAGATGAGCCCACTCCTCAATGCTGAGACCCTTCACTAACAGTCTCCGCCTATGGAAAGTAAAAGGTGAATACTCAATCGGAGAGTCCAACAATTTGAAATGTTCTCTAAGCCAAATGGTCAACAATAATGGACTTCCCCGAGTCATAGAGCCGGTTCGGTGTAACTCATCAAGACTATGAAGGGTCTCCCCCAAGATGAGAGGGATTATGTTGAAGGCCCGTCCTCTAGCTTGCAGAACGATATCCACGAGCTCCGTGTCCGCCATGCCACACTTTCTCATGAAAAGCACGCTTCAAAATAAGCACAATGCCAAGAGGCAGCACTGGGAATCCACGCCGTGACCACGAGTCACCCGACCTTTAAATCTCCTAGGCAAAGCGTGGAGATCGACATAGCGGTTATGAATGTAAATCTGTGCCTCGGGAAGGCCAATACTCAATAAGTCCCTAAGAGACTCCGCCGGTACCTTGTCACAATTAGGAACCGCAATAACCCCGGTCAACGGCATATCCAAGATAGCCTCCATCTCCTCTATGGTAGGGACCATCTCATTAAGTGAAAAGTTGAAGAGGTGAGTCGATGGATCCCAGAAGCGTGCAACTCCCTTTAAGAGGTCCCATTCCGGCTTTAGATTCTTCAAGGTGAAAAGGATCTTAAACCTGAACATCTCCACAAATCTCTCTTGGCGAGGTTTATTGAATGCACGAAAGAACGTTGTTAAATCACCCTTGTAGCGTTCCACTAACTCTAAGTCCAAGGAGAACTCATCAACAATTATTGATGAAGGGACGGACTTACTTAGGGCCATTGGGAGCAAAAGGTTGAGAATTCTACTCCAAAAGAAAAGGTTCCCAGAACTGATTTAAGGCTGCATGGTATTCTAGGACGGACTAGAGGTGTTTATATACAAGTTTGGACACCAAATCCTCGAGGAAAAAGGAGAAACAGCCGCAGAATGAAAGGATGGCTCGTACGAGACATCGATGTCTCGTACGAGGCATTTCCCAAGTCAGAACAACAGAAACTCTGCTCAGATTTCAGGTTGCTCGACAAGTCAAAACATGTCTCAATCACCTCAAAAATCCATCCAAAACAGTTCATTCATCACATACAAATAGCCCAACGCGAATCCATCTCATAAAATTAACCCTCGGTTGGCCAACCGGACGTGAGTTAATACATTTACACAGTCAAAAATAAAACTAAAATTAACTAATGTATTGTGTGCTAGAGTTAGTTAATAATTGTTGCATAGGTACAAACCAAAGAAAGGAAAAGTTGTCTTCGCCTACGCCGAGGCAACAAATACATCATCAACAAAAGGGGAGAATGGGGGAATCCTATCTAGGACGTGTCGCCACTGCCTACACTATCATCCGTCGTCCGAGACCTCTTCCCGCAAGAAGCTAGCTCCGCCGTCTGCTGAGCCAACCGTCCGAGCAGCCCCGCTGTCTCTCTCTTCATCCTCTTGGCATAGGCCATAAACTGGGCGAGCCGTCCCGCGACCTCTCTATACTCAGCAATGGGCACCTGTTGAGAAGAAACAAATGGAGATATCAAAATCTTCAGATAAATGATAAATAGAAAGATGAAATGGTAAAATGATGGAAATGACGGAAGAAGGGTCATAAATCATACCATGGTCGCGCCGGCAGGAGATACGAGTTCCTCAGGCATGTCATACTATGCGGGAAGATCCTCGGTATTCTCTACTCCCTCAGCCACGCTGTAGGTAAAAGAAGCTGGTCCAAGCTGTGGACGAAAAGGGATGTGGACAACTCCCTAGGCCTGAGCCTGATCACCCTCTATAATCAATCGGGGCATGAGACGAGCAAGGAAGTCCTGGTAATCAGCCTCCAAGGACATATGGTCAAATGCATCCTGACCAATAATGAGGTCCCCTCTCTCCTCTTTCGCGATGGCATAAGAATTAAGCATATGAGCCGGCGGGTCCAATGGGACAACGACGTCGAGTCTGCCACCACCCTGCTGGCGAGAGACTCCCTCTCCTAAGTAAAAGCATACCCCGCCAAGGCCAATCATTAGTAGCCTCATACCATCAAACCCGTAGGCGTGATCAATTCCCAAACCCCGCCAAGGAAAGAAGGCGACAGCGGACTCAGGGACTGACTCAGGAACGGCCTCCCACCTGTCAAAATACATCCTCATGCGCTCCACCGTCATGTCAGCCCCCTCGGCCTGCTCATCACGGGTATCCCTGTTATCCCGGCGCCATCTCAGAGTATCTGGGAACATAACGGTATTATCTCAAAGATTGAAAGTGAAGAGACCAAACATGGCGTATCCCCATGCCTGCAAAATGGGAGAAACATAGAAAAACGTCAAAACTGAATGAGTTACTAAGACAGAAAGTAAACTGGGGCTGAAATAAAGGAGGAATACAGAAGAAGATGAGTATTGTACCTCCCAGGCATGACTGTAGCCGCCTAAACCAGCGTTCGTCCGATCACACGAACTCTCATCCATGGCCACATAGCAGTGGGCCAAGCCAGCAGAACCCCAGCTAGCATCAGTGACATGCTTCATGTCCCTCAACACACTCAGAAGAGTAAACAAGGCAGTCGACGCATGATTGGCAAATAGCGTCTCAGAAAAAGCCCACCATAGAAAGCCGCGGACAGCTGCAATACGGGTACGGATCAAATACATCTGACCAGCATTAACAGTCACGTAGGCATCGACCTTATCCCTTAAGGCCTTCAGAGGGACACCCTTGCATAGGGTACGCAAAGAGAATCCCAGAAATTGCATCATATCGTCCTTGCTAGGAGTAAAGTCCGCATCTACCTCAAGTGGCTCACTGATGATGGCAAGTCCAGTAATGGCATAAAAGTCAGTAGGGGTCATGGTAATCTTCCCCTATCGCATGTGCATGGTATGAGTACTGTCCCACCAGCGCTCCCGTATGGCCTGGAGCAAGTGCACGTTCCTCCTCTTACCGACAAGGCCGTCAAAGAAGGGTTTCAATCCGAGATTCTCAATCTCTTCCTTCATCACGCCATTGAGAGTTGCCTACCTCTTAGCAACCGCTCGTACGCTGCCCCTACAGTTATTGATCACCCTGAATGATTGCAAACAATAGAGACAAAAGAGACAGATGTCAAAAAATCGGTAAAATCCTCATTCAAGCATTTTACCCGAAAAGTCGCGGAATTGCCTAAAGTGATAGTCAAAATCATGTACTACCATACTACAATGATTTTCAGCATTAACAAGGGTGAAATACAATCGAAAGATCAGCCATGCATGATAAACCCTAGCAGCGATAATTCTAGGCAAAAATTGGCGAAAGTCAAATTGCTAGAACACTAAATTGAGACATGCAGCAACGAAATTGACATGGAAACTCAATCAGAGGAAGAGATCCTTACCCGCCTAGTCCGAACGGCGTGAGAAACGTGGTCCTCCAAGAACGGGCACAACTCATCCGTCGCCCACACTTTACCCTTCATATGCCTACCAAAGAGGTGCTCTTTGTGGGAACGATGCACAGCGTCCATTTGAAAGGGTTAGGGATCACTAGAACTTGGTGAAAAAAAAGATTTTTGAGTGAGAAAATCGCCAAGGGTCGAAAGCTCCCGAGAATGAAATAGGAAAAGTGATTTGAAAATCACTTTCAGTGCCTGATATGCCTCTGTTCTGTGCAAAAACAGAGAAGTCTCGTACGAGACATCGTTCCCTCGTACGAGGTATCCCCAGAAAAGTCTCAGAAAACCATGTTTTCTTGGGAAATTCTAGAAAAGCCCTGCTTTTAACAGAAAAGGTCAGAAAAAGCCCCGCTTTAGACCAAGAGGTCGAATCTGAACTCGGTTCAAGATGGAACATTGAGTCGTCAACAAATGGATATTTTTAGAATTGGAACAAGCAAAGTTGTTTCTCAGTAAGAATTTATCCTCATCGCGCATCCAAGATCATGGATGAGCAACAAAATCTGCATCAGCAAACTTTAAATCCCACGATTGTCATCAAGACGTAAGTTAATGGCACAAGATTTACGACCGGGTATCCCACGACTGTTATAAGACGTAAGTTAATAACACAGGATCCCACCATTTAGAATCCCATAATTTCCATCGAGACGTATGTTAATGGCATAGGATTCACTTTTCCGGCGAATAAGGCATCCTCGTTGGAAGGAGAAGCAAGGTCCGAGTAATTGGCGTCTCCAAAACCAGGTATCCCACGACTGTTGTCAAGACGTAAGTTAACAACACAGGATCCCACCATTTAGAGTCCCATAATTGTCATCAAGACGTAAGTTAATAGCATAGGATTCACTTTTCTGGTGGAAAGGCAGTCGCGTCAGAAGGAGAAGCGGGGTCCGAGTAATTGGCGTCTCCAAACCCAGAGTCCCATAATTGTCATCAGACATAAGTTAATGGCATAGGATTCACATTTTCGAACGTAAAGGACAAACTAGTTGGAAGGAGAAGCAAGGTCCGGGTAACTGGCGTCTCCAAAATCGAAGGCGGTTCGTCATCAACAACAGGGCATGTTCAGAATTGGGTCAAAGAGATTGATTCCTCAGTATGGATTGCAACTGGAGACGGTTCGTCATCAGAAAAAAGGAGTATATTCATAATTGGGTCAAAGATATTGATTCCTCAGTATGGGTACTCTCCAAACTCTAAGCTTTACTTATCGCAAGTATTGTTTTCAAAAATGATTTTCAAAATACCTTAAACCTCAGTTTTTGCGTATTTTCAGAGTCGAACTACGTTTGGTCTGATTTCCTTCTAAGGAATACGTAGGCAGCTTTTTAGCACGACCATACCCCTAGTTCAAAATGGCGTCTTTTCTATCGACGACGGTACTTCATCCATAAGTATCGTCGTCGAGGGGCTCTGTAGACACCCCATTTTGGACATTCATTTATAATCACACTACTTCTGTGTCTCGCCTTTGATTTGGATCAAAACTCGTTAAGTTGGACATATTTCGTTAAGTTTCTGACTGACTCCGTTAGTTAGGGGCCAAACTGAACATTAAAACTATCGCAGAGGGCAAAAAGTGATTCCAGCACTTAGATGCCTCGTACGAGACATTGATGTCTCGTACGAGGTATCCCCCTCGACAGTCGGGTTTTTGGTCAGTTTCCTTGTTGATCTTAACCCCTTTTGTTGGCAAACACTCATGCAATCCGGGGAAAATCACATGGCCGATCCTAGAGTCCTAAAATAACCTCTTGAGAATTAAGTCTTTGATTCCCAACCATAAACAACTAAAAACCTATAAATAAAGGGTTTCTTTCACTCTAAGAAGAGGAGGAGAATTTCTAGATAGCCCCAAGGCCGTTAAACCACCAAAAAGCTCTCATAATCAGTCTCTCTCCCATACCCACGAAATTTGGAAGATCTAAGGACTTTAGTCAAGGCCATCCATAGGATTCTTGAAGAAAACGCTTAGGTAAAATCTTTGCTTTCTATCTTCTCATCTCCTTCTTTGCTTTGAAGTAGTGTGATTCCATCAAAGGATCAGCCTAGAGCCTCTCCAATCCATGGAGATGGTCTCGAAGCATATGATCCGACATCCCAAATAAATCACCAATTATTTATTTGTTTGTTTTTCTCTTTTGGTACATGAATGCATGATTTTGAAACGATGATGATGATTTCTTAGCAAGACCAATCCTAGATTGGGTGAATTGGGTGCTCCTTAACCTTCCCAATTCATAACTTAACCCCCGAATCCAGACATCTCGGTCCGTGTTCCGACAATAACATGGTGGCGACTCTCGAATCAACAAGAAGGTAAATAGAAGGACGTAAACGTGCCTCGAAGCAAAACCTCGCGCGCAAACAGAAAGGTAGGTGGCAGGCACTGTTTCGTCTTAGACGAAGATCACTTCTTCATTGTGGAAGCTAGTTTCCACACCTTTCTTCTTCATCTCAGTATGAAGATGATCTTTAATTTCTTGATTGACCCTTTCTAGAGACTTGCTTCGATCCTCAAGCTTGGAGATCTGTAGCATGAGGTTGGTGAAGAAAGCATAGATAGGTGGCGGAATGTCTGAGGGCTTGATGCTGGCGGCGATCTCTGGATAGGCAGAAGCGGAGACTGGTGGAGTGGAGACATTAGGAGTGGTAGGCTCTGATGATGGAGACATTGTTGATGCAGAGACTGAAGACTGAGCTTGCGGAGGGCTTGACCGTTGAAGACGACCACCGGAACGGACCCAAACTTGCTTCTCTGTAGAGGTAGAGGACGAGAGTTTTAGGACGGGACAAGGCTCATGCAATTTATTTATTTACAAAACAATGTATTATTAGTCCTAATGGTTGGAAGGGGTACCCCTTTTTGGGTTACTATCTACAAAACCTGGATCAGTGGAGGTCATCACTACGTCTATAGACCCCTCGTTTTCCACCTGTATTACACCTCCCAAACGGACAACTTGGGCGAGGGTCCTATAGGGCAAGCGACTTCCACCGACCTAAAGAATCATAGTGACTAATCCTTGTTAAAGGCATTTAACGTAACGTTTATGTTACTTCCGTTAAGTTTTTAACGAGTTGAGATCCTTGTACAAAGTATCACTCAGCTTACTATATGCACACCCTTGTAGGGAATTTCATTTTTTGTGATTTTTTCTCTCGAAGGATCTCGACTTATTAAAGACTTAACGGATGACGGCATGAACGACACGTTAATTGTCTATAAAGAAAAGCTAGTCAAACCAACCGGTCAACTTTGGAGTGTCCTAGACTCTGTGAGTGCATGGTTTCGAAATGAACAAGGGATTAACCTCGACTGCTTCACAAGTGAAAACAGTGAGTTAGATAGCCCGGGTGCCACGAAGATAAAGGCGACAGGATCACCAAAATCTGTGCACTCAGCGGAGTATCCAGTAGGGTGTGCAGTGTGACACGGACCTAGTGGTAGTGTGCGGACAACAACTAGTTATTTTTTGAGGGAGAAAACAAAGAGTTTTTTGTATTTACATGTATGCAATGCAAAACAGTTAAAAGGGTACAATAGGAAACAGTTAAGATATTAACGCACTAAAATACAAGGGAAGCAAAAATGTACAAGAGATAAAGTACAAGGGGAAAAGAACTAGTAAGTACAATCATGATATTGACGAAAGTTTGACCCTCTATGTTTGAAGACGTTCAAAGATAGTTCCCCAGCAGAGTCGCCACCGTGAATACCCCTTTCCGAAAATGCGGGCGATGCACGGGAAGTCTCTCTTTTATTTATCTTTATTTATCTTTTCTATGGAATTAGGATATTCAAGTTGGCATTTAACATTATTAAGAGTCGCCACGTTGTTTTTATCGAGCTAAAACATTGAGAAAAGCTAACAGAGAGGGTTCGGGGGTCAAGCTACGACAAGAGAAGAATATCAGGTTATCACTCCTATCGCCCGATAGATCGGACTTTCTATCATGATGAATGTGTTAGTAGTGTGTTAGTGATTGAGACCTGATCCGAAGATTGCCTACGTTCTTCTCGTGATGAGAAGCTCAGGTCGACGTAGTTCGCACATAATCGGAATAGAGAGAAGAAGCGGGATCATGCATAATGAAGGGGGAGGAGAAAGAATCATATAAAATGATCACATCCTAGAATAACGATTATACCATTGATAAGATCAATGTGCATTCATCATATTCATCCTTGGAGAATTACTGATCAAGGGAGTATTTACCTAAAGTTTAGGGTTTAGAAGTAGTTCCTAGATCTCGTTGACCATCATTGGCTATCCATTATAAGTAGGAATTAAAACATTAGATCTTAGCATGTTCAATCTAACATAGTAATAAGAACATCATGAAACATGTATGAAATAACACATAAGCATGAAGATCGCTACCCTAGATATAGAGCATATTATGAATTCTAGTAAGAACATGAAGAACACGTTATGAATCATATGAATATAGATGTATAAACATAATGAAACTAGCATAAATCAGATCTAAACTAAGAAAACATGTAAAATCCTCACCAATCTTGACAAGAACGAAGTCGAATCTCTTGCGCGGATTCGCCGGACCTTCGGGATTGCTAGAAAGGTTTAGAGAGAGAGTTATGCCGTCAGTTTTGGCTGTGGAACCCGGGGGAGAGAATTGTTGATGTTAATTATGAACTGAGGTCACCTATTTATAGGAAAATCTCACCTGGAAGAAGTGGCCGCCCGGTCAGAAGAGTGGCCGCCCGGTCGGTCTAATTGGATTGGCTCGATTCCCGAGGTTCTGATCAATCTGGACTCCTGAGAACTCTTAGATAACGTCTATCTTCGATCCCTCATCCGATCAGTCGATAACGTCTTCTTATCTTTGCTTTTTGGGAAATTCCAGATAAGTCCTGCGCAGCTCGTAAATACCTCGGAGATCCCTATGAGTTCTAGAATGCCTAATAACTCATTTTCAGGTTGGGTACTAACAACTCTGACTGTCACTGTAGAGAGCATTACCACTTCGCGTCTTCCCAAGTTTACCCAAGAAGTTCTGCAACCTTACCATCTCTTTGCTTGCCTCTGTCACTGCCACATATTCTGCTTCCGCAGTAGACCGAGCCACGATCTTCTGCAATTTAGAAGCCCATGAGATAGCCGTACCACCCAATGTAAACACATAACCCGTAGTACTTCTCCTCTTATCAAGATCACTGGATGCCAAATCCGCATCAACATAACCCGCTAATACGACATCCATACTTGAGAAACATAGAGCCTTACCAGCAGTACCTTTTAAGTGACGAAGGACCCATTTAACCGCTTCCCAATGTTGCTTCCCTGGATTGCCCATGAACCGGCTGACTACTCCCACCGCATGTGCAATGTCCGGCCTTGTACACACTATAGCATACATTAGACTCCCCACCGCCGAAGCATATGGAGTCTTACCCATCTTGTCACGCTCCTCCTTGCCCTTAGGTGAGTCCTTTTCAGATAGTTTGAAATGACTACTTAACGGTGTACCTGTTGGCTTTGCCTCTTCCATGCAAAATCTTGCCAAGACCTTCTTGACGTACTCTGCTTGTGAAATAACTAACTTACCCGACTCCCTATCCGGTCAATCCGCATGCCTAAGATTTTTCTGGCCTCCCCCAAATCCTTCATCTCGAACCGCTCTGACAACTGTGCCTTCAATCTGTTTACCTCTCTACTACTAGAGCCCGCTATTAGCATGTCATCCACATATAATAGCAAGATTATGTACCCGTTGTTAGTGTTCTTGAAGTAGCAACAATGATCCGCCTCACATCTGATAAAATCGATGTCATGCATGAATCCATCAAACTTTCTGTACCACTGCCTAGGAGCTTGTTTAAGGCCATACAAGCTCTTAGTCAATCTGCAAACCAGTTCCTTGTTACCCTTAGACAAGTATCCCTCTGGTTGTACCATGTAAATTTCTTCCTCCAAATCCCCATGAAGAAAAGCCGTCTTTACATCCATCTGTTCTAGCAACAAATTATCTGCCACTACTATCCCCAGAACCATTCTGATAGTGGTAATCTTCACAACATGAGTGAATACCTCGGTGTAGTCAATACCGTATTTTTGCTGAAATCCATTTACAACCAACCTTGCCTTGTAACGCTTACTGCCATTTGCTTCCTCCTTGATCCTGTAAACCCACTTGTTATGTAATGCCTTCTTCCCCTTAGGCAGTTTAATCAACTCCCAAGTTTCATTGGCCTTTAATGAGTCCATCTCATCATCCATCGCAGCTTTCCACTTATCACCAAGTGCACTACGAACAGCCTCCGCATAACACTCCGGTTCACCACTATCTGTTAACAACAAATAGTAATTCGAAGGAGAATACCTATCAGGAGATCCACGCAATCTGCTGGATCTGCGCAACGAAATGTCCGGTCCTAGAGTATGTGGTTCATCTTCAGTGACCCCCTGATCATGGTCATCATGAACCGTCCTGCTCCCACCCGAGTCTGGAATATCTACCTCAACAATCTCTGGTTCTAAACTAATCCCATCAAATGCCCCCTTTCAGTCCTTGTACAAAACCTGTTCATTGAATATGACATCCCGACTACGAATAACCTTATGATTTTGGTCATCCCAAGACTTATACCTGAAGTCCTCCCCGCCATAACCAATAAACGTACACTTTACAGACTTAGCATCTAATTTAGTTCTATCAGCAGAATCAATATAAACATATAAAACGCAGCCAAATATGCGAAGAAAGGACAAATTTACCTGCTTGCCACTCCATGCTTCATCTGGAATTTCATTTGCCAATGGTACCAATGGTCCCCTATTGATCAAGAAAGCCGCTGTGTCAACTGCATATGCCCAGAACGTCTTCAGAAGTCCACATTTCAACCTCATACTTCTAGCCCGCTCGTTCAATGTCCTGTTCATCCTCTCTACTACCCCGTTATGTTAAGGTGTGCCCTTTTGGTGTCTTCACCATACGAATGCCATTCGCTGAACAATATTCCTTGAACTCCCCGAGCTCATACTCCCCACCATTGTCAGACCTCAAGCTTTTGAGCTTAAGAACCATCTGATTCTCCACCAAGGCCTTCCATTTCTTAAACACTTCGAATGCCTCATCTTTGTGTTTTAAGAAATAAACCCAGACCTTCCTTGTCGAATCATCAATAAACGACATGTAGTATAACGCACCACCTAGAAAAGTTACCGAGGCCGGCCCCCACAGATCTGTGTGAACCAATTCCAACTTTGCTTCCCTCAAAGCCCTACCTGTCCTCGAGGAGTTGCTTCTCGCCTGTTTGCCAAACACACAATCTTCGCAGATCCCCACGTTGACTGTCTTCAAACCCGGTAGTAATCCCTTTGAGCAAAGTACTTTCATCCCCTGCTCACTCATGTGACCCAATCGACAGTGCCACAAATCCGTATTACCCTTGGCTGACGCCACCGCGATACTATCCTTGGTGTTATTTTCCAAATACAATGTCCCCTCCTTATTACCCCGAGCGATTTCAGAATCCTCCCTGGTAATAACCTAGTTCCTGCAGCCAAAAGTTACCTTTTAACCTTCTTCATCCAACTACCCAACTGATAACAGGTTCTTTTTTAAACCCAGAATGTGTCTGACCCCGCGTAGATGTAAGACCTTCCCGTCCGATGCTCCTATTCTGACATCCCCATTCCCCTTGATTTCTAAAGGCTCGCCATCCGCCAGATAGACCTTTCCGAAATCACCGGAAGTATAATTTTCCATCTCCTTTGCATGCCCGCATGAGTGGAATGATGCCCCCGAATCCAGCATCCATGATTCTAGCGCACTACTAACACTTAGAACCAATACATCTTCACCCCCAGTTACCACATTCACCGATTTATCCCCTCGCATGGGACAATCCCTCTTGTAGTGTCCTAACTCCTTACAATGATAGTACTGTACCGATCCCTTGGCAACCCTTGGTACATTCTTTTTCTCCCTAGGCCTGTACTCACCACCTCCTACGTTTTCCTTTGATTCAGTTCTCCCCTTGTTGCTAGTACCCGGCTTTCCCCTGCTAGTTGTAGCTAAAGCCGATCCCGAAGTAGATGGTGTCCCCAACTTCTTCATATGATTCTCCTCGCCTAAAAGAAAGTCCTTAACATCATCTTACTTCAATTTATTCTTACCCGCTGAAGCATTTAACGCTGTCACCATTCTGCTCCAACTTCCTGGTAAGGATGCTAGCAATTGACAAGCATGAACCTCATCCCCAAACGTAATATCCAACGCCGCCAATGAGTCTATAACATCCATAAACTCATAGATGTGTTTAGCTATAGATCCTCCCTCTTGCATCTTGAGATTACACATCTTGCGTATCAAATTAACCTTATTTGCAACAGATGGAGTTTCAAATCTCTCAGTAAGATAATCCAATAGCTCCTTGGTGGTTTTCGCCTTCTTGGTAGTCTTCGCGATCCACTTTCACAAAGTAGATCGAACCACCCCTAGGGCCTTCCGATCCATAAGATCCCAATCTTCCTGTTTTTCGCTTTCCGGCTTGACTCCTGTTAAGGGCTTATAGAGATCTTTATTGTACAAGAGATCCTCTATTTGCATCTTCCAAAACCCATAGTCAGACCCATCAAATTTCTCCACCGCTTGTTTATCCTTACCCATTCTTGATTGCTTGATAAACTCGGATTGTTAAAACGGATCTCTTGATACCAGTTGTTGTGGAATAAGCCCTCCCAACACCCAAGCAAATAGCAAGAAATCACCGCACCACAAACAAGCACAAGAAATAAAGAAACAAAGCAAAAGACAAAGGAATACAAGAAATTGTTTACCCAGTTCGTCAATATGTTTGACTACGTCTGGGGGCACTACCAAGCCAGGATCTTGAACTATAATATGTTAAATCTTAGTTACAATGAGTATGGGGGCGGAACATTTCTTAAATACACAACCTAGAATAAGACCTAAACCTAAACATAAGAGAAAAACCCGAAAATACTGCACTTCTGCGAATTCCCGTCCCGGCACTGAGAGCCCGCTCGGCAGGTACCGAGCGCCCGCTTACCTCTCGCCAAAAACCAATTCCTTCTGATCAAAACCGAGCGCCTGCCTGGTTGTACCCGAGTGTCCGCCTGGTCTCCTGTGCAGATTTTCTTCCCTTTGTTTCCTTTACGATCTCTATTTCAACATAGGTCATCACTCTCAGAATCGTCTTTCATAGGCGAATCAACACTCTCTGAGGCAAAATAACTCTAAAAATCATCTCGCATGGGGAAAAAAAAATCTAGACATAACTGAAAGGCAACAAAGAAAAAACTGAGATATAACTCTTATAGGCAAGACACTCTGAGAAAACTCTCATATACAAAATGATACTCTATGATACAAATCTCAGAAAAAAATACTCTGAGATATACATCCGAGACTCATGTTTTCAGACCAAATTAAAAAAAAAAATCAATACAAACGTGTTCTATTAATCAACAATGTCAACAAAAAATAAATAAATAGGGTTCAACTACAAAATTTATAGCAACTAAACCAATTTCAGAACACAACTTCAATTATAGTCTTCATCAACATAGAAGTTATTTTAAAAAAAATTGATGATGCATAAAAAGGGTGGTACCGGGGTACCTAATCAGTCGGGAACGCGGCGATGGATAATCCTAGACGAACGAACGGACGATCTGCAAAACAAACACCGTTAGGGAGCGAGGGAGTTACCCCCGTGAAAACCCTCCGGTGTGAGAATAAGCATCGTGTATAGAGATGATATAAACCGGAAGGAAAAGCGTATTATAAGATTGGGAGGGTGTTTTGTGTGTACATTTGTGTGAGGGTTAGGACCCTTATTTATAGATTTCGGGTGGAGTGTCCACCAAGAATAGGAGATACATAGTTGATTTGTATTAGGAGAGTGAATCCTCGTATAACTTAGGATCCTTAGCCCGGAAGGAGTCCTTTTGTACACAAATCGTAGTAGGATTTTATCCCTTAATATTAGGAAATAATATATTCCGTTCAGTGACCCCAACTTCCTGATCGCATCGGAGTAAGAGAAGGAAGTTTAGGTGTTCCTCTTTGTGATGGTCATTTCACCCATTTAGGTCCGAGCATTGTAACTCGTCTTTAGTGATGGGCATTTCTCCCAAGTAGTTGCGAGCTAGGTGTTCGTCTTGAATGAGTTACGAGCTATGAGCTCGGTTCGGATGTTGGTGAGCTACGAGCTCGGTCCAAAGGGCTTTGGCTATCCATGAGCTAGGTCCAAGTGTTTGGCTAGCTTGATGGAAAAAAATCTCACTGTAATAAAAACCTTGCAAGTGTACAAGTGCCGAAGCAGCAGTATACAAAAGTAAGGGCCGAACCACAGAGACTTGTATGATTATCAAGTGAATTTAATTAGTGCAAAAGTAACCAGGGGTTTTTTGTTTTGATTGTTTAAAAACTAAATTAACTACTAGGCAATAAAAGTAAACCAATGATTTAAGATCGCAAAATAAAGCAAATATTGAATTCAAGATTTGACAACAAGATTCACGGATTGGGTTTCACAATACATTCACTTTATGCTATTTTTACTAATGAAGACATCAATATCATTCTAGGGTTCATTCAGAAAATCAAGAGTTGGGACGGTTTGGTGTGCGATTTGCAACTAAAATATTTTTCTTTTATTACACTTCCAGTTACGTATATATAATAATCAAAGAATTCATGAAGATCAAAAGAATATATGAACCTAGACCCATTTGATTTCAGTTACGTCCTCAATTGGATCTAAGAGGTAAAATAATGGTCAACGTATCAATCACCCACGTTAATGGCCCAATTGATACCCACAAATTCTAGGGCCAAAAGTATCTTAACATAAATCTGAAACCCTAGAAAGAATTACAAATATTTTACCACTCTAGAATGATATTGAATTATGAATTAAGAACTACTCCCTCCGCCCCACTCGAATTAGGACAAATTTCCATTTTGGGTGTCCCATTCGAATTAGGACAACCCAAAAATGGAAATGTTTTATTTAATGGGACCCACATTCACACTCACAACAACTTTCCACTCATTATTCTCTACCCTACTTTCTCTCTCCTAATTTACTTTTCATACTCACAACACCTACTCCACTAACACTTTTCCTTAATCCACGTGCCCAACCCAAAAATCCTAATTCGGGTGGGACGGAGGGAGTATAGCATAAAGATCCTGTATTGTTACTACCAATCCACAAATCACAAGAGAATTAGCTACTCATACTCATAATGATTATCACAAGAAAAGAATTAAAATTCATAAACATGGATATTACGCTTGAGTAAATAAAACCTTCAATCTTGTTACAATCTTCAAAACCCAGAAAATAAAGCATAAGATCCTAATGGCTGCTGCCGTGTTTTATTTTTATCCTAGGGTACAATATCTCAAAATATGGAAAGGAAATACAATCCTAAACAAATGAGGAAATCTTCAAAAAGATGATTCGGAGCAGGGGGCGCGCGCACCAAGTGGAAGAGGGCGTGTGCACCCTTCTTGGCATTACAAATCCTACCTTTTGGACAAAGAGGGCGTGCGCACCCTTTATGAGGGGGCGTGCGCACCCTACCTCTTTCCTCAGGAGTCTTCTTCTTTTCATAATTTCCTGTATAGTACTTGGCCCATATATTCTCCGAAATTCCCCTCAGGCCCTTTCTCCACTTTACAGCCAAAATTCCTCCATTTTTCAGCAGTTTCCCCTGTACTTAAAGACACTCAAAATAGCCATTAAAACACTAAAATACCCGAAGATTAGCTCTAAGATAAGAACGAATGTACTCAATATTTATGTGTAAAAACACATCCATCAAATACCCCAAACTTATATTTTTGCTCGTCCTCAAGTAAAACAAAACACCACTATTAAACAACTACCACTAAACACAACTTAAAACAACAGAAAATATTTTTGGCTTGTTCTCATTGCAACTGGGGGATTGTTAACCACAAGTCTCAGTGTAGACACCCCGCCTTGGACCGCTCACCCCGATTGCACATTTAATTTTGTGTTTCTCCCTATTTTAAGTGTTTCTCGTTGGTTTCTGTTACTTCCATTAAGTTCCTGACTGACTTCGTTAAGTCCAGGGACCAAACTGAATAACAGTGCTGACTTTCTAGTCCATTCTGTCATTTTTCCCATCTCCAAGGCGCGCGCTTTCACCCTTTAGGGCCAGAGGCGCGCGCATCCCGCCACCAAGGCAGGAGGCGCGCGCACCTGGGCGTCAGTTACAGATTTCTGTCCAAGAATCCCTCTTTTGCTCCTTTTAACAGGATTTGCCCGGGAAACTGACCTTGGTGACTTGGTTTTGGCACCAAAAACACACCTTCTTTACCTATAAAAACCCCTCTAATTCACCATTAAAGAGGAGGAAGATTGGAATCATTAACAAAAACTATACACAAATACTTACAAGGCATTTTCCTAAGAACCTCTTGAAGGAGTCTTTAAAGTTCTTTGAAGTATAGGTAAAAGACTACTCTTTTCTCTCCTTTTCTACTTCATCTCTTCTCTCTTTGTTTTGCTTTAATCAAAAGTGCAATCACCCAAACCTTTTTGGGACATGACACCAAAGACTACTTCACTTCATTGAAGCTAGTCACGGAGTCATCTCCCTACACTCCAAACACCTCTTTTTTTTAACCCCCTTTTTATCATCAAGAATAAGAAGAACATTTCATCACTTATGTATATTTTGATCAAGTAAGACCAACTTTAGTTGGGCGAGATGGGTGTTTAAGTACTTCCCATCTCTTAACCTAACCCCCGAACCTCATAACAAAGAATCTCTGTTTTCGTAATCAAACTTAGGCTATAAACATTAGGTTTTTCTTATGTTCCTCTAAAACATAGGTGGCGACTCTAAAACACAAATAGACATCCTAAGGTAACTCACCGCTCTAGCCAAGCCGTGGTCCCCCCAGGGTATCTTCAGTGGCGACTCCGCTGGGGACGTTTGAGGGTTAAACTTGCGTTTCTGATCAAAATCTACATCTTTTCTGGGCATTCTGGTTCCTGATGGGGGAAGCATGCGCCTCTGGCCTTCTTGGACTAAGGCACGCGCGACCCACATCAAGGACCAGAGTCGCCCGCTTCCTGATGTTCTTCCTGTTCTTCTTCTTTTTTCTACACTAATCATTTCTGCAGGGGTTACAATATACATTCAGGACCAGGGCATCCCCTGAGTCCAAAGTCTGACAATCTGATAGGTTGGCCCAGAAGCGGGCGCCTCCCATAGACTCTGCGCCAGGCGCGCGCATCCCACAACACATGCCAAAGGCGCGCACTTCTGGGTGGTTTTCCAGAACAAGGACAGTTTCAGAACAGAGCAGAATGATTGGGGTGTGGGCACAATTGCCTGGATCATGGACTGATTTGGACCTCTTAACTGTTTTTCTTTTGTGTTTTGTTTTATAGGTCACACGGGTGATTCGAGAGTTGTAATTATGTGCTTATTTGCTTTTCTTTCATAAAAAAAAAGTAAAAAATTGTTTTGTCACATGTTGGACCTCACACTACGTGCACAATCTCCTATAAATTGCTCACTATCGAGTCGCACAAGTTTATAACCCCAAACCCGTCGAGGCCCGTCCTAGAGAGTTTCAAGCTCCACCTGACCTTGACTCTCTCGAAGTGGTAAACCTAAACCCGTGGCGTAGTTCATGACTACATGCCGGGGGTAACCTTAAGCCTCTCATTAGTCGAGCACAAGCGAACACAATTCTAGTTAGGGTCTAACACTCCGTGACTGAAGTCGGTTTTCATGTGCCGAGATTTCCCTAAACTAATGTCTTAAAAACATACATGCCAAGTGGTTATCATGGATGAAATAAAACTCCATCCCCAAGTGGTTATTATGGACGAAAATAAAAATCCGTCCCCGTATATATGCTTTACTACATTAATTTAGTTTAATCCCGACATGTGTAGGATTCACAAGCGTGATGGAATCCGATGAGTATATGGGACCGCGAGATGGTCTATATACTAGTGTGACGATCTCATTATCTTCTTAGAAACTCAAAAGAGATCCCATCCCTCCGACTTATTAAAAAAAGAGTCTTTTTCTTATGTGGTTTTGAGTCGTGTGCCCAATGTGTGTTCTAAGCCTCTTCATGGACCGAAAGTGTTACCCAAGACTGACAAAGGGCCTCTTCTACAATATAGGTTCAATCGGTACTTACTGTGTCTACCGGTATTCAGCGAATCGGTTAGTTCGTGAAGTGATTACTCCAGCAACTCCAACAGCAACCATGACCGGCAGAAGCAACACCATGTCTCTCGAACAACTTTCAGCTATGGTCCAAGTGCTCCAAGAACAATTCTCCACTCTTAATAAGGAGGCCCAGAATAAGGATGACCTTTGGCAATCCTACCTCGACAATCAAAGGGAGGCCCACGAGGACGAGATGGAGCGAATGAAAGAAAAGCTCACCAAGCTTGCCAAGGGTAAAGACAAGAAAGACAATGAAGAGTCCGAGTGGACCCAAGGCTTATTTGAGAGCCCTTATGTTAGTGCCCGATCCAAGAAAATGGGGGAACCGAGCACCGAAAACAATGAGCACAAGATGGTTGATTCAATTATGGCTTACATAGATCAACGCTTCAACGGCTTGAATGTGGGGAAAAGTACCGACACGAGCCTTTATCAGTCCTCCATTCTCATGAGCACCATGGCCGCTCTCCCTGACAAGTTCAAGATGCCCGACATCAGCAAGTTCAAGGGAAACTCTTGTCCCATGGCACACATCAAGACTTACATTTGGGCTATGGTACCGAAGAAGGTCTCTCCCAAGGTTATGGCACAATGCTTCCCTCTTACTCTCGAGGGGGCGGCAAAGGATTGGTATGCAACTCTCCCGCTCACAGTCCGTCTTGATTGGGACGCCGCCATACTTGCCTTCAAGAGTCAATACCAAGGCAACACCACCCACCGGACAACCAAGAAAGAGCTCGAGAACACTACTCAAAGGGACAATGAGTCCTTCATTGACTTCACAAGAAGGTGGAATGACAAGCTTGCTGAAATTGTCGAGAGGCCTAACACCAAGGAGCAAATAGACATATTTCCTAAGTGTCTAAAGATTGATCTCCGCACCCACCTAAGTGGGGCTTGCTATGCCGATTTCTCTCAAATGTATGAGGCGGGGATCCGAATGGATGAGTTGCTAAGAGAAATCAAGAAAAGTGCTCCTAGCCTCCGTTACAAGGCCGCCTCCAACTCTACAAAGGAGGCTTCGGTTAATGCCGTTACTACTGACAAGGGGAATTACAAAAGGGTTCCTCCTCCGCAAGGCAAGAACTTTCAAGATAATCGTGTCTACACTCCTCTCCATGGCATGACTATCACCGAGGCTTTCGAAGCTCTCAAGGCCAAATGGCAAGTTACTCCTCTCCAAGGGTACAAGCCTAAAACGATGCGTCCCAACCATGCCTACCACAAGCATTGTGACTACCACCAACATAGTGGCCACACCACCGAGGAATGCTTTGTCCTCCGCAACGTCATCCAAGATCTCATAGACAAGAAAGAGTTCATAGTGCCTAATGGCGAGGATGTCAATGTAATAGAGGTAGGAGAATTTGAGGAGACCACTCATTCAATCCTAATTGTGAATGAGGGCTCCAATGTGATGAATAAATTTGACAATTCTTGTTACATTGTGACTTACAATGAGGTAATGAGGGAAGTACTAGAGAATAGGAAAAAGAAGCAAGATGGGAACGTCAACATGCTAACTCGATCCGGACGAGTCATAGCAAGCAACCCCGCTACTTCTGCACCAAGCACCTCTTCTCAAAGACCGCAAGCTCGCGACACTCCCGAAGACCCTTTATCGGTTCAACTCAAGAAAACTCAAGCCAACATCTCCATTTGGGACCTCATTGCATCCTCAAAGAAGCACCGAGATCTTGTCATCTGCAACCTTGACGACACATCGGTCTCTCCCGATACTACTCCCGAGGACCTTACCGCAATGATAGGTCATATTCATTTTGGCAATGTCATCACTTTTGCCAACATGGACCTTCCACCATTTGGGTCCGATCACAATGAAGCCATCTACCTCAAAGTAAGAGCAAGGGGGAGACCTATCTCAAGGGTCTTGGTTGATGGTGGTTCTGCACTCAACTTAATGCCCGGTCGAATCATGGGCATACTAGGGCTTAAGAATTCAAACTTAAATCCTTCTACTCAAGTGATCCGAGGTTACGACAGCACGGCCCGCACAGTCATAGGTATGGTGGAAATAGACATTGAGTTTGGGAGCATGGTTATGTCCGTTCCGTTTCAAGTGCTCAATGTGCCTTCTTCATTTAACTTACTCTTGGTCCGCCCATGGATACACAGTTCTAATGCCGTCCCTTCGACTCTCTATTAATGTGTGAAGTTCAGAAATGGGGATGAAATAGTAACCGTTATGGCAAAAAACGTCACTATCCACATAAAGGGGGAACCCATTCACCAAATTCATCATGGTTTAGCAGACTCTACCCTCTCCGGCGTCTCAATCAACGCCATTAACAAAGAAGGGGGAAACGGATCATGGACCCTTAGCAATCGCAAAGTCCTACACTTGATGAGGAATATGGACTACTTCCCCGGTTTAGGCCTAGGGAAATACCAACAGGGTAGAATGCAACCCGTGGAGGTCCCATTCGTCAAAAAAAAAAAATCGGTTTGGGATACGAACCTTCTAGAGATGACTTGAAACACAAGCAAGCCGCCAAGAATGAAAAGGACCGAGCTCGTAGGGAAGGCCGTCATTATGAGATTCCTAATTTGAGGCCTTACCGCAAGACACTGAATGGCTACTTTGTTCGTCAAGGGGAAGAGGTTCGGTACATAATCTTTCCCGAGCTATGGGTTAACAGCAAAGGCATCAGAAATCCCGGTCTTGAAATCTTTGCTGACTGCGAGATTCAGAAATCCAGAAGGGAACCAACTCCCATGTCGCCCCGAGAATGGTGGGGGGAAAAGTGATCATAGAGTCCGAGACAGAGATTACTGTGGAGGCAGATTTAACCTCCATGTTCGAGGAGTTTGCCATCATGGATGAGTGCCAAGTTAATGCCATCTACGACACCGACATGAGAAAGGAGACTATCAGTGAGATCCAGCCAAGCTCCGAGCCAATCAACAACTGGTATTCTACAAAGGGACCCATGGTATCCGAGGACTTCTTGGTCAAGAAGATGGGGTGCATCCCGTGCAAAGTTACAAAGGAAGACGTTTTCACTTTCACTTTCGAGTCCAAGAGTGTTTCCGACATCCTCACCCGAGAGGATATGGAGGTCATAGCCGAGCGTGTGTTCCCTTTCTTTGTTAATGAAAAATTTGATCTTTCTGAGTACCCCGAGATTGCAAAGATCATGAATGATGAATTAACTAATAATGAATTTAATGAACTAGTTAATAACGACTCAAATAATGATGAAATAGACCACGAAAACACAACATACTTAAATGAACTTGCTCAACAGGTCCGTAGTCGTGGTGAAAATGGTCCAGGGGCTGACGAAGAACTGCATGTTGTTAATCTGGGTACCGACAAAGAGCCGAAAGAAACCAATATCGGAAGCTTCTTCAAGGGGGACGAGAAAGACAGATTGACTGCACTGCTCAAGGAGTTCGTGGATGTATTTGCATGGTCGTACAAAGACATGCCGGGTTTAGACAGAAAGGTCGCTGAACACATAATTCCAATCAGAGAGGATGCTAAGCCGACAAAGCAGAAACAAGATCAAGCCAGAATGGTCTTTACAAGTCAAAGAAGAGATATAAAATCTTCTCAGTGTGGGCTTCATAAAGGTTATTGAGTATCCAACATAGCTTGCAAACGCCGTGACAGTCAGAAAGGCTAACGGCAAGATCCGTATATGTGTGGATTTTTGGGATTTGAACAAAGCTTCTCCAAAGGATGACTTTCCACTACCCAACATCGACATACTAGTCGATTCAACTGCTGCCTACGAAGTCCGCTCATTTATGGACGGGTTTGCTGGGTATAATCAGATTCTCATGGCCGAGGAGGATCAACACAAGACTGCTTTCACAACACCGTAGGGCACCTTTTGCTACACAGTTATGCCGTTTGGGTTAAGGAACGCTGGGGCTACTTATCAAACGGCTGTTACAGACTTGTTCCATGACATGATTCACAAAGAGATCGTGGTCTACGTGGACGACATGATCATCCACTCCAAAGGGACCGACGGTCAACACTTGATCGATCTCCGCAAGTTCTTTGAAAGGCTTCGGCAACACAAGATGAGGCTCAATCCCGCAAAGTGCACGTTTGGGGTTATCCGAGGCAAAGTTCTTGGCTACATGGTCACAGAAAGGGGTATTGAAGCAGATCCCTCAAAAATCAAGGCAATCATTGACATGCCTCCTCCCAAGACACAAAAAGAGATCAAAGGTTTCATGGGCAGACTTCAGTACATCAGTCGGTTTGTGCACCAGCTTACTTCCATGTGTGAGCCAATCTTCAAGCTACTCAAGAAGAATGTGGCTCTAGAATGGACCGACACTTTCCAAGAAGCTTTCGACCAAGTAAAGCATTACTTAACATGCCCCCCAGTCTTGGTTCCACCTCACAAGGAGAAGCCTCTCCTGCTCTACCTCACAGTGAACGATGAAGTCCTTGGGGCTATGCTAGCACAAGAGCAACAAGACTCGACAAAGGAGAATTCCATTTATTTTGTTAGTCGCCGATTTCAAGGGGGCGAAAAGAACTACTCCGTCTTGGAGAATTCATGTGCAGCATTGGTTTGGGTCACTCAAAAGCTCAAACATTATATGGAAGCTTTTCCAATCAAGCTAGTAGCAAAAGTGGACCCGCTCCGCTACATCTTTGATAAGCCTTTCATGTCAACAAGGATAGCCAAGTGGTACTTCATGCTCGCCGGCTATGATATCACTTACGTCACACTCAAATCCATCAGGGGGAAAGTGTTCAGTGATCAGCTTGCTGAATTTCCGTGTGACGAAGTGAAGGGGGAGGACTTACAGTTTCCCGACGAGCACTTGGTTTGCACTACATCCGAGGAAAATAAGTGGCAACTCTTTTTCGATGGCGCCGCCAATAAACATGGTTATGGGATAGGAATGTTGCTTGTCGATCCAAAGGACATCTATACTCCAATTGCCATCCATCTTGAATTCGAAGCTACCAACAACATTGCCGAATATGAATCATGCATAGCGGGGCTAGAAGCGGCCCTAGAAAGAAATGTCACAGATCTAGAAGTATTCGGTGACTCCCTGCTCCTTATCAATCAAACATCGGGTAAATGGAGAATCCAAGACCCGACCCTCCAATAGTATGGTCAATCTCGAGGAATTGGTTGAACAGTTTCAAGACATCACGTTTAATTATTTGCCAAGAGACAAGAACCTCTTTTTCGATGCTTTGGATATATAGCCTCACTGGTTGAGATGCCCAAAGGAAAAATGGTGAAACCCTTCAAAATTTCAAGAAGGACCAGTCCGGCATACTGCATGAACATTGAGATCAATGAAGTCCAAGATAACCCCCTGTGGTACACTAACATCATGAATTTTCTCAACAATGGCACCTTTCCCGAGAACAGCAACGGGAAAACCCGAATAACACTACAAAATCTAGCCGCCAGATATGTGTTGATTGGAAACCGAGTCTACAAGAGAAATCATCAAGGGATCAATCTTTTATGTGCAAACGAGTCCGAAGCTCAAGAAATCATGCACGAAGTCCATGAAGGCGAGTGTGGACCCCACATGAATGGGATTATTTTGGCCAAGAAGATACTCCGTATTGGTTACTATTGGACTACAATGGAACAAGACTGCATAGATAAAGTCAAGAGAGGCGCCAAGTGCCAGTTCCATGCTAATCTGCAACACGCTCCACCTTCACAACTGTACAACATGACCACACCTTGGCCATTCTCTTGTTAGGGGCGTATATATCATCGGCAAAGTCCATCCTACGGGGAGAAATGAATAGTCATTCATCCTTGTGGCCGTGGACTATTTCACAAAATGGGTCGAGGCACAAGCTTACCGAGTTCTCAATGCCAAGAAAGTGGCTGAATGAGATCATCTCCGACAATGGTTGTCACTTCGAGAAAGAAATGGATGCACTTTTGGTTAACTACAAAATTACCAAACACAAGTCATCCCCGTACCGTCCCCAAGCAAATGGAGCGGTCGAAGCAACAAATAAGACAATCGAGGTCATCATACGAAAAATGTCTTCAACAGTAAGGGATTGGCCCGAGAAATTACCACTAGCATTATGGGGCTACCGCACATCAATACGGTCAGCAACGGGAGAAACCCCGTACTCATTAGTTTATGGTTCTGAAGCCGTACTTCCGGTCGAACTCGAGGTTCCTTCTCTACGGGTCTTACTCGAGAACCAAGTCAACGAGGTTGACTGGATGCAAAGTCGATATGAGAAACTAGCCCTACTCGACGAAAAGAGGTTAAGAGCGTTTGAACGCACAAGGGCTTATCAACAAAGAATGGCAAAGGCTTTCAACAAGATACTAAGCAGCGGTGCAGTCCGACTCGTAGACTTGGATGGTGATCATTTGCCAAAGGAGGTCAACCTCGACAAGCTCAAGAAGTTATACGCTTAACAAATAAAGACCATTAAAAAAAAACACTCGCTAGGTTGAAAACCCGCAAGGGCGTCCTAGGCAAAAATTAGAGCACGTGCAAAAAAGAAGCCCGCTAGATTGAAAACCCGAAAGGGCAGTCTAGGCAAAAAACAGGGTGCACATAAAAAAATGGTCTTCATTTGTTTGAATTACGGAGACCTGAGCCTCTCTACGAGAGGAACGAAGGTAACCTTCGGGTGCGGTCTAAAACAATAAATTTTACCCAATCATGTCGTAACAAAATGCAATTCTTATTCATCTCTCAAATCATTTTGATCATTACAACGGATATGTTGAGCAACAAAAGACATTAAGACATTAAATCCTAAACAAGTGGTCTATTAATTGCAATCTTGGGGCACTAGGAAAAATTTAATTTTCTCTTAGCTTTCGAAGGGCCACCCGAATGGCTCTCAATCCTATTCTTCTTGGGAGGTTTAGGAACACTGAGATGGACTGAAACCTTCTGCGCAACGGAGCGTCTCCTAGCCTAAAAGTCTTCCAAAGGAGTACCGAAAGGGTCAACCAGAATATTGTTCGAATCAGCAGCAACTTCCTTGTACCTCAAAGCACTACTAGGCTCAAAGTACTCTCCTAGCAACTCAGCCCGGAGGGTGTCTACCCAAGTGTTACCGCGGTAAAGAGTGCCGAACAAATAGTCCAAGTAACTCTCAGGAAGGAAAATACTACCCCGATGGGGAGGGACGGAAGCCCACCGATGACGGTCACCTCCCCAAGCCGATTGTAGCTCTCTCGAAAAGTCCGGACCCATATACGAGACAGGACGAAGCACCCCACTCCTAGGGAAGGGAATTATCTGCTGACGGCCGAACTGCCTCAGAACCCGCTCCGGCTGATAAAACAAAGAATCCCTGAGGCCAGGAAGGACCACATGCCCAAAACCCAAAGTCCACTCCACAAAAGGACGAAGACTCCAAGAGGGAGGGCACCACTCGATGTCGGCCGATGCCCGAGAAGCAAAGAACTTCTTCCAACTATCCTCGGTTAAGTCTCGAATCAGCAATTTTCTCCTGTGAACAGCAAAGGGAGACAGATTACCTTCCGAAGAATAAATCCTAAAGTGTTCCCGAAGCCATATGGTTAGAAGCAAGGGGATTCCCCGACACATCTCGCCCGTTCGATGCAACTCATCAAGGCCGTGCAGGGTCTCCCCTAATATAAGAGGGATTATACTGAATTGTTGCTCCTTGGCCTGCAAGATAATCTCAGCCAATTGCGTGTCCGCTGTCTCGAAGGATGTAACGAAAAGAATTTCACTGAAAAAGCAAGCCGCCATGGCACTCCTCTTGAAAGACTGAACTGCCGGATCCTCCGAATGCAAACTAAAGAACATTGGCAACTCGGTTATATCTACCATGGTACCATGCAACATATTTCTCACTGTTGGGTTTCCTATGATCATGCGCAGCGGAATTAAAGCATTTAAAATTTAATGAAACCCAAAGCCCATAGATCCATTCATATGATTAAGTCAAATACAACTTAATGAATATTAGAATACTAACCCTTGATGCCTTTGATTTTGCAACCTTGAATTCGATGGAGGCTTGAAATCTTGATCACGAACAAAGTAAGAATCACAAACTATGAAGATGATAAGTTTCACCCTCTAGCGATATCCACACGACGAACGAATATCAAAAACACTTGATCTTGGCTGCTAGACCAAATTGAGAAACACGCTTTCTCAATGTATAGAACTATATGGAATAATTATGTATGTGTATGATATTCTTGTTCTTCAATCTAGGGATGTCTTAGAACAAGAAATTCATCCTCTCAAACCCTTGGAGGCTCTCACAAAGTTACATAATGCATAATGCTGATTTTGGGTGAATAGAGGCTGTTTAAATACTTGTGTGACCTATTCCAAATAGGAAACAAGTGTCTAAACCCGCAAGAAAACGGAACAGGAAAAATCCCAGCCGAACCAGGAGGTCCGACCGGGTCAATAACCTGGTCCGCCCGGATCTACCTTGGGTCCGGCCGGGTCCTTCCAAAGGTCCGACCGGACCTATTAATATTTCCGGGTTTTCTTCTTTTCTCCTCTAAATTCCTAAAATCCTCCAATGGTCCTTCGACCCATAATTCCAATTAAGTCCTTTTAGATTCGTTCTATTGTGTGTGACCCTCTAGGATTACACTAAGTTGGCAATGGGTTTAAACATGATCCCATAAGATATGATTATGTTCTAGCAAACCGTCATACCTGCCCAAATAGTGTAACTAGATACAAGTTCGCATTCCTTTAGAACATGTCACAATCCCTTTGTCCACAATGTCATTGAACACAAGTCATGGTCAACAAGTCAACTTGTTTTGTTCAATACTTTCTCGATTCCGAATATGTTGATAATCCAAATGACATTGATCCAATCAATTCACTTGAGTTTGGCCAAACATTTCATCAACATCATTCCTACGAGGGGCCCAAGCTTGACATCTCTCCGAAGAGGGACAAATCCATTTAGCTTATTATTCTTCCCAACGTGAATCCGATTATGCCAATCATACCCTTTATAGCTACCTGGTTAAGGGTAACGATTGAATATGTCAAACATAATCTTTATCAAGTGGAAGACTATAATAACTTCATGTCTAAGGATTCAAATGACATAACTAATATGAGATTTATATATGACATTGACCATGACATAAATCTCATACCGCGGGTCATGTCCAGTACCTTATTCCAAACAAGTACCCATAAATCTAACATGATCATCCCATGATCATTTAGCCTTTATACTAGTGCTTAAAAAGCTCTAGGGACGGAGATTATTATATGCAAACATGAGAAATAGTAATAATATATACATCTCTTTATCATTATAAGTTAAACGATAACATATACAACGTTTAAGAAACGTGCCTAGGGCACCAACACCAACAATCTCCCACTTTCCCTAGGCCCAATCTCTAGATATCCAATACCCATGGACCTAACATGACCATCATGTTTAGCTTGTGGAAGCTGCTTTGTTAGCGTGTCCGCAACGTTATCATTAGTAGGTACTCTGCATATATATATATACGTCTCTCCTATCAACGATTTCTCGAACGATAAGAAAACCCCTAAGTATGTGTTTGGATTTAGGATGTGCCCTTGGTTCCTTTGCTTGGTCAATAACACCACTATTATCACTAATGAACTTCTTAATCTAAACATCTTCCTCTTACAGCATCTAATGCAACAATATACTTAGTTTTAACTTGTAGAATTTAGTAACTGTACTCTGCTTGGAACCATTCCAACTTATAGTTTCACCATTTAAGTCAAAACTCGATTGCGATCATCTATTATCTTTGTTGGAATGGAAGCATGCATCCGTGCACCCATATACAATGAGATCATCTTCCATTCCTCCATAGATCAAAAACGAGTCTTTAGTCCTTCTCAAATACTTAAGAATCGCTTTTATATAGCCATCCAGTGATGCTCACCGGGGTCAGATTGATATCTACTCGTCATTCTCTAAGCATTAGATATATCTGATTTAGTACTTATCATGGCATGATGGATCCAATTTTCAAAGCAAATGGCATCCCATTCATTTTCTTATGCTCATCATTTGTCTTAAGATATTTGAGTCTTAGCATAAAGAAACTCCATGTATTATTGACAACTGTCCTCTCTTAGAATTTTTCATACAGAATCTTCTAATGACTTTTTCAATGTATATACTTTGGCTTTAAACCAATTAGCTTCCTTGATGCCAAGGACATATGCGGTTTCACCCATATCCTTCATTGCGAAGCACTTTCCTAACAAAGTCTTTGCAGACTGACGTATAGGAATGTCGTTTCCAATAAGCAATATGTCATCCACATATTAAATAAAGAATAGCACTATGCTCCCACTAATCTTCTTGTGTATACAAGATCTATCTTCGTTCTTGATAAAACCAAACTATTTGAATTATCAAAACGGAGATTCCAACTCCTTTAAGATTGTTTCAATCCATCCAATGTATTTCCACAACTTACATTCTTTATTAGAATTTTTCTTGATTAACAAAACCTTTAGGTTGTATCTAATACATCCTTAAATGAGTTCCCGTTAAGGAACGCTGTTTTGACATCATTTTGTCAAACTTCATATTCCAAATATGAAGACGTGACTATAAGAATTCTAATAAGTCTCTTGCTACCCATGTAAGTTTTCTCCAAAAAATTCATTCCTCTCCTTTGGTTTTTACTCCTTAGGTTAGAATGATCAAGTTTCAAACTTGATTATTATACATGGATTGCCTTTTAGATTTTATGACTCCAAGTCATTAATCTAAATATGGAGCGGACATTGCATCTTGATAGGTGGTAAATACTTCATTCCAAATGAACTTTACCTCAATACTTTCTATTTCGAAATATCCAATATTTCTTGTAATAGATTGTATCATATCATGTATGCAAGTACTTGTATAACTTGAACGGACTTTTCACAACTCCATGTGAAAACTTGTTCAATTTCCATCTTAGGTTCAAATATATTTTCTAGGTCTCGAACCATTCGAGATATATTTTACTCCCACTGGTTCTTTTAGAGATAAACGATTTATCTAGAAAAGTACCATCATAAGCAACAAGCCACTTGTTTCTTATTAGTAAAATAATATCCTCAAGTTTCCTTAGGATATTCCACGAAAATATATTTATTAGATTTAAATGTGAGTGTGTCCCAGACAACTCCTTTCCAAAAGGTCTCACCTTCTTAAATCTTCTTGAAAGACAAACCCAGTTTTCTTTTACTTTTTAACCTTTTTTGATGGAACTCAAATTAGTGTAATTATAGTGGTTTCGAATACATAACCCCAAAACAAATAATGGAAGATCAATATTGACTTTATCATCTAATGAACCATATCCAATAAGGTTCAGTATTTCCATGTAGACACATCATTCTAAATGATGTTCTTGGTGGAGTGAATTGTGAAATCATTTCACAACTTTAATGATAATTATCAAGTTCTTGGTTCAATTATTCATCATCTTGATCCAATCAGAATCTTTGAATAGTTTTACCAAGTATAACCAAAATTCTCTTTTAGCATTGCTACTTAATGCACCATATACATGGACATGTATTAGGTCAAGTAAGATATTAGCTTTTTACTATTCATAGTAAAAGATGTCTTGGTCTAAGTAAATAAGATTTGCATAAATCATATGATTCCAAATCATATGACTTTAAAACTTCGTCCCATAGAATTTTAGATATGCATTTCTCATTTATTTGATCAAAAAAATAATGCATAAAGAATTCAATTATTTATGTTATAGCCTTTATTACTTTGTTCTTCAAGATTTAGGATATAAGTTTTATTTATATGATAACACAATTAAGTAAATCATAATAAATAAAACACCTTTCTTATTCCAAATAAGAAATAAATATCATTCATTATCTTATAACAAAATAATATTTTCTACTTCATTAGTAAAGTCACTTCACAAGTGTTCTACGAACAATGTTGCAACCATTGCATCATTACCATTCATAGATCAAACTTTACTATAAGCAGTCTTTCAATTTACTAATTATTGCAGTATCCAATACCCAATAATTAAATTTAGAAAGATTAATTTATAACATAAATATCCCGAGTGGTAGTCTCACTACCAATCCTTTTATTGATCATCCAGAATTTTGACTACAATTCTAAATGGTCAATCCAATTGCCATTTTACCAAATTGCATCAATTAGAGTTATTATTTTAACCACAATTATTTCCTTCAGGTTTGACAATGTCTGTCTTACCTTTCCTTTGGCACTTGGCCTCTTTCCATCATGAACCGTGAGCATTGGAGAACCCTTTCTCCATCATCTTCACCTCCGCAGTTTTCAGCATGTTAATGCAACTCAGAGAGATTCTTATTCATTTCATGCATGGTATAGTTCATCACTAAGTGATTATAACTTTTGGACAATGAATCAAGAATTAGATCTGTGGCTAGCTCCAATCCAATTGGACAACCAAGTTTCTCAAGATGCTCTACGTAGCCTTTCATCTTAAGCATGTGAGGTTCCACTTGTTGCTCTTTACTCCTTTTGCAAGAAGTGAATGCAACAATGGTTTTATACCTCTCTTGCCTAGATTGCTCTTTGAAACATGTAACTCAACTCCATGTCTATCTAATAGGCTTCCACAAGTTTTAAACTTTGTTGGAGTTTTGAGCACATAATCGCGAGCATGAGACAACTCACAACCCTAGAAACATAATCGCGAGCATGGACAACCAAGTTTCTCAAGATTGTCTACTCCGGCATTGGGTTCTCTAGGAATAGGCCCATCAAGAATGTACAACACATCTTCTTGCCTTAGAACAATTCTTAGGCTCAGGATCCAATCCATGAAATTTGTACCATTCTCTTGAAGCTTATCCTTATCAAGGATTGGTCGCAACGATTTTAGTTGTCATCTACAACTTATGCAAAATTTCCAAAATTTTACAAGTACCAATCTCATTAAAGAGATAAATAATGTATTTTCTAAAAATACTCCCACTAAATTATATAACCTTCTTATACACCCAATGTATAATATAATTTAAATGGGCTAAGATCCAAGTTTAATTTAATTTTGAGTCCACGGAGGCGGACCGCTCAAAACCAAATTAATTAGGTAGACAACCCTGTCAATCATATCCAATATGACTCTTAGATCATTTTCTGAGATTCTTTTAAATTGGGCTATGATCCAACTTTAACTTAATTTTGAGTCCACGGAGGCGGACCGCTCAAAACCAAATTAATTAGGTAGACAATTTCTTGTCAATCATATCCAATATGATTCTTAGGGTTCCAATTTCAAAAGCATGCTTAATCTCATCTTTGCCTAGGCCCAAAACCGTTTTGACGCCTTATTAAGTCCAACCATTCTAAACGTATAGGGACCATTCAATTTAATGCACCTCGCGGAGGCGAGCCCACATAAATTAATGAATCTATCTTGCTCATACATGAATAAACTTAATGCACCTCGCGGAGGCGAACCCATATTAAAGTCACCCATGTACTAACAAGTGTTTTAATCATGGCATGGCAAGAAGAACATAAAACTTTCTTTGAAGGTTAATCACCATATAGCATACAACATATTTATGAGCAAACAAGATAAACATGTTATGCATCAAGTTTAGCCACTAAATTAATAATCATTAATTTAAGCATAATATTTATGTGTCATTAGCTTCTCTATAATTATGAGGATGAAACTATTTGAACTTTGGTTATCATCTCAAAATCAAGACAACAAGAAGTGCAGCCGAAACTAAGCCATAAGGCAACCACAATTCCGCACTAATTCGGGAAACCAAGAAAGTATTCCATGTGGCCGAAACTAAGCAATAGATGGTCTCGATGAATGTAGGCCAATTGCATCCACAATTCCACATGGATCTCCAATCTTTGAATCAAGAACTTTGTTTCTCAATTTTAGCAATTATGAACTCTTCATAATTCTAACTTCGTTTTATCTTTGAAACTTTGATTGCGATCAAGTTTGGGAAACACAATCTCGATGAACGTAGATTAGCCATCCAAACCTTGAACAATCTCAGAATCACAAGACTAAAACAAATAAGAAAATTAAACCCCGAGATCCGTACCCAAACCAACTGCCTGAGCCCCCAACTGCCTGAGCCCCCAACCAGACCAGAAAGTCCGGCCGGGTCTCTACACTGGTCCGGTCGGACCCCTCTTGAAAAACCCATAATTTTTCCTTTGTTCGATCCAAAAACCAATCGCCTGACCCCCGCTCCAGACCCGAAGGTCCGGCCGGGTCCTTGCTAAGGTCCGGTCGGACCCATGCCGAAAAAGCCCAGATTTTTAAAGTTCCAAAATATTGCTCAAAATTGTTTTTCCCCGATTCAATTAGGATTTGGTGTTCTTTATGATCCAATCACCATGAACATCAGAACCTTGAATGAACAATTCATGAATCCTTTAGATTATCAAAACTTTGATCTAATCAAAAAATGATAACCCAAACAATTTTAAATCCACCATAATTTTAATTGCGATTGAATAGTGCGATTAAAGTTTATGAAACAATAAACGCATATAACACATAAACATCATAATCCCAATATTCAAATCACGCTAGGCATATAAAAAAACAATTTATATACACATAACATGATTATGTATTGAAATAATCAACATGAACGGGGCTCTGATACCACTGTTGGGTTTCCTATGATCATGCGCAGCGGAATTAAAGCATTTAAAATTTAATGAAACCCAAAGCCCATAGATCCATTCATATGATTAAGTCAAATACAACTTAATGAATATTAGAATACTAACCATTGATGCCTTTGATTTTGCAACCTTGAATTCGATGGAGGCTTGAAATCTTGATCACGAACAAAGTAAGAATCACGAACTATGAAGATGATAAGTTTCACCCTCTAGCGGTATCCACACGACGAACGAATATCAAGAACACTTGATCTTGGCTGCTAGACCAAACTGAGAAACACGCTTTCTCAATGTATAGAACTATATGGAATAATTATGTATGTGTATGATATTCTTGTTCTTCAATCTAGGGATGTCTTAGAACAAGAAATTCATCCTCTCAAACCCTTGGAGGCTCTCACAAAGTTACATAATGCATAGTGCTGATTTTGGGTGAATAGAGGCTGTTTAAATATTTGTGTGACCTATTCCAAATAGGAAACAAGTGTCTAAACCCGCAAGAAAACGGAACAGGAAAAATCCCAGCCGAACTAGGAGGTCCGACCGGGTCAGTAACCTGGTCCACCCGGATTGGGTCCGGCCGGGTCCTTCCAAAGGTCCGACCGGACCTATTAATATTTCTGGGTTTTCTTCTTTTCTCCTCTAAATTCCTAAAATTCTCCAATGGTCCTTCGACCCATAATTCCAATTAAGTCCTTTTAGATTCGTTCTATTGTGTGTGACCCTCTAGGATTACACTAAGTTGGCAATGGGTTTAAACATGATCCCATAATATATGATTAGGTTCTAGAAAACCATCATACCTACCCAAATAGTGTAACTAGATACAAGTTCGTATTACTTTAGAACATGTCACAATCCCTTTGTCCACGATGTCATTGAACACAAGTAATGGTCAACAAGTCAACTTGTTTTGTTCAATACTTTCTCGATTCCGAATATGTTGATAATCCAAATGACATTGATCAAATCAATTCACTTGAGTTTGGCCAAACATTTCATCAACATCATTCCTACGAGGGGCCCAAGCTTGACATCTCTCCGAGGAAAAACGTGTTTTTAAAAAATGCACGGTGACATTGTAAATAATCAGAACTTCTCAAACGGTTCTGGGTATCAATATAAAGCTTTTTGGATATGATATTGATAGCCAGAACCTTTGAAAGTGATAGTCAGAATGGTTCTAGATATCAATATAAAGGCTTCTGGATATCAATATGAAGCTTTCTGGATATTAGATTGATAGCCAGACCTTTGAAAGTAATAGCCAGAAGGTTTTTTCTGTTTTTTTTAGAGTAACAGCAGTGTTATGTCGAGCCTGAACGAGGGCTTAGTTTAAATACCACAAGTGCACGGGTCATTGTAATACAGTGATGTGCAAGTACTGGTCGATCCCACGAGGACAGAGTTTACTTTGGAAAAATGTTGCTTTTGTAGAATAATAATAAAAAGAATTGATTGGGGGTATAATTATTGGTTGTCACTTTATTTAAAATTAAATTGCAAACTACTCTAACTTGGATTGAAAACTCTTATGTTTAAAGAATTCTCGGGATTGGGACTCAAACAACATACTCCCTCCCTCCCAATTTAATGTTCTTAGTTTGACTTTGCACGGAGATTAAGAAAAAGTAAATGTTGTGAGTATGAATAGTAAAGTGGGAGAGAGAAATTGGGAAGGAAGATTTTGTTGTGAGAATGACAAGTGGGTCCCACTTTCCACTTTAGGTAATAAAACAAAGTAAGAACCTTAAATTGGGACAGACTAAAAAGGAAAGTAAGAACCTTAAAGCGGGACAGAGGGAGTATGTTCATCAAGTAATCATGCTCTTTTTAGATTAAAGTTCCATTTCAAAACAAGGATGATACATTAGGCATATACTACTTCTCACGATCAAGCAAGTAGTATTTGTATTCTCATACTAATTATGCCCTATCTCTCGATGGCCCATAATTATTAAGAATCCATTAAGTTTATAAAATCGACGTACTTACCACTCAAGGAACATCCCTAGGCCATTAATCTACTCTCGTGATTAATAGAAACCCAGTTTACTTCATATGGATCCGCTAATCGAGATTTTCCGCTAGGTACTTCTCTCAACTAACTAGAGTTCATACGAATCATGGACGTCATCATGGTCGTAGGCGTTTTAGTTACGATATGAAGAAATTGTTTTAAGATGAAGAGAAAGAAAGAGAGCATGATTAAAGTGATAACATATGTGTATTGAGTTTCCAACCCCAAGAATATGGGGGATTACTCACAAGCTATTTGTGTTATAATGATAACAAGAGATGAATAAGACATAAAAATGATAAAGAGATAAGAAATACTTATTCACGATGATGGAAATGAAGACAAATGACTGAAAATAAATCTCGGTGTATTATTGCTTTAAGTGCACTCAAGAACACCAATAAATCTCACAAATATGGAGAATAATGATGTTGAGAGAATGTAATTATGTTAGAGTATGATTACAACAAAAACTAGATCCCTAAACTACTGATTACAACTTCTATTTATAGGCCTTGGACCAAAGGTTGCATCATTTCCCGGATGACTTCTTGAAAAGGCACATTTTGGAAAAATCTGAAAAGTGATTGTGACAGGGGTTGCACGGCCGTGCGAAACAAAGTACTCGGCCGTGCAGCTCGGCCGAGTCAAGGAAGTGGAGCGCCCGAACATGAGTTACAGATTGTTGTGCTTTTCGATCCTTAGTGCACGGCCGTGCAAAACAAAGTACTCGGCCGTGTAAGCACTGTGCTGCACCATTTCTTCAATTTCCTTTATCCAAATGCTCCTATTTCCATCTCTTGCTCCATAGTGCTCCAAAAATCATGTCCAATGCCAAAAAAATGTACCTATTCCCTGTCTAAAACAATAAACACTACCAAGTACATTATATCATGTGTAATAAAATAAATCAAACTAAAATAGGATTAAAATAGCTAAGATTAAGATTAAATGACTAGATTAAATACTATAAATGACTATAAAATTGTCACTTATCATGTTAATAGACAGCCAATGACAAAGTTTAGGATGACAAGTTTTTGTATTACGAAGGTCCAGTGAGTGTGTTGATGAGCATCAGATGATTTTGAAAAACACGTTTTTCCTAACCACTAAACGCGTTTTACAGGAGACCAATCCCTTATGTACTCTCTCCGTCCCATATTTATTGCTACCAAATAAGATTGCACGTGGATTAAGAAAATATGTTGGAAAAGTAAGTGTTGTGAGTTGGTAAGAATGAAAATAAGTTAGTGAATAGTTGTTGTGAGTGGATAGGAGAGTAAAAAGTGAACATTTTGAGGTAAATAGTAATAAATATGGGACGCCCAAAATGAAAATAAGTAGCGATAAGTATGTGACGGAGGGTAGTAGTATTTTTCCTCAAAAATCTTTAGTCTAAAATGCTATCAGTCTTACTGATCACGATAGCTTCCTTAACTCTGCAATGACAATAGAGAATACTCCCTCCGTCCCAGCTCACTTGAGACTTTTTGACCAAAACTGGTCAACTTAAGGTCGGTTTGACTAACACTTTATAGAAATATTTATGTTCCAAAAAACTTTTTAAAAATTGTTATTTAGAGGATTTTTAATGGTGGTCATTTTACATTTTTTAAATTTTTGTTCGGATCATAAGTATTTCTATAAAGTGTTGATCAAACCGACTTTAAGTTAACCAATTTTGGTCAAAAGGTCTCAAGTGAGGTGGGAGGGAGGGAGTAAGTTATAAGTGGATGACCCGCTAAAAACGGATCCCTTTAAAAGTACAACACCTGTCCAATTTAACTCCATTCTTCAACCAAAGGTGAGTTGTATAACTGGGTTTGGTTAAATTAGCAAGGTAAATTCAGATTTCTTCTTACCACAGGAATTACATTTAACAAACCTCACCTCCATCATCCGCAAATCCAAAATCAATCAACAAAAGTGTATCTACAAAAAGTCAAATGGTGTTTTCCATCTTTGATCCTTACCCTCCTGCAATTCTTACCCATTCTCGATCGATTTCCATTCTTCATCGCTAATTTCTGAACTCATTCAATCTTTGCCCGAATATTTCCATTGACGCCGACAAACCCACCATCCTGACCATCACAAATTAATTCCGACAAGAGTGCACTTTTTAAAGTTTGTATAATGAGAATTGAACTCCGTAATTTTTGGCACTTAGCTTTACCCAAATAGTCTCTGTAATTTTTCTACTGTGATGACTATTTTACTTCAATTAAATATTATTCCATGTTTTACGAGTTAATGAAATAAGAATAATACTAAAGGAATAAATAGTCACAAAATATTGATTACAAAATTTTAGATGTAATAATTTCATTGGTGTTTTTAATTACAGGGTGGTGGGTCCACTATCGATGTAACCTATTAAATATCGCCAACTCATTGTGTGAACAAGATTTTGTGACCATAGAATTGCTCATGAAATAATTTAACGAAATTGGATAAAGGGATTAAATGCATAATATAAGATATGGATTTATTTTTACATTTGGGTACAAAAACTAATCTCATAAAAGATTAATAGTAGATGAGCCATTTGGGTAGTTTTTCATTAATATTAATATAATATACGTAATTATTGCTATCCTAAAAAAAGAAAAAACATTTTTACAATAAAGAAAAACTTCTTTTATTTTATAAGCCTAGCCCTCCCCAAACCAAAAATCATCATTTCCTGGAAAGAGAAGTGATAAAAGAATAATACTAAGGGCACAAAAAAGTCACAAAAACTTTCTCATAAAAAATTAGGTGTAATGATTTTATTGGTGTTTTTAATTAGAGTGTGGCGGGTCCATTATCGATGCAACCAATAAAATATCGCCACCTCATGTTATTAGCAAGATTTTTTGACATTATTTTGTGTGCCCTAGCATTGCTCGTGATAAAAAAATGATAAGCGGATAAACGGAGTTCAACTGTGTGCCGTTGAGACCGAGTCAACTACCCCCGCCCTCCTTTCCGTCCGACTTGAACCTCTCCGACGATCTTCTCTTTCTCACACAACAACGTCTGTCAGATTGTGCGATTGATTGAGGATAGTGAAAATGGGATCAGACGACGTGAAATTACTCCCGGTATCGGATCCTCCGAGAGGAGGAGTGGAGGAAAGACTATTCAAAGGATCCGCCATGACCAAACGTGGAGCTTATGCTGCAATCTCTTACATGTCTTGCGCTGGTAAATTTCTTATTGTTTAGATTGAAATTGTCTTCGTTTTTCTTTTTCTAATTTCAATTGACTGGCTTTATTTATGTGATTGCTTTGTGACTCCAATTTTCGTGCAAATTGACCAACATCTGAAATACCTAATTTTCCAAATTGTTCATTGATTGTATTTATGCGGATTAAACGAAGAAAATTATTCTTAAATTGGAAAAATAGTATTTTTGGGTTGAGAATTAAGCTTTCTGAGCCGGGACATTTCAAAATATGTTATGGTTATAGAAAATAGGAAAATTTTGAATCCACAAGAGCTTTTTGGGCAGTGTGGTTTGAACATTTTTCAAACAGTTGTTGACGACCTGTTCGAAGACAGAGTTTGAGGCAGGTTAGAATTAAGTAGCATTATGTTCAAAGTTAGGGATCTTATCTTTTTGTTTAATTTATATAGAATGAGTTTCGTAACATGCCACAATATATTTAGGGTTTTATTAGAACAGCATAAAACATTAGGATTTAGAAACTGATAATATATAGAGATTATGTTCTGATGCTATCAAATGCTAGTCAATGGAGTTGAAATGAATGTAGAGCTAAGAAGACATGCTCTTTCATCAATAAAATAAGTAGATGCACCCATTACTGTGCTTCAAGTAGCATTAATTGTTTGTCGTCATTTTTATTTTTGTTTTAGATGCAAGGTTTTTATTTCTGAATTATGTTGTTTAAGTCGGAATGTGTAATTTACTTGATGCTGCTGGTCCATAGATATTAGGCAGATGCAGTGGCCACACTCTCTCTAAGGACGTCATCTCTTTTAACTTAGATGTCTGTTTTTGTAATTTGGCAAGGCATCCTTAATTTGTATATGTAGTAGTTATAGAATTTTGTTTGCAGGCTACTGAATAGGTATTTGTATGCGTAGGACCCCAGGTTGATAATTTAGGATTGCTGTGCTAAACTAAATGTAAACAGATGTAGGCATCTAGCCACCTACGATACCTGGACTTGGGTCTGAGTGCAAAGTATGGGTACTGATGCAAGTGTATCATTCCCAAAAATGTAGGATCTTACACCAAATGTTGGTATCGAACAACCATTCTCAACTAGAGTTCTATTGTGTCATGGTTACTTTGGCAAAATGAAGTGTCTGGGTAGCATAGGTAGCCACTACAGGCATCTTATTCAATATCATTTAGGTCTACATGAATCCATTGACCGAATGGCACCTCATTTGCATATTAGTGTTGCAGAGCTCATCAATGATATTTGAGTTTTGAAGATTAGACTGTGCTCGATTTATCAATGTCGGGTGTAGCACGACCTCATTTGCATATTCGTTTTGCAGAGCTCATCAAAGATATTTGAATTTTGTACACTTGATTGAGTCAGTCACCTTCTTATTCGCACCTTCATTTATGTCAGATATTGGTGCATCTAGTATCTTTCTCTTTGAAGTTGATTTGCTTGCAATGTGCAACTTCTTGCTGATCATTTTTGTTTTCCAGTACATCTAGAGTTTGTTTCTGTAGTTTCTCAGTCCCTTACTTGAATTTAGTGTGATTGCGGTCAATCTTAGCAGCTATATTGAACAGTGAGCCACATATGCTCTTTCGTTTGATTTATGAATGTAACGTAGATGAACCAAGTCAAAGATATCTCAATCAATCTCTTATGGTCCATGGAATCATTTTGCAAATATACCAACTCGTCAATCCTCATTCCTCATGTTGACAGAAAGAAAAAGAGGTGTTTTGCGACTAGATTTATCAAAGTACCATTGAGGAACCAAGTACAACACAAATGATCTCATTGCAATGGCTATGACCCTCCAGTCCTCATATTGCGAGAGAGAGAGAGAGAGAGAGAGAGAGAGATTTGGGCTTAGTTTATGAAAGTCGTGTAAAGGAACCAAGTCAGTGATATGTCTATATATCTTATATGGTTCAGAGAGATTCTCCTTTTGCAATGGCACTTCCTTTAAAAACTGCATTTTGAAAATAGAGAGAGGGGAGCGAGATAATTTGGTTTGTCATGGCCAGTAACTTTGTGCTTAAATTTAATGGAGGTAACATAGAGGAACCAAGTCAATGATATCCCTATCTATCTCTTATGGTTCACGGAGTTGATCATCTTACAAACATACTTGCTTTTCAATTCTCTTATTTCGCGCGCTAGAGATAGAGTTTTGCCTTTTTTACATTACCTCGACAAGTAAGTTTGTGCTTAGATTAAACGGAAGTAACATTGAGGAACCGAGTCAAAGATATTTCCATCTCTCTCTTATTGTTCACAAGGAATGGTCATCTTGCAAGGCACTTGCTCTTGAATACTTGTACCGTACATCAGAGAGAGAGAGAGAGAGAGAGAGAGAGAGAGAGAGAGAGAACGTCTTATATGTCACTAACTAAAATATCAAGGCTCTTCATTTTATTGAAGGAGGGCTATAACTACTCCCTCCGTCCTAGAGTAAGTGTCCAACCTTCCATTTGCACGGCGATTAAGAAGTTGTGGAAGTGATGTAACTGTTGTGAGTATGAAAAGTGAGGTAGGAGAGAGAAGGTGGGGTATGGAATTGTAAGTTGATTGGGACGGAGGGAGTATGTTGGAATGAGCAGTTACCTTCATATTTTCTGGTTGTGTTTGAGTAATTCATTTCAGCACAAATGAGGGTTTCATTTTGTGAGTCGGCAATAAATTTTCGCATTTTCTCCTTCTTTCATTACCACGACTAATCTATATTTTTTCTTTTTATTTCTAGCATACATTATCAGAAAGATAAATTACAAAGAAAAAATGTAAATGAAAAGAACAAAGAATACATTGCCAAGTGCACTCTTTATTTGTGGTCAATTGGAATAGTCTAGTCTCTTCATTCCTCTTCATAGAGGGCTATATTAATGAGAAATATTGGAAGGGGGAAACCATGTTTGTACCCTTGTACTTAGGGATCACATGCATATATTCCCTTAAAGCCCATTTTCCCAAACTATGCCCATAAACTCACATTTTATTTGAGTATATTTGATTATCCGTCGTGACAATGGTGGTGGTGGTGGTGATGATGGTAGTAGCAGCGGTGGTGATGCTATGGGAGTTGAGGAGTGGGTTAGTGATTTGGCCAACATTTGAAATTTGGGGGTGGAAGTGTGAAAAAAAAATAAAAATTATTCACTAAAATCTATCAGGGTTAATTTTTGGGACTGTGGAGGAGAGTTGAAATTAGTAGTAGTTTTTATGCTAATAAAAAGAGTACAATAGTTGAAGTGAATGCACCCCAAAGTAGAGTGGACAAAAACGAATTATGGCCTTCTTCAAAAATAGTCAAGACATAAAAATTCAAGCAATTATAAACACCCAGTACGTAAACCAGTAGGTTGATGCCTCCAAACCATTGTGCATTGCTGATTTTCTGTAGTTAATATCCAAGAATATGTTGGTCCATGCTATGAAAATATCTTTGTTTTAAAAGTCGCTCGCCTAAACGCCGCGATTAATTTTAAATCTGCCTAGAAATTCGTTCATTAAAAAAATTGCTGCGTAGGCGCCTTCGGAGCCGACTAGTCAGGCTGGGTGTCGCCTACCGCAAAGATCCACCTTGTTGTTTTGATTTAAAAAAAATGGTCCTAGAACATCGTCATTTTTATTAGTATAAATTCCAAAAATATCCTCATTAAATATTTGTTATACAACCTTGATGTGAAGTGTTGGAACTGGAAGTCTGGAAGCTTAGCAAAACAGAGTTCAGTTATGTATTATGTTCGTGAAGTTATTATATATCCTTTTGCTAAATAATATTTTTTCTACCCTATGATTTGCATGTTCTTGTGATATTTTCAACTCTATTCACCAAAATGTTATAATTCATGCCTAGAGTCTAGGCCCCGCGTAGGCGCTTTAGGCGCTAGGCGCTAGGCCCGGCTCCGGCGCCTAACAGCCGCCTAGCGATATTTAGAACCTTGGAAAATATACAGAGCCATCATGTGGTCTTCCCATGCTCTGACATACATCAATCTGTTACTTCTTATGGCGATTTCAAAGTTAAATAAGATTTGTTCTCGTTGATCTAAATGTAAGGTTAAGAGAAGAAACTCCTGGATTTCCTAGAACAGGAAAAAATTAATTCCTCAAAGGGGGAAGAGGTGAACATGAGGCTAATTAGGAAAATAACTTCTCTTAAATTTTTTCTCCCATGTATGTATAAGTTTTTTTCCCACCACCTTGTTCAGCATATCCCTTTTTATTTTTCATTTTGGAGTATTCAGGTAATCTTTTCCTAACTATATACCAACATGGATTCATTTCATTTTGCAGTTCTCTTGATATTATTCAATAAAGCAGCTCTTTCGTCGTATAGCTTCCCATCTGCAAATGTCATCACACTCTTTCAGGTAGAGCAACTATTTGGTTCATACTACTTGGATGAGAACAAATAGCAAGTTCACAAAGCAGTTAGGTGTTAGGTTTAATTTTTAGTTTTAAAGTCTGCATAATATGTTAAACCATTTTCTTGAATTAAATGCCTATTTTTTGGTTGGCTGAGACCATTTATTGCTTTCCATTGGCCTTTTTTCCCCTTTATAAGTTCATTTGAAATTTGGTTATTCAACATCGAAGGGGATCCCTATTAAGCATCCTTCATTCTTCCTGGGTCGATGCCCAAGCGATTCTCAACTCTCTACGACTTCTAGATGATAAAATCATTTCAGGAACAAGCAAATCAAATGAATGCACCCGAACAGTGCAATGGATGTGTCTATTTATCCATCTCTTGAATTGAAATGGGAGGAGCAGACACAAGATTCTGAGTCTTATGAGTTTATGTTCTACCATTGTCTGCTTGTCATAAAGATAAGTCACCATTACAAAACATTAGGAGATTACCGTGAACTTCCCTTGGATTTTCCCTCAAAACTATCAAGATAAGATTTCTTCATGCTATGGACGCTTTTCCATGACAAAAGTTATGGTTAAATATCATCTATTTTTTATTTTTATTTGGAAGCAGTTGGATGCCTTTTCTTATAGAACCAACAGTGGGAAAAATTGCCATTTGTACTGTCATTAGATTTATCTAGTGTAATTGCTGCTTATGGTAGGAAGTCTTTGAATTCCTAGTGATGAGCTGATAGCCATGTCTTAACCATAAACAATGAGGATATATATCTTTGTGGCATATTTCTTGTGTGTGTCTGTCTAGCCTTTGGCCTTTGAATACTTTCCAGGCTGCCAGCAGTGCATTTTATTTCCTTTTTCTCCAATTCTAATTGCAAAATAAGGTTCCGTTGATAAGAATTAGTAACAGATATGGGTAAGAAATCCACCATTGCAACCAGTTACAAAGACCAAACAAGACAAGAACTAGCAATCAAGAGTTGTCTTCCGAATGCACTCATGTTCTATACCAAGATGCCTCTAGTGGAAACTTCTAAGCTGCTTACCTTGTGACTTAATGGATAATGCAAGATCTCCATTCCCTTCCCTTGAACATTATGTGAATTTTCCTTTTAACAAATGCAACCTCTAGGCTCTGCCCCTCCCACAAGCTTGTCTAAGATGCAAAGTATAGAAAAGTTTCTGGGATTGACTACAGTCAAAACTGGGCATCATAGCTGGAATTTAGGATCGGGTTTTGCTGTACAGGGAGAACTTTGCACATCTTTTGAAAATGGCTGAAACTAGAGACTTGAACATGAACAATGTGTTTGGTTTTTCATAAGGGCAAAAGAAAAGAAATATAGAAAATACTAACATGAACTTGTGCAAAAATTATCACATGATGATTATTCTTTTACTAATTCAATTTGCTTTTATTGTTTTGCACCTTTTACATACAGTCCAAGCTTAACTGAAAGCCTAGATAGACCGGGAAAGTACCCTTATCAACGACCTTATTACTTAAATCTATAATACGTATTCCAGTTTCAGTAATATAATGACAGAAATGAAGGCTGTTAATGTTGATCATAATTTATAGGACAGGTGGTGACCACGTATCAAGCTAAAAAAATTATATTAGTAAACTCATGCATAACTCGAGTTCGGCCAAATAATTTAATGTGCAATTTATATGCTTAGGCATTGAGGCTTCTTTCAACACCATTTATAATCTCAGGTCTAGAGAGGTCATCCTTCTCTTTTCCCATCTCAAGTCTCTACACTGTTGAACCACTGCAAATCATACACCTGTTGTTTTAGGAAGGTTCATATTGCGATGAAGTAGAGATTTGTTTCAGAGTAGAAAGAGTGTTGCTTATTGTAGCTCTAATAATGCCTCTGCTATCTTGTTTATCGCATTTGTGTGTGTATACACTTCTGAAATGCTTGAGTAGCTGCTAAGTTTGATCCGAGCTTTTGCATATTTCATTATTATTACTCCCTCGGTCCCAAAATGAATGTCCATTTTCACATTTTTTTTGGTCCTAAATGAATGTCATTTTTGTAAAAAAAAAAAAACTTTAGTCGTATGTTGTTTCAATTTGTTTTCACTAGTCACTTTATACTTGCAAAACGAAGTGTTTAGAAAGTTGATAACAAGAATATTTTGCATCGATGCCATTAATTTGCGTAAAAAGTGGACATTATCAGAATGTCCCCTAAATGAAATCTGGACATTCATTTAGGGAAGGAGGTAGTACTGTTATTGCTCTGTAGTCTGTCAGTCTGATCTTTTGATTGCTAAGTGATTTCCTGTTATCTGCTGCAGATGATATGTTCATGTTCGTTTCTTTATGCATTACGTCGCTCGAAAGTTATCTCTTTTAGTGCTGGTGAATCTTTGGCTGTCGCTGATAGCTCGACAACATTTGTATCGCTAAAGACGTTGATCCACACTCTACCTCTTGCTCTCACCTATTTACTTTACATGGTACTTGTTTACTGTTTAACGCAGATCTTTTCGTTCACCCTTCAAAGGTGTATTTAATCATAACTTGTAAAATAATTTCTTCTCCCATTTCTATTTCTTGATGAAAGCTAGTTACCATGGAGTCTGTACGAGGTGTAAATGTACCCATGTACACTACCCTGAGAAGGACGACAGTGGTGTTTACAATGTTTGTCGAATTTATCCTAGTGGGGCAGAAATATACACATTCAATTATTGGAAGGTATGCATCTCAAATAACTGATGACTTTTATGATGTTTATGCTTTATCTGGTCATCAGAAACACCTCTAAATATTTCCTTTGTTTATTTGGTGCCATTTTGAACTGTGCAATATGTGGTTTTAATTTACATCCTTAAATTGAAGTTTCCATAGTAAACAGTTATTTTCTTGCAATCTGTCTTTTCTCAAGGTTTTTGTGTTTTTACATTTTGAGCAACTGACCTATGGTTATAAAGTATTTTTTTTTCCTTCATATCATACATCATCAATCAACAGTATATTTTCTGTTAGTGTGTGTTTCATATTCCGTTATTTGATATAAAATACTTAAGGTGTTGTCAGTGTAGCATTGATTGTACTTGGTGCATTTATTGCGGGTGCTCGGGACTTGTCATTTGACTCCTACGGCTATGGTGTTGTTTTCTTGTCCAACATCACTACAGCAATATATCTTGCAACCATAGCCCGTATAGGTACATCTTTCTCCTCTATTTAGGATAATCTATCAGCAGCTTGATGTGTCTCCCTTTTTCTATCGCCCTCTTTTTTGTTTACCTTTTCTTTTTTCTCTGCTTATAATATTATATTCTCAGGGAAATCCAGTGGCCTTAATAGCTTTGGCCTTATGTGGTGCAATGGTGAGCTAGCAAAGCTTTTTATTGCATGAATTGTTTTTTAATAGGCTTGTAGGATATAATTCAGCTTTTCCACTGCAGGTATTATTTGCGGGCCAATCCTACTAGTCTGGACATACGTTCGGGGTGACTTGGAGATGATGATGAATTTTCCGGACTTGTTTTCCCCTGGATTTCTGGTAATTTTGGTCTTTAATACAATGGTTTTGATATGTGTGTGTGTACATACATTTGATCTAACTGGGTGCTTGCTTGCACATTGATTTCGACACTCTCTCTGTAAAAGTACTGTGTTCCAAATGCAAATCCTCTTTTTCTGTTTTCCAAATTCAGTGATGAGTTATATCACTACTTGAGATTTGGATATATCTATAGAATGGCATATCAAAACCTATGGGATGCTGGCATATTGTAAAGAGTATGCAAAGTCATTATAACAGTTTTACGATTCAGGGCAGCATACATACATCAGAAAGGTGGAATAGTACTTTAGAATAAACCAACATTGTGAATTCTTATTTGTTTATCTCTTCTATCTTGTCATTAAATAACCCCATCAGTGTTGCAAATTGGCTTTCAAATTGTTTGTTTTCTCTTGAAAACTGGATTGTTGTTTGCATTACTGGTGCATGATATTTAGCTTGACTATCTGAATTGAGTAAATTTTAATGCTGCCTTCGCGTTTGCATGTCTTTTTTCTTGTATGATGTCTTTTTTCTTGCACGTATTGCCACTTAAACTCTGGGAATCGAACTTGTGATGTAGGCCTTTTTATGACTTGTTATCCAGTAATTCTCCTAGTTGCAAGTTACGGATTAGATGTTTAAATTACTACATGAAATTTTACTGCCTGCTGTGAGAGTCCCAGTGGCGAAACCACATAGAAGGGATGGGGATCTCGACCCCCTTTACTTTCAAAAAGTCATTTTAGTAACCACTAAAATTTGGGAAAAAATAATAATATTATTTTTGTCTATTTCAACCCCCTTTATTTTTGGAAACAAAATTGTTCTATGATACTCTCTCCGTCCCAAAATAAATGTCACAGTTGACTTGTCAACGTTTTAAGTAATGTGTTGTACTTATTTGTACATTGCATGTAAAATGGTAAAATTGCACCAAGACTCTTTCCTAATTTAGAAATGCGACATTTTTTTGACACCAAAATGGAAAATGTGATGTTAAGTTTGGGATGGAGGGAGTATCATTTTGACACCCCCCCCCCCCCCCGGGTTATTACAACATTCTATATGATATATTGATAAGTCAAAACAAATCTCCAAGCCATCTCGACTCCCTTCTAAAAGAATTTTGGCTTCACCACACGAGGGTTAGTTCCTCCTTTTTTTTAGTTGTCTCATTTACAGTTTTCTTTTTTTTTTTTCCAAATTTACACACTTATTCATTGATATTCTAATTTTAAGCTTTTACTCAAAGAAACAAGCATATGAGTAAGAGGTCCTGCTATAGTGAACCCTATTAAGATAGTACTGTATTAGTTAAATGTTTTTGACCTTTTCTTCCAATGAGACGGACGGAGTATTAGTTAAATGTTTTTGACATTTTCTTCCAATGAGACGGAGGGAGTATATGATTGAGCTGTGTGCTTCAAGTTAGCAGTAGAAAGAGTAAATATCCAAATAAATCTAGTATAGAATGATGGTCCTTTACTAATTAATCTTTTTCTTATGCGCAGGCGGTATTACTCCTCTCCTGCATACTGGCTTTCTTCTTAAATTACTCAATCTTCCTGAATACAACTCTGAACTCAGCTGTCACGCAGACAATCTGTGGTAATTTGAAGGTTAGTCTACAAATCCATTCGATCTTACAAATGATGTTACTGAAAATCACCATTTTTTTGGGAGTTCGAAGTAGGAGTACTTTATGTACTGGTTATGGGCATTTTCCCCCTAATAAAGATACCATGTAGGAGCTTTACATATCTTTAATGCAAGATGAAAGGATAAAACCAACTACAAATATATGTAAGCATAAACCTTACTTTCTGTTCAGGGTGTTAGGAGGGCCAAAGAGGAACCTTGCTTTTTGTTCTGAAATATAATACTCATTACTGTTTACATCTTAATTTTCTGTATTAAATAATGTTCATTATTCAACACCCACTACATTAAGATGCCACAGAAGTAATCTAGTAAAGACTATTCTAGTACACCCTCCGTCCCAAAATGAATGTTTATTTATCATTAGAGGGACATTCTAAAAATGTTAAGATTTAATGGCAATGATTCTAAATATTCTTGTTATCTACTTTTGGATTCCTAGTTTCGCAAATATATATAATGAAATATGGAAAATATTGAGAAAACATTTAAGGAAAACGTTATCTGGACAATGACATCAATTTTGCGATGGGGTGAAAAGGGTGAGGTCTTCTGAAGAAAAGGATGCTTCTGTCTAGAAGTAGAATCTGGCCATAGTTCATGTACTAATTGAAGGGGTAGCCTCTTTATGATTATTGTGTCATTGGATATGCCCTTCCAGTCAATCTAATACTCTCTCCGTCCCAAAATGATCTTCCCACTTTTTTTGTCTTATATTACAAATGAATTTTGAGCAATAATTTCCAGTTGATTTAATTATTTTAATGAAAATCTGAAACTTGTTATTGATACACCATCAACAATACTATCTATAACAAGTTTTAGACTTTCATTACGAAAGTACATTAACCTAAAATTATTGCTCAAATACTTTCGTAGTAACGGCAAAAATAGCGAGAAGATCATTTTGGGAACGTTGTGCGTAATCTTATTCATAAATTTGTTATCTTTGTTTTTCTAGGACCTCTTCACGATTTCGCTTGGCTGGGTACTTTTTGGTGGGCTGCCTTTTGATTTTGTGAGCATTAATCCGTCCTTCCTAACTCTCTCTCTCTCTCTCTCTTTTGAATTTCGTCATAAGATAGACAGTCTCGTGTTTTCTGTGTTGTGGTTGCAGTTAAATGTGGTTGGGCAACTTCTAGGCTTTTTGGGCTCCGGTTTGTACGCATACTATAAGCTTCTTGGGAAGTGACTGCTGAACCATCTTTTGTCATTGGCATGCTCAGTTGCTGGCTGAATTAGTTTTGATTGTTGACTGGGATCAAGTGTACATGATGGATGATCTTTTTGTAAACACTATATGCAGTATATTCCTTCCATAACAACCAAAAGATAAACTAATTGGAAACCATACCTCTTGTTATTTTTGCCACTGTTTGTGGTACTAAATTTGAGTAATACTCTATCCATCCTGTAACAAGTGTTGTATTTGACTTCTTGAAAAAAATGAAAAATGTCTTCTACAGTATTTGTTAGTACATTGCCTGTGCAATAAGATGTTTTCTTGGTTAAGTCGGAGCGTTTAAGATTTATTTTCGAAGCGTGACACCTAACCGCTATTATGGGATCTGACACCTAACCGCTATTATGGGATCGAAGGAGTTTGTCAGTACTTAACTATGGAAATTGAAAATCAATGCATCTGTTTGTACTTTAAATTGTTCAATTTAGCATCTTATTGCTTCCAGATGAAGTTACCCTACAGATTTCTTTTTCTTCAAAATCTTATTCCCTCCCGGTTTTGATTGCTACAATCACCAAGCATGGCATCTAAATGCTAGGGGCACAAAATCTTGCTCACAACATGAGGTGGCGATATGTTATTAGTTACATCGATAATGGACCCGCCACACTCTAATTAAAAACACAATAAAATCTTTACACCTAAGATTTTGTGAGCAAGTTTCTGTGACTTTTTTGTGCCCCTAGTATTATTCCTAAATATATTACTTAAGTCGCAGAAATGTTCACAAAATATTGGTCATAAGAAGAGTGTTGACCAATAATTAATTGAATGTTGTGTTTGTAGACCTCGTTCCTTATTAATTAAATAAAATTGACATGCATACCTATCCATTTGTGTTTGCTGCTCCCTTATTAAAGTAATGCAACAGAGTTGTTAGTGTAACTGAAAAATTAATCAACTTACTATAATAGAGCTCCATTGTTACCCATCATTATTCACGATTCTTCTTCCCAATTATTAACTCCATCCATAATAGTTAATGGGGTTCAAACTAAAAATCCTACATCACGTAAAAAAACACACGTGACGAAACTGAGTTTTCTAATGAGTTATGTCCAAAAGTTCTGAATTTGCGGGAAAATGCATTTGAAGCCCTAAATTGATCAAACTGAAACATGGGGTTCACCCCCATGGAGTTGAAGCCCTATTTTGTCATCGCCCGCCTTTTATAGGTTTTTATGCATTATGCAACGTACCAATATTGAATGTACCTACCACAAACTTGGAATATAAGCAACAATGGAAACAAATAATCCAAAGGGGGGGGGGGGTAATCGTGCGGGGGTGTCAATAACATTAGCAACATAATTTAGACTCTCCTGACCCCTACCCCCACACACAAAAGGAGGAGAAGGAGGAGGGCCAGCCATGTCCACAAAAATTGAGGGCATGCCTACCTAGAACCCAAGCCTTCATCTTTCATCGTTCATAAAGATGTGCTCCATACCCACACCCCAACCCCACCACCCCCGCCACGGCACCACTCCACCCCCCACTCCCACCCCAGCACATATGCACACAAAAGAAGAAGGATAAAGAGGAGGAGGGCCAACCATCCCAGAAATGTTTGAGGGCATGCATACCAAACTAGAACCCAATCCTTCATCTTTCATCGTTCATAGAGATGTGCTCCATAATCAAAGATAATGGAGTAATCAAACAATGTTATCCAATGGCGGTTGTTTCTCGATGGATTCTTCCAACCGGCCAAAACAACAAATAAATATCACTAGTTCTTTTTCGCAACTTTAGGGAGAATCTCTATATGAAGCATGGTTGAGACTTGACATACGAAGAAGATCTATCAAGAGACTATGCCCACTTCATCAAATAGGCAACACCAATACCTTTTATAACAAATGACAGAATTAATACACAATAGTATGCTTTTAAGCCTTTAAGGCGTTTAATTTAACACTTCCTAAATGCGTAAAGCATATTGTACAATACTTTAAAACACGTTCTGTAGAATCGGACACAATTTTATTTTTTGTTTATTTGAACAGACTTGTACATCATTTCTCAATAGTGTAGTTTATCATTGCTGCAAATCACAAAAACATTCTGCAGTGTATCAATGTTGCAAATTATACTCCTCCGTCCCAAAAGTAAAATTAGACATTGATTTTAGAACGGGGGTAGTATAAAATGTTTAAGAATTTATGATGGAATGCAACAAAAATGATATCATTCAAGAAGTATATGGCAATTACAAGTATCTTCTTACACATGAATGCATCTTCAAATTATATATAAACATATTATCATTTCCATTTGATATCCTAATATTGAAGGGGGAAAAAAAAGTGGGGGGGGGGGGAATATAAAAAGTTTGAAATCAGGCAGGAAGAACCTTCTTAACAATTTCATCACTGAGAGCAGCAATCTGAGAATCAAGAGATTTCTTAGTCTCTTCCTTCTGCTTCTCCAATGCATCCAACGCTGCAAGCAATTCCGCTTCCAATTTCGCTTTCCCTTCAGCAATCTTCTCCTCCACCTCCTTGGTCGTCTCCTTCTTCATCGCATTAAGCGCCGCCGCAACTTCCGCCTTAGCCGCCCTCATAACCGCCGCCGCCTGTTCCTCCAGCTGCTTCACTTCGGCGGTGGTGTCCCCGACGTCAGCCAGCATGGCCTTGATCTTGGCATCTCTTTCGTCCATGAAATTACCCAGCCGGGAGTAGTAAATCTTGTCGAGCGCCACCATGAGGGCGAGGAATTGGACCATCATGATGGGGAGGGTGAGGTCGAAATCGAAGAGCTGGGCCTTCTCGAATTCTTCGGCGAGGGAAGGTGGGGCTGTGGCGAGAGTGGTGGTGGCGATGGCGGCGGCGAGGGAGTTGAATTTAAGGGAAGGGAATTTGAGGAATTTGGGGAGGTTGAATTTGGGTTTGGGGGAAATGGAAATGGAATTGGAATTGGAATTGGAATGGGAAAGGGTAGGGAGGATTTTGGTTGGGGAAGTGATTGGGGTTTTGGTGGAGGAGGCCATGATCATGTTGGCCATGGCTATGATAGCAGAGCTCTGACTGTAGCCGAATGGAGTTTGAGTTTGTTCTCTACTGTGTGTGAAATGAGAGAAGGGAGGGAGATAGAGAAGAGGGAAAGCTATCTCAACCTGTGCCACACAAAATGGTGAGGCTGGCTATCTATGAGTGCACCCATTAGAAAATGACAATATTGTCCTTCTGAAGGCTTCATTTAGTTTTGGCCAGTATTTTGCATGATTTAACTTTTAAATTTCATTGCTCAATAAATAAAAAGTTGAAGCAATTTTTAACTATTACTCCCTCTCACTAAGAATGAGATATTTACCTAAGGCATTCTGGCCAAGTAGCATGTGTGGGTATGTTAAATGGCTTTCTTTTTTTTTTTTAATGGAGGTTTTAGGTTGGTTGTACGTCTACAGACTACATGTGATCATTTAGATGGTGCGGGACGTTTATGAGAAATTACTAGAGCAACTTGTGTAGAGCAAGTATCATTCGCTGTAATACGTTCTAGTGGTGAAACTCCATAAAAACTTGTAATAAGCACAGCTATAGATATGCAATTGACTCCATAGGAGTTTGTAAACTATGACAATTGCCTTGCAATGAATGATATGTTACAACTTGTCAAAAAAAGAAAGGATGAGATATTTTATTGGTGTTATAGATAGTAGACCCCTCACACTCTAATACGAAACATCAATAAAATCATTACACTTAAGATTTTGTAAGCAAGATTTTGTAACTATTTTGCACTCGTAATATTATTCCCTTCTAAAAATTATGTGGGATACAAATGAGTACAAACATTGGAGAGAATTAAGGTGTGCTTGGTTTGGTGCCTCTAATCAGCTTGAATGTGTCCAACCTGCTAATGAATGAGAATCAAAATCGTTGCTTAACCAATAAGAGTCTCACTCAACACGATTCAACATATAACGCTCAATTTTATCAAACGCACCCTACCTATAAATCGCTCTGCATGGTATTGAGCATCAAATGCTTAATACAACCAAACACACCCTTCTACATAAAGACAACATGCTAACAAACGAAAAAATATGCATGTTTCATTAATCTAAAATGCAGTAGCACATGGATTCTTAACACTTAAGCTCTTTCTTGCACCACTTATGCACTTTCTTGCACCACTGAAAACTGTGAATACATGTTCTTATTTCCTTATATCATCTAGCACCAACAAAATTTGACCTTAAGCCACGCCCTACCGTCGAAACATCACGCACCATCTTCATTGGAAACAAGACTATATTTCATGTACCACTTTGTTTACCACACTGTGCACCACTGTTGATCTGACGGACCACAATTGTTAAAGATGATGTCATGATGAGGTCATCAAAACATGTAAGCGGTTGCTTCAATAGTGGTACATATATGTTACACAAAGTTGTACAGAAGATTAGGACTCATATGCGAAACCAGCTACTGTTAGGAGAAACACAAGCAAAACTGCATTGAGCGCCACAACCCCAAAACCACATCTACCCACTAAGCCAAACAAGATCCTTTTCCTATCAATGGTTTAAATACAAATTGAGGACTGTAAGACATGTCGATGGCTAGTCGAGACGTTTGTAAAATGATACTACTAACTATGAGTTTTGGATGCTCAGGTGTTTAATGTAAGGGACCCACGTACTTTTCACGAGCCAAAAGTTATTCACCATTCCCAATCTCCATCCGAGAATTATCTTTGCTACTGTAAAGCCGTACCAGATTTTTGAAACTGTTGAAAAACCCATGGTTCAGTTTTGATGGGCTTGAACTAGGGCTCTCTTCGTAACTCGGCTCTGAATTTGCCAATCTCCGGTATGAGAACCATCCTCTCAATAAGCCAGCAAACTTATTTTCATAATCTGTGGTAACACAATCATTCTCGTTATCTTGCCTGAATTTTTCTTGTTCACTGCAATAAACATCAGTAGCTTTCTTTTCTCTCGCTTTATATTTTTTTAGTTCGCTGCAATAATCATCTCTATCTTTCTTTGCTCTCTCTTGGTAGAAATCTCGTATGCTGGATGATCTGTGGACCAAAACGAAAAGTTACCTTCAAACAATCTAAAATAAAAAAGTTAACTAACTTGTGATGAAGGCAAAGACTATGTGCATGCCCAATAATATGGATCAGTTTATGTTTAAGCAACAAACATTTAGCAAGAAACAGGGGGACAAAAAGTACGTTATGTACGCTGTTTCAGATATAAACATATCTGATAAATGTAGCAACATTCGAATCCCATAAAGATAAGTGTTAAGGATGACGTGTAGATGGAGGAAAGTCACATCAACGCATTTTAATCTTGATTTTTCTAGCTGGTTAGTTATTTACACAAGATTCAACTCTTCACATTCACTATGTGCCTTCCCAACAAGAAGCATAAAGCGCGTATTACTTTCTCTTTTTCCTTTTCCTTTTCCTTTTCCTTTTACAGAAAAGAAGGAAACCAGAAGCATAGCCCCCCCCCCCCCCTCTTGTCATTTCCCTATTAGTAAAGGAAAAGGTAAAATATAAAGCAAGATTTAATTAACCGAAACGACTTATATATATATACTGTGATCCGTTGTTTGTCAAAAAGAATACTCCCACCGTCCCAAAATGATCTTCTCATTTGCCATTTCTCATTGTCTCAAAAAGTTCTTCACATTTCTCCAATTTAGGTTTAAAATTGCATAAACAAAACATGACTAGTGAAGCAAGTGTGTGTATCCTTAAAAAGTTTGAATAGTCAAACGCGAAGATCATTTTGGGACGAGGGAGTATTATCCATTCAGAACTGTACAATAGGGCATGACAAAAACAATCTCAGATCAAAATATACTCAAATAAGCTGGCCACAGGCCAGAGGCTATATCTATACGGTCAATAACTAACATCATTTGAGCATAAGATGGGTATGAGCAGTTAATATCAAATACTCCCTCCGTCCCAAAATGTTGTTCACTCTTTTTTTGACGTTAGTACGAAGGAACTTTAAGTAATAATTCTAGTAGTATATTTTATACATCATAATGAAAATAAAAAAAATGTTATAGATACACCATTATAAATACTATCAATAACAAGTTTTATATTTTCATTAGGATAATTAAATTAAACTAAAATTATTGCTCAAAGTTCCTTCGTGTTCACGTCAAGAAAACATTTCGGAGCGGAGGAAGTATACCGTAAATACAAGAAAAGTTACATGGATAACTTACATACTGGGTTGCTCTGAATCAGCATCCTCCTTTTCTGATCTTGTCTTCACAAGATTGTAGTAAACGGACGTGTGCCGAATAAAATGCAGCTGCTTGTGAATCACAAATCATATTAGAACACAAGTGAAATATGCAATGGGCAATCTTTAGTAGAAATTCTTAAGATAAGTTCCTGGCAAAAGACTTGTTCACTGTGACCAGACGAAGGGCGTATTTAGTAGTAATTACAAGAAGCACATTCAAGGAAGAAAGAAACTCTAAGTGACTCCATCAAATTTTGCAATTTTTGGATTTCTAATTGATCCAAAGTTAGCATGAGGTAGAAAACGTAAATCCATTCCTAAACGGGCGGGAACAATCCTACAATGATTAGATAAGTTTAAAAATATGATCAAGCAAAGAGTTCTAGTGCATATATCTTCGAACAGCAGTGTCTTGTGATCCAGCTGAGGTACATACTGCAGAAGTAAACTAATTCGAAAGGAAAACTAATAGTTTATCAGATGCAGAATTGTATAGCTGTTTTTCTGCTGTTTACAATTGCATTACTCGCACGATTTATGTAGTAAACATGAGTTATAAACATACAATCAGAGTAAGATTCCGCATCGTGAGAGGAAAGGGGTATAGCTCAAGTAACCATGGGAAATATCAGATGCATGGCATTGATTCATGGGTTCAACAGAAGCTACGTGCAGCAGGTAAATAAAGATGCTCCCTCCGTCCCAAAACAAATGTCCAAAAAATTCTCAAATTTGCTCTTCATCTAGAATAAATTTGAAATTTTTTCTACATTCATTTTAGGATAGAGATAGTACTTTGGAAAATGATGCATGTAGTGATAAGCGTATGCCAATATGTGTATATGGATGTGTACGGAAGCAAATAGTTGAAACATAGATACAACTAGAGGAGCATAATCTCTTGAACGTAAACATTTTCAGGAAGGAAAATTACGAACCTTATCACCTTCCTGGATCCCATAAATTCCAATATAATCAGTGTCACAGAGGAGCTTCTGGCCATTATAGCATAAACAAAACTGTCCCCAGACATGTGACCTTCACAAATAGTCAAACTATAAGATGATTATAACAATAGTAACAACAATTAAGAAAAAAAAACAATAAATTAACCCACAAAAAACATACTAAACCAACTTAGCAACTTAATCATTGTCTATGAATGAGACTGACTTGGAATTAGGACCTATCTGAACACCCTGTTCTAAGCTTTACACAATTTATTGCAGCCTAGAAAACATAATATCATAACGTACCATGATACTTTGCCAATTCCCTTCCTAGGCAAATGACTAAAAGCAGCCTCCACTGCCTGCTTCAACTCCGCCACGGTCGCCATCTTCGCAACTTCAATATCTATTACCAACAACAACAAAAAAAAAAAAAAAAAAAAAAGTATACATCAAAAAATTAAATTTCAAAATCCCATACCATTTTCACACATTTTATTCAAAATAAATGTCTCATAATAATAGATAATTTACCGAAAGAAGATCCATCCAATTTAATGACGGTGAGATGAAGGGGCTCCTGAGGAAGCTTATTATAAGAAAAACTCTTCCTGGTGAAGCTATCAAACGGAAAAGGGGCAACAGATGCTAATGATGAAGACGATCCATTTCTATGGAGCGAAACCCTAGAGCCAAATTCCTTCTCTCGCTCCAAAATTTGCATTTTTTTTTCCTTCTTCCAGCCTCAAATATTTCACAAATTAAAACCCCTATCAACAACATTCATTCGAACGAAAGAGCCCGCCTTTCCGTTTTAATAGGAGCTCAAAAAATTGCAAAATGTGGATTGATTCTTTGGCGATGAACTAGGGTTAGGGTTTCGAGTATTTTAAGAGGATACCTCTTTATCTTTAATGGAGGGAGAGGGAGAGAGAGAGAGAGAGAGGAATTCTCTCTCCCTTTACTCTGCTTTTTGTTTTCAGAAATTTGGGAATGTGTCGGTTAACAGTTAATATGGTTAGGGAAGGTATCTCAGTAGCGATTATTTCCCATTTCTCTCCACGGGCCGCACCCTGTTTGTGGCCCATTTGGTTTGTGAGCCCATGTATCTTAGCTAAAATGGATTAATTCCAAAAGGACCCTAGGCCCAGATCAAAAAAGTTATGAAAACTCATTCCATTTGTTTAAACCCACCTACACCCAAAGCTTAGATCAAAATTCCATTAAAATCCAATATCCCTTTAGGGACACACGCACTTTCTCTCGAACCCTAACTCTCTCTCCGGCCAACTTTCTCCGGCCCCCTCTCCCTCATGCAAATTTCTAATCTCCTCCCTTTCCGCCATATCTGTCAGATCTGTTCAGGTTTGTCCTTTCGGACCAACTCCGACAGCCTCCCCTCACCGGTCAACAGCAGCCTTCCCCCCTACTTGCGCCGGTGTCGTCGTCCTTCACTTTCTCTCTTCGTTTTCGCCAGATCTGGCCAAATCGGTGCACAAAATCATTTTGTAGATACTTACGGTAGATATGTAGCAGTTGTCAGCAGCATCTTGGTTAATTGGCTCATATATGTCAAGTAAAAAAAAAATAAAAAAAATCGTCAACTGATCCAAGGAGGTCAATTCCTGGCTTCAGTTCCACCTCTGGATTATCTGTCTCAGCCTCGGATATATTTATATACACAGCCCCTTATTTCCACAGCCCCATTAAATTACCAAAGTACCCATATATATATCTTCTTTTTTTTTCTTTCAATTTCACTCTCCCTTAACCCCCCTCTCTCTCTCTCAGTTTGAAACAACGATGAAGAAAGAAACGAACAGTCTCTCTCTCTAACGTCTCTCTCTCACCGTCTCTGTCACCGTCGTCGCTCACCGTCGTTCTTTCTCTCGCTCTGTTCTTCTCTCTCACCTCTCTCTCTCACAGTAAAAAAAAAAAAAAACTTTCGAAATTGAAATGGTGAAAGTTAAAATACCCAAGACCGCCGCCGGGACCGCCGCCCACATCGCCGCCGGGACTAGCTCGTCTACAGCGCCTGTGAAAAAGGTAAGCAATTTTTAACCTTATTTTACATTTCTATATTCCCAATTAAACATAATTTGAAAAATGTAAAATTGAAATTGGATTCAACTACAAAATTATTCAAATTGCGAACAAAATGTACACAACACACTCGTTGGGATTTTTTTTTTTCTTTCTGTTATTAATCTGGGATGTTTGGGTTTGATGGCTTTGGTGTGTCTCGTGTAACACCACTCGAGATGCATCTCGGGTGTGTTTACACGAGACAAGTCTCGTATAAACCCACTCGAGATGCATCTCGAGTGGTGTTACACGAGATGTCATCTCGTGTAAACCCACTCGAGATGCATCTCGAGTGGTGTTACACGAGATGTGATCCTTCTGAATATCAGCATTGTGAATTATCAGTCAGCATTGTGTTCATTTATTTAATCTACTGTAACTGTCGCTAATGTATTGTCTCTTATTTGTGTTTTTTGTAGGCACGTGATCCTATGACCGTTTCAGCTAGAAAGAGGAAGGCTGAAGAGCGTTTGGAGAGAGGAGAAAACCGGAGCAAGGCTCGGAATGACGAGGATGCCACAGCTGATGATGAGCAGGAGGAGAGGGAGGAGGAGGCGGCAGCAGCTGATGATGTTCAGGAGGAGGAGGCGGCGGTCGATGGGGATAGTGAGGAGGAGGAGGAGGATAGTGATGATGGGGAGGAGGAGAGTGATAGTGATGATGGGGAGGAGGATGGGGAGGGGCAGGAGGGGGGGGCAGGATGATGAGGAGGGGGAGGAGGAGGTGGTGGGGGTGCAGGAGGAGGATGATGATGAGGATGATGATGTAGTAGAGCCGCCTAGACCTCTGAGACACGGGAGGAGGCGGGGTCAGGATGCGCCACCATCATGGCAGCTTCAGAGGGACCTCGGTGGTGGGCCAGAGGATGTTTCACTGATGTACGGGTTCGGTGACCACCGAGCCAGACAGATTTGGGGTGACTCTACTACTGAGGGATTGGTGACTTTCCATACGAGACTCACGCATCTTGCACAGTAAGCTTAGCATTAATGTGAAATGTTTTAAATATTGAAGTTATTTATACCACACACTCTAAATATTCCATTAATTATCATCCTATGCTGCTTTTCTTGAGTACTGATAATATTTTTTATTTCGAATGAACAGGTTCAAGCGTGATGAGCAGCCGGTTGCTGATAGAGCCTGGCTGGCCCTCGTAGATGCATCTGGCCTCCAGCATCTGCATGATTCCGTCATTCATAGGCCTAACCATGCCCTCCTAACGGCATTTTTGGAACGGTGGTCTCCTGAGACTAACTCGTTCCACATGCCGTGTGGGGAGATGACGATTACTTTACATGACAGTTTTCATATCCTGGGTATGTTTTTATAACATCGCTTCGATACTCCATTCACAATTATATAACTATCTACATATATTATATGAACTGTCTACATTCATCTCTTATACTAAAATGTGTTATTGCATCTTCAATTTACAGGTATCAGGATTGATGGTGGAGTTGTTCGCTATACGGATCCAGCGCCTGACGTATCTGGCATCTCTAGACACCTCCAGTTGAGCGGCACTGGTTATTTATTGAGGGATGTCAGGCGTCTATTTACTCAGCGTAGAGGCGGCATGACAGATGCCCATCGTGCGTCCGCGTATATCCTGCACCTATTGGGTTGCTTGATGTTCGTGGACAAGAGCGGGGATAAGGTGCCCGCAGCCTACCTGCCCCTGTGCATGGATCTAGCCAGCCTCCCCACTCTTTCCTGGGGATCAACCACTTTGGCATATATGTACTGAGAGTTGGGGAAGGCGTCCAGATCCGGATGCAAGCAGATGGGCGGTTGTGCGGCTCTCCTAGAGGTACATCTTACTCTATTCACTATCTTTTTACTATCTACTTCCCCCCCCCTCTGTTATTAAATGTTGCATTTGAGTAGTATTTAATACTTTTTTACATACATCTCAGGCCTGGATATACGAGTACTTTCCAGGTTTTCGGCGAGTTACTGACCCCCATTGGCAGCAGGGGCAGCCGAGAGCCCGTAGATGGTCTCGTGATGATTCGGCTGGGAGGACGTTCGATCATCTTGTGCAGTATCGCCGCATTCTTGACAGGATTGGGGCTGACAGTGTGAGTTATTCATATTAAAACTATTATACGTTTTTGTGTCGTTCCTTCCGATATTCTGTTGACTTTGCCTAACAATCTCTACTCACAGGTTATTTGGACTCCTTATGGGACCGGGTCGGACGCGATACTGCCTGTTTCATACTACAGGGGTGTTATACGCTTTTGTGACATCACAGAGGCGTATATGCCTGATCGTGTGACTAGGCAGTTCGGGTACCAGCAGAGGATCCCCAGACTGCCCCCCATGGCGACCGAGTTATGCGTTTTGGCAAAGGGTCAGAAGGGGTACCAGAAGCGTTACTGTGACGGAGATCAGGTTTGGCAGGAGTGGGTGGCTTTTGGCATGGCGGAGTTTAGGGCCGATGTCCGTTGGGGGCCACTATTTACTGGAGATCATCCCGTGGCTGTTCCCTTCGTGACTCCAGATTATATGTCTTGGTTTAGGGCTAGGAGTCATGTTCGGATAGCTAATCCGATACACGATCCACCCGGTGACATTCCACCTCCCCCACCTGATGTTCCACCGCAGCCTTCTGTCGCAGGGATTGCGGAGTTGCGAGCTATCATACTTCCATTTTTGTCGTGTCAAAATATAGAGAAGGGAACGACAAGGGAGGAACCCGCTACAACAATTCCTTAAGTTACTCAGAGATAATGAATATACTAGCTACACGAGGGAAGACGCTGAGACTGGCATGATCGAAGACATATTCTTCTCTCACCCATTAGCAATGAAGATTCTGAACTGTTTTCCATATGTTGTACAGGGTGACTGCACTCACAACACCAACTGCTACGGACTGTACTACTTGCAGTTTGTAGGTTTTACTTCCACCGGGCATAATTTCACAATAGCGTCTGCGTTCCTCAGGCATCAGAGTACGGGTGATTACGAATGGGCATTGAACAATTTGCACAGTCTGTTTACACCTCCCCGGTTGCCTACAGTTTTTGTCACTGATCGTGAGTTGGGTTTCATCAGCGCTCTCCGTACAGTTTTTCCCCACACCGCACACTTCTTGTGTCGGAGGCATATCGAAATGAATGTTAGAAGGAAATGGTTGGAGCATACAGGTAGCGAGGACTTCGCAGAATCATTCATGAGGACGTTCAATTATGCAATCTCAGCCCCTAACCCCGACGAATGGGACTTACGTTGGGCAGAGCTTCGTGACCGTTTCAGATCTTATCCTGCACTATTGGATTACCTCCGCGAGACATGGCTTAATTTGTACTCTCAGAATATTCTGTCCATGCACACGGATGTGTTAACACACTTCGGGACCCATACCACAAACAGGACTGAGGGTGAGCATAACAGGTTGAAGAAGGCATTGGGGAGTGCTTCTTCTACTTTTGACACACTATTTAAAAAGGCTCATAAAATCATAGATATCCAGCTAAAAACTATCAAACAGGGTATGAATAGATCAAGGACCAGATATCCAATTGATTTGAGGACCCGCAATCTATATCGCAACATATTCACTAAAGTGTCAACGGTAGCCTTTCGCATTATCAGACAAGAGCATGATCGAATTCAGAAAATCAAGCAGCGTCATAATGGGGGTTATGTAATCACTGAGGCTGCCTGCGGGTGTTACTACAGGCGGACACATGGACTTCCATGTAGTCATGAGATTGCATAGATAGAGGAGTGTCAGGGACAGATTGAGCTGTCCACGATTCATGAGTTTTGGAAGAAGTTGGACATTGAAGTAGACAACCCTTCATCTAAGGAGCCTGAACCGGTAAGGAGACAGTTATTCAAAACGATGGAGCCGGATCATATTTCAAAGCCGAATGAACCCCGGGCCGGAAGTTCCAAAGAACTGTCAGATTGGGAGCATACTAACAAATTTTTTGGAGTCCCCGCTACACCATCCTCGACTGGCAAAGGGTATATATCTTCATTCAATTATGTCTCAAATTTTTTGCTGTTGTATTGTTGCTGTTGTGCTGTTGTGTTGCTGCTACTGTTTAACTGCTGCTGATGTGTCTCGTGTAAGTCCATACGATACATATCTCGTGTTGTATTACACGAGACTTGTCACGTGTAAAACCACACGAGATATGTCTCGTGTGGACTTACACGAGACACATCAGCAGCAGCATCAATTTTTTTTAACACTTTCAAACAACAGTATGAATGCTTCTCACTCTTTTTTCTTTGCCCAATTTCAGGTCTAGATGTGCATTCATTGCATCAACCCAAGCGAGTTCGGAGTCCACCCGCAAACGGAAATCACCTTCAGGACCCACACCATCTACCCCTGCTAGTACTCTACGTCTCATCCACCAGTAGCTCCTTCCGGTCGTGGGAGAGGACGGGGTCGAGGCCGAGGTCGAGGTCGAGGACGAGGACGGGATCAGGGTCAGGGTTAGGGTCGTGGAGAGGGAAATGGACAGCCCAATTATACTAGTTTATACAGCTCCCCGTATGTAGAGTCTTTTCCGCCTTTCATTACCCCGCGTATTGGAGGCATCATAGATGTGGCATCAGATGGACATTGTGGCTATAGAGCCGTAGAAGCACAGATATACGAAGATGAGGAGAAGTGGGCTGAAGTGCGCACAGAATGTTACAATGAGGTGCTTGCTCGCCAAGACCTTTACGAAAGAGTTCTACCTTGGATATCGGTAAGAGAACTCTTACGTAAGATTGCTTGCTATAGCCGGACGGCGCCCAGTGATTATTGGATGGAGCTCCCAGATCTTGGGCACATCATTGCCACGAGGTATAATGTGGCGTTCATTTCTTACTCGACTAGCGGTGGTATGTTATGCCTTCCAGTGACTGCACCAGTACAACCACCGGTGAACACAGTTGTGGTGGGACAAGTCAATGGAAACCATTTATAGCGGTATGAAACTTAATTGTCTCATCTATATTAGTTATATTTAGTTGTCTTACTTATATTCATTATATTTCATTGTCTTGTATTTAACTGTTATTACTTTTGCAGCTGAGCATGTTAGGCAATGATTACCCAATACCACCACCACCAAACCTTTATCGGAACCGCTGTGATCCAACCGCAAGCCAACTACTCCTCCCATACCAAGATAGGATAGAAGAGTTCAGTCAACTCTATGAGGAGGATACCGATGCAAGAAGACAAAGAAGATTACATATAGGATAGTATATGTGTAATGGTTTTTGATTTATCCAGTTTGTATGAATGTTTGAATTATATGCTTATCCTTGTTAACACTTTCATTTCGTATACAATTAGGCGATAGTATATGTGTAATGGTCTATTGATGTTTTGTGGAGATGTCCTATTTGAGAATCAAATTTCATTCCAAGTTATGTTTATTGTTGCTTTTGCTGTTGCGGTTGTGGAAAAGCAGGCTCAGATGCCTATGTCGTGTATACTTATACGAGATGAGAGCTTACATCTCGTGTATACATACACGAGATCTCATCTCGTGTGTACTTACACGAGATGTAAGCTCTCATCTCGTGTAAGTATACACGAGACGTGCAAGGGCAGCGATGGAATTAAATGGGCTGTGTATTTACCGGGCTGTGTATATAGTTTTTGCCCTCAGTCTCTGTTATAACAAAAGCAACGAATTTACCCTTTGGAGCTACATTATGAGAGTAGGAGCACCAAAACAGATACCTGCAAAAAACTTCACTTAAAAACAAAAAGGGTAAATTACAAAATAGGGCCTAAAGTCCTCGGAGTGTACCAGTTTGAGGCCTGACGTGCAAAATTTAGCGAAATAAGGACTGACTTGACACTTTGTTATCACAATAGGGCTTTTTAACGGTTTTCGTTAGAAAAGTCAGTTAAGTCGCATGTGATTTGCATGTGATTGACGAAATTGATCAATTTGAAATGAGAATTACTTATTAAGGGATTAAATTTAAATACATAAACTTAAAGTCGCAAAATATGAATTTTCAAGTTTTAAATTTAAATTTTGAAATAAAATAACTAATGTATTAAAATTTTTATTTTAATTAACTTTAAATATAAATAAATAAATTATTTTTGACAAAATAATTTTGACAATTTTTTGTACATCTCCGCTTCCAACCTCCATCTTCGCCATCTCTCTCGTCTCAAAACACCATCGACCACCATCTCCATCAACTTAGATGGACAAAACTTATCAATTCTATTTGAAAAAAAATATTCTTGAAAGAAAATGATTATTTATTTAAATTTCAAAAATTATCAAATTTATTAAGAATTTAGAATATTTTTATTTAGATCCGAACAAAAAAATTATCGTGCCCCAACCCGTGGTTCTACTTGGCCCCACGTTCGGGACACGCACGGAAGACGTCATAAAACATTTTAGGAAATTTTTTTCGAAATGTACTTTCATAAAAGTTTCATATAACCAAACACATTTACTCAAAACTTGACTTCATTCCACACAAACAAACTTTCACAATCCAAAGTACTTAGCCATAAGGCTTACACACTTTACTTACAAATTTACAAATCACCAACATGTTCCAAAAATAGGTGATACAAAGATGAAGTCACGGGTACACTACCCAAAAGGTTATACATTTACGTAATGTAGCCTTTACATACCAAACTTACTTTCCCGAAATGTCTTACCCAAAATCACCACCTCGACGTCCTCCCTTGTGAAGTGACCTATCCCCTGGGCTCTCCTTTATCTAAAACAGTAAACAGATAAATGGTGAGAATGAATCTCAGTAAGCTACTAAAATGCAACTACGTTACATGCTGAAATGATACTCATAATTGAACAATGCCAATAAACATTCACATAGCACGTAACATGATAGGCAAAGCCAACTCATCTTTCCACACGTAAGGCGGAAATAAACACTCAACTGTGGATACTGAGCCAAAGTTCTCGAATCAAACATATAACCATATGAGAGGTATCAACTGAGCAGCACCAAAGGGCTGAAACCGGCTCATGAACCAAACAACAACAACAACAACGAGGAGAAAATGACACAAAGTCATAACCCAAACGGTGACTAAACTCACACAAAGGAGAGCTAGCCCAAACCCAATATGTGGCCCAAGGAAAGGGGTTAAAAATGGGAAACCAATGGTAGAAGCCTTACAATGAACTTGGCTCGTGTGCCATTATAATCCTTACCACTGCCCGACTCCACAACAAGTACCAGCTGGACTTTAAACACGAGCATAGTAATGAATACTTGCTTAAACAACAACCGGGGCATGATTCCAAAGTAGGGAACCACACTAAACTCATCAATAAGATGAACTAATCCAACACACATCAAAAGATGTTCAACAATACCCCATTTAACACTTATTCACATTCCATAACACATTTGTTCACAAAAGGAATCAATTTCAAACACTAGAGTGTTCCACAATGACCATTTTAGTCAACTGGAGTAGTACCCAAAACCTAGACTAAGAATACATCCTAGTCTTAATCAAATAAAAAGAAGATTTCTGAAAATAGGGGCGAGCGGGCGCTTAAACTAAACCGGGCGGGCGCTCGGAAAGTACCAAGCGGGCGCTCACTCTTATACCTGGTCGGGCTCTCACTCTTACCCGGTCGGGCTCTTACTCTACCCAGGCGGGCGCTCGTAGACTACCAGGCGGGCGCCTGGTGCTATTTTCAGCCAAAGCTCATTTCTTTCCCAGGCTTAATAATTCTCCATCCCAAGCCTAGGAGTAAACTTTCTACTAACAACTAACAAACCCAGGAATGCATAACAATCTCAAACCATTACTTTCAATTTTCTTTCATCCTTTTACACAATAAGTTTATACTCCCTTTGTCCCAAAATTACAAGTATTACAAAAATCATCCAATTCACAAAAATAACAATCACAAGTGTCAAGTATAACATAGATAACCATTTTAACATTTAAAGCGGAATTAGTAACTTACCTAGTTCGGGAAAAAGTATCGCAGAAATATGTTTTGTTCGTGTAGAAATGACCTATTCAACGCCCTGATCATTTTTATATAATTAGATTTTAAAACGGAGTAGTAAATAAAAAGAATTAAATCGAAATATGATGAACTTACATTTTCTTTCTTAACCCTAGGAAAGAACGAGAAAAGTTGCAGAGCATATAATGAACACAGAGGGAGAGATAGGCAAACATGTTATATTAAGAATTTTACCCAAGTTTTTATTTTGGTCATTCAACTTCCATTTTAAACACTTTAACCCTTGAACTTATATTTCCACAAAAGACCCTGTAGTTTCAACTAATTCAATCAACTCCCTTAACCATTATTATTACTAACTAAGTAAATAACACATTTAATCAAACAATATGTGCAAGTCATAAAATATGATGCAACACATAAAATGCACACATAATGTCAAATTAAAATCCCCAAAAATATAAAATAAATAGGGACGGGTTTTGGGGTCGTTACAAAAATTCATCAAAAAAATTTATTTATTTATGTTTTAAAAAATTAAATATATTAGTTATTTTATTTCAATTTTTTAATTTAAAATTTGAAAACTTATATTTTGCTACTTTAAGTTTAAGTATTTATATTTAACCCCTTTAGAACTAATTCTCATTTCAAATTAACCCATTTCGTCAATCACTTGCAAATCACATATGACTTAACTAACTTTTCTAACGAAATCCGTTAAAAAGCCCCATTCAGCAATAAAATGTCAAGTAAGGCCCTATTTCGCTAAATTTTGCACGTCAGGCCCCAAACTGCCACCGCTTCGAGGACTTTAGGCCCTATTTTGTAATTTACTCAAACAAAAATGAAAGAAAGAAACAAGCTCCAGTAAATGTTTTCATAATTGTCATGTTTTTTTAATCAATTTGTACATTCGAAAGATTCTATTAATTGTACAGGCTATTAACTCCAACCAAGATGAAGTGATTGAAGTTCTTGATATATTGCTGAGGGGAAAAATTACAACGTTATGCTATGTACCAAGCTTTTAGTTACAAAAAGGATAACGTACTTTAGTTTGACAACATAATCCTACGTACTTTCATATTCGTTTACAATTTATGCAACCCCGTTAAATAATGTTAAATTTTATTAACAGAATGATTTTGTGATCAATCCAAAAGTAACTCCATTAAAGATTTAACGGGTTTTAACCACACCACCCCCACTTACAACTCTGAAACCTATGGCGGATGAACACAAAAGTAAACCCAAAAACTCCAACAAAAGAAAACCCAAATCGAAGCCAAAATCAAACAAAAATCAGAATTTTCAAACCCAAAATCGAATCAAACCCTACCAAAATCGAATCAAACCCTCGGAAAAATCGAAGAACACCTCCATTCCCCATAATAGTGATTTTCGAAAGATACCCCATCAAACATCGAATCAAACCCGAATTCAGATATAAAGACTTCCAGATCCGGGCTTTGTCGACAACATCTTCTTCCTTACCAAAAAGCAAACAACCTCCATTGTCAATAATGGTGATTTTCGAAAGATACCCCCAGATTTGGAAAACCCAATTTAAAATCAACATTTTTGGTTATTTCTGTTAAATCTGGAATCATCCTTGCTGTCTTGACTTTAAACTTGGAAGATACAAATTAAGGTGGGTGGTGGTCTGATTAGGAATCAGGGCATAAATATGAAATTGGGATTTTGAAATTGATGAAGGCATTGTTTCAAAGAAGATGTTCAACTCAGAATATCAATGGAGAATTGGATTACAAAATGGGGACTTTTGCTGGAGTTGTATAATGACGGTCGAAGTTCAAAGCGAGGATTTGGATTTTTTCCCACCAGATCTGGCCGATCTGAGATGTGAACCTCGTCGGAGTTGGGAGATGGGTGACGATAGCCTTACCGGAGAAGAAAGGTCGCCGGAGAAGAAGAAGGGTCGCCGGAGAAGAAGAAACGTCGTCGGAAGATCTGGTCGAGAAGATGGATTGGATATTCCTGTTATTGTTTTAACGAGAAAAAAATCATGTTAATATTCCTGTTATTTTTTTAACGTCCGTTAGGGTAAAAAATAGTTCGTTGCATAATTTTCAACCAATGGAAAAAGTACGTATATTTAAGATGCAAGTTTGTGGTACATTGCATAAATTGTAACCAAAACTAAAGTACGTGGTATATTTTTGTCGATTGGCCATTGCTGAGGTGGTTCGTTATACAATTTTGCAAGTCAAAATCAAGAAACTTATTAAAAACAGAAAAAGTGAAAAAAAAATATGATTACTATACTTTAATTATAAGAGAAGAGCTGGTCTTATATGTCAGTTATAAGAGTTTGACCAAATAATATTAATTTTTTTTTATTCAAAAATGAAAAAAGTGACAAAAAAATGACTCTTATAATTTAATTATAAGATGAGAACTGATCTTATACATTAATATATTTACTTTTTCTTCATCCACATAATTTAATGATTTTTATTCAATCCTTATTATTATCATATTAGAAATATCAAAATTAAAAAAATATAATATGTTTGACAAAAATAAATTATTAAATAGAAAATCAAGCATTACTAGTAGTATTTTTTTTTATAAATTAGCTAAGAAAAAAACAAAAAACAAAGGAAGAAGAAAAAGAAAAAAGAAAAAGAAAATAGTCAACCCTTCTTCCCCAGTTTCCTCCCCCACCCCATATACATCATCACCCCATGTTCATTCCCCTCAAATAAAAAAAATGGCATCACCAGTAGCAATGAAGATCAACTCCTCTCAGCTTCTCCTTTCTCCGGCGCCCCATCTGCCCCGTCGGCGTCGCCGGCAACGCCTCTCTGCTTCTCCTATCTCTGGCGCCCCAAGTGCCCCGTCGCCGTCGCCGGCGGCTCCATGTCTTCTCTGACAAACTAAATTGGGTTGTTTCAAGTTGATGTTTCTTTTAAGGGGTTTAATGAAAATTCGAAACTTAATAGGTCTGAAAATAAAAATAATTAATAAAATAGTAAATAAAAGGGTTTTTAAAGTTATTTTCAAAATATTAATAAAAAATAAAATTAAATAAGAATTTTATTTTATTAACAAAATAAATCAAATTTTACATTTACCAAAAAAAATCTTCATCCAATAAACATGCAACATTTTATAATTTATAATAGAAAATAAAAAATTAAGACATTAATATATTTACTTTTTCTTCACCCACATAATTTAATGATTTTTATTCAATCCTTATTATTTATCATATTAGCAATATCAAAATTAAAAAAAAAAAGAATAGTTTTGACAAAAATTAGTTATTAAATAGGAAATTAAGAATTACTAGTAGTGTTTTTTTTTTTATAAATTAGCTCAACAAAAAAAAAAAAAAAAAACAAAAAAAAAAGGAATAAGAAAAAAGAAAAAGAAAAACAAAATAGTCAACCATTCTTCCCCAGTTTCCTCCCCCACCCCATATACATCATCACCCCATGTTCATTCCCTTCAAATAAAAAAATGGCATCACCAGTAGCAATGAAGATCAACTCCTCTCAACTTCTCCTTTCTCCGGCACACCATCTACCCCGCCGGCAACGCTTCTCTGCTTCTCCTTTATCTGGCGCCCCAAGTGCCCCATCGCCGTCGCCGGCGGCTACACGTCTTCTCTGATAAAGCTCCATCTCCAGCGAAAATGCTCCCCCCAGATCTGTTCGAAAACCTCATCCAGAGTGCTCCAGATCCACCTCTCTCTCCAGATCACTCTCTCTCTCTCTCTCTCTCTTTCTAGATCCTTCTCCGCTGAAATCAACACCGGTTAGAGCTTCTTCTCCGGCCAAACGCATCAAATCGGGCAAACTCCCTTCATCTCCGCTGGAGAAAGGAGAAGCAGAGACGTGTCCATTGCTACTAGTGATTCCATTTTTTTGTTTGAGGGCGATGAACATGGGGTGGGGGAGGAAACTGGGGAAGAAGGGTTGAATATTTTCTTTTTCTTCTTACTTTTTTTTTCTTTTTTTGTTTGGTTGAGCTAATTTATAAAAAAAAATACTACCAGTAATGCTTGATTTCCTATTTAATAATTTAATATATTTTGTCAAAAATATTCTATTTTTATTAATTTTGATATTGTTAATATGATAAATAATAAGGATTGAATAAAAAAACATTAAATTATGTGGGTGAAAAAAAAGTAAATATATTAATGTCTTTTTTTTCTATTATAAATTATAAAATGTTGAATATTTATTGGATGTGTTTTTTTTTGATAAATGTAAAATTTGTTTTTTTTTTATAAAATAAAATTCTTATTTAATTTTATTTTTTATTAATATTTGCAAATAACTTTAGTAACCCTTTTATTTACTATTTTAATAATTATTTTAATTTTCAGCCCTTTTAAGTTTGAAATTTTTACTAAGCTTCTTAAAAGAAACATCAACTTCAAACAACCCAATTCAGTTAGTCACGTGCATGGCACATGCTTTTTAACTGAGTTTTTAACGAATTCTGTTAAAAAAGCCCTAACTGGCGAAAATGAATTACCCCAAGGTCTGATCTGATGAAAAAAGACAGTCAGGGCTCGATTGGAAGGGTGGTAACATACTTCATGGTCTAAATTGCAATTAACCCAAAAAAATGACTCTTTTACTTTAATTATAAGAGGAGAACTGGTCTTATACGCTAGTTATAAGAGTTTGACAGGATTTGACCAAATAATATTATAATTTTTTATTAAAGAATGGGAAACGTGAAAAAAAGAGACTCTTATACTTTAATTATAAGAGGAGAATTGGTCTTATAAGTCAGTTATAAGAGTTTACGTGGATATAACCAAATAAAAAAAAATCAAAAAAATGCGAAAAGTGATTTTTTTTACTCTTGTACTTTAATTATAAGGGGAGAATTGGTCTTATACGTCAGGTATAAGAGTATGACCGGATTTGATCAAATAATATTAACATTTTTTTATATAAAAATGGGAAAAGTGACAAAAAAAAAAGATGACTCATATACTTTAATTATAAGAGGAGAACTGGTCTTAAATGTCAATTATAAGAGTTTGACCTTTGACGTAATAATATATTTTTTATTAAAACAGAAAAAGTGAGAAAATGACTCTTATACTTTAACTATAAGAGGCAAACTGGTTTTCTATGTCAGTTATAAAAGTTTGACCGAATTTGACCTAATAATCAGTGTTCTAAAAATCGGGCAAGGCGGCCGCCTAGGCGCTAGGCGGCCCCTTCCCGCCGCGATTTTCTTGAAATCGGTGATATTAGGCATTAGGCGGGCTAGGCGGTGGCTCGGAGTGCTAGGCGGTGGTTAGGCGGCGACTAGGCGGGCTCGGCGGCGGCGGCGGCTAGGCGGTGGCGGGCTCAGAGGAGACTGAAGGGGCGTCGGGTGTGAGGTAGATAGAAGTGAAGGAGAAGAATAATGATTTGGGCATGGAGGTGAAGAGAGAAAGAAGAAGATCGATAGACCTTGGAGTCGCCGGAGTATGGTGTTTGACGCCGGCCGGATCTGGTGCACGTCGAGGGGAAGAGAGAAAGAAGAAGATTTGGGCGTGTGGAGGGAAGAGAGAAACAAGAAGACTGATGAACCTTGGGAATGGTTTTTTATTTTTATTTTTTCTTTTTGAAACAGGGAATGGGTTAGTTTTTCTTTATTTAAGTATAGAGGTGTGTGCTAGTGGGCTCATTTTAGTTGGCCTGGGAAAAATTTAGTTGGACTTAGGTTAATGTATTACGTGTACCTTACTTATATATGCTTGGTTCTAATTTATTTTTGGTTTTAAATAATAATTAATTATTAATTTTTGATAAATAATAATAAATAACACTATTTTTACTTGGAATTGTCTACTTACACCCACTATTTGGATAAAGATATGTAATTATATATAAAATTATTTTTAAAAATATAAAAATCCGTTAATTTCTCGGCCCCGCCTAGTCCCCGCCTAGGCCCCTAGGCGCTAGGCCCGGCTTCGTCGCCTAGGCCCCGCCTAGCGATTTTTAGAACACTGCTAATAATATTTTTTTTTTATAAAGATGGAAAAAAATGACTCTTATAATTTAATTAGGAAAAACTGCAAATATCGTACCTGAACAATTGAGGTTATTTTAGATTTGGTACCTGGACTCTCATTTTTTGCCCCCGTCATACCCAAACTTTAATTTTTACTGTATCCGTCATACCTACCACTAACGACATCCATTTTTTTCTGTTAAGTTAGTCATGTGCCATACATGTGACTAAATTTTAAGGGTAAAATGTCAATTCTAAAATGTCCTCACCCCCTTCTTCCCTAAAACCCTCTCCCATGGCACCCCTCCTTCAACTTGCAATTCATCAACGTACCGGGAAACTACTCTTAGACTTCGGAAGACAAAATCGGAAGACAAATGTGACGACATGTTTCCCTCAACATTCTCTTTATTCTCTATCTCTAAAATTTTACCCCAAAATCGAATCAAAAAATCACCCCCATGGATTCCGACGAATCTTGGCTTTCCTCCATGGATTCCGGCGATTCTTCAAGCAAAACCACCCCTATTCACCCAAAATTATCACCCCCTGTTCTTCCCCCTCCCTCCCTGATTCATCCTCTCTTTATCTTCTTCTTATTCCGGCCATAACCACCGGAACTTTCACATTCACCTACTGCACTGTTGTAAACTCCATCTTCATCTCTCCCTCATCCTCGATTTCTTACCCACCGACAAGGCTTCCTATATCACGACAAAAAATTCGATGATTCTGAAAGCAATGGAAGACAAAGAGGAGTTATGGTGTGATTTGATTGCAAATTTCCAGATCATTTTCGATGCCTTCATGATCTGGGTTTGTACATAGGGCAATTTTTCTTGATCTGCGATTCATGCTTTATTTTGTTTCAATTTTTCGCTGATGCTACTCCAATGAAAACCCTCAACCATCAAGAGGAGCAATATGAATTTGATGGGTTTGTGATAATTTGAAACAAAAAAATAATAAAAAAATTAATAAAATAGATTTTGAAATCAGTATTTTGATTTGGTGAAAAAACCCAAATTTTGATTTGGGATAGGGTGAAAAATCATAATCTCATTGTCTTCCGATTTTACCCTGCAAAATTGATCACGTGTATGGCACATGACTAACTTAACAGAAAAAAGTGAATGTCGTTAGTGGTAGGTATGACGGATACAGTAAAAATTAGAGTTTGGGTATAACGGGTGCAAAAAATGAGAGTCCAGGTACCAAATCCAAAATAACCCCAATAGTTCAGGTACTATATTTGCAGTTTTTCCATTTAATTATAAGAGAAAAACTGGTCTTATACATCATTTATAAGCGTTTGACCAGATTTGACTAAATAATATTAATGTTTTTTATTAAAAAAATTGAAAAAGTGAAAAAAAAATGACTGTTATACTTTAATTATAAGAGGAGAATTTGTCTTATACATCAGTTATAGGAGTTTCACCGGATTTGATGAAAATATTAAAAAATGAAAAAATGAACAAAAAATTACTCTTATAATTTAATTATAAGAGCAGAACTGGTCTTATATATCAGTTACGAGAGTTTTGACCGGATTGACCAAATAATATTTTTTTTTTATCAAAAAATGGAAAACTGAAAAACAAATGACTCTTATTCTTCAATTATAAGAGGAGAACTAGTTTTATACATCAGTTATGAGAGTTTGACTTGATTTGACCAAATAATATTCATGTGTTTTTTATTAAAAAATGGAGAAATTAAACATAGTAAAATGGCTAGCTCAGTGGTTAAGGTTTTGTGTACATATTGTTGGTTCCCGGTTCAACTCTTACACTCTTCATATTTTCTTTTAGTTTTTCTTTTAGTGGGCTGTAGTGGGCTGTAAGGCAGGCGCTGGGGCAGGATAGGGGTGGAATAATAGAGGGTATTGTCGTGTTTTAACTAGCTATGGGTTTATATGGAATTTTCATCCCGGCATGGGTTCTTATGGGTTTATGATCTGGCTCAGGGGGTCTAAGGTCAAAAGCTCTATCTAAAATGCAATCTATCTATATAATCTATCTATTCTATTCTATCTATATAATACTCCATCCGTTCTAGAAAAGTTGAAACATTTAGTTTTGAGTTAAGAAATAAGGATATAATATTATATTAAGAATTAAAGGTAGAGAGAAAGAGAGAGAATTAGTGGGGGTGGAAAGAGAATGAGTGGAGAATAATGAGTGGTTGTGAGGAAGAGAGAGAATGAGTGAAGGATTATAAAAGTAATAAAAAACTTCTATTTTTGGATTGTTGCAACTTTTGTGAAATGCCCTAAATGGCAAAATATTGCAACTTACTTGGAACGAAGGGAGTATATAAAAAGAGAAACATTTCAAGCTTTCGTATTAAGCCCCATGAAATGTGGAATTCTATGTTTGGCACCATCTCATAGGCTGAACACAAATGTATGAAATAAGAAAGATAAAATATTTTCTATATTAAAAACTGATATCAAATTCAAATAAATATAAATTCTATGCTTATTTTTAGTTAGAAAGGATATTGATTGACAAAATCATATTAAATATTAATCAAACAGGTTATCATCAAGATTTTAAATCTCATTAAGCGCTTCATATATTTAAGAATACACGTTTTTTAAGATGGTTATAAAGATAACATTTATACACTCAGAATAAGATTCATATATTGTAAAAATTCAATGGCTTCAAAGATTTTTTTTTCATATCTCACTAATTAAAGATTTCTAATCCTAAAGAGCTAATCCCTTTTAAATATTTCTTTTTATTCATCCACTTGAATTAGTTATAGTCATGTGTATTGTGTCTTTTGGTGCGGTTGTTGTTGCTCCACTTCCCTATTATTTCCTACCAACTGAGTCAATAATTCAAGGTAATTCCAAGTTCTTCAATTTTTTTCTCTTTAATTTGTTTCAGTTTTCTATAGTGAATGTTCTGTTTTTCTCTTAAATAATAGCAAATTAGACCTATAAAATATACTCTCTCCGTCTAAAAACGAATATTCATATTTATATTCATATTCTTGATTAATATCAAATTTGGACACATATTTTAATGAGACGGAAGTAGTATAAGATATATATATATATATATTGAGGGATCACATGGTTTGTGAGTGAAAAGTATATTCATGCTATGTGATTTATTTGTAAATCCCCACTAATGGGATTTTTTCCCAAAAAAATTGATGTCAGTTCACTATTACAGTATAAAAAAAGATGAAAAATGCAGATCTATTGAATTTGAAGTTGATTGGGGCAATGGCCATAAGCAAGATGCAAATATCTTAATTCCGGATGCTTAATACTCTCCGTAGCGGACCTTTATGAAGCTTAATATAGTGGTATACTATTGTTGTAGCTTTGTCAAAAGACTCTTCAATAGTTCAATGAAACTCTATTTGAATCTGTTATACGCACAATTAAATGTTACATAATCACAATACCTAGAGAAAAAACATATCACCAAGCTACTGGGATTCACTTTACAAAAATTTAATAATTTCACTTTCCAGAAGGAATTAAATTTTGGAAAATACCAAAATTACTTAGTTGCAAACTTTCATATAATAAATGTTCCACATTTTATTTTTAAATCCAAAAAATCCCATAAACTTAATACTCATACTACAAAATCCAAACCATCATCTATTTCTGGTAGTAAGGATAATCTTATGAACTAAACTACCCTTATCATAGTAATATTGTTTAATTTTCCTCTTATATACAAATAAAGCAAGCAAACTCTAATGAGATAATCTTCAAACTTACTATGGAACGAGAGGCTTCAATGAAAGATAGATCCAGTTTTTTGCTGGAGAGATATACTTATATACTCACTGCATCCCATTTTAAAGTTAAAAGTTTGTGGGCTCAAAGATTAAGGAAAGAATGTTTTAATTATAAATTATTGATTATAGAGTAGTGTGTTGTGAGTATAGAAAATAGTTAGGAGAGAGAAACTGGGATATAAAATAGTTAGTGGATAGTTGTTGTAAGTATAACATGTGTGATTCATTGAATAAAGAATTGTTAAAAACTTTCTTTTTTTGAGATTTTGACTCTTAAAGTGGGACACATACTCAGAAAAATTTTGACTCTTAAAATGAGACGAAAGTAGTATTTATAAAGTATTTGAGTTAGCTCAACCGCAATCGAGGTAGACTATGTGGCTAAGGCCCATAACTCATACTCCATCCGTCCCAGAAAAATTGTCATACTTTGGTTGTTCACGCTTATTAAGGAAAATAAATAAAATGATTAGACATTTCAAGTGGGGTGATGATATAATTATTCAAAACACTATTCGTAGTGCAAGTGGACAAAAAATGTAAGTTAGGAACCGTTGGTTTCTGCCTACAAAATTAAACATATTTCATTTCCTCAGTGTGCTAATTACTTGATCCGTTAGGCACAAAAAACTCTTATTGGAATAGACGGGATCAGTGGCGAGGCTAAGGCAAGCCGAAGGGGGTTAATCGTCCCCCTTAAATTTTAGAATGTGTCAATTTTAGTGCTTTCAAAATTTTAGAAAATGACATTTTACTACTAAAAATAATGGATTTAAAATTTTGACCCCCTTAATTTTGAAAATAAATTTCACTAAATTATAATTTCGACCCCCCTTTTATATGAAATTTGTATATCACAATTATAATAATTATCTCAAAGCAATTTCGATCCCCTTTCTAAAATTTTCTGGCTTCACCACTGGACGGCATTGAGAAAGTTATAACGTAAAAGTTAATCAAGGACGCTTTTTGTTTGTTTTAATTTAGGGCACAATTATGTAAGCGTAATTTAGTCTATATAATTATACAAAGTATTTTCTTTGAATATGGATGGTTTTAGAGATGGAGATAATTTAGAGATAATGAGAGTAGTAACATATAGAGCTTAGACTCGAATTGTTACATTTAACTTAAAGCTTAACAAAATTTTGTCAAAAAGTGTGAATTTAAAATCCCCAATATAATTTTCTTAATACTTTTTGTAATTTTAAAAATAATTTTATAAGATAGATATAACTTACTTACTGTTGTGTTGTGTTTGAAAAATGAACATTCATATATAAATTGGGACGAAGTTAGTAACTCTCAAGTATTTATAGATGGAGAGAGTAGTAATTTTATGTGATTTTTTTTTTATTTTTTTATAATCCTCATCCATCTAAAAAATAAATGTCTATTTTTATATGTATTTTTCTATTACATTTTTCTAATCTATTTTCTCTTTTATAAAAATTAACAACTAATTTAAACAGAAAACATAATTTAGAACTACATATTTACTTTGGTGTGGGTGGGGGGGGGGGGAAGTCTTTTAAAAAATAATTATCCACATTGAGTGGGGTTGAAATTGGGAGTGAGATAGTTGTTGTGAGTATGACAATTGGGTCCCATTGAATAAAGAGTAATATAAACTTACCTGTTTTGAACAATCAAATTACACCCAAAATAGCAAAAAGTGAACGGACTAAAAAGACAGAGAGAATGTGTTTTTTACCAATAACTATTCATTGATTCCAATAGTTGTGCTTAAGTTTCATCGATCATAATATCATGTTATCGCATGAACACAAATACAAAAAAAACCACGATGAGTACTGTCAGGTTGAGCCGTAGAGAAATAATTCGAACTCATCGATTCATTTACTCTCTCCTTCTTAAAACAGCTTGCACCAGTTTGGAGTTGCACAGGAATCGAGGAGACGGTGTATATATTCAATAGTATTGTGAGTGGAAAAGTGATTGTGGTGATTTGAGAGTGGGACCCAAAATTTTAATGTGTGAGTATGACAAGGATGATAGGGTAAATAAAAAAAATAATGAAAGTTGGACATTTTAGGAGGTGAGATTTATCAATGGGGCACCAAAAAAAAAGTTATTTTGAGATGAGGGGAGTATACAATTTAGTATTGTATATTATAGTATGATGTATACTCTTCGTTCCAAAATATATGTTGTTAAGAATGATTTCAATTAGGACTCAAAATTACTATGTTAACCTTCTTTATTCATAAAAAAACATTGAGAATGTAAGATTTCATAAAAGTTATTTAAATTATATAGATAAACAAGCGTACTTTAGGTGAATTGTGGCAAAATTTTATTGAAAACTATACAACAAAAAAAAAATGAAAAAAATTTACTTCTTCAACTACATGTTTTTTTTTTTTTTTTTTTTTTTTTTTCCAGGCGGAAGGAGTAACGTAATTATTTCTTCCAAATTATAAGTTATTATTTTATGCATTTAAGACACAAATTTAAATTGTATTTTTTTATTATTTAGTTTCTACCCCGTCGAGTATCGATGGGTCACTACGGTCACTAACTAGTTATTACAATTCTGGGGTTGGTACTCTTATATCTTATGAAAAATTATGTCGATTTACTTTCCGATGCAAGGAAAAAACATCTTTACTGAAAAGACTTCGAGCATTCTCATTGAAGTCCCATAAATCTCGACATCCCCGCTTTAATCTCGACATCCCCGCTTCTTCTCGAAAGTCCAAGCGAGTCATTGTTTGTCACATCTGATGGAGACAATCTCCCTCTAATTAAATTACCCTAGCAAGTGGACTAGTCACCGTTATAGTAACTTACCAAAGTAGGGGTCAAACCACAAAGACCTGATGGATTAACATATATATATATATATATATTAAAGTTGGCCAAAAGAGCTATGGTGTTGACATGTGGACAAACAATGGAGAAAGCTTGCATTTGGAGAAGCCACATCAACAACATACTAATAAATAAGTGACTTTTCATTTTATTTTCATTAGCTAATACTATTAGCTAATAATAATAGTTACTAAAAAGGGTAACTATAATAGTTAACTATTATAGTAACTATTATTATTATTAGTAATAGTTAACTATAATAGTTAACCATTATAGTTAACTATTACTCTTATTAGTAATAGTTACTATTATAGTTAACTATATTAGTTAACTATTACTATTAATAGTATTAGTTAACAATATTAGTTACAATACAAGTTAAATATTACTATTAATAGTATTAGTTAACTATAATAGTTACTATTATAGTTAACTATATTAGTTAACTATTACTATTAATAGTATTAGTTAACAATATTAGTTACAATACAAGTTAAATATTACTATTAATAGTATTAGTTAACTATAATAGTTACTATATTAGTTAACTATTACTATTAATAGTATTAGTTAACTATAATAGTTACTATATAGTTAATTATTACTATTAATAGTATTAGTTAACCATAATAGTTACTTTATAAGTTATTTTTTACTATTAATAGTATTGGTTAACTATAATAGGCTACATATATTAACTATTACTATTATTAGTATTAGTTAATTATAATAGTTATTATATAAGTTAGATTATTAATTTTTAATATTAATTAATCATAATAGTTACTATATCAATTAACTATTACTATTAATAATATTATTTTATTATAATAATTATATTAATAATTATTATTATATAGACTAATCATTGCTATTAATATATATTAACTATTACTATCAATGGTATTAATTAATTATAATAGTTATTATAATAATAATAATCATATAGATTAATTTTTATTATTAATAGTATTAGTTAAAATGATGATTACTATATTAGTTAACTATAGTTAAAATATTTTTTAAGACATAGTATTGGTTTCCCGTGCAGAGCACGGGTTACTCGCTAGTCTATACTAAAGTATATTAAAGTAGGGCAGAACAAATTTGGGCTTGACAAGTGGAACAACAATGGAAGAATCTGTGTTCTTATGAATCCACGTCGACATTTGGAATTAAATATGAGGCTTTTCGTTTCTTGCTCTATTAGCTGATCACATTGGTTAACAATTTTAGTATTCTGTTTAGCTAATAACATAAGATGACAATTATAGTAGTCTGATTAGAAGATATAATGCTTGATGTATTAAAAGAGAAAACATGAATATGCATATGTTTTTACTTGGAAGGATATTGTGAAGGAAAAGATATGTATGTATATAATGATATTGGAAGTGATAACTAGATGGAGGGCATATATATAGTGAGGTTGGTATAGGCTAACATTTTTTTCTCCACCCAAATAAATATTCTATTTAATTGAATTGCAACTCTTCATGTGTTTGATTAAGATGTTACATAAGAAATACATGAATTTTAGCTCTTCATTTTCCAAGAGTGATTAGGGGAACATGTATGCTTTGGTGCTTTGAATTACAAATTCAGTTGATCATATCAAAAGACAATAAGATATTAAGGAACTTAATCATAATACAAATCCGGTTGGTCATTCCAAAAGACAAAGAGATATTATAAATATGAGCAATGGTCTTTGTTTTTGTTGATGTATTTTAGTCCCTACTTTCATGTGTGTGATATTTGATTTTATTGATAAAAATTGGTAGCCTTCACTAATTTTATCATGTTTATATTTCTTGCAGGTTTATGATTCTTGCAGCTATTATGAGGACATGTAAACTTACAACTTTGAAACAAGTAGATATTTGACAGTTTAGTAAAATCAGTCAACTTTAACAGAAGGTATCTCTCGATCCATATGTTCAAAATTACAATAAAAATATTTTTAGATAGGTCTTTGAGTATATTTTCTACAACTCTTTTTAGATCTTCATTTGGATTTTTTTAGAGGGAGTTATGGCTGTTTAACCAGAAGATAGTCATATGGACAGATTCATCCAAAATTCAGTCAACTTTAACAGAAGGTATCTCTCGATCCATATGTTTAAAATTTACAAAAAAAATATTCTTAAATATATTTTTGAGTCTATTTTCTACATCTTTTTTCTGATTTTCATTTGGATTTTTCTAGAGAGAGTTATGGATGTTTGACCAGAAGATAGTCATAGGGACAGATTCACCCGAAATTGAGAAACTTAACTCTTTTGCTTTTGGTTGTTTCTTATATTATCACATAATTTTCTCCTCTCATATTATTTTTAGGATTTTATGAAACTTCAAGTGGAAGGAAAAAAGAAAATGATGCGAGAACAAAGTGATGGATATTTAACAGTTTTAGTAAAATCAGTCAACTTTAACAGAAAGTATCTCTTGATCCATATGTTCAAAAATTACAAGAAAAATATTCTTAGATAGTTCTTTGAGTCTATTTTCTACATCTCTTTTCGGATCTTCATTTGTATTTTTCTTGAGAGAGTTATGGCCGTTTGACCAGAAGATAGTAATAGGGACAGATTCATCCGAAATTGAGAAACTTATCATTTTATCATATCTTTTAAGGTTTAATCCTTTAGTTGTTTTAGTATTCCTATACTTGGAGAGATGTTCCAAGTAGACTTTAAATACATATAAGATGGCTTTGTAATATAGAGTTGTAATTGTCTGTTATTTGATTAATATGAATGTTATGATGTATTTCTTCTATTTTATAACGTTCTCCTACAATTTTATTTAGCTATGAGTCTTGAAAATTTCAACATTTTGTTTACTATAATAGAAGAAAAATCTGGGGCCAATTTTCACAATTATAATTTTGAATAATAAAATAATGACGAAATAATGTTACTCTCAACAATTATATGATTAATCATGTTTAAACATACTAAATTTAATGTTATTTATTCATAAATTATATTTACATAATATTTTTTTTAAATCATATTGTATAATAAAATAATTTTTCAACGAGAAGATAACACCCCGTGCGAAGCACTGGCTCACCGCTAGTTGTAAACTAAACTAAAACAGAAAAATAAAAGGCGGGGTTTTTGATTAAATATTTAAACTAAACTAAACTAAAATTCCAAATAAAACTAAACTGATGATTTAAGATCGCAGAATAAAGCAAAGATTGAATTCAAGATTTGAGAACGAGATTCACGGATTGGGTTTCACAATACATTCACTTTATGCTATTTTACTAATAAAGTCATCAATATCATTCTATGGTTCATTCACAAAGTCATGAGTTTGGACGGTTTGGTGTGACATTTGCAACTCAACTATTCTTCTTTTATTACACTTCCAGTTACGTATATGTAATAATCAAAGAATTCATGAAGATCAAAAGAATGTATGAACCTAGACCCGTTTGATTTCAGTTACGTCCTCAATTGGATCTAAGAGGTAAAATAATGGTCAATGTATCAATTACCCATGTTAATGGCCCAATTGATACCCACAAATTCTAGGGCCAAAAGTATCTTAACATAAATCTGAAACCCTGAAAAGAAATAAGAATATTTTACTATTCTAGAATGATAATGAATTATGAATTAACAACTATAGCATAAGGATCGTATATTGATTCTCCCAATCCTCTAACCAAAGATTTAGCTACTAATACTCATGCTCAATATCACAAGAAAAGGAATAAATTTCATAAACTGGATATTACGCTTGAATAGATGAAATCCTTCAATCTTGTTACAAAGCTCAAGAACTAAAATAAAAACATACTAAATAATGGTTGGAGTTCTCATATTTATACTAGGGTCTAAACTAGGGTAGAAAATAGGAAATAAGTCCAAATCCCGTATCTAGATGGAGTCTTGGAAAAACTGGTGCGGAGAAGTGTGCGGCCGACCGCTTTTGTGGTGCGCGGTCGCCCAAAGCTCCACTGCGCTCTTTTTTTTTTTAACACTTGGGGGTGACCTTTAAGCCTCTCTTTAGACAATCACAAGCCAACACATTCTTAGTTAGGATCTTACACTTCGTGACCAAGTCGGTTTTCATGTGTCGAGATTTCCCTAAACTAATGTTATCAAAACATGCGTGCCGTTTCCAAAAGAAACACGTTGCTATGGGACAAAATAAAACTCCGTCCCCTCGAGTATGCTTTGTGACATTAATTTAGTTTAATACCATCACATTTAGGTCTCACAAACGTGGTGGAATCCGATGAGTATATGGGACCGCGAGAAGGTCTATACACTAGTGTGACGATTCCAATATTTTCTATAGAACCCCAAAAAGGACTACGTCCTTCCGACTTAAATAATAAAAAAAATCCATTTTTCATACGTGGTTGAGTCCTTTTTGTTTTGTGCTTGAATCGTTTTACCCAAAAGGTGTTTGTGGAGCCATCCTAAAATCAACATTGTTCTTCAAATAGGTCCAATGGCTTCCAACGGCAACAACAACAAGGGTGGGAATATTTCCGTGTCCAACAAAAAGCTATTTAACATAATGAGAGCCATGGGGGAACAAATGGATAGACTTGTCTAGGATACCCGCCGCAAAGGTGGCAAGCCCGTTTTGATCTTGAGAAGAGAATTCACGAGGAAGAGGTTTCCGAACTCAAATCCCTTTTGAAAGAATTCGTCGATGGCAAGGCAAAGGCTGATGATAAGGCATGCTCAAATGTCCCTCCCCTCAAAAGCCACGAAGGTGCCGCTAACAAGCGAATATACACTCCTCTCCTAGGAATGACCCAAACCGAAGCATTTGAAGCCTTGGTAGAAAGTGGAAATGTCCAACCTTTAGAGGGGTACAAGTTGAAGATGATACAAAAGAATCATGCATATGACGAATGGTGCAACTACCACAAGCATAGTGGGCACACTACTGAAAAATGCCCCGGTGTCAAGAACATCATCCAAGATTTGATTGACAATGGCGAGTTTGTCGTGGATGAAGAGCAACCATTAGATGAAATCTTTAACTCCCTTGTGAAGAGTGGCAAGATGGACCCATTAAAGGACTTCAACCCCAAGGTCAAAGTAGGGAAGCACGTGGACTCCTCCAAGTTTTGCAATTATCACCTCATCATGGGACACGACACAAGGGCTTGTTTCATATTGAAGGCCAAGATTCAAGAAATCATCAAGGAAGGGGTTATCGTGAAACAAGGAATGACTTGGGTTTGAAATATGGCTTCAACAAGAGATCATGCTACGAGGAGGACTACAACAAAATGGAAAACTACAACAATCTCCGTTTCACTTTCTCTACCTTAAAAAAATGAAAAGAGTCAAAATATCCTCTAAAGTGTGCATTAAGTTTTCCTTCGTTCCATGTAAAAAATTAAGTCGGTCTTAATCAAATAAAAGTCGTTCTTGTCCTTATACACTCCTCCAAGTTGTTCAATCTAAATAATTCTTGGCAAAATGATGAAAAGACGTCTAAACGAGTTTTGGAATGAAGGCCATCACTTGAACGCTTAAGAGCTAAACATCACAATGAATAAGACAAAGTCAAGGCATCGAACGATGAAGAAAAGTGGAGCAACAACCATGGAGATATCTCATTCGCAAAGGGGGAATAAAAAAAAGTGAAAAGCACGCTAGGTTGAAACTCTTCAAAACAACCTAGGCAAAAGTTAGAGAACAAAAAAAAAAAAAAAAACAAAGAAATCCCCCTCATTCAAATAATTTCACAACAACATCATCATCATTACATCCACCAACGAAGGACGAACCAACATAAACAACACGACGAATGGAGCATCAACAAGAACTACGGTGACCTGAGCCTCTAAACTGGAGGAACGTAGGCAACCTTCGGGTCCGGTCTCATGCAAGAAAAAAGACGTGTTTAGCCCTGATGTGTTATGGTGAATGGCCTTCCTCTCGAACTTGTCAAGACATCTTTGTACGAGTCATTTGCCAATGAATTAATCACCAAAAGATTGAACAACTTTATTAGAATTGGAATCGCTTCGTGTTCTTTGTCGAGTCTAGGAGCTTCTTTTCATTCAGCTATATGTTGGATATTATCCCCTAGGCCCTTGAGAAAGGTCTATATGTTACATCATAGCTTCATTGTTATAGAGATAACAAACCCGATTATTATATCATTTGCATGTTTATTATAATTATCATTGTCCCTAGCACTTATGAAGAGCTAGCATGAGTTTAATGGATAATCATATGATGATTATAGTGAATATGATGCGGATTAAACTGGTGGGTACTTTTTGGAGAACAAGGTACTGGATAGACCCGTTATGATATTTATTTCATGGTCAAATGTCATAATTAAATCTCATAATAGTCATACCATTTGAATCCTTAGACCTGAGATTATCATGGTCTTCCACATGATGAACATTATGTTTGACGTACACAAACGCTACCCTTAACCAGGTAGTTATCACTACAAGAAAATGGTGTTTTTGTCACACTTTATTTACCACGGTCCGTCAACCATAGTTAATAATAACACTGTATATCACAGTTTCAAAAACTGTAGCAAGTACTTTTTTTTTTCTACGGTTTACTAATTAACCGTGGTTTACCCATCAAAAGGTACCTTTTTTTTCCTTTTTAGTACACACATATAGGTCAAACCGTGGCATGATTTTTTTCAACGTAGGAATATTTGTACTTAAAATAATAAAATATGCTTGAAAAAAAAAAGAGTAAAATACGGTTCCATAAAGGCTTCTTCAAACTTCTGAACTTCCCAAAATTTCACCTCCCTAATTCCCTCCACAAATTCCCTCTCAATCTCAATCTTAATTCTAAATCAATCTATGACTCTGAAAATCAGTTGCTTACCAAAGTCCTAATTAGTTTTCACTTCTTATCAGAAAAATTTTCTTCAAACCCAAACCCTAAAAAAGTCTTTTGTATGCGGAAATTTTCTTGAAGGTAATCGATACTTTGCAACATCCTCTTTCTTGTTCAATTATGACTACCCAATTAGTATAACTTTGAAAGTCCAAAGTTACCTTATAGAACATATCACAATCCCTTTGTCACGCGATAACATATTGGACATAAGTCATGGTCCAAGTCAACTTATGTTGTCCAATGCTTTCTCGATCTTGAGTAGATTAATATAAGCAAATGACATTGAACACATCAATTCATTTGGGCAAATGACATTGAACACATCAATTCATTTGGACCATGACTTATGTCCAATATGTTATCGCGTGACAAAGGGATTGTGATATGTTCTATAAGGTAACTTTGGACTTTCAAAGTTATACTAATTGGGTAGTCATAATTGAACAAGAAAGAGGATGTTGCAAAGTATCGATTACCTTCAAGAAAATTTCCGCATACAAAAGACTTTTTTAGGGTTTGGGTTTGAAGAAACTTTTTCTGATAAGAAGTGAAAACTAATTAGGACTTTGGTAAGCAACTGATTTTCGGAGTCATAGATTGATTTAGAATTAAGATTGAGATTGAGAGGGAATTTGTGGAGGGAATTAGGGAGGTGAAATTTTGGGAAGTTCAGAAGTTTGGAGAAGCCTTTATGGAACCGTATTTTACTCTTTTTTTTTCAAGCCTCTTTTATTATTTTAAGTACAAATATTCCTACATTCAAAAAAATCATGCCACGGTTTGACCAATATGTGTGTACTATTTGATGGGTAAACCACGGTTAATTAGTAAACCGTAGAAAAAAAAAGTACTTGCTACAATTTTTGAAACCGTGATATACAGTGTTATTATTAACTATGGTTGATGGACCGTGGCAAATAAAGTGTGACAAAAACACCATTTTCTTGTAGTGATATAAAGGCTACGATTGGCATGATCGGATTATTGTAGGGAAGAATGATAAGTTAAGATGAGATTTATCTCTCTCTCAAGAGAGATATCTTCTTGGCCACTCGATGAGTGCGATTGATGATAGTGTATGGCCATGCCCAAATGAATTGATGTGTTCAATGTCATTTGCTTATATTAATCTACTCAAGATCGAGAAAGCATTGGACAACATAAGTTGACTTGGACCATGACTTATGTCCAATATGTTATCGCGTGACAAAGGGATTGTGATATGTTCTATAAGGTAACTTTGGACTTTCAAAGTTATACTATTTGGGTAGTCATAATGGCTTGCTAGGTTCCGCTTATGAATTATGGGTTCTGACTTGTTCGGACTCGTTGTCAACTTAGTATAATCCTATTTGTTCACATACAATAGAACGGATTGAAAAGGCTGAAAAATCTGGGATTTTTGGACTGTGACCGTACGGCCAGGATGCTGGAGTACGGCTCTTATGGAGCCGTATGGCTGCTATGTCAGGCCTGGTCAGATCTTGCAGTTTTCTTGTTTGAAAAGGAATCCCGGGTCCAAAAGGAATTAGGTCAAACCTCTCATATAAAAAGGAGTGCCGGGTTTTGCAGCCCCTAACCCCACGGTTAACCTAGGTTTTGGAAACTTATGTCAATTGTTTGTGAAACATCAAAATATAGAGAGGTAGGATTATTAATTTGAGATCTATGATCATCAAATTCAATAATCAAAAGGCAAAATAATTCATACGAAGTTTCTTCATAAAGCCTTTAGATCTAGCAGTCGCATTAAGAAGGTGTTCTTGAGTCCGTTCGACGTGTGGATACCGATAGAGGGTGTTTGCTTTAGCACCTTAAAGTCCGTGTTCATGGATTCGATCTTCAAGGGTTTGTTTCTTTCATCTTGTATTTAATTTAATCAACATGGACGGATCCGGGCTCAGGGGTGTTTATCTTATGTTATTATTCCGCTGCGCATGATGTATCAAAACCTAACAGTGGTATCAGAGTCCCGTTCATTGTTAATTATTTAATATAGGGTTAATGACAATTTAGGGCATAAACTCCAGGGGGTGCGTCTAAAAGGGGCCTGGGTTTTTTTTCCCGCTAGATCAGGGCTCAATATCTAAATTTTTCGCCAGTTAAGGGATTTTTGACGCTTGGAGTTCAGACCCTAAATTGTCATTAACCCTTTAATATATCATGTTTAAAATTGTTTAATTCGATTATATGGTTTGCATGATAATAAGATTAATATGTGATTAGGGTTTATGAGCATGGATATGGGGATTGTGTGATTATTATATTGAAAAATTGCACCCAAAGTCACGCAACTGTACACGATGAGTGGATTTGATCACTCAACTATTTCTTTTTGCATTGAACAGCCTAAACTATTTTTTTGTGCGCACATGATCACTATGGCTAATGACATCAATTTTTTTTCGTTAAGTGGTCATGTGCAATCCACATGACTGAATTTCAAAGGGTAAAATAGGAAAATTATAGCAGTTTAATCCATCTTTAATCTTCATCCCCTTCTTCCTCTGGCTGAACACCCACCCCACCCAGAACCCCAAACCGTTCCACACCACCCAACTTCGATTTTTTTCCAACATTATATACCTAATCAATAGCTAACATTAATTTACTCGCTTCAGTCATAACTACGATTCCCCCAATCCTGTTTCAGTTCACCTAAGTTAAACTATTCACACTTATCCAAAATTGGGAAGAAACTTATGAAATCTGGGTTTTTGAAACCCTTTTACTTTCTTTCTCCATATTTTTGTACAAAAATGGGGAAAAAGCCTATGAAAAGTAAAACTCTAGCAATAAAAACAGAAATCCAAACCATATACTACCAAAAACCACGACAAAACAATTCTTTGTGCTAAACCCATAAATATGTTAAAAAATTATCAAATTGGAAATGATCAATTAGATTCATATTAAGTCATAGGTTTCTGAAGCTGACCCACCACCTCTTTATTGCATGGCTGCCAGTAATTGAAGCAGAAGTACCCCCAAAATTGAGGTGGGGGATTTTCAGGTTAGAGAGTGTAGAGAGAGCTCAAAATTGAGATGGGGGATTTCAGGTTTAGTGGAGGGATCGCCAAGGTCCTCCCAGCCGCTATCTATGGAGAACAGAAAAGGGAGGAGGAAGGAGGACGTGATGGAGGAGGGCAGCGGAGGAGACCAATCTGAAAAGTTGAAAAAGGTGGAGGTGGCGCAAGTGAACGGGCTTAGTTACGATTGAAGGGAGTATATTATAAATGTTTTTCTTAGTGTAGTATTAATGTTAATAATATGTATTGATTGAAATGAATGTAGGTATATAAGGTTGAAAAGAAAAATCAGAGTTGGGTGGTATGGGACGATTTAGGGTTCTGGGTGGGGTGGGTCTTCAGCCAGAGGAAGGAAGAAGGGGATGAAGGTTAAAGATGGAATAAAATCCTCTAAATGGAATAAAATCCTCTAATTTTCCTATTTTAGCCTTCAAAAATCAGTCATATGGATTGCACATGACTACTTAACGAAAAAAATTGGATGCCGTTGGTCATAGTGATCACGGACGCACAAATAAATTAGTTTAAGCTACTCAATGAAAAAAAACGAGTTGAGTGATCAAATCCACTCGTAGCTAATAGTTGACTGACTTTTGATGCAATTTTTCCTTATTATATTGATGTGATCTATATGAATAATTGCATGTTAGGGTTATCAATAAATAATTGGATTATATATATTGATAATTTAGATCTATTTTTTTTATGTAATAAATTGTTTATTCATGATATTGATTAGATCTATTTAAATTCGTAATTTGTAAATTCGTGTTGGTTTAATTTGATTAATGCATGAACACGATAATGGAATCGATCAAATTTAAAAATTCTGGAAATCTGGGATGGAGCACCGTACGGCACCCTAGGAGGCATACGCCTCCTAGACAGCCGTACGGTGCCCTAGGGTTTCCTGGGCAGATTTGTTTCGTTTTCTGGTTTTCTGATTGTTTTGTAAATCATTTACAAAATTCGAATCAGGAATTGAATCTGGTTTCAGATGTCAGGTTTTCCAAATCGTGTTTCCTGAAATATGATTTAATCTAGAAAATCATAGAAATTAGAATTCTAAAGAGTTCAGGATTGCTGTAGTTTATGAAATTGATGAGACAATAAAGGATCTTGAAATAAGTTATCGTTCCATACGGAATTGTGGTTGCCTCCTAGGCTTAGTTTCGGCCGTATGGAAGATTATCTTAGTTTCTTGATTTTAGTACGGAATTGTGGTTGCCTTATGGCTTAGTTTCGACCGTACGTTTTGTGCTCTCAATTTATAGATGTTCTGCGGAATCAAAATGTTTCAGAATTTGTCCCTATAAAAAAAGTGCAAATTGTTTGCAGAGAAGGAAACTAAATTTGGATTGATTCATCGTAAGGGCCAATGGCAGGCTTACGCCTTGTTTCTGGACACATAGATGAAATATCTGATCTGTAAATTGTTTACAGAACATTTAGAATCCGTCCTCATAATGTTGCATCATAATTAAATCACAAGATTTTGCTTTTGTTAATTAATTTGATTAATTAACATTCTGTTAGTACCCGATCTGAAGTTAGAGGACTTCTTAGATGTTTAGGAGCCTCCGAGGACCTTTTAGGAAATTATAACCTGACATGGACTTATCCGACAGCTTTCTAGAGTTCTAGTTAGACGAAATCGCTTCTAAGTCGAAATCCATCAGGATAATGGACAAATCCCGAGAACAAAGTGATAAGATTTCACTGGGATCTAGATAACGACGTGATCCGGCAAGACTGGCCACGCGGCCACTTATGTGGCCACGCGGCCACTTCTTCCCCAAGCCGGGCGGCCACTCCTTCCGACTCCTATTCCCTATAAATAGGTTCCTCCAGCTCCAGAGATCGAGAACGAATTCATTCTATGAGTTTTACAGTCAAAATTGACGGGAAAGCTCTTAGTTTAAGCCTTTTCGGCACCCTCGAAGCCTCTTCGAATCTTCAAGAAGCTTCAATCATAGTTCTTGCCGATCAAAGTAAGTCCTCTTCCTTTTCTTATTATGTTCTTGTTATGTTCTTAGGCTAGATCTATATTATACATGTTTTCATTATGTTTATGCATCCATATTCATATGTTCTTCATGCGTTCTTCATGTTCTTAGTCTAAACTCATAATATATGCTATATTTAGGATAGCGATCTTCATATTTATGTGTTCATTCATATATATTCATGATGTTCTTGTTATTATGCTAGATCTAAGACTTATCCATGCGTAACATATTAGATCTAATGTTTAATCCCTATTTATGTAACGACCCCAAAACCCACCCTAATTTTCTAATCTTAAAATGGAAATTATGTGTGCATTAGCGGATAACTTGGTTTTGCATTTTTATGAATTATGTTATTATTTTAAATATAGTAATTTAATAATTAGTTCAACTTATTTTGAGTCAGAGGGAGTGACTTTTTAAATATAACTCAAAATACTAATTAAATAATTACTGCAATTTATTTTAGGATGAAGAGAGTAACTTTAGTGATTAAATAATTAATGCAAACTATTTTAAGAAGGAGAGTGGAGAGTGAGTAATGGCAATTAGCCCAAAGATGAGACTTTACTGTTTCCTTAACCGGATGGACTAGATAATGTATAATTGGATTTTGTGTGCGGGACCCACTAGTATTCTTGTAGGAGAAATAGGCAGTCACTTAAGAGTTTATGTGGCTAAGTATGAGGTGTAAATTATATAGCAAAATTTCATTTCCTTTAGTGTGACTCAGCTTTTCACCCTATACAAATTAAAACTACTTCACTATTATCCTTTACAAGGGTAGCAACATTCTTTGATTTTTCCCCTTAGTCTATACATTTACAGAGAGAAAAAGAGAGACACGAGAGAACAAAGAAGAAGAAGAAGAAAGAAAAGTAAGGGTTTCACAATTTTGATTTTATTTCTTATTTATTAATCCTCCGTTTTAAAATTTAATTATACCAAAATGTTCAGGGTGTTGAGTAGAGTATTCCTACCCGATCAAATATTATTTTCTCGATACTTTTCCGGAAATAGGTAAGTTACTAATTCCCCTTTTAAATGTTAAAATAGTCATATATGTTATATTTGATACTTGTGATTGTTATTTTTGTGATTTGGATAATATTTGTGATACTTGTAATTTTGGGACAAAGGGAATATTAATATACTGTGAAGAAAAACAATGGTTTAGGCTTGAAAGCGGTGTCTTGGGCATGTATTGCACTTCTGGGTAGTGATAGTAATGTTATAATGTTATTGAAAGTATACTCCTACGTTTGGGATGGTGAAATGAAGGGAGTAAAATTTAGTGCATTTTGGCCTGTCGAGTGTGTTGGGCGGCCGCCTAAATAGGGCGTGCGACCGCCCATCTATCTGGAAGGTTTTTGTCTTGGAACAGAGCATTTTGGGCGGCTGCACAGTCTGGTGTGGGCGACCGCCCAGGTCTGCTGAAAGTTTGAGTTGTTTTAATCCAAGTGATTTAGAGTTCAATCTTAGTCTAGGTCTTAGGTGATATCCTAGAGTACCTAGAGGGTTGTTGTGGACTCTTGTGTTTGAAATCGGTTCCTTTGTGAACATAAATCTTGTGAAATTGGACTAAATGTTGATTGGTTATTGTTGAACATCTTTTGATGTGGTTTGGATTGGTTCATCTTTGTGAGGTGTTTGGCTTGGTTCCCTACTTTGGAATCATTTCCCCCGGTTGTTGTTTAAGCAAGTATTCATTACTATGCTCGTGTTTAAAGTCCAGCTGGTACTTGTTGTTGAGTCAGGCAGTGGGAGAATTATAGTGGCACAAGTTAAGTTCACTATAAGATTTTCCATTGGTACTTTGAGTCAGGTAGTGGGAGAATTATAGTGGCACACGAGCCAAGTTCACTATAAGGTTTTCCACTGTTGCCTTTTCTGTTTCCTCAGTCCAAATTGGCCTTGGATGGGATGAACTAGCTCCCTCGTGTGAGCATTTGGGTTATGACTTTGTGTCATATTCCCCCCGTTGTTACTTTGGTTCTTATGGTTATGGTTGGTTTTCGGGATCCCGGCTTCAGCTCTTTGATGCTGCTCAGTTGATACCTCTCAGATGGTTATATGTTTGATTCGAGAACCTTGGCTCAGTATCCACTTATGAGTGTTTATTTCCGCCTTATGTGTGGTGTGATGAGTTGGCTTTGCCTCTCATGTTATGTGCTAAATGAATGTTTATTGACATTGTTCAATTACGAGTATCATTTCAGCATGTAACGTAGTTGCATTTTAGTAGCTAACTGAGATTCATTCTCACCCCTTATTTGTTTACTGTTTTAGATAAAGGCGAGTCCAGGGGATAGGTCACTTCACAAGGGAGGACGTCGGGTTGATAATCCATTTTGGAAAGTAAGTGTGGTTTAAAGGTTGCATTATATAAGTGTATAACCTTTGGGGTAGTGTATCCGAGACTGTATCCGTGTATCACCTGTTTTGTTAAAGTGTGGTAATTGTACATTTGTATAAGAGTTTGTAAGCCTTCGGGCTAAGTACTTTCATTTGTGAAAGTTGTTTGCACAGTTTGTTTGAAAGTTAAATGGAAGTCTTTGAACTTCGAGTGTGGATTTTGTTAAACTTTATGAAAGTATATTTTAAAAAATTTCTAAAAGTGTTTTATGACGTCTTCCAATCGTGTCCCGAGCGTGGGGCCAAGTAGGACCACGGGTTGGGGCGCGACAATTTATGTGCACATGCCATAGCCAATGATGATATTAGGGTTTCATAAAACCCTAATACGATCTAGGAACTACTCCTAACCCTAATCTTCCTCTTCTATATGCATGATCCCGCTTCATCTCTTCCCATTCTAATTCATCAATGAACTACACCGACCTGAGCTTCTCATGATGAGAAGAATGTAGGCAATCTTCGGATCCGGTCTCAAACACTAACACACACACACACACACACACACATTGATCATGATAGAAAGACCGATTCTTCAGGCAATAGGAGTGATAACATGAATATTCTTCTTCTATTGTAATTTGACCCCCGAACCCCATTATTCTCATAAATAGTTTTCTCAATGTTTTAACAACAAATAAAACAATGTGGCGACTCTCGATTTCAAACTCGCGTATTCACAGTGGGGACTCTGCTGGGGACTTGTTTTCGAAAAACATTTTCAAAACTTAAGAGGGTCTAACTTTAATTAACGTCATGATTTTGTGTGTGTTCTAACTGCCCCGCGCACTAGGGATGGCCAAAACCGGTTCCGAGCCCGGTTCCGGTTCAGAACCGCCGGTTCCGGTTCGGCAAAAGGGTGACCCTTAACCGGCCCACGCTTACCCCGGTTCCGGTTCCGGTTTGGCACAATCCGGTTCCGGTACGGTTCCGGTCCCCCCTTTAAAATTATTGAAAAACAAGGGATTTTCGGTGCGGTTCCGGTTTGGCATATATGTGACCCTGAACCGGCCCGTATGCCTTGCGGTTCCGGTTCGTCCGGTTCCGTTTTCCTCCCCGATTTGCCCCGGTTCCGGGCTTTTTCGGTCCGGTTCCGGTTCGGTTTGGCCATCCCTACCGCGCACCCCTTTTCTGCAAATCTGTTTCTAACGATTTCCTGCAGGTTTATGTGTTCTTAGTATATTTCGATGTTCTAGATCTGCTCTATTATGTTCGTTTCATACTGTTATTATGAATTGTTATGCTAGTAGACTTCTCTCGTGCATTGCATATCATTCCTAAAAATACATAATCAAATGGCACACTACCACTAGTCCGTGTCACACTGCACACCCTACTGGATACTCCGCTGAGTGCACAGATTTTGGTGATCCTGTCGCCTCTATCTTCGTGGCACCCGGGCTATCTAACTCACCGTTTTCACTTGTGAAGCGGTTGAGGTTAACCCTTGTTCATTTCTAAAAACCATGCACCTTGATCGAGTTAAGAACACTTATCAAAACAAGTAATCCTAATCTTAACTAAAATCATTCATCATGCTGCATGAGTCTACCCTAGATCAATTCTAGTCAACCTTCGACCTGTCTAGGTCAACCTAGTCTACCCTATATCAACTCTAGTCAAACCTTAGACCCGTCTAGGTAAACCCTTCTAGGTCAACCTAGTCTACCTTAGATCAACTCTAGTCAACTTTTGACCCGTCTAGGTCAACCCATCTAGGTCAACCTAGTCTACCTTAGGTCAACCTAGTCTACCTTAGTTCAACCCTAGTTAACCTCTGACCTTCCTAGGTCAACTTACTCAATGCCATCCCACCTAGGTCAAACTTTAGCCAACTTTGGTCAACCGACCTACCTCTAAACCATCTAAGATTCCCCGTCATCTAGACCCATCTAGGTCAATTTACCTATGCTTGTACTCGCTTAGGTCAACCCTACCTCAACCAACTTAGGTTAACCCGTCTCCGACCCTTCTAGGTCCACCCATCACCTTGACCCATCTAGGTCAACTCGCCTTCTCGACCCGTCTAGGTCAATCCGTCACCTTGACCCGTCTAGGTCAATCCTTCATCTTGACCCCACCTTTAGTCAAGCTAGCCGATCTTGGACGACCTACCTCTTGGTCTACCCATGTCAAATCTTACTCGACTTCAAGTAAAAAAGCCACCTTACCTAGGGTCCCTCCACCTATGCCTAACCAAGGATCGAGTCGTCTCCCCTTACTTTTAGACCTCTACGGTCATCTTCTAATACTTATGGTTTTCAAAATCACTGACCTCTTGCAGTCACTCTCTCACTTGTTTTACTTAACCCGAACTACGGTGACCTGAGCCTCTCATTGTGTGGGACCTCTCCTGCATAGTAAGGGGAACGTAGGCAGCTCTGGTCCAGTCAAACTTTTGGTCTTTTCATTCAAAGAACATTTCAAAAAATACAGAGATCGAATCTTTTCATAAAAAATGATTCTATAACGATGCCTTGTCACTGATTATAAGTCTAATTTAATTCAAAGACTTAACTTCTCTACCACCACTACAGAATCCTGTATCATGTCTAACGAAGGGACCAACACAGTCACAACCAAAGCTACCACCCAAGGTCTCGAGACAACTCTCCACTCCAACAATGTTCTCAACGAGCAAATGGCCCACTTCAACGCCATCCTCAACGAGCAAACAGTACATCTGAACACCGCTCTCAATAAGCAACAAGCCTTCTATGAGACTATCCTTAACAAACAAGTGGCCCACTATGAGACTATCCTCAGAGAGCAATCAACCCTCTCCCGAACTCTTCTCAATGAGCAAGAAGCCTTCTTTGAGACTGTTCTCCTCAAACGGACAGTCCGCTTCCAGAAGGTGGTGTACAAAGCTCTAAAGGACACCGAGGAACGTCTCCGGTCTGACATCTATGACATCTACGAGTATCTCAACCGCACTCTTCCTCATGCTCAGTTTCAACACCCGTACGCTCCTCAAAGGTATGGACCACCAAGGACTTCCCCCACTGGGATGCCTCCTGTGATTACTCATCAGCAAGGAATACCAATGCATAAACCGCCCTCCAAGATGGTCCGTGACAAGCGCAAGTTCGATGATTTGGATATGCCATTAGATGAATGCTTCGAAAATCTAGTTCAAGCCGGCAAGTTAGCTCCTCTTCTCGACTTTAAACCAAACTTTGCAAGACAAGACTTGGATCCCTCCAAATACTGCAAGTATCACCAATACATCGGACATGACACCGAAAAGTGCTTCCAACTGAAAAGGACGATCCAAAGCCTCATTGATAGTGGAGCCATCATCCGTAAAGGGAACAAATGGGTATAAGCAAAGTCCAAGCAAGCAAGAAGTTACACCGGGGCTACCTCCTTCTATAAAAAAAAAGTCTTTCAGTCTTCGTAGGCTCTAGGGAGTCTTTTAGTCAAAGTCCACCTCGGACAGTAATCTTTTATTTTTACTAGCAAAAGTCCGCTTTGAACATTAGTTAGATTGTTAAAGTCCACCTCGGACTAGTAAATTCGAGTCTTTAATAAAGTGTCTTTATTTCTTTTCTCTCTAGACTTGAGACATAATATTGTATATACATCAAATCCCTGAAAATTGTATTAATCTCAATTATCAATTGATTGCTATATCTTTATATGACGAATTAATCGCAAATCTACTCGTTAATGAACACTCATTAAAAGGTAAATGGACCCACAAACCATTATACATAACTAAACAAACAAATAATCTCAAAATAACAAACGCTTTGATCAATCGAATTGTTTTCTCTTTTCTATATGTCCTCTCTAAACCGACCCTCATATACAACTTGTGTGCACCCACTGTGTACACTCTATATATACACTCCTTGTGTACACCCACTGTGTACACTACATATATACACTCCTTGTGTACACCCACTGTGTGCACCCTCTATATCCCTCGTGTACACCCACTGTGTGCACCCTCCTAAATACTCCTAATATACACTTCCATCTTCCCATGAAGAAGACGACGACTGCAGAGCTGCTCACCATCGAAGAAGCGTCCGCGCAATCATGAAGGCTGCCTGTTATCGTCATAACTACAACATGGCGGCGTACTGGGGCTGTCTGTCTCCCCACGATGATGTCAACGAAATGCAAGGGGATGTTCAAAACCTCCTCCACAAGTTCCACCTCCCAAAGACGAAAGCGAACTAGGGGCTCATCTTGCCCCACGTTTCAATATGTAATTATGTATAAAATAAAATAAAATAAAGCTCGCTAGGTCGAAACCCACAACGGGCGGCTTAGGCAAAAATTAGAGTAAATGCACAAAAAAGAAGCCTGCTAGGTTGAAAACCCGCAAGGGCGGCCTAGGCAAAATAAGGGTGTAGACAAAGAAATAAATCAAAGCAAAGAAAAATAGAAGGGGCTATCATCATAGAAAAGTAAAAGTCCCACTTTCTATTCATTTCATATTTTCTATTTTTCTCTCTTTTCAAAGGAGTTCAATCCAACTCGACGACAGCAGTCCAAAGCGACAACTACAAACGAAGAGGTCCAAAGCAACAAGCAACAATGGAGCAACCACCATTCAAACCCGGTATCATCATCAATCGGATCATCCTCGAACTATGCAGACCTGAGCCTCTTACACCGAGAGGAACGTAGGCAACCTCATGGTCCGGTCCACAAAATATACGTAACCCACCTCAAGCCAATTTTCATTCTTTTCTCGCTTCCCCGTACACTATAATTTCTATTCTCTTTCTCGATACGTAACTAATCAACGAGGTCCATTCTCGAGCAATCAAAAGACAATTCTGAATAAAAAAAATTTCAAATGTCTCGACAAGTCTTCTATTCTACAATCTAGGAAATAGCTAAACACTAATTTCTATCAAGCAAGGGCTTCCTTCCTTTTATACACATACTTCCCATAGGGTCTAAATGCGAGAACTCTCTCTCTTGTTCTCTCTCTCTTCTCTCACTATAACAAAAAAGGTCTCCTGCAAGTCGTCTGTATAATTCTGTCTTTTTCTTTATTTTTGAGTCGACTGAAAAAAAAAAAAAACGACGCTAAAATAATATACCCACCTAGATTGAAAACCCGTAAGGGCGGTCTAGAGAAAAAAATAGGGTGTGTCTAAAAGGAGGTAGAGTCCCCCACCTTATACCCTCATCAAACTGGGGCTATCTCAATGGAATTTGTCCGACTACCGGTACTCTAACAAAATCTTTCCCCGCAGAAAGTCATCTTTTTCCATCGAAGTTCAACATGGATGACCTCTTTCTAATGACCTCACCAAACTGGGGTTGCCCCAATGCAACCGGACTGACTACCGATGCTCAAGTGAGATCACTCTCCAACAAGGCTACTCCCCACAGAATGTCATCTCTCTCCACCGGCGCTCAACATGGCTCACCTCTTTCAAAGACCCCCCATTCAAACTGGGGCTTCTCCAAATAAAGTTAGGACAACTGCCTGACTACTCAGAAATCACCGGCAACCCGATGAAGTCTCACTCACCCGAAGGGTTACCCTAATCAACGAATCCAATGAAGGACAAGTAATTGAATTAATTAGGCGGTAATTAATCATAAGGCATGTTTACAAAGTCGTTACATTTTCAAAAAGTGTTTTCTATCACGACACGTTGTTTATAAACCCGCACACTCGGTCTCCACTAAATTTACAAAATGTCTTTTGTCTCATCCCCGTGATGCTCTAACTAACTCGGTCCTACACCATTTACCCTACAACTTAGGATACCCTTGGGTCTTGCGTCCCATCTCCCATAGGTCAAAGCCCTAAATCTCCTTTAGGCAACTCATACCAATAGAAGTCAAATAGTTTATTAACCCAACTAGGGTACCCTTGGCCTGTGCAATGCACTCCTAGATTGCTTACATGATATTTACATGCTATTTACATGTTATTTACACGCTACTTGCTATTCTACGTGCTACTTTCTACTGTACATGTTACATAGTACATAAATGCCTATACAGTCATCCATCAATATATACTATGCTATTGTCTGTGCTCCACGCTAACAAAATGCAGAAACTAAGAAGACGATCCACTAGCATCGCCTCGAGTCCTCTTTCGAGGATGTCCGCCCAGAGCACCATCGTCATCACTAGAAAGAGGAGAACCGCCATATTCTGCCACCTAGCGGAGGCCCTTCACCACCTTCCTGTGCAATCTCCGGATCACCGCTCGCGAGCCCGACTCATGGCAAGCCATGACCTCATATGTCTAATTAGTCACCTAAGACAAAGGCAGCACGAGTATGTCAAAGCAAGTCCAAATGAGATGATGACTAAAGATAAAAGGGGGATGAACAGAAGGAAAGGGTAAGGTACATACACTGAGATGACCCACCATGATCTGAAACTCCAGAGCTACCTCAGTCTCCTCTTGCTGCACCCATTAAGGGCCACCATCACCGTCTACATGATCATACAGAAGGACTCCAAAAAACCCTGTCAAAAGAAGGACCTGCTGGACCCGGTGCCACCGACTCAACATGCCTCTGCCCCATCTCCGCAGTCTCTCCTCTATCACAACGCTTGAGCCCTAAGGCGCGTCCCAACAAAGTCATCATACTAGGCTCCCTCTACCACAAACTGTCTAGCATCAAGGCCCTTGGTCAACCTAACCCGGTCAGACAAAGACATTGAAACAGTCATGGACCACGGAGGATCCACCGAAACCAAATAGACACTACCTACTCCATCCTAGGGCCCTACCCTCTCAATCAAGTAAAGGGCATCTCTGTCATGTCCAATCAACAACCTCCGCTAGCCCGTCGCCTCAAGCACAACTACGATCTATAAATCCGATCTAGAGAATGGTACAACTTTACCAAGCCTGTAGCTCTTACATCCAAGTCCACCAGACATCCAAGCAGTGGGATCATCGCTGTCATGCCAGCATTAGCAAAATTGGTCTGTGACAACCCATACCAAGTAAATGCTTGGGCAGTCACCTCTACATCACCGCCTCCGGCCTCAAGATCCACCAACATCGCCTCATGCCGCCTCTTAAGTCTGCCCAAACATACCCGATCCTGTTATCGGTGCAATCAAACCCGATCAAGCTCGGAAGACCATCCGCACTCCCATCAAAAAGCAAAGTATCTTCACTCCACACTAGGGATACCTGTGAACTGCAACCCGGTCAGAGCCGTGAAGTCCAAGAGAGTCACCATAACCTCTCCCCAACCAAAGTGGAATGTATGGGTGGTATCCCATAAATGCTCCCGCAGCGCCATGAACAGATCAGTGCTTTTGGTCAACTTTCTCCGACCGGACAAGCTCTCGAAGAATGTTCCCAAGCCGGTGGCCGCACCTTGATCTGTACAATCTCTGGGATCCTCTACCACAAGCTATGCACAACGCTACACGAGCCCTTCGACTTCAAAGGCGGCAATACAACCCGCAAGCACAAACAGGTATGCACAACAAAGGTATGCAATCAATCCAACAATTTACTTCATGATGCATGCTCATATATGAACTGCTGCATTTTTATTCTAGGAGAATCCCCAAAATTCCTAACGAGTACTATAAATATCTCACAACCAAAACCCTAGTCTACATAGGACAAGTCAAGTCCAAACAAGTCCAAAACATTTCAATAATTAATGGACAAAAATATGACTTCATCCAAAATAAGCTTTCTCAACGAAACACTAATGCACATTGCATCCCTACACTCTAACGAAAGTCAAACAACACAAAAAGCACTTTTAACAAAGTCAACCAAGTCAAAAATCGGTCAAAGATTACAACATTTTCATACTAAAAGCGACTTAACATAAGAATTGCGTTTTTCAACAAAACCACTAAAATCAATACATTATACATACTACAAATAAATCAATCAACTTGGGTCAAAATCTACAAGCTTCATGAAAACCCCAATTAAAGGTCATTAAACCCTAAGTACAAAACTAATCAACCAAGACCCCATATCTTGGGTAATTTGCAAACAAAACACCTCAACTTAACACCATCCAAATCCAAAACCCCATACCTTGGGTAATTTACAATTAAAACCCCAAACCTTGGGTCAAGTACAAATAAATCCTCCATCTTTAATATCAACATGCTTAAATCCCAAACTTGGGTCATTTACAATTAAAATATTCACAAACAACACAAAATCTACTTAAACCCCAAACAAGGGTAATTACCAAATATAACCATTCAAACCCCAAACTTTGGGTAATTCACAATCAAACCCTTCATGCAAGGTAAATTTCAATCAAGTCCCTCGCTCAAAAATAACTCACAACCAAGTCCTACACTAAGAGCAATTCACAATTAAAACCCTCTACGGTTGATATTTAAAACCCCGAATTTGGGTAACTTACAATTACAAGACTTACAAATCAATCAGAATTAACTTAAAACCCGAGCTTGGGTAATTTACCATCAAAATATTTACAATCAAAGTAAAATACAAATGAACCCCGAACCTTAGTTAATCTACAAGTTAAAACTCTTTGCAATCTACATAAGGTTCATTTAACCCCAAACTATGGGTAAAATACAACTAATTTTCTACAAAATTCAGTTAACCCCAAACGTTGGGAAATTCACATCTCTAAACTCAAACAATCAAAACTCAAACCCTAGACTACAGGTAATTTCACTCAAAATACTCAATACTTAAAACCTATACAAAAGGTATCTTACACCAAAACAAATCCCAAATCGGCCCGGAAGGCCTCCAAAATTCCAAATCAATCTATAATTAAAGGTCGGAACCTCCTTAAACCTTAAAGATTATAAATTGAAGGTCGGAACCTCCGTAAACCCTAATTCTTAAAATCAATCTATAATGAAAGGTCGGAACCTCCGTAAGCCCTAAAGATTATAAATTAAAGGCCGGAACCTCCGTAAACCCTAATTCTTAAAATCAATCTATAATTAAAGGTCGGAACCTCTTTAAACCCTAAAGATTATAAATTGAAGGTCGGAACTTCTGTAAACCCTAATTGGGTCCGGAAGACCTCTATAAAAATTACCAATAGGGTTCGGAAATCCTCTACAAAATTTCTAAATCAATCTAAAATTGGGTTCGGAAATCCTCTACAAAATTACCAAATCAATCTAAAATCGGGTTCAGAAATCCTCTACAAAATTTCCAAATCAATCTAAAATGGGGTTCGATAATCCTCTACAAAATTTCCAAATCAATCTAAAATTGGGTTCGGAAATCCTCTACAAAATTTCTAAATCAATCCATAATGAATGGTCGGAACCTCCAGAAGCCCTAATCCTCCAAATCAATCTATAAATCGATTACGTGCGCTCTATAGGAAGTTAGAATTCATCCCTAATTCTTTTCTTGATTCTTAAAACTTCTTGTCGAACCGTGCGTATGGCCTTCCCTCATTTCCCCAATAGAGTCCATTTGTAATGACTTTATTTCTTCACGAATGTTTGTTGATCTCAAGCGGAAAGACAATGTCTCGTTTCTTTTTTTGCTTTTCCTCCCCAGTAAGGTCCACGTGACTTTATTGTCTACGAATGCTTGATTATCCCCAGCAAAGGATGGCGTCTCCTTTCTTTCTTTCCCCATAGGTCTTGAACTACGACTGGCTTGATTCCACCTGGATACGTAGGTAGCCTGACATAGGTTCAGCCGCTTGACCAACTTGGTCACCTTCTTACCTTTCTCTCTCACGATTTGGAACTCATGTCTCAGATCAGTTCCTTTCTAATCAACGACCCTCCCTGCCTTGCAAGAAGCATCGCCGAGGGGCTACTGTTAGTACCCGATTTGAAGTTAAAGGACTTCTTAGATGTTTAGGAGCCTCCGAGGACCTTTTAGGCAATTATAACCTGATAGGGACTTATCCGACAACTTTCCAGAGTTCTAGTTGGACGAAATCGCTTCTAAGTCGAAATCCATCAGGATAATGGAAAAATCCTAAGAATAAAGTGATAAGATTTCACTAGGATCTAGATAACGACGTGATCCGGAAAGACTGGCCACGCAGCCACTTATGTGGCCACGCGGCCACTTTTTCTCTAGGTTGGGCGGCCACTCCTTCAATTCCTATTCCCTATAAATAGGTGCCTCCAGCTCCAGAGATCGAGAACGAATTCATTTTATGAGTTTTACAGTCAAAACTGACGGGAAAGCTCTTAGTTTAAGCCTTTTCGGCACCCTCGAAGCCTCTTTGAATCTTCAAGAAACTTCAATCATAGTTCTTGCCGATCAAGGTAAGTCCTCTTCCTTTTCTTATTATGTTCTTGTTATGTTCTTAGGCTAGATCTATATTATGCATGTTTTCCATTATGTTTATGCATCCATATTCATATGTTCTTCATGTTCTTAGTCTAAACTCATAATATATGCTATATTTAGGGTAGAGATCTTCATGTTTATGTGTTCATTCATATGTATTCATGATGTTCTTGTTATTATGCTAGATCTAAGACTTATCCATGCGTAACATATTAGATTTAATGTTTTAACCCTATTTATGTGCACATGCAATAGCCAATGATGATCTTAGGGTTTCATCAAACCCTAATACGATCTAAGAACTACTCCTAACCCTAATCTTCCCTTTCTATATGCATGATCCCGCTTCATCTCTTCCCATTCTAATTCATCAATGAACTGCACCGACCTGAGCTTCTCATGATGAGAAGAATGTAGGCAATCTTCGGATCCGGTCTTAAACACTAACACACACACACACACATTGATCCTGATAGAATGATCGATTCGTCGGGCAATAGGAGTGATAACATGCATATTCTTCTTCTATTGTAATTTGACCCCCGAACCCCATTATTCTTATAAATGGTTTTCTCAATGTTTTAACAACAATTAAAACAACGTGGTGACTCTCGATTTCAAACTCGCGTATTCACACATTCATTATGAAAATACTATATTATACAATGTTTGACATAATTAAATATATGATGCATGTCTCTATGTAAATAAACATTCATAAAATTTTAAGTCTTGTGCTAACCCATGATTAAAACACTTGTAAGTACATGTGTAGTTTTATACGGGCTCTAACCCTCGCGAGGCGCATTAATTCTATGTTTGTATGAGCAAGATGAGTGAAAGAGTGGTTCCTATGCGTTTAAAGTGGTTTGACTTAATTAGGATATCAAAAGAGTTTTGGGCCTAAGACACAGATGAGATTAAAATATGTTTGACATAAGATATATAAATAAATCTCATAAAGAATCTAAGAGTCATATATGATATGATTGATAAGGAGTTATCTACCTAAATAACTTGGTTTTATGCATCTTTTCTTCGCGGACGTAAGATCAAGTGAAATATGGATCTTAGCCCACTTAAATTAAAGTTTAAAAACATTCTACACAAATTACAAATCACAAATTACAGATGAGATTAAAATATGTTTGACATAAGATATATAAATAAATCTCATAAAGAATCTAAGAGTCATATATGATATGATTGATAAGGATTTATCTACCTAAATAACTTGGTTTTATGCATCTTTTCCTCGCGGACGTAAGATCAAGTGAAATATGGATCTTAGCCCACTTAAATTATATTATACAATTGTTGTAATTGAAGGTGTATAATTTTGTTAGAGTATTTATGAAATACATTAAATATCTCTAAATGATAATGGTATGAAATATAGGTGTATATTTATTTGTAATTTGTGTAGAATGTTTTTAAACTTTAATTATGTTTAACTACTGCGATCAACTTAAAGAGAATGAGATTAACTTCTTTGACATAGTCATGAGCTTAAGAATTGTTCTAAAGCAAGAACATAAGTTATGAATTCTTAATAAATCATATTCTTAAGAAACCTAATGCCTTAAGGACGGACATAGACATAAATTAGAATCATGTAGATGAATTTATGGATGTCAATTGTCCTACGACTTTCTACCAAGTGTTTGGAACTTTAGAAGTATCTAAAACACATGAATGCTTTTGTGATAAGCAATCATGTAGGAGCATTCATACAAGCAAGAAAGGCAAGAAAAGTTTGAGATTGATTAGAGCCTAACATTCATGTGATGACTGAAAGGTATGTTAATAAGTTCTCATGTTTTGAACATAGAGAGACATATTAATTACCTTATAAGGTTTGATTACCAAGTTAGTTTGGAACTGACAACCTATTTGATATTAATTCATAAGTGACATTTGATGTTTAAAATGCTAAGTCTTAATATCAAATAGAAACCTTTTAAAACTCTAAGGTTAATAAGGATAAGGATTTAAGATAAAGGCAAGACAAGAGTTGTCAAGCCTAAAGGAAATATTTGTGGCTAAAACCTAAAATTCAAAGGATGTAACTGCTCCCATGTCAATAAGATTGACCACTGGAGAAATTACAATTTGAGTCAAAAGATCAATAGAAAGGGTAGTGGGACTACCGCTTCAAGAATTTATGTTAATCTTCCACATCTAAGTTCTTGGGTATTAGATATCGGATATGGATCCCACATTTGTATAAATGTGTAAGACTTGAGAAATATAAAGATTATTTAAAGAAGGTAAAGATTAACCTATGTGGTAATAATGATGCAAATGTTGCAACATTAATCGTAGGAACTTACGAAGTGTCTTTACCTAGTAGGTTCATTTTTGTTTTGAATAAATGGTATTATGTTCCTACTTTAAGTAGAAATATTATTTTGTCTCTTCATTAGAAGATAATTGATATTTCTTATTTTGAATAAATATGTTCTCCATTAAATATAATTTGTTTTATTGTATTGCTAATCATACAATGGGACTTTATATCCTTATCTTAGAAGAACAAAATAAATAAGTATAACATAAATAATAGAAATCTGAATTTAAGTATGTAAGCGTTACATTTTATAGCATTAAAGTCTCGATCAAATGATAAGAAACACATATCTAAAATTTCATGGGACAGATTTTTAAATTCACATGATTTCGAACATGTGATATCTGTGAATATTGTAAATTGATTAAGACACCTCTTACTATTAGTAGTGAAAGGAATTACTCTTTTGGATTAATACATATTGATGTATGTAGTTCATTAAAGTAACAATGCTAGGAAGAATTTTGATAACTTATGGCAAAAGTATTAAAAATACTCTGATCTGATCAAAGTAATGAATATTTGAGCCCTAGACTTTACGAGAATTCTGCAGAAAGACTGCAGAATAAGAAAAACAGAATCTGAAAACAACAATCGTACGACTGCAAACTAGGTGTACGCCTAGGGATGAGCCGTACGGCTCCTGTTACAGAAATATGCAGATTGTCTGCAAACTGCTATTTTTCGCCTCATAATAAGTCAAATTGATTTTTAATTAACCTTCTGGATTATGTGCTGGAAACAGCTACGCTTACACTAATTTGAGTTTCATCTAAGGAGGTTCAAAAGATACCATATTAGATATAGAATGAAAGAAAACCTAGTCTGTCTTTCATAAAGATTTATGATGTGACACTTTTACGAAAAGTATTGTCTTAGACAAAATCACACCTAAATCTAGTTAATGTATTTTCATGGAATATCTTAAGGATATTTATTTTGCATCCCTTTAAAGTATAAATCATTTGTTACTCAAAATAGCACTTTCTAGATAAATCGTTTATCAACTAGTGGGAGTAAAATGTATCCCGAAGAGTTCGAAACCCAGAAAATGACATAGAACCTAAGATGGAAGTTGAACAAAGTTTCACAAGGAGTTGTGAAAATTCGTTCAAGTATACACAAGGTATTTGCATATATGATAGGATACTATCTATAACAAGAAATATTGATTCTCGTAATAGAAAGTAATAAGGAAGATATCATTAAGAATGATTGACCTATGACCTATCAAGATGCGATGACCGCTCCAAATTTAGAATCAATGACTTGGAGTCATGAAATCTAAAAAGAAATCCATGTAAGATAATCAAGTTTGGAACTTGACTATTCTACCTGAAGGCCTAAAAACCATAAGGTAGAAAATAAGTTTTCTTGGAGAAAACGGACATGAATTGTAAAGTGCATATTATTAAAGCACGACTAATTGAGTAAAGTTAATTCATAATATCGATTATGATAAAAAAAAATTCGCCTATAGACATGCTTAAGGATATTAGAATTCTAATTGTCATCCCCTCATATTGCGAATATGAAATATGACAAATGGATGTCAGAACAGCATTCCTTAACAGGAACATCATTTGGGATGTATTTGATACAACCTAAAAGTTTTGTTAATCCATAAAATTCTAATAAAATATGCAAGTTGCAAAAATCCATGAGATGGATTAAAGCAATATACTTGGAGTAAGATTTTCATTTTGATGTAGTATTCAAAGAGTTTGATTTCATCAAAGATGAAACTTGCGATTACAATAAATTTAGTGGGAGCGTAACATTATTCTTAGTCTAATATATGTGGTTGACATATAATTCATTTTGAAAGAGTTTCTAAATGAATGACTTGGACAAAGCCGTATATATCCTTGAACTGATTTATGGAGATAAATCTAAAAGGTTTATTGGTGGAAGTTAAAGTACTAATATAGACAAAATAGTGAAAAGTTCACTATCCAAGACTCTTAGAGAGGTTACTTGCAAAGTCTAATGGCATTAGTCTTGATAAGATTTAGTCTTATTGGAAGACTAATGAGCAAGAGTACATGATTAGGATTCCATATGCTTTAGCAATTGGATCTATCATATAAGCCATATTAATGTACTAAGACCGAATGTCTCATATACTTGGAAGTATGATGAGATGATACGAATCAGATCCTAGTGAAAGTCACTAGATAAGAAACATCCTTATGAATTTGAAAAAAACTAAAGGATGCATTCTTAATCTTTGATGGAATATAAGATAATCTTGTAATGGTTACAAAGATGCATTCTTATAAACCAACAAAGATAAATATCGCAGTATGAATACACGTTTATGTTTAATAATAGTGTTAGAAAAGTTGTAAATACACCATTACTATTCTACAAAATGTTTGAGTATCTAGTGGTATGGGATACAACTAGAAATATTGTGTGGATCAAGAGACTAATTAGTAAACTAGAATTTTTTTTCTAGTATCACTAATTTAATGGACCTTCATTGTGACAATAACCGTTATTTCACTAATCAAAAGACTAATATTTTATCTAAACATATACTCGGATGCTTCCATCTTATTCGAGTAATCGTCAAAGATGGGAGATGTCAAAATATGCAAATTACCATATGATGATAACAAGGATAATCATCTTACATAAGCTTGCTTGCAATAATGATGGAGATCATAACTAGCTCAATGGGTATTAGATACGTGTTAATTGGGCCTAGTGTAAATTGGAGATTGTTGGATATTATGCCCTGGGCCCTTGAGAAAGGTCTATGTGTTACATCATAGCTTCATTGTTATATGTTGGAGATTATGCCCTAGGCCCTTGAGAAATGCCTCATGTTATGTCATGTTGTCATTTGTTTTGGAGATAACAACCTGGATTATTATATGTTTTTGCATGTTTATTATAATAATAATCCCCATCCCTAGTATTTATGAAGAACTAGTATAAGTTTAATCGATGATCATATGATGATCATGTGTATGTGATACAAATTAAACTTATGGATACTTGTTGGTGAACAAGTACTGGACATGACCCACTATAAGATTTATGTCATGGTCAAATATCATAATTAAATCTCATATAGTTATATCATTTGATATCCTTAGACCTGATATTATCATGGTCTTCCACATGATGAACATTATGTTTAACATAATCAACCGCTACCCTTAACCAGGTAGTCATAAAGGCTATGATTGGCATAATCAGATTCTTGTAGGGAAGAATGATAGGTCAAGATGGAATTTGTCCCTCCCTCAAGAGAGATATCTGCTTAGGCCACTCGAAGAGTAAGATTGATGAAATGCATGGCCACGCTCAAATGAATTGATGTGTTCAATGTCATTTGCTCATATCAATCTACTCGGGATCGAGAAAGCATTGAACAATATAAGTTGACGTGGACCATAACTTATGTTCAATATGATATTGCGTGACAAAAGGATTGTGATATATTCTATGAGGATAAACGAACTTCTTTAAGTTATATTAATTGGATAGTCATGATGGCTTGCTAGAGTCCGCTCATGATTTATGGGTTTGACCTTGGTTAGACTCATTGCCAACTTAATATAATCCTATGGGGTCACACACAAAAGGACAAATCTACAAAAGGGCTAAAATTTGAATTACGTAAAAGAGCGTAAAAATCGAATTTAAGAAAAACAGGAAATTGGTTCCAGCAGGTAGGACCCGATCGGGCAGTGTATAAGAACCGATCGGGGAGCTTATAAGACCTGGTCGGGCACTTTTCAAATACCCGGTCGGGCATTGTGTAGGACCCGGTTGGGCACCCTCCTTGACCCGATCGGGCACAGTGAATTTCGGGCCTGGTTTTTCTGATTCGATTTTGACGGGGTTTTGGCCTATTTCTCCTAAAGGGTTTAGGTTTAATAAGTATAAATACCCCTCTCTTTATAAGGTATTGACCTAATTAATATTGTATCATTATTGGTAGCCTCCATGTGGATTATTTTACAAAGTGGATTGAGGCATAAGCTTACCGAGTTCTCAATGCCAAGAAAGTGGCCGAATTCGTGAAGACCAACATCATATGCCGATACGGCGTCCCTCACGAGATCATATCTAACAATGGTTCTCACTTCGAGAAATAAATGGATGCAATTTTGGTCAAGTAAAAAATCACCAAACATAAGTCATCCTCGTACCTTCCCCAAGCTATTGGAGCGGTCGAAGCAGGAACCAAGACGATTGAGACCATTATACGGAAAATGACTGCAATACTGGCCTGAGAAATTACCACTGGCATTGTGGGGCTACCGCACATCAATTTGGTCAGCAACAGGAGAAACTCCATACACATTGGTTTATGGCTCCGAAGCCGTGCTTCCGATCGAGCTCGAAATCCCCTCTTTGCGAGTTTTGCTCAAAAATCAAGTCAATGAGGTTGAATGGATGCAAAGTCGATATGAACAACTAGCCCTACTTGACGAAAAGAGGCTAAGGGCGTTTGAGCGTACAAAGGCCTATCAACAAAGAATGGCTAGGGAATTCAACAAGAAGGTAAAGCCCCGAGATATCAAGACGGGACACTTGGTTCTGAGACAACATCCTCCCAATGCAATGAATCCCCTTGGGAAATGGGGACCCCGATGGATCGGTCCATACGTAGTAAAAAAGATACTAAGCGGCGGTGCAGTCCGACTCCTAGACTTGGGTGGCGATCAACTGCCAAAAGAGGTCAACCTCGACAAGCTCAAGAAATTCTACGCTTAACAAATAAAGACCATAAAAAAAAGCTCACTAGGTTGAAAACCCGCAAGGGCGGCCTAGGCAAAAATTAGAGAAAAGTGCAAAAAAAAAAAAAAAATCCCGCTAGATTGAAAACCCGCAAGGGCGGTCTAGGCAAAAAAAATGGTGCACACAAAATAAATAAAAAAATGGCCTTCATTTGTTTGAACTACGGAGACCTGAGCCTCTCTACTGGAGGAACGTAGGCAACCTTCGGGTGCGGTCTAAAACAATCATTTTTACCCAAATCATTTCATTAACGAGATGCAATTTTATTCATTCCTTGAATTATTTTCACCATTACAATGGATGATGTTAAGCAATAAAAGACATTAAAACACTAAAATCCTAACAAGTGGTCTATTTAATTGCAATCTCGGGGTACTAGGAAAAATCTAATTTTATTCTTAGCCTTCAAAGGGCGACTCGAGCGTCTCTCAATCCTACTCCTCTTGGGCGGCCTAGGAACACTGAGACAGACCATGGCTCTCTCCGCTGCAAGATGCCTCCGAGCATAAAAGTCATCCAAGGGAGTGCCGAAGGGGTCAACCAAAATGTTGTTCGAATCAGCAGCAGCTTCCTTATATCTCAAAGCACTGCTAGGCTCGAAATCCTTCTCTAGAAACTCGGCCCGAAGAGTGTCCACCCAAGTGATACCGCGGTAAAGTGTGCCGAACAGATAATATTCCAAGTAACTCTCAAGAAGGAAAATGCTACCCCGGTAATGAGGAACAGAAGCTATCGCGCCCCAGACCCGTGGTCCTACTTGGCCCCACGCTCGGGACACGAGTTGAAGACGTTATAAAACACTTTTAGAAAAATTTTCGAAATATACTTTCATAAAGTTTAACAAAATCCACACTTGAAGTTCAAAGACTTCCACTAACTTTCAAACAAACTTTTCAAACCACTTTCACAAATGAAAGTATTTAGCCCGAAGGCTTACAAACTTTTATACAAATGTACATACACCGACATTATCCAAAATATAGGAGTTACAAGATGATGAAGTCAAGGAAACTCTACCCAAAAGGTTATACATCTATGTAATGTAACCCTGACAAAACTATTATCCCAAACTCTTACCACCACGACGTCCTCCCGTGCAATTATCCTATTCCCTGGACTCGCCTTTATCTAAAACAGTAAACAAATAAGGGGTGAGAATGAATCTCATAAAGCTTCTAAAATGCAACTACATTACATGCTGATATGATAATCATAAAGAAACTATATCAACAAATAATCATATAGCATATAACACATAACATGAGAGGCTCCCTATCGCCAACCGTCCCATACCGGTTGGAAATAACGACCAACTCATCAGGCAGCACATAAGGCTAAATTATACACTCATACATGGATACTGAGCCAAGGTTCTCGAATCAAACATATAACCATCTGAGAAAACCATCTGAGCAGCATAAATAGCTGAAGCCGGGATTCCGAAAACCAAACCATAACCAATAGAACCAAAGTAACCAGAGAGAGAAATGTGACACAAAGTCATAACCCAAATGCTCACTTGAGGGAGCTAGTTCATCCCATCCAAGGCCAATCTGGACTGGGGGTTAAAAATGGGAAACCAATGGTAGAAGCCTTACAATGAACTTGGCTCGTGTGCCATTATAATCCCTATCACTGCCCGACTCCACAACACAAGACCAGCTGGACTTTAACACTAGCATAGTAATGAATGCTTGCTTAAACAACAGCCAAGGACAATGATTCCAAGTAGAGAACCAAGCCAAACACATCACAAAGATGAACCAATCCAAACCACATCAAAAGATGTTCAACTATATCCAATTAACATTTAGTCAAATTCCACAACACATATGTTCACAAAAGAACCAATTTCAAACACTAGGGTGTTCCACAACAACCCTCTAGGTACTCTAGGATATCACCTAAGACCTAGACCAAGATTGAACTTTAAATCACTTGAAATGGAACAACTCAACTTTTCAGCACTTATGGGCGGTCGCCCAAAACCAGACTCAAAATTCCCAAATTTCTCCTGCAAGCCAAATTCATCCGTCCCAAGCGTAGGAGTATAACTTACTAACACTTATACTATTACCAGGAGTACAACAACCATCCTAAAACATTACTTTCAATTTTATTTCATTCTTTTTACCGTCCCACAAATAATATAATAATTTTTTTTATTCCATTTAAATATTTTACCGTCCCAAAAGTATAAGTATAATTTTTCTAATATACTAGTATACTCATTTAGGGATACTTTCATTCATTTCCCTGTCCCATGAATAATAGTATAAATTTTATAATATACTTATTTAACATTTAACTCAAGTTAATATTTCACCGTCCCACGAGTAGGAGTATACTTTCAAACACTTATAATAACATTCTCATGTATATAAACATACTCCATATACATCCTTGCATACAAACCAAGTCACTTACCCAGTATAATTATACTCCCTTTGTCCCAAATAAACAAGTATCACAAATAAATTCTTTTCACAATAATTTCACCACATATCACACATATAGCAAATATATGACCATTTTACTATTTAAGGGGAATTAGTAACTTACCTATTTTCGGAAAAAAGTATCGCAGAAATATGTTTTGTTCGGGTAGAAATGACCTACTCAACGCCCTGATCATTTTTATATAATTAGATTTTAAAACAGATAAGTAATTAAAAAGATATAAATTGAAATAGGTTGAACTTACCTTTTTCTCCTACCCTAGGAATGAAACGAGGAATGTTGCAGAACAATGTTAACACAGAGAAAGGAGAGAAGAAGTGATAAGTTATAAGATTTTTTTCCCACTTTTTCAACTTTGGTCACCCAACTTTCGTTTTTAACACTTTAACCCCCTAAACTTATATTTTCACAAAGGACCCTAAAGTTTCAACTTAATTATTTAACTCCTTTAACAATTATTACTACTAAGTAAATAGCACATTTAATCAAGTAAGATGTGCAAGTCATAAAATATGATGCAACACATAAAATGCACACATAATGTCAAATTAAAATCCCCAAAAATATAAAATAAATAGGGACGGTTTTTTGGGGTCGTTACAATCACTCCCCCTTAAAAAAAATTCATCCCGAATTTTAGGATAACTTACCAAACGAATCAAACAACCAAGGATACTTTCTTTCCATTTCATCCCGAAGCTCCCAAGTTGATTCTTCCACATTATGGTTCCTCCACACAACTCTAACAAGAGGAATACTTTTAGTTCTCAATTATCGAATTCTAGAATCAATCACATGAACTGGATGCTCCTCATAGGACATACTTAGTTCAATATCCTCGGGAACCTCAGATAACACATGAGATGGATCATACACATACTTTCGAAGCATCGAAAAATGGACCACATTATGAATCTTGTCAAGAGAAGGAATACAAGCCCGATCTCTAACTCTTCCCCATATCTCAAAAGAACAGATATATTAAGCAAACTCCACGAGAAGTAAAGGTATATCCCACGAATTCTAAGAATCAACTGAACAAGTTCTCAACATGTCTTCAAGAATCTGAATGGTTCTTTCTGACTGACCATCTGTCTGAGGATGAAAACCTGTACTAAATCCCAATTCTGAATTCAAAGCCTTCTGAATTACTTACTAAAATCAAGATGTAAATAAGGAACCCATATCTAATACCATGCTCGTAGGCATCCATGAAATCGAACTATCTTCTGAACAAATAAGTAACAACTGGAATTAGCATTTATACCCTCAAAATAGATAACGTGAGAAAACTTGGTAACCAATCCGCTATCAATCAACATCATTGTTCTCAACTATTCAGGGTAACTCCTTCAATGAAACCTTTCGCAATAGATTCATATCCACTCAAAAATCTCAAAGGCTTGTCACAAACCAACTGATCACTGATATTTTACTTCCAGATTATTCGCAACTCAAGGACTTAGTTGAATGCTTAGAATTTCTCGTGTCAAACAAATCAAATGTAACTCTTCAAATTTATCTCAAAACTCTACATTTACTCGGATTCATAATTAAATTGGTCTTGTGTATCTCTTCAAGTACCCGTAGTTAAATTCCGTTATGCATGTTGGTTCCACTAAGTGTCGACTACATACTCTGCTATAAAAGTAAAGTTCCATCACTAGCAACGAACAAAATCGTGTTGTCTGTCATCGTTCATTCCACTAGAAATTTTCTATAGTTGAAATCATTCAATAGAGTAGAAACTTAAAGCTTTCACAATCGCAAAATCATCACATGTCTCGACTCACAAAAACTCCAAAATGTTAATTCCTCTAACATTCCCCATTTAGTTTTATCAAACATGAACTATAAGTCAAGGAATCCTCTAATATATCTGTCTTTCCTGAATGATATAACATAATACTCTACTTGCATTGTCTCAAGTGTAGCTCTCCTGAAGAAAACGATTACTTCAACTCTCATGGTCGGTAGACACTTCAAATATGGCTCTACAAAAGTCATTTACTAATGCAATGAATGTATAATCGCAATCAACCTCAAGTTATGGTGAGGATAACTTTGTTCATAAGGAATCAATCTTCTCGAAGCATACATAACTGCCATACACTTCTGAATGGATAAACATCTCAATCACTCTTCGAGGCATCACCATGAACAATGAGTTGATTAGATCCACTATAATGGTAAAACTCGACATATCCACTAGAAAATAGTAACACGGTCATACCCTCTTGACAATTGTAATACTAATGAAATCCACTAAGCAATATAAATGCTGAAGTTGTTATTAACCCTTGTTTCAATAATCAAAACTCATTCCACACTTATCAATCCATCGAGAAAGTGTATCTTTCTGTGTCAATTAGTTAACAGTGTAGCTACCTTAGAAATTCATCAATAAATCTCTAACAATATCATGCCAATCCCAACAAGCCACGTACATACTGTTGCTTTCGTAATTAAACGACCAATATCTATGCTTGTATTGAAACTTCCTCAAAATAATATATCCGCTAATTAGAAGACATAATACCTTGATTTCACAACCCGTTGCTTCTCTCAAGCAATCCAATTATGATTACAGATATAATTCAGAATATCCAACAATACCACTGGAACAATTGTTAATTCAAACAATATAACCACAAATTTATGATGCCCATACCTGGTATGAAAAGACGTCTTTGAAATATACCCATCTCCAATTTTTAACTGATAATAATCACTTCAAGTCAAACACTGAATAAACCACTGATCTCTGAAGTTGATAAAATATATCACCCATATAAGATAACAAGTAATGATTTGCTATAGTCATCTGGTTGAGCTCTTAGTATTCAATATACAATCGCAAAGTACCATACCTTTTCATAATAAACAATACTGATGCATCCCACGAAGATATACTAAACGTAATGAATCCCTTGTCAAGAAATATCTCAAGCTGAATCTTCTACTCCTTTAACTCAACCAATGTTATAGGTATATTAAACTAGATATTAGCACTGTAGCATTGTACTATAACAACTCAATATAACCCAATTTTCTCCTCAAGTAACATGTACTACTCAATAAAGAATATATCTGAGATCTCACAAAGAAAGGATCAATCCTCCAATTTAGATGTAGACGTTCCACTACCAACCACGCAAACTAAATACCCGGCACCACCTTCTGATAACAATTTTCAGACTTTAATGCATAAATAACATGAATGCCCAACACATATATCTACCATGCTTAATTAAAGCACACTAACGTATAAAACTCCACCACAATAATATCAAAATCTTGCTATGGCAATATAACTCAACCAGCAAGTAGAACATGCACATAAATTTGCACATCACAAGTGCGCAACACTCTATCAATCACCAAACACTCCCCCTTAGTATAGACACCTCTAACACATAAGGTAGAGACTCAGAAGACAAAGGCAACTGAGAAGAAAAATGCACAGACACATAAGAATGCGAAGAACCAGGGTCTATAAGTGCTCGTGCTCTCAAACTAGACACAGAAATCATACCTCCAATCACATTAGCAGAATCAGAGATATGTTGTTGATTGATCGCAAAATCACAATCCTGTACCTTAAGCTTCCCTGAAGAATCCCTCTTCTGGCCCTGAGAAGACCTGACAACACTTCCCAATGCCTTATTCTTCATTCTTGGACAATCCTTCTGAAAATGACCCAACTGACCACATCTCATACATTTACCTTGCTTCTTCCAACATTTCTCCTCTAAGTGTCCTTCCCTCCAAAAATAACTACATACTCATTTAACTTGACTTCTGATTTTCTGTGGTCCTTGAGAAGATCCTCTAAGTTTCGAAGATGTACCTTGAGATCCTCTATTATCGCCATATTGATGTTATGGTTTTGGCTGTCCTCCTTGTCTTGTCACATCTGAAGCTTCAACCTTGTTTTTACGCTCAACCATGTCGTTAATTGCTTTCATTGCAGTTTCAAACATACCTTGGAACATCATTCGAACCTCTTCTCTAACATTACCCTGCCCTGAAGGCCCAGACTGATCTCCTTCTATCCAAACCATTTCAATAAGTACCTGCATAAAACTCTCAACGTTACCCATTCTCTACACAACTACCCTCCTAGGTCACATAGTCATTCTAGACCATCTATAACCTAGCTCTGGTACCAACTGTCGCACCCCAGACCCGTGGTTCTACTTGGCCCCACGCTCGGGACGAGAGTGGAAGACGTTATAAAACACTTTTAGAAAATTTTTCGAAATATACTTTCATAAAGTTTAACAAAATCCACACTTGAAGTTCAAAGACTTCCACTAACTTTCAAACAAACTTTTCAAACCACTTTCACAAACGAAAGTATTTAGCCCGAAGGCTTACAAACTTTTATACAAATGAACATTCACCGACATTATCCAAAATATAGGTGTTACAAGATGATGAAGTCAAGGAAACTCTACCCAAAAGGTTATACATCTATGTAATGTAACCCTGACAAAACTATTATCCCAAACTCTTACCACCACGACGTCCTCCCGTGCAATTATCCTATTCCCTGGACTCGCCTTTATCTAAAACAGTAAACAAATAAGGGGTGAGAATGAATCTCAGTAAGCTACTAAAATGCAACTACGTTACATGCTGATATGATAATCATAAAGAAACTATATCAACAAATAATCATATAGCATATAACACATAACATGAGAGGCTCCCTATCGCCAACAGTCCCATACCAGTTGGAAATAATGACCAATTCATCAGGCAGCACATAAGGCTAAATTATACACTCATACATGGATACTGAGCCAAGGTTCTCGAATCAAACATATAACCATCAGAGAAAACCATCTGAGCAGCATAAATAGCTGAAGCCGGGATCTCGAAAACTAAACCAAAACCAATAGAACCAAAGTAACCAGAGAGAGAAATATGGCACAAAGGCATAACCTAAATGCTCACTCGAGGGAGCTAGTTCATCCCATCCAAGGCCAATCTGGACTGGGGGTTAAAAATGGGAAACCAATGGTAGAAGCCTTACAATCGTGTGCCATTATAATCCCTACCACTGCCCGACTCCACAACACAAGACCAGCTGGACTTTAACACTAGCATAGTAATTAATACTTGCTTAAACAATAGCCAAACACAATAATTCCAAGTAGGGAACCAAGCCAAACACATCACAAAGATGAACCAATCCAAACCACATCAAAAGATGTTCAACTATATCCAATTAACATTTAGTCAAATTCCACAACACATATGTTCACAAAAGAACCAATTTCAAACACTAGGGTGTTCCACAACAACCCTCTAAGTACTCTAGGATATCACCTAAGACCTAGACCAAGATTGAACTTTAAATCACTTGAAATGGAACAACTTAACTTTTCAGCATTTATGGGCGGTCACCCAAAACCAGACTCAAAATTCCCAAATTTCTCCTGCAAGCCAAATTCATCGGTCCCAAGTGTAGGAGTATAACTTACTAACACTTATACTATTACCAGGAGTATAACAACCATCCCAAAACATTACTTTCAATTTTATTTCATTCTTTTTACCGTCCCACAAATAATAGAATAATTTTCTTTTATTCTATTTAAATATTTTACCGTCCCAAAAGTATAAGTATAATTTTTCTAATATACTTGTATACTCATTTAGGGATACTTTCATTCATTTACCCATCCCATGAATAATAGTATAAATTTTATAATATACTTATTTAACATTTAACTCAAGTTAATATTTTACCGTCCCATGAGTAGGAGTATACTTTCAAACACTTATACTAACATTCTCAGGTATATAAACATACTCCATATACATCCTTGCATAAAAACCAAGTCACTTACCCAGTATAATTATACTCCCTATGTCCTAAATAAACAAGTATCACAAATAAATTATTTTCACAACAATTTCACCACATATCACACATATAGCAAATATATGACCATTTTACTATTTAAAGGGAATTAGTAACTTACCTATTTCCGGAAAAAGTATCGCAGAAATATGTTTTGTTCGGGTAGAAATGACCTACTCAACGCCCTGATCATTTTTATATAATTAAATTTTAAAACGGATAAGTAATTAAAAAGATATAAATCGAAATAGGTTGAACTTACCTTTTTCTCATACCCTAGGAATGAAACGAGGAATGTTGCAGAACAATGTTGACACAGAGAAAGGAGAGAAGAAGTGATAAGTTATAAGATTTTTTCCCACTTTTTCAACTTTGGTCACCCAACTTTCGTTTTGAACACTTTAACCCCCTAAACTTATATTTTCACAAAGGACCCTAAAGTTTCAACTTAATCATTTAACTCCTTTGACCATTATTACTACTAATTAAGTAAATAGCATATTTAATAAAGTAAGATGTGTAAGTCATAAAATATGATCCAACACATAAAATGCACACATAATGTCAAATTAAAATCCCCAAAAATATAAAATAAATAGGGACGGGTTTTTTGGGGTCGTTACAGAAGCCCACCCCCAAGCCGACTGAAGCTCCCTCGAAAATTCCGAACCCATGTATGAGACTGGACGAAACACCCCACTCCTCGGAAAAGGACTATCTACTGACGACCAAATTGTCTCAGAACCCGTTCCGGCTGGTAAAAGGAAGAATCTCTGAGACAGGGAAGGACCACATGCTAGAAACCCAAAGTCCATTCCACAAAGGAATGGAGTCCCCAAGAAAGAGAACACCACTCAATATCAGCCGATGATCGAGATGCAAAGAATTTCTTCCAGCCATCCTCAAACAAATCTCGAATCAGCAGCTTCCTCCTATGAATGGCAAAAGGAGAAAGATCACCATCCGGAGAATAAATCCTGAAATGCTCCCGAAGCCATATAGTCAAGAGTAAGGGGCTTCCCCGTCGCATTCCGCCTCCAGACCATGCAAGGTTTCCCCCACTATAAGAGGGATTATGCTAAACTGCTGCCCCTTTGCCTACAAAACAATCTCAGCCAGCTGTGTATCCGCAGTACCGAGTGGCATCAGGAACAAAACCTCGTTGAAAAGGAAAACGGCTAAGGCGTTCCTCTTAAAATACTGTACATCTGTATCCTCCGAATACAGACTGAAAAAATCGGCAACTCAGTTATGTTGACCACGATACAGTGCAACATTCCCTTCACATCACCAATAGGGAGATTCAGCAAATCGGACCAAGAATCGATAACGCCCCGATGATACTTGGGGACGGTAATTTGACCCGCCAGTGGCATGCCAAGAATGGCACCAAAATCATCAACAGTCATCACCATTTCATTCACCAAAAAATTAAAAGTGTGACTGTCACGATCCTAAAAAGCAGCAGCGGCCTTCAACAGGTCCCAATCCGGCTTCAAATTCCGTAGCGTGAAAAGAATGCGGAGTCCAAAATCCTTGACAAAGGCATTCTTGGGATGAGTCTTGAACGATTGCAAAAAGGTCGATAAGTCCTTCTCGTAGTCAACGATGGCTTTGGCATCAAGGGTGAAAAGGTTTGAAGCCATAGAAAATATGGATTATAAGCAAAATCAAGCAAGACAAAGGTGTTCAAGAATGGCAGAAAATAGCTGTAGGAGAAATGGTCTCGAGCAGAGACTGATATTATAGCTGTTGGAGAATCCTGTTCAGAAAAGAAATGGGTTGTAAATCAGTAACCTAGACGCGGGTGCCCCCGCCCTTGGTACCGAGACGTGCGCGCATCCTGCGTACAAAGCCAGAGGCGCGCGCCTTTGACAGACGGATAGAACAGAACAAACCCTTGTCAGTTCAGAAGCAGCCCAGGCATCTCAACGCCTTCAAACCTACAGTAAGTTCAAAACTCCGCAACGGACATCATTAATCCGACTGTTACAAAAGCTATTCAGGCAAGGCCGACCTCGGAATTATCTCAAAAAGGGAAAATTCAGGGTCCGCAGTCAACTGTGCCCATGTCTCACAAAGGTCAATAGCAAGTACGGCTCCAAACAGAATAGAAAATACGGCTCCAAACAGCATACAACAGGTGCGGCTGTAAACAACATTCAGCAAGTGCGGCTCTAAAACAGCAATTTGGTCCATGGTGAACCACTGAAATCACCCCCTCTTCATCAGTTCCAGTCTGCTCAACAGACTCTAAATCAACAAATGGGATTCGCTAAATGGATTTCAGCTTCAGTCCGCTCAACGAACTCTAAATTGGAAAACGGATTCGCTGAACGGATTCAGCCAGTCTGCTCAACAGACTATAAAATGGGCACAACGGGTACGATATACTAGACTCAGCCTAGGTCCGGTCATCGGACTCTAAACGAGCAAACGACAGGTTCACCAAACGGATTCAGCTCAACTCAAGTCTGCCAACCAGACTCTAAATCAGCAAACGGGATTCACTAAACGGATTCCAGCTTCAGTCCGCTCAACGGACTCTAAATGGGCACAACGGTTCCTCTAAACGGCTCCATCCTCAGTCTGCTAACCAGACTTTAAACCTTGGCCACAGTGGGCCGTCTCACATCACCGTACCTCTTCCTTCAGCAAAGGCCGCTCACACAGGGAGCGCACCCCTATCTTTGTAATTTTAAATTCTTGCTTTTATGGAGTCTTTGCTTTTTCTTGGTGATGTCCTTGGTGGATGTCTTTCTTTCATCGGCTCATTTTGCTTCGCAATCCATGCCGCCGAGGGGCTCTGTAGACACCCCGCCTTGGACCGCTCACCCCGATTGCACATTTGATTTTGTGTTTCTTCTTATTTTAAGTGTTTTTCGTTAGTTTCTGTTACTTCTGTTAAGTTCCCGACAGACTCCGTTAAGTCCTGGGACTAAACTGGATAACAGTTCTAACTTTCCAGTCCATTATGTCAAAATTGTCTTTTCAGAGTCGCGTGCCTCCGCCTCCATAGGCCTTCCACCCCAAAGGCCGGAGGCGCGCTCTTCTGGGCGTCAATTACAGATTCTCACCAAGAATCCCTCCCTTGCTCAATTTACAGGATTTTGCCCGGGAATTCCCCCTTTGTGACTCTGTTTGGCACAAAAAACATCCTCTTTTCAACAATAAAAACCCCTCTTCTTCACCATTTTAGAAGGGAGGAAGTTATAGAACTCTTTTGACACTCTTTTTAGCACAAGAAAACTATACCAAAAACTCAAGGCATTTTCAAGAATTTTCTCCAAAGAAGCTCTTGAAGTTCTTGAAGTCTAGGTATTTTTTACATCTCTCTTTTCTCTCTATTTCTCTCATCTCTACTTCTTTCATCAAAGAGTACAATCACCCAAACCATTTTGGGACATGACACCAAAGACCACTTCACTACATTGAAGTTGGCCAAGGTGTTATCTCCCTATATTCAACCCCTTTTTTAACCCATTAAATCTCATTTTTATAGTATAGGAAGAACACATTTTTTATCATGTAGATTATGAACAAGCAATACCAACGTTAGTTGGGCAAAATGGGTGTTTAAGTACTTCCCATTTCGTAACCTAACCCCCGAACCTCAATACAAGAATCTCTGGTTTTCGTAATAAAACTTAGGCTAATTATTAGGTTTTTCTTATGTTCCTCTAAAACATAGGTGGCGACTCTAAACTCTAAAACCAAATAGACATCCTAGGATAATCCGCCCGCTCCTAGCCTAAGGCACGTAGGTTGCCCTCCTCGGGGTATCTACAGTGGCGACTACGCTGGGGACGTTTGAGGGTTAAACTTGTGTTTTGTTCATAATCTACAGTTTATGGCCATTCTGGTTCCTGATGGTAGGAAGCGTGCGCCTCTGGCCTTCTTGGCCTAAGACGCGCGTGTCTCACATCAGTAGCTAGAATCGCCTGCCTCCTATGTGTTCTTCCTATTCTTTCTTTTATGTGCTAATCACTTCTGCAGGGGTTCCAAAATTTGTTCAGGACCAGGGCAATCCCCTGAGTCCAAAGTGTCTGACAGGTTTACCCAGAAGCGGGTGCCTCTCAGTTACTATGCACAATGCGCGCGCTTCCCGTTGCACAGGCCAAAGGCGCGCGCTTCTGGGCAGTTTTTCCAGAACATGAACTGATTCCTAGAACTGGACAGAATGATGGGGTGTGGGAACAGTTGCCTGCTTCAGGACTGATTTAGACCCCTTTAACTGTTTTTATATGCTCTTTTTATCGGTCACACGGGTGATTCGAAAGTTGTAAATATGTGCTTATTTGCTTTTCTTTTCTTTTGATTTTTTTTTTGTCATATTTGTTGGGCCCCACACTACGTGCACTAAGCTCCTATGAATTGCTCACTATCGAGTCGTACAAGTTCATGACCCCAAACCTGTCGAGGCCTGTCCTAGGAAGTTTCAAGCTCCACCCAACCTTGACTCTTCTTAAGCGGTAAACCTCAGCCCGTGGCGTAGTTCAAGACTACATGCCAGGGGTGACCTTTAAGCCTCTCGTTAGCCGAACACAAGCCAACACATTCTAGTTAGGGTCTAATACTCCGTGACTAAGTCGGTTTTCATGTGCCGAGATTTCCCTAAACTAATGTCTTCAAATCATACATGTCGTTTCCAAGAGAAACAAGTGGTTATCATGGGCAAAATAAAATCCGTCCCCGCATGTATGCTTTACTACATTAATTTAGTTTGATCCCATCATGTGTAGGATTCACAAGCGTGGTGGAATTCGATGAGTATATGGGACCGCGAGAAGGTCTAGATACTAGTATGACGATTCCTCTATTTTCTTAGAAAACCCAAAAGGGACCCCGTCCCTCCGACTTATTAAAAAAAAGAGTCATTTTTCTTTATGTGGTTCGAGTCGTGTGCCCATTGTGTGTTAAAGCCTCTTCATGGACCGAAAGTGTTACTCAAGACTGACAAGGGCCTCTTCTTCAATCTAGGTCCGAATGGTACTTACCGCATCTACCGAGACTCAGTAAACCGGCTAGTTCGTGAATTGATCACTCCGACAACTCCAACAGCATCAATGGCCAGTCCTCTTGCAAACGACTCCAACTCCAACAACACCATGTCCCTCGAGCAACTTTCCGCTCTGGTCCAAACTCTTCAAGAGCAAGTCTCCACCCTCAACAAGGAGGCTCAGAACAAGGATGACTTTTGGCAAGCTCACCTAGAAAATCAAAGGGGGGGCTCACGAAGCCGAGATGGACCAAATGAAATCCAAACTCCTCAATCTTTCCAAAGGCAAAGACAAGGATCACTCCGAGGAATCCGAGTGGACCAAAGGCTTGTTTGAAATCCCATATGTTAGTACCTGCACTAAGAAAATGGGGGGAACCTAGCACCGAGAGCAATGATCACAAGATGGTCGACTCAATCATGGCATACATCAACCAACGCTTTAATGGGCTCAACTTGGGAAAAGGCTCTGACACAAGCCTTTATCAGTCATCAATTCTCATGAGCATAATGACCACTCTCCACGACAAGTTCAAAATGCCCGATATCAGCAAGTTCAAGGGTAACTCTTTCCCTATGTCCCACATTGAAACTTACATATGGGCTATGGTTCCAAAGAAAGTCTCTCTAAAGGTGATGGCATAATGTTTCCCTCTTACTCTCGAGGGGGACACAAAAGATATGTAAGTTTCCCACTCACCATCCATCTTGATTGGGATGCCGCCATGCTTGCCTTCAAGTTTCAATATCAAAAGAGAGAGACCCAACACAAAAGAGCAAATGGATATCTTCCTAAAATGTTTGAAGATTGATCTCCGCACCCACCTATGTGGGGCTTGCTACTCGGACTTTTCTCAAATGTATGAGGTGGGGGTCCGAATGGATGATTTGCTCAAGGAGATCAAGAAAATCACTCCTAGATTCCGCTACAAAGCCGCCTCTAACCCAACAAAAGAGGCCTCTGTCAATGCCGTCACTACCGACAAGGGGAACTACAAGAAATTCCTACTACCCAAAGGAAAGAAATTCCAAAGTGACCGTGTATACACTCCTCTCCAAGGTATGACTTTAGCCGAGGCTTTCGAGGCCCTCAAGGACAAAGGGCAAGTTACTCCTCTACAAGGTTACAATCCCAAAATAATTACCGCCAACCATGCTCATTACAAGTGGTGCGACTACCATCAACATAGTGGCCATGTTACCGATGAATGTTTTAGCCTCTGCAACATCGTTCAAGACCTCATCGACAAGAAGGAGTTCATAATTCCTAGTGAGGGTGGTCCATATAATAGAGCTAGGTGAAATTGGGGGGACCACTCATTCAATTCCTATTGTGAATGAGGGATCTAATGATATGTTTGAATTTGATAATTCTTGTTACTTTGTGAATTATGATGAGATAATAAGGGACGTCTTAGAGAATACGAAAAAGAAGCAAAACGGGAGTGTCAACATGCTAACTCGATCCGACAGGGTCATAGCAAGCAATCCCATCACTTCTGCAGCAAGCACCTCTTCTTCAAGATTGCAAACTTGCGACACGTCCTTTATTAGTTCAAATCAAGAAGACCCAAGCAAACATATCCATTTGGGACCTCATCGCATCTTCAAAGAAGCACCTTGACCTCGTCATCAGCAATCTCGACTACACATCAGTCTCTCCTGACACAACTCCCAAAGACTTTACTGCTATGATAGGCCACATACAATTTGGCAATGTCATCACATTCTCCGACATGGATCTTCCACCATTGGGGTCCGATCACAATGAGGCAATCTATCTTAAAGTAAGGGCAAGAGGGAGACATATTTCAAGAGTTCTGGTTGACGGTGGTTCCGCACTCAACTTAATGCCTAGCCGAATCATTGGCATACTGGGGCTTAAAAATTTAGATTTACAGCCCTCTAGTCAAGTAATCTGATGTTACGGCAGCACTGCTCGCACAGTCATGGGCATGATAGAAGTGGGCATTGAATTTGGGAGCATAGTTATGTCCGTCCCATTTCAAGTACTTGATGTCCCCTCTTTATTCAACTTTCTCTTCGGCCGACCATGGATACATATCTCTAATGCCATCCCTTCCACTCTCCACCAATGTGTCAAGTTCTAAAATGGAGATGAAATAGTGACTGTCATGGCCGAAAATGTCACTGTCCACAAAAATGGGGGACAACCCGTCCACCAAGTTTAGCATGGGTTAGAAGATTCTACTCTATCCGGCGTCTCAATCAACGCCATTGACAAAGAAGGGGGAAATGGGATATGGACCCTCAGCAATCACAAGGTCCTCCGCATGATGAGAAAATGAACAACTTCCCTGGTTTAGGCCTAGGGAAGTACCAGCAAAGAAGAAAGAAGCCCGTGGAGGTCCCTTTTATCACAAAAAAGTTTGGGTTGGGGTATGAGCCTTTCGAGGATGACATAAGATACGAGTAAGCTGTCAAAAACGAGAAGGCCCGAGCTCGCAAAGAAGGCCGTCGCTATGAAATCCCCAATTTGAGGCCCTACCGCAAGACATTAAATGGTTACTTTGTCCACCAAGGGGAATATGTCCCATACATAATCTTTCCCGAACCATGGGTCAACACCAAAGGCATCAGAAAGCCCAGTCTCGAAGTCTTTTCCGATTGTGAAATTCAGAAGCGTGAAGATGAACCTACTCCAATGTCACCCCGAGAATGGTGGGGGAAGAAAGTAGTTATCGAGACTGAGACAGAGATCACTGTGGGTGAAGAATTGACTGATCTAGCCTCCATGTTTAAGGAACTTTACATAATGGACGAATGCCAAGTCAATGCCATCTCCGACAACACCGACATGGGAAACGATCCTATTAGCGAGATCAAGCCGAATTTTGATCCAATCAGCAAATGAACAAAGGGGCCCATAGTGTCCAAGGAATTCTTGATCGAGAAAATGGGTTGTATTCCCCGCAAGGCAATGAAATAAGACTTATTGATCTTCACTTTCGAGTCCGAGAGTACTTTCGACACCCTTACAATCATCAACCCCTTGGTATCTCGGCATCAAAAGTCTTTTGAAGCCCCATAATCGACAAATCTCTTGGGGCTAGACATCACGCTTCGTTGGGCACAACAGCGACAACAGAATTCAAGAGAGACGAGCCGGACTTCGACTGAACATGACTTAATCTTGGGTTGGCTTTACAAACACACAATGGTTGAAATTGTTCAACCACGAACTAAAATAAAAATCTTTTTCTCACATGTGTATATATCCCTTCTACTTTAAAAAAAGGGGTAATGACAATTTAGGGTCCAAAGTTTAGGGGGTGTGTGCCAATAGGGGTCTGATGAATCAATTTTGTCAATTTAGGGTCCAAAGTTGACAACGTTAGTCAATTAAGGGTTTTTGGACTAAATTGTAAAGAAAATCCAGTTAAGTAACAGAAGCACTTAACTGAAGTTTGTTTTGGATGTTCGTCTATGCTTTGTGTCATTTCACACATCCCTTATACAGTAGAACCTAAATTGTCATTTATTCTTATTATTATTTTTTCGAATAATTTTAATTAATTTTGAAAATACTAATAAATCAAAAAAGAAAATAAAAATTAAAGTGTTTTTTTTTTTTTTTTGGAAACAGAAAAAATGAAGTTATAAACAAGGAAAATTATTATTAAATTTAAAAATAATTTTATGAAAAAATTAAATAATTAGAATACTAATATTAATAATTAACAATACTAACCACCACCACAAAAAATAAAAATAAAAATGCCCGCTCTTCTTTTTTAAAAAAATTAAGTGTTTTTTTTAATATAATTTTTTACACTTTTTTCTTTTTAAATATTATACATTTTATTTTATAGTGATTCTAAATGAAAAACAAACATTTTATTTCTTGAAAAAGTATTTTAATAACGTTTTAATTATTAGTTAATTTAATATAAGAAAATAAAATTTAATATTTCAAAAAAATTATTATTAATTTTCTTTGTCTGAAATGACGATATAACCATCCAAATATTCAAAACAAACTCCAGTTAAGTCCACGTGCAAAACACGTTTGACTTAACTGGATTCTGTTAACAGAATCGTTAAAAAACCCTAACCTGCACAACTTTTGCAACTTTGGACCCTAAATTGACAAAATTGATACATCAGATCCCTATTGGCACACACCCCCTAAACTTTGGACCCTAAATTGTCATTTCCCCTTAAAAAAATAATTTATTTTCTTGTAAATAAACTTTCTTTCCCTTCGTACTTGCCTACAAAGTATGTGCTTTATTTTGCTTTGCTCTTAGCTTCTTCCCCATCATTCACCTTTACCCTTGAACTACGCTGGTCTGATTCCCTTCAAGGGATACGTAGGCAACCTTTGGCACGACCAACCCATCATCAAGAATGACTGTCATCCATCAAAAGCAAAGGCAACTCATCAATATCCAAAGCATAGACATTCTTCATCAAATCCATAACATCTGAAACCATCCCAAATCAAGCGTCCATAGTAAGTGAAGGTATGAATACATCCAAAGCTCCTTTAAATTCACATCGCACCACAAGCACCATTTCTCTCATATATCTGCAAAGCACATAAAGGTACAACAGTTAAAGGAGTATAAGTCCATGAGCACAGCTACAACCCTCCTCAACAAGATAAGTTCGCTAATCAGAATATAAGCGAGCATAACGAGTCTACCAGATCGGGTTCAGCTCAAGAAAAGTCTGTTAATCGGACACTAAGCGAGCATGACGAGTCCGTCACATCGGATTCAGCTCAAGATAAGTCTGGTAATCAGACTCTAAGCGAGCATGATGAGTCCGCAACATCGGATTCAACTCAAGATAAGTCCGCTAATCGGACTCTAAGCGAGCATGACGAGTCTGCCACATTGGAATCAGCTTAAGAAAAGTCCGATAATCGGACTCTAAGAGCATGACGAGTCTGCCACATCAGATGCAGCTCAAGAAAAGTACGCTAATCGAACTCTAAGCAAGCATGACGAGTCTGCCACATCGGATTCAGCTCAAGATAAGTCCGCTAATCAGACTCTAAGCGAGCATGACGAGTCCGCCACATCGGATTCAGCTCAAGATAAGTCTGCTAATTGGAATCTAAACATTTTTCACGGTGAGCCGTCTAATATCACCACCACTTTATCAACAATACTCCAAAGAAGCCCACACAGGAGGCGCATCTCTATCTCATGTTATTTCAAACTTCCTGCGTTATTTGAGTCTTTATTTTTTCTGTCGATGTCCTCGGCGGATGTCTTTCTTTCATCGACGCGTTTTGCTTTGCAATCCACGTCACCGAGGGGCTCTATAGACACCCCGCCTTGGACCTCTCACCCCTATTTCATGCATAGTATTTTTATTCAACTTGTTTTTGTTAATTTCTGTTACTTTGGTTAAGTTCCTAACTGATTCTGTTAGTTTTGGACTAAACTGCATAACAAAGTTAACTTTTAGGGTCTTTTCTGTCATTCTATTGTTTTCACCCTTGGGCGCCTCCGGCAAAGCCTACGGGATGCGCGCGCTTCTCGCTGCCTAAGAGGGACCCGCGCGCCTCCTAACCTGGCAGTGGCGGATCGCACCAAGTTTTCCTTCATTTTCTGACTTGAAAACCATCTTTTTACCACATGTTTTCTAGCATTAAACCCCTTTTATTTTATAACTCTCAAATCTCTTATTCTAGTCTTTTCCATAAAAACAAAATATTTCATCTTTATTATTTTATTTTCTCTTTATTATTTTATTTTCCTATTGGTCTAAAGACCATCTTTTCCTCCCTTCTCCACCTATATAAACCCCCACCCCCATTCTACCTTAGGCTCCGTTTGTTTGGGGGGAATTATTTTCTGAAAAATATTTTCCGGAAAATGAAAATGTTTTCCGGAAAATGACATAAACATGTTTTTGGTTGTTTGGTAAATCTAAGGAAAATATTTTCCGGAAAATATTTTCATATGAGTAAAACATAATTTAATATGAGATAAAAATATTATGAGAAAAAATTTGAATGGAGGTGGGATGGGTGGTGTTAGGGAGGGGGTAGGGGACGTGGGGGTGGGGGAGGTGTTCAAAAATAAATTTAATGTGTGTGAAAAGAAAGTTTCTCTTTTGGGGGTGGGTGGATGGTGGCTAGGGTGGGGGTAGAGGTGGCTGGGTGAGTGGGTGGTGGGGGTAGTAGGAGTGGGGAAGGTGTTCAAAAATAATTTTAATATGAGTGAAAATAATAATAATAATATATATATATATATATATATATATATATATATATATATATATATATAGGAAGGTGCTCAAATGAGAACCAAAATATCGTGAGAACCGTGAGAACCAATCATAACCATTAGATTAGAAAAAAAATCAAGGGTCCATATGTTAGATACAATTGATACACTTAGTTACATTACAAAAAATTCGATATTACACTTGGATACAATAGGTTAATAAGTATTGTATCTAAGTGTTGCACTTGGATACACTATGTTAAAAACTAATGTATCCAATTGTTTTTCGAAAAATTAACTAATGTATCCAAGTGTATCCAATGTATCTAACATCTGGACCCTTGATTTTTTTTCTAATCTAATGGTTATGATTGGTTCTCACGGTTCTCATATAAAATGGTTCTCACACTAGCGCGACCCTATATATATGTGTATATATATATATATGTATATATATATATATATATGTATATGTATATATATGTATATATATATATATATTTTGGGGGGGGGGGAGAGGTTGAGGTGGGTTGGTGGGGGTGGGATGGGTGGTGTGGGAAAAGGGGTAGGCGGAGGTGGAGGAGTGTTCAAAAATAATGTTGTATCATCATTATTTTCCGGAAAATGTTTATCAAACACCGAAAAATGCGGAAAATGTTCTCCGGAAAACAAACGGAGTCTTAGAAAGGGACCTCAACTTCTCCTCTCTACAAAAAGTCTACACACGTTCTTGCACACCATTTTCTCTACAAAACACACCATCTTCAAGTCAAAGTTTGAAGCTCTCTTTTTTCTTCTCGAAGTAAGGTGCAACTTTCTTCTCTTTTATTTACATGTTTTCTTGAATGTATACAATCCCAACAAATGGGACATAACCAAATGATCACTTCATTACATTGAAGGTGGTTAAAGGTTATCTCCCTACATTTTAATTTCCTTTAATTTCCCATTTATGTCTTAATGTGATAGTTAGCATAAATTGTTATATAAAAGAATCAACATTTTTATTCTCTTTTAATTCCCCATTTTCTCATGATGTAATTGTTAGCACAAGTTTATATTAATAAAAGAAGGACATTTTTAGCATAGAACACCTTTAGTAGCAAGATCGGCTTTAGCCGGGCGGAGTGGGTGTTTAAGTACTTCCCACTCCGTAACCTAACCCCCAAACCCGTCTCTTCCTGAATCTCTGGTTTTTCGTAACAAACATTATGCTATTTCTTAGGTTTTTCTTATGTTCCTCCAAAACATAGGTGGCGAATCTAATCTCTAAAACCAAATAGACATCATAGGATAATTCACCTCTCTAGACAAGTTGTGGTTTTTCCGGGGTAGCTATACTTGATCACTAAGCATCACCCTTGGAACTCCATACCTGCTGAAAATACAATCACAAACAAACTTTCAAACAACATTAGCATCATTAGTGCGGATTGGAATTGCTTCCACTTTGACACATAATCGACTTCCACAAGAATGTAAAGATAACCATGGGGAGGGGGAAAAGGGCCCATAAAATCAATGCCCCACACATAAAAAATGTCAACAATTAAATTATTTTGAAGGGGCATCTCATCTCTTTTTACTATACTACCGGACCTTTAACATCTATGACACCTGATGCAAAACTCATAAGCATCTTTGAATAAAAAGGTCCAATAGAGACCCGATTGAAGCACTTTCCTTGCGGTCTTTTGCCCACTAAAATATCCCCCGCATTGAAGTTCATGGAAAAACCACAACACACTACCTTGCTCATGCTCCGTAATACATCTCCTAATAATCTTGTCCGGGCATACTTTCCAAAGATAAGGGTCATTCTAAATATAATGCTTCACATCCGATCTAAACTTTCATTTTTTATCGTAAGTGAAGTGTGGTGGCATCAAATTAGTAACAAGATAGTTTACAAAATCCGCACACCATGGATCTTGAACATGAAGAGCAAAGAGTTGCTCATCCAGAAAATTTTCATTAACCAGAATTGCACCATCAATTACACTAGTGAAAGTGAATTCCTCGAGCCTAAATAAGTGGTCTGCCACCACATTTTCGGTCCCATTTTTATCCTTAATTTTTATGTCAAACTCCTGCAGTAGGAGCATCCACCTAAGAAGTCTAGGTTTAGCATCTTTTTTATTCAACAAATATTTCAAAGCAGCATGATCAGAGTAGACAATCACCCTGGATCTAAGCAAGTAAGGACGATTTTTTTCTAAAGCAAATACCACCACTAAAAATTCATTTTCAGTAGTGGTGTAGTTAAGTTGAGCATCATTCAAAGTTCTACCCGCATAATGAATCACATGAGGTAGCTTGTCTACTCGTGGCCCCAACACATCTCCAATTGCAAAATCAGAAGCATCTCACATGATCTCAAAGGGTAGATACCAATTGGAGCTAGAAATAATAGGGGCACACGTCAACTTCTTCTTCAATAAATTGAAGGTTTCCAAGCATTCTTGGTCAAAGATGAACTCGGTATCCTTAGCTAGTAGGTTACATAAAGGCTTGCAAAATTTTGAAAAATCTTTTATGAAACGCCTATAGAAACCCGCATGGCCCAAAAAACTCCGTACACCTTTAACCGAAACAGGGGGAGGTAATTTAGAAATCACATCAATTTTTGATTTTCCACCACAATCCCCTTACTAGACATTAAATGCCCTAGCACAATACCATGTCTCATGAGAAAATAACATTTTTCCCAACTAAGGGTCAAATTTTTCTCACAACAACGTTTTAAAACCATTGTCAAATTCTCGAGGCATCCATCACAATAATCACCAAACACAGAGAAGTCATCCATGAAGACTTCAACATACCTCTCAATCAAATCAGAGAATATGGAGGTCATACACCTTTGAAAGGTCGCCAATGCATTACATAGCCCAAAGCTCCTAAAAGCAAATATGCCAAAGGGACAAGTGAAAGTGATATTGGCTTCGTCCTCTGGTGGTGCAATGGGAATTCGGTTATATCCTGAGAAACCATCCAAGAAACAATAATAAGAATGTCCCGCTAACTTCTCTAGGATTTGGTCAATAAAGGGCAAGGGGAAGTGATCTTTCTTTGTTGCAGCATTCAGCTTGTGCAAATCTATGCACATCCTAAGGCCAGTCAGTCACTTTCTTAGTATGCACTTCCTCACCTTTTTCATTAGTAACCACTATGATACCGAACCTTTTAGGAACAAATTGGACCGGGCTCACATACTCACTATCAGTAGTGGTATAAATGATACCAGCATCTAACAACTTAAGAACCTCTTGTTCTAAGGTCAAATCAGAGGCAATTGTAGATACCCCGGGAGGGCCCACCGCTTGGCTAGGGCGGCGGAAAGATCCTAGGATGTCTAACTTGTTTTAGATTTGTAGAGTCGCCCCCTATGTTTTAGAGGAACATAAGAAAAACATAATATTTATAGCCTAAGTTTGATTACGAAAACAGAGATTCTTGTTATGAGGTTTGGGGGTTAGGTTACGAGATGGGAAGTACTTAAACACCCATCTCGCCCGACTAATGTCGGTCTTGCTTGATCAAAGTCTACATAAGTGATAAAATGTTCTTCTTGTTCTTGATGATAAAATGGGGTTTTTAAAAGGAGTTTTGGAATGTAGGGAGATGACTCTGTGACTAGCTTTAATGAAGTGAAGTAGTCTTTGGTGTCATGTCCCAAAAATGTTTGGGTGATTGCACTTTTGATTAAAGTAAAATAGGGAGAGGAGAGAAAAGAATAGTCTTTTACCTATACTTCAAAAGACTTCAAAGACTTCTTCAAGAGGTTCTTGGGAAATATCTTGTAAGTATTTGTGTAGAGTTTTTGCTTAGTGATTAAAATCTTCCCCCTTTTCAATGGTGAATTAGAGGGGTTTATATAGGTAAAAGAAGTGTGTTTTTGGTTCCAAAACCAAGTCACAAAGATCAGTTTCCTGGGCAAATCCTGTTAAAAGGAGCAAGTGAGAGATTCTTGGACAGAAATCTGTAACTGATGCCCAGGTGCGCGCGCCTCCTGCCTTGGTGGCGGGATGCGCGCGCCTCTGACCCCAAAGGGTGAAAGCACGCGCCTTAGAGATGGCAAAAATGACAGAATGGACTAGAATGTCAGCACTGTTATTCAGTTTGGTCCTTGAACATAACGAAATCAGTCAGGAACTTAACGAAAGTAACGGAAACTAACGAAAACACATAAAAAAGGGAGAAACACGAGATCAAATGTGCAATTAGGGTGAGCGGTCTAAGGCGGGGTGTCTACAGAGCCCCTCGGTGATGTGGATTGCAAAGCAAAACGCATCGACAAAACAATAAAACATCCGCCGAGGACATCACCAGGAAAAAAGAAAAGACTCGATGAAAACAAGAATCTTAAAATTACGAGAGATAGGAGTGCGCTCCTGGTGTATGAGACTTTTGCTGATAGTAGGGGTGCGGTGATAGAAATCGGCCCACAGTGGCCAAAATTTAGAGTCCGTATAGAGGACTTGGAGGGACTCGGGAGTCTGCCTGCCGATGTAGAGGGACTCGAAAGTCTGCCTGCTGATGTAGAGGGACTCTAAAGTTTGCCTGCTGATATACAGGGATTCAAAAGTCTGCCTGCTGATGTAGAGGGACTCGAAAGTCTGCTTGCTGGTGAGTGTGCATTTGTTGAGTAGACTTTGCTGATGAGGTGGTGATTTCAGTGGTTCACCGCGGACCAAATTTGCTTTTTTGAAGCTGTATTTTGTTGTACGCTGTCTGGAGTAGCGTTTGCATTTGACTTTTGTGGGGTGCAGGTACAGTTGGCTACAGACCACTTATTCTATATTCTCTTTTGAGAGGAAAAGCCGAGATCAACCTTGACTTTTGTAACCTAGAGAGAGAGAGAGACAGCCTAATTTTAGTAGGAGTTTCTATCTTATTTAAATTTAGACATGCCTTAGGGGCGGACCAAATCATTGTATGCCAAACTGTGTGTTCGAGGGCAGAGATTGTTGTGGCTTTGATGAAGAATATTGATCTTGAATGCTTTTGGGAATGCTTGAGCTCCCTTCTTGTGTGACTTCCTTCTTTGACAAGGGCCTTTTGAGGCATTTCTGAAATGGGGCACGGGCGCCTCGGCTGGTGACTTTGAGACGCGCGTACATCCTAAGTGGCTGACGGGAGGCACGTGCTTCTGGGGAGCGAGTTTCGGGGCTTGACATTTACTGGCCAAAAGATCCTCAACAGCTATAATATCAGCCTCAGTTCGAACACATTCTTCCAACAGCTCTTTTCTGCCATTTTGGAATACTCTTTTCTTGCTTAACTTTGCTTGAAATCCACACTTTCTATGGCCTTCAATTCTTTTGTTCTTGGTACCAAGGTTATCGGTGAGTATGAGAAGGATTTATCAAACTTTGTTTACTCTTTCAAGACCCACCCCAAGAAGGCTTTTGTGAAGGATTTTGGGTTCCGAATTCTTTTCACGCTTCGGACCTTAAAGCCGGATTGGGACTTCTTGAAGGCTGCTGCAGCCTTTTGGGATTGTGACAGTCATACTTTTAACTTTTCAGCGAATGAAATGGTACCGACCGTTGATGATTTTGGTGCCATTCTCGGTATGCCTTTGGCGGGTCATATTGCCGTCCCCAAATACCATAGAGGTGTGATCGATTCTTTGTTCGACTTACTGAACCTCCCTATCAGACATGTGAAGAAGATGTTGCATGGTACCGTGGTAGACATAACTGAGCTGCCGATGTTTTTCAGCTTGCATTCGGAGGACATGGCGGTTCAGTCTCTCAAGAGGAATGCCATGGCAACTTGTCTTTTCAGCGAGGTTCTTTTTGTGACCCTATTCGGGACGGCAGATGCGCAGTTGGCTGAGATTATCTTGCAGGCCAAGGAGCAACAATTTAGTATAATCCCTCTTATAGTGGGGGAGACCCTGCACGACCTTGATGAGTTGCATTGAACGGGTGAGATGTGTCAGGGAAGCCCCTTGCTTCTGACCATATGGCTCCAACAACACTTCAGGGATTTTTCTTCAAAGGGTGACTTGTCTCATTTTGCTGTTCACAGGAGAAAATTGATGATTCAGGATTTGTCTGAAGACGGTTGGAAGAAGTTCTTTGCATCTCGGGTATCGGCTGACATTGAGTGGTGTCCTCCCTCTTGGGGTCTTCGTCCTTTTGTCGAGTGGACTTTGGGTTTTGGACATGTGGTCCTTCCTTGCCTTAGGGATTCCTTGTTTTATCAGCCGGAGCGGGTTCTGAGGCAGTTCGGCCATCATCAGATAATTCCCTTCCCTAGGAGTGGGGTGCTTCGTCCTGTCTCGTATATAGACCTGGACTTTTCGAGAGAGCTCCAACCGGCTTGGGGCGATGACCGTCATCAGTGGGCTTCCGTTCCTCCTCATCGGGGTAGTATTTCTCTTCCCGAGAGTTACTTGGACTATTTGTTTGGCACTCTCTGCCGTGGCATCACTTGGGTAGACACTCTTTGGGCTGAGCTGTTGGGAAAGGATTTTGAGCCTAGCAGTGCTTTAAGGTATAAGGAAGTTGCTGCTGATTCGAATAACATTCTAGCCGACCCTTTTGGAACTCCCTTGGATGACTTTTATGCTCGGAGGCATTCTGTTGCGCAGAAGGTTTCGGTCCATCTTAGCGTTCCTAGACCTCCCAAGAAGAGTAGGATTGAGAGTCGTTCGGGTGGCCTTTCGAAGGCTAAGAAGAAATTAAATTTTTCCTAGTACCCTAAGATTGCAATTAATAGACCACTTATTTAGGATTTAATGTTGTTATGTCTTTTATTTCTCAATATATCCGTTGTAATGGCAAGAATTAATTGAGAGATGAATAAAAATTGCATTTTGCTATGACATGATTGGGTAAATTTTATTGTTTTTGTTGGTCCCAAAGGGCAACAAGGGTATGAAAAATAGCTAGAGCGGGGGTGAATAGCTGTTTTAAAATTCTTTTCGTACCCTTGAAAAACTCAATTGCAAATGCACACTTTATCAAGTAAGCGTTATGAAATGCGCCTAAGTGAGTGAGTGAAATGCACAGCGGAATTTAGTAATGAAAATAGGCGCAAAGTGTGATAAAGGGGCGCACACACACTCTAAGTATTTTGGCTCAAAGAGGTTGAAATAAGGAACTAAGGCAAATGATATATCAACACAACACAATTCAGTTCAATCAATCTACAATGAGTAAACAAGCAAATAGTGAGTGAAAATAATAACTTGAAAGAAATGACAAGATAAAAACACAAGCTATTTGGAGAGGTTCGATCAATGAAAGATCTACGTCCTCTACCAAGATGGTTAGTCTTGGATTTCTAATGGAGATCTTATATAATGAGAGTGTTACAAATTACAACTTTTGAGCTTTTACACTAACTCAAGATCTATTACTATGAAAGAACAAATCCAAAACAATAACCGGTGTATCTCTTAAAGAAGAATCTAAATGATTAATCTTAAAGAGGTATGTGTGTGTTCCTAGTATCAAGGCTCTTTAGATCTTTGAGATGGAGAGCACAAGAGACTAAAGTGTTATGGCTTGAAGATCTGGGCTAAGGATGAAGGTATGAAGATGTTCTTGAGAATTCTGGAAAAACGAAGGCAATCTTCAAATCTTCAACAAATGCTTTGAGAGAGAAATTATTGAAATTCTTAGCAAAACTCAGCAACTTCAAAATGTTGAAGTTATGGGGTATTTATAGTGAACTTAAAAAAAACTAGCCGTTGGAAATCCTTGTGGATAAGATGAGCTGTCGCTCGTTGATTGGAGCATGCATATATTATGGTCACTTTGACACTCAACATAAATATGACCGTTATGGACACGTGTCAACGGATTAGGCCTATATGCATCTTTTAACTACCGTTGGATCATTGGCGTAATTTGAATTCTCTTCAAGTCTTTGAATCTTCAATAAATCACTGAGTGTTGAATAAACACTTTGAGGCGCGTTTGAGCCAAGAGGCGCACATGATGTGCGCTAAAACAAGGGGCGCATAGGCGCATAGCATAGCTAGTAATAAGTCCTTGCGCGCGCTATGAAGGGCGCAGGGCGCAAATGAAGAGAGGCGCATGGCGCGTATACGCGGCTCAAACTTACTGTGATTTTTCTTTGAATCTCGATCTTCTTGCCCTATTTCTAAGCCTATTCTATAACAATGGACATCTTAAAAAATGAAGTATAAATACTTCTTACATGTGGGTCTAAAGTCCATGAAATAAAGCTTAGGTGATGGATCAATCAAATCTAATAAATCCTATTACATTAAAACTGAGATATATGTGGGCATACCCAACAGTTTTAGACCGCACCCGAAGGTTGCCTACGTTCCTCTTGTAGAGAGGCTCAGGTCTCCGTAGTTCAAACAAATGAAGACCTTTTTTTTGTGTGTGCACCCTGTTTTTTGCCTAGACCGCCCTTTCAGGTTTTCAATCTAGCGAGATTCTTTTTTTGCACTTGCTATAATTTTTGCGTAGGCCGCCCTTGCGGGTTTTCAACCTAGCGAGCGTTTTTTTTTAATGGTCTTTATTTGTTAAGCTTAGAACTTCTTGAGTTTGTCGAGGTTGACCTCCTTTGGCAATTGATCGCCATCCAAGTCTACGAGTCTGACTGCACCGCCGCTTAATATCTTCTTGACCACGTAAGGACCGATCCATCGAGGTCCCCACTTCCCAAGGGGATTCATGGCATTGGGAGGATGTTGTCTTAGGACCAAATCTCCCGCTTTGATATTTCGAGGTTTCACCTTCTTGTTGAAAGCCCTTGCCATTCTTTGTTGATAAGCCCTTGTGCGTTCAAATGCTCTTAACCTCTTTTCGTCGAGTAGGGCTAGTTGCTCATACCGAATTTGCATCCAATCAACCTCATTGACTTGGTTCTTGAGTAAGACCCATAGAGAAGGAACCTCGAGTTCGATTGGGAGTACGGCTTCAAAACCGCCCGTTGCTGACCGTATTGACGTGCGGTAGCCCCACAATGCTAGTGGTAATTTCTCGGGCCAATCCCTTCCTGTTGAAGCCATTTTTCGTATGATGACCTAGATTGTCTTATTTGCTGCTTCGACCGCTCCATTTTCTTGGGGACGGTACGGGGATGACTTGTGCTTGGTAATCTTATAGTTAACCAAGAGTGCATCCATTTCTTTCTCGAAGTGAGAGCCATTATCGGATATGATCTCATGAGGAATACCATATCAGCATATGATGTTGTTCTTCACGAATTCGGCCACTTTCTTGGCATTGAGAACTCGGTAAGCTTGTGCTTCGACCCATTTTTTGAAATAATCCACGGCCACAAGGATGAATGACTGTCCGTTGCTTCCAATAGGGTGGACTTTTCCGATGATATCTATGCCCCCAACAATAGAATGGCCAAGGTGTGGTCATGTTGTACAATTGGGAAGGCGGAGCATGTTGCAGATTAGCATGGAATTGGAACTTGGCACATTTTTTGACTTTCTCGATGCAGTCTCGTTCCATTGTAGTCCAATAGTAACCAATACAAAGTATCTTCTTGGCTAACATAATCCCATTCATGTGGGGTCTACACTCGCCTTCGTAGACTTCTTGCATGATTTCTTGAGCTTCGGTCTCATTTAAACATAAGAGATTGATCCCTTAATGATGTCTTTTGTAGACTCGGTTCCCAATCAATACATATCTGGCGGCTAACTTTTGTAATGCTATTCGAGTTTTCCCATTGTTGTTCTCGGGAAAGGTACCGCTGTTGAGAAAATTCATGATTTCTGTGTACAATGGGGGGTTATTTTGGACTTCATTGATCTCAATACTCATGCAGTATGCCGGACTAGTCCTTCTTAAAATTCTGAAGGGTTTTTACCATTTTTCCTTTGGGCATTTCAACCAATAAGGCTATGGTGGCTAAAGCATCGGCAAAGCGGTTCTTGTCCCTCGGCAAATAACTGAACATGATGTCTTGGAACTGTTCAACCAATTCCTCGAGATGTTGACCATACTGTTGGAGGGTCGGGTCTTGGATTCGCCATTTACCAGATGTCTGGTTGATAAGGAGCAAGGAATCGCCGAATACTTCTAGATCCATGACATTTCTTTCTAGGGCCGTTTCTAGCCCCGTTATGCATGCCTCATACTCGACAATGTTGTTGGTAGCTTCGAATTCAAGATGGATGGCAATTGGAGTGTAGATGTCCTTTGGATCGACAAGCAACATTCCTATCCCATAACCATGTTTATTGGCGGCGCCATCGAAAAAGAGTTGCCGTTTATTTTCTTCGGTTGTAGTGCAAACCAAGTGCTCGTCGGGAAACTGTAAGTCTTCCCCCTTCACTTCATCACACGAAAATTTAGCAAGCTAATCACTGAACACTTTCCCCCTGATGGGTTTGAGTGTGACGTAAGTGATATCATAGCCGGTGAGCATGAAGTACCACTTGGCTATCCTTGTTGGCATGAAAGGCTTCTCAAAGATGTAGCGGAGTGGGTCCACTTTTGCTACTAGCTTGATTATAAAAGCTTCCATGTAATGTTTGAGCTTTTGAGTAACCCAAACCAGTGCTGCACATGACTTTTCCAAGACGGAGTAGTTCTTTTCGCCTCCTTGAAATCGGCGACTGACAAAATAAATGGCATTCTCCTTTGTGGAGTCTCGTTGCTCTTGTGCTAGCATAGCCCCAATGGCTTCATCGTTCACTGTGAGATAGAGCAAGAGAGGCTTCTCCTTGTGAGGTAGAACCAAGACCGGGGGGCATGTCATGTAACGCTTCACTTGGTCGAAAGCTTCTTGGCAAGCGTCGGTCCATTCTAGAGCCACATTTTTCTTTAGTAGCTTGAAGATTGGCTCACACATGGAAGTAAGCTGGTGCACGAACCGACTGATGTACTGAAGTCTGCCCATGAAACCTTTGATTTCTTTCTGTGTCTTGGGAGGAGGCATGTCAATGATTGCCTTGATTTTTGAGGGATTTGCTTCAATTCCTGTCTAGGTAACCATGTAGCCAAGAACTTTGCCTCGGATAACCCCAAAAGTGCACTTTTTGGGATTGAGCCTCATCTTGTGTTGAGGAAGCCTTTCAAAGAACTTACGGAGATTGATCAAGTGTTGATCGTCGGTCCCTTTCGAGTAGATAATCATGTCGTCCACGTAGACCTCGATCTCTTTGTGAATCATGTCATGAAACAAGTCTGTCACGGCCCTTTGATAAGTAGCCCCAGTGTTCCCTAGCCCAAACGGCATAACTGTGTAGCAAAAGGTGCCCCACGGTGTTGTGAAAGCTGTTGGTCCCAAAGACACAACAAGGGTATGAAAAGAGGCTAGATGGGGGGGGGTGAATAGCCTATTTAAAATTTCAACCCTTTTTCAAAATTCAACCTTATGCTTACTCAGTGAATTTTGCGGTCACTTAAAAACCACTAGTTCAAGAGTAATATGCACAGCGGAAGTTTTCGATATAAATAAGTTAGAGTTATTTTTTATTGAAACAGTGCGGTAGGTTAAGTTGCGGTAGGTAGAGTGCGGCAACTTAGGGTGCGGTAGGTAAATGGTGATATGGTGCGGCAGGTTGAGAGATTGAAAGATAGTGTCTTGGAATTTTTGGCAAATGATAAGTTAGTCAGATTTTAGCTTAGGCAATATGATCAACATACAAACACAATTCACAACAAGTTTGAATATCTGAAAGATCAAAAACACTAAACGACAAACAAGATTAATATGAACAATAAAGAACAAGATGAACAAGTGCTGAAAGTAAATTTGCAGAAAGTAAAGAGCAGCAAGTAAATGATACAAGGATTTGGAAAGGTTCGATCTGTTAAAAGATCTACGTCCTTTACCAAGATGTTCAGTCTTGGATTTTGAATGAGGTATATATTGATTCTTCTTGTACAAATTACAAAGATTTAGTATAGAATCAACACCTATTTCTATGAATAATGAATCCTAGACTTAGACCAGTGTATCCCTAATGATGCAATCTATGTGATTGATAAATCGGGGTGTGTGTGTGTAAAGAATCAAGAACTCTATATAATCTATATGATTGAGAGTCTAATGAATCTTGTGTGTTGCTGGGCTTGAGATATGATATGCTTGAAGGTTGCTGGAGATCTTTGAAGATTTGAAGGCAAATGCTTGAAGATTCAAAGGATTCTGGAAATCTTGAATATGATCTTCAATCACCAAGTATTTTAACAGCAATTTCTCTCTTGGAATCTCAACAATGTTCAATGAAGAACTCAAGGACTATTTATAGCCTTGAAATGAGAGGTAGCCGTTAGAAATCTTGGGGAGCAAGTTTGGAGGACAATGAGCTGTTGAATTCTATTTGGAGCTTAGTCTGAGTTGTCTTTTTGTTGCAGAGTAGTGGTGGTCCAAATGTACCATCACACCGTTAGATGACAGTTGAATTCAAAATTTGAATTTTGAATTTTGCAACGTTTTAAACTAACCAATGCTTTGGACACTAGTGTGACCATGGTTAAGTTTAACCAAACTTGAGTTGAGTCTTCAGTCTTCGGTCTTCATAAGGCAAGCTAAGTGACTTGCGGTCACTTCAAGTGCGGCAACTTGAGTGGCTTTGTGCGGTCACTTGAGAGTGACACTGATGTGATCACTTGAAAGTGAATCTGGTGCGGTCACTTGTGACTGATTCAGGTGTGGTCACTTGTGACTGCTCAAAGTGTGGTCACTTGTGAGGTAGGTTGCCTTAGAAACTTTTCTTCAAAATTTGAGGAGCCAATCTTCACAAGCCTAAACTATCTAAAAATGGACTTAACTAAATGAAGTATAAAACTTCTTACAATACATCCTAAAGTCCATAAAGATAAAATTATGTCATGGAATCAATCAAATTAGGTAATAGGAGTGGTTTATAATAACCATACCCAACAATCTCTCCATATTTGATTGAGACCATTACCTACTATAACAAAGGTTAATTCATTGTACTTGGTAAAAACATATTTTCAAATGAATAAATTTTTATTAAGTTCATGTCCCAAGTCAATGCACACACTAAGCCAATGTCATAGATTTCTATCATCCTAAAAAGAAAATAAAACTACTAATCCTAGCAAGATAGAAATATGATTTGAAGCATTTCAAGAGAAATAATCATAGTAATTTAGAAATGCATCAAACACAGACAATAGTAACATACTCCATAAATATAGTCATTCATGCATAGGAGTATAAAACAAAAGTGGATCATTGTCTTACATACCCAAATAAAAACAAACATAAAATAGAGATTGTCAACATAACATAAACATCACGTGCGGTCACTTCACACACGGTAAGTTTAGATCTGATCAACTTGAATCAAGTCATCTGAGAAGCTTGAGAAGAATGGAATGTGGTAGGCAGGGCAGGTAGACCAGGAATCATGATTGGAACACTGATTCCATCTTCTTCTTCGTCATTTTCTTCTCCTTGAGTCTGAGAGCTTCCCTGTCCTCCCTGAGTGCTTCCACGAATCAGCCTGCTCAGTGTAGTGTTTACTCTGCTTGACAAGAGATCAATTTTGTTTGACTGACCTTCAATACGATTGTTGGCAATTTAAATCCTGTTGGTTTGCACTTGCATTGCAGCAGTCATGGCTTGAATCTTGGGTACAAACTTCTCAGCAACATCTATTAATCCTGCATTCATGTTAATGGATAAATTTTCTTTCAAAGATTTCTTGAGAGTTTCCAGCACAGTGCCTAACTCATCCTTGAGTTCCTGCTTATCAGCACCAATAGCCTTGGATAGCTCTTTGCTAGCTTCCTCCAGACCGTTTAATACACATCTATTTAAGGTATCAGTTTGAATTCTGAGTGCCTCTTTCAAGTAGTCAGAGGAGATGGTATTTTGAGGGATAGTTGGTGCGGCAGAGGAGGATGGTGCGGCAGGAGGTGGAGCGGCAGAAGTCAATACCGTAGAGTTGGAGCTTGTTGACCCAGAAAGAGAGTCACGAATAGCCTTTGTGATGTACTCACTCTCCCCTTTAATGGTATCAATCAACTGAGAAGGAAGAGAGGTTACGGTAGCTTTAGATGGTCTGAGAGGGACAGGAAGTTTGGTAGGTTTTGATGCTTGAGGGACTGCGGCAACCTTACTTGACTTTTTGGGAATGGAAGGTGCGGCAGTTGATGGTTTGGGAGAAGTGGAAGTGGATTTCTCAAGAGAGGCAGAAGGCTCTCTGATTTTGATACCAGCCTTGGGGTTAGGTTTGCTAGACCATGCAGATGTGGTCGAATGAGATGCGGTAACTTTCTCCTTTCCTTTTGCTGGTGCAGCAACCACAGTTGGTTCATCTTTGGTTCTTTCGGAATCTCCTTGATCTTCAGTTTCTTCATTGTCATCACTGTCATCATCAAGATTTCCACCAAGTGCGGCAAGAGCTTGTTTGGTAAACTTTGGTGGCTCATAAGGTTCAACCGGATCAGCTTCAAGATACTTTTGATCGAGGTCATCCCCAAACCTATTTCTGAAATTAACCTTCATGTTGCCTCGAGTAAAGATTTTGGTCTTGTAAATGGGAATGACTAAAGCAGCTTTCATTTTCAGGTACACAGACCTGATTTCCTTGATGTGAGCCATGAGGTAAGTAATGAACCTAGTATTGGTCCTAAACTTTGGCTTTCCTTCATCACGAGCATCTTGGTACGCACGGACATTTTCAATAATAGAGTTGTAGATAATCTGACCCCAATCCATTTTCCTACCCAAATAGATAGCTGCAGACATCTCCCACTGAGAATGATTCAGATTCGCCTTGTTGCCAGTTTTGAAACAAATAGTCTGGCCAACCAAGTGGCAGATGTGATACATAACTTCATTAAATTCTTTTCGAGGGACCTTGGTGATGTTGGTTGTGTTTACCAATCGATGAGCTAAAGCATTTAACTCTTTAGAACTTAGCTTGATAGGGTAAGCCTGACCTTCCTCTACTTCCAACTCCAGAATGTTGACAATCTCATCCCTGTCAATAGTCATTATCTTGCTACTCACTTTAGCCTTCAGATACTTATTTGTGGAACCATCATCTAGAATTTCAGACTTTTCTTTTACAGAGTCAAAGAACTGGTCCACAAATGCTGGAACATGATAGTCTTGAGCAATGGTGAATAGAGAGAGGATTCCGGACGCCTCAAAGTGGTTGATTAGATTGCGGCCAATTGCATCGCCTTTGAGAGAATCCATGTTAATAACTAGCCCAAGAACAAAGTTGTTTAAGTCCTGAAAGAAAAACAAGTAAAAAGTTTAGTTGAGAGCTGTGAGTGCGATCACTTGACAGATGCGGCAAGTAAGATGCACGGTCAAGTGAAGGCACGACAAGTGAGGAGTGCGGTCGATTGCCTTAGGAAATATTAGAGAATGGACAAACACTTAGCACTAAAAACGTAAATGGATCAAAAAGTGACAAACAACGGATCAAAAGATTGGTCTAAAAAATTTGGATCGAAAAGGTAGTTTTGCCAAGAACATGAAGAACATCTTCAAGAACACGAAGAACACCATGAAGGGTCACGAACCCAGATTTACCAGAAAATGCATAAAAACGCGTAAAATTCATATATATAAATGCAAGGAGTCCTTTTGTCTTATCGAGGTGGCCAACGACGGCGAACAATGATATGGGAATAATATTAAATGCAGAATTAAATATATCCAAATGATTTGAAATAAATGAGAAGCGAGGGAAAATTAGAAATTACCGAAATACCCTTGAGGTAGACTTGGTCAAAGCATCCTAAATATATATAAGTTAGAAAGACTTACCTGAAGTCCTTTGGATGCGGCAAGTTATGATCGACCGCGACTGGTGCGGTCAATAGGGTGCGGTCAGTTGTAGATCAATGTGACCGTGACCTTTGCTGACCGTGAGTTGATTTACCGCTTGAATACCTACTAGCGGTTGAACTTATAGAAAACATAAACATTAGTACATAAAAATCATATGGACAAGGTTTTAAAGTTCTTGCATACCCATTTCTCCTCTAAGATACCTAAATCTCTTGGAATCAAGAGCCTTGGTGAGAATATCTGCAATTTGATCGTCAGTACTCACATACACTAGATGGATGTTACCTTTTTCCACAAGATCCTTGAGAAAATGGTATTTGATATCAATGTGTTTAGTCTTGGAATGCATGACAGGGTTATTGGAAACAGCAATGGTAGATGTGTTATCACAATAGATTGGACAATTCTCTTCATTGATTCCATAGTCAACCAATTGTTGCTTCATCCATAGCACTTGGCAGCACAGCTTCCAGCAGCTATATATTCAGCTTCTGTGGTAGATACAGAGACTGAGGCTTGTTTCTTGCTTGCCCATGAAACTAGTCGATTTCTAAGGAAATGACAAGTTCCACTTGTGCTTTTCCAGTCAATGGTACATGCTGCATAGTCTGCATCTGAGTAACCTATAAGATCAAAATTTGAATCTTTGGAGTACCAAAGTCCAAGGTTAGTAGTCCCAGATAGATATCGAATAATACGTTTTACAGCAATAAGATGTGCTTCTCTAGGATCAGCTTGATAACGAGCACAAACGCAAACACTAAACATGATATCTGGCCTACTAGCAGTTAAGTAGAGAAGAGATCCAATCATACCTTGGTACAAGGTTTGATCAACCTTCTTACCTTTCAAGTCTTTATCTAGCTTGTTACCAGTAGCCATAGGAGTGTTGTATGCCTTTGCATTTTCAAGTCCAAATTTCTTGATAAGATCTCTTGTGTACTTTGCTTGGTTGAGGAAAATACCTTCAGCACATTGTTTTATTTGAAGTCCAAGGAAGAATGTCAATTCTCCCATCATGCTCATCTCAAATTTGCTTTTCATGAGTTTCTCAAATCGCTTACACAACAATTCATTAGTAGAACCAAAAATAATATCATCCACATATATTTGAACAAGTAAAGTATGATCATGATATTTAGCAATGAATAGAGTTGTATCAATCTTACCACGCTTGAAACCTTTCTCTAGGATAAATTTAGATAGAGTATCATACCATGCTCGTGGAGCTTGTTTGAGTCCATATAAAGCTTTACGGAGTTTGTAAACATGATCTGGAAATTTTTTATCTTCAAATCTGGGTCGTTGAGCAACAAAGACTGTTTTTTGAAGTTCACCGTTGAGAAATGCACTCTTCACATCCATTTGATATAGCTTGAATCTTTTGTAAGAGGCATAAGCTAATAATATCCTTATAGCTTCAAGTCTTGCAACGGGGACAAAAGTTTCATCATAATCAATGCCTTCTTCTTGTCTGTAGCCTTGTGCAACCAACCTAGCTTTGTTCCTTGTAATGCTTCCATTCTCATCCATCTTGTTTTTTGAACACCTACTTTATACCAATCACTCATTGATCTTTTGGTCTTGGAACTAAGGTCCAAACTTTACATCTTTCAAATTGGTTGAGCTCTTCTTGCATAGCAATAACCCAACTTAAATCTTGGAGTGCTTCATCAACTTTCTTGGGTTCAATTTGAGATATGAATGCGGTAAGTGCATCATAGTTTGATCTTCTTGTTCGAACACCAGAATGTAGGTCACCAATGATATTCTGAATTGGGTGATTTCTGACCTCGCGTACTTCATGAGGTAGGTCTGGTTGAGTTGATGATTATTGAAAATATTCTATTGGTACATCATTTGTGCCATCCCAATCATAAGTAATTTGAGGGATTGTTTCTTCAACATTGATGGGTGTTTCAACTTCATCTCCATGTGAGATAGCAGCAGATGTGGTAGCTTCTGGTGCTTCATGTGTGGTAGGTGGAGATGTAGTTGAGGTAGATGGATTTCCTTGAGTTGATTGATTTTGTGGTTGATTTGTACCTGTCTCATTAAGCTCAATAAAATCATCAGCAACATTTGGATCCAAATATGGCTCAAGGAGAGAATGTTCATCAAAAGTAACATGGACAGATTCTACTATATTAAGAGTGGTTTTATTAAATACACGAAAAGCTTTTGAGTGTTTAGCATACCCAACAAATATACCTTCATCGGCCTTAGGAGCAAATTTACCTCGATGTTCCTTTCCGTTGTAGAGAATGAAGCATTTGCATCCAAAAATCTTGAAGTAGGCAATGTTGGGGGTTCTTCCTCTCCAAAGTTCATAGGGAGTTTTGTTGTAGGTCTTGTTGATGAGGGATCTATTTTGAGTGAAGCATGCTGTGTTGATGGCTTCAGCCCAAAAGTATTGAGGTAGCTTTGCTTCAGCAATCATTGTTTTTCCAGCCTCTATCAACATTCTGTTCTTCCTTTCCACAACACCATTTTGTTGAGGAACTCCAGCAGCTGAGAAGTTGTGGTCAATACCATGGTCATCACAGTATTGAGCAACACCGTTGTTCTTGAATTCTGTTCCATTATCAGATCGAACACTAACGATGTCATCTTCTTTATGAGTTTGGAGCTGTCTAAAGAGCGTGGTCAAAATGTCATAACAATCATCTTTTGAGATCATCATTTCAACCCACGTATATCTTGAATAATCATCTACCACAACTAAGGTATATCTATTTCCTCCAATACTTGTGGTAGTGATAGGTCCAAATAAATCCATATGTAGTAGCTGTAAACATCTTGAAGTTGAAGGAGTCGTTTTGCTGGAGAAAGACGCTTTTGGTTGTTTGCCTAGTTGACAAGCTGAGCACTTTTCATTGTGGTGATCAGCTACCTTGGGTAGAACACGAACTAGATTTTCTCTACCAATCTTGGAGAGATACTTGAAGTTCAAGTAACTTAGTAGTTTATGCCAAAGCCAACTATTTTTGCTAACATTCTTTGCTACAAAACTGAGATTAGAAGAAATACAAGAAGAATTGAAATCAACAATGTAAATATTTTTCTTACGAATCCCTTTTAGCAAAGTGACGCCGGAATTGCCATCCTTGATTAAGCAATGAGTTGAGGTGAAGTGGCATTGCAATCCTTTGTCGCAAAATTGTGAGATTGAGAGAAGATTGTGTTTCAGATCAGTGACTAGAGAAACATCTTAGATTGTTATTTTTCCTTTTCTGATTACTCCGTATCCAATAGTCTTTCCTTTGCTATTGTCGCCAAAAGTAACTGCTGGACCTTTTTCATTACGGACACTTTCCAGTAGGTTGATATCTGCAGTCATATGCCTTGAGCATCCACTGTCTAGATACCATAAACTTGTAGCTTCATTGGAGTGACCATCCATTAAGCAGAGGACTTACAAAATAAACATTTAAGATCAAGGTCCCCTTTATTATTTTGGGTCCTAAAGATTAGCAGCTTTTGACAACCCACACTTGCCTCACAGAAGGTGGTTTAAACCTTCTGGGATTTGGTGTGAATCTTAAAAGACATTCAGCAGCCTTGTGACCATAATCATCACACACAGAACAATGGTGAAAGCCACCCAACTGAGGGTTAACAAACTTAGTTGAAGTCTTTAGCACAACATCATTAACTGGTATGAATCCGGTCGCCCTTACAAAATTCATCCTTTTAAACTTTGCCGCCTTGCCACCATTTGCGATCGCTGGCTTCCATGCGGTCGCAAGCTTCCTTGGTGCGGTCGCAAGCTTCCTTGGTGCGGTCGCAAGCTTCCTTGGTGCGGTCACTTGACTTCACGGTAAGTGCATGCGGCAGGGTGACTCTGCTACCTTGCTGGAGCTTGCTCCTGCGGTAGGTTCATCCATGGCGATACCTTTCAACTTTGCCTTTCCAATTTGTTTCTTAGGGTAGACATAGTTGAACTATAGTTTCTTCTTTGGTTCTTGTCCTTGACCCTTTGAAACATGATGTTTAGCCTTTGACCCTTCCAAAGTTTGCTGGGTAAATTTCTCATCTCTTTCACAACAAGATGCACATTTAAAGTTGTCACTAGTTTGAAATCCCAAGCCTTCCTTATCACCACTAGGCTTTTGAGATTCTAAGATTTGTTCCATAGTGACACGTGAATTGGTCCACTCATTAGTAATCCTTTTGAGATCATTTATCTCAGCAACCAATTCATTGTTTTTAACTTTAAATATAGCATTTTGTTCTTCTAAGAAATGGTTTCAACCAATAAGAGGAGTCATACTCTTGATCTGCTCCTTAAGGAGGGTGAGTTCAGATTTTAGTAGAGATTTCTCCGTCTTAAGCTGGGAAATTTCTTCAGTTGAAAGTGCTAAAGCTTCCTTCATGCCAGTAAACTTACTGATTACCTGTTCAGCTTTCATAAACATCTTTTCTTGTTCATCGGGGGAAATATAAAACTTGACTTGAGGTGTGGTAGCTTGAGCTTCCTTCATTTTGGGATTAGATAGAGCCTTCTTTGCTGCACTCACATCACATCTTGAAAATAGAAGATCACCATTTTTTTGAACTGGAGTTAGGAATCCCTTTTCAGCAAGTTCATCGGCCGTATAGCTTATCCGTTTAGGTTTTGAATTTGGTGAGCGACGATTTTCATTATCATCCTCATCATCGGAATGAACGACCAAACAAATGTGACCTTTTTCAGAATCCTCGTCGCTTTCAGCAGAATCCGACTCTATCCAGGTAGCTAACTCTTTTATGGTAGAGTCCTCTTCAGCAACCATTCCCTTTTGCTTTGAATATCTCGGAGTGAAGTTGCTTTTCTTCTTCATGTATTCGAATTTGGGAATTGGGCATTCTGATGCGAAATGGCCTGGTTTCCTGCAATTAAAACAAACGAGATCCTCTTTCTTCTTGGAGAAGTTGGAGTACTCTTTCTTGTTTGTTGAGCTACTCCTTGAAAACCTTGCTGGAGCCTTGCTTGATGATCCGGGCCTTGCTGATTTTCTGAACTTTTGAAATCTTTTCACGAACATAGCAAAGTCATCATCGTCCATATCTAGTAACTCAGATGTGGATATTTTTGGATCTTCTTCTTCGACCATTTCTTCCTTTTTAGCGACCAACGACAAGCTCTTTGTTTTTCCTTCCTCTCTTCAATGTTGTGGAGCTTGATATCAAAAACTTTAAGGTTGGCATAGAGGCTTCTGAGAGACATATCATCTAGTAGCTTTGTATCTTCAAGAGTGTTTCCTTTGTGAAGATATTGAGAACCAAGAGCAGCAAGAAAATTTACATTGATCTCTTTCTTGGTAAGCTTCTTTCCAAGTGCTGTATAAGTGCTTACGATCTCACAATAATGATCATAAGTGGCTCTTAGTGATTCACCAGGGATCTTAGCAAAGTTGTTGAATCTTCTTTGAATTGCAAACTTTTTGCTTTCCTTGCATGCTTGATCTCCTTCGATGTAGTCTTCAATTGCATCCCAAAGTTCTTTTGCAGTAGAACATTCCATGATCTGTTGATGCTGTGATGTACTAAAGTTACTTAGAAGTATGCTTTTTTGCTTTCACATCCATTCCAACCAATCTCTTTTCTTCATCGGTCCATTCAGCTTTTGGTTTCTTGAGAGTCGGATTTGCACCATTGGTTTCTGGATCCGGATTAGCTTTCATTGGGAAGTATGGTCCAATGGTAAGACAATCACCAAGTTGCTCGTCCATGGAGTAGAACTGAGTTAGAATGCTGTGCTTCCATACGTCAAAGTTATCTTCGTCGAATGCTAGAACGTGAGTGAAGTTAACCGTTGCCATAGTTTTCTGACTTGCCATATTGAATCGGCACCCAAGCTGTTAAGCTTGAAAAACAAGAGTTTTATGAAGGTGTTTGCTCTGATACCACTTATTGGTCCGAAAGACACAACAAGGGTATGAAAAGAGGCTAGAGGGGGGGGGGGTGAATAGCCTATTTAAAATTTCAACCCTTTTTCAAAATTCAACCTTATGCTTACTCAGTGAATTTTGCGGTCACTTAAAAACCACTAGTTCAAGAGTAATTTGCACAGCGGAAGTTTTTGATATAAATAAGTTAGAGTTGTTTTTGATTAAAACAGTGCGGTAGGTTAAGTTGCGGTAGGTAGAGTGCGGCAACTTAGGGTGCGGTAGGTAAAAGGTGATATGGTGCGGTAGGTTGAGAGATTGAAAGATAGTGTCTTGAAAGTTTTGGCAAATGATAAGTTAGTCAGATTTTAGCTTAGGCAATATGATCAACATACAAACACAATTCACAACAATTTTGAATATCTGAAAGATCAAAAACACTAAAAGACAAACAAGATTAATATGAACAATAAAGAACAAGATGAACAAGTGCTGAAAGTAAATTTGCAGAAAGTAAAGCGCAGCAAGTAAATGACACAAGGATTTGGAAAGGTTTGATCTGTTTAAAGATCTACGTCCTTTACCAATATGGTCAGTCTTGGATTTTGAATGAGGTATATATTGATTCTTCTTGTACAGATTACAAAGATTTAGTATAGAATCAACACCTATTTCTATGAATAATGAATCCTAGACTTAGACCAGTGTATCCCTAATGATGCAATCTATGTGATTGATCAATCGGGGTGTGTGTGTGTAAAGAATCAAGAACTCTATATAATCTATATGATTGAGAGTCTAATGAATCTTGTGTGTTGCTGGGCTTGAGATATGATATGCTTGAAGGATGCTGGAGATCTTTGAAGATTTGAAGGCAAAGGCTTGAAGATTCAAATAATTCTGGAAATCTTGAATATGATCTTCAATCACCAAGTATTTTAACAGAAATTTCTCTCTTGGAATCTCAGCAATGTTCAATGAAGAACTCGAGGACTATTTATAGCTTTGAAATGAGAGGTAGCCGTTAGAAATCTTGGGGAGCAAGTTTGGAGGACAATGAGCTGTTGAATTCTAATTGGAGCTCAGTCTGAGTTGTCTTTTTGTTGCAGAGTAGTGGTGATCCAAATGTACCATCATACCGTTAGATGACAGTTGAATTCAAAATTTGAATTTTGAATTTTGCAACGTTGTAAACTAACCAATGCTTTGGACACTAGTGTGACCATGGTTAAGTTTAACCAAACTTGAGTTGAGTCTTCAGTCTTCGGTCTTCATAAGGCAAGCTAAGTGACTTGCGGTCACTTCAAGTGCAGTAACTTGAGTGGCTTTGTGCGGTCACTTGAGAGTGACACTGATGTGATCACTTGAAAGTGAATCTAGTGCGATCACTTGTGACTGATTCAGGTGTGGTCACTTGTGACTGCTCAAAGTGTGGTCACTTGTGAGGTAGGTTGCCTTAGAAACTTTTCTTCAAAATTTGAGGAGCCAATCTTCACAAGCCTAAACTATCTAAAAATGGACTTAACTTAATGAAGTATAAAACTTCTTACAATACATCCTAAAGTCCATAAAAGATAAAATTAGGTCATGGGATCAATCAAATTAGGTAATAGGAGTGGTTTATAATAACCATACCCAACAAAAGCAATCTTGTGTTGGCCCTCATCGGCCATGAGAATCCGATTGTACCCAGCGAACCCATCCATAAATGAGCGGACCTCGTAGGCGGCTGTGGAATCGACGAGCATGTCGATGTTGGGTAGTGGAAAGTCATCATTTGGAGAAGGTTTGTTCAAATCCCGGAAATCCACACAAACACGGACCTTTCCGTTAGCCTTTCTGACTGTCACGACGTTAGGAAGCCATGTTAGATACTCAATATCTTTGATGAAGCCCACACTGAGAAGCTTCTATATCTCTTCTGTGACTTGTAGAGACCATTCTGGCTTAATCTTTCTGAGTTTCTGCTTTATCGGCTTAGCATCCTCTCTAACCGGAATTCTGTGCTCAGCGACCTTTCTGTCTAAACCCGGCATGTCTTTGTACAACCATGCAAATTCATCCATGAACTCCTTGAGCAGTGCAGTCAATCTGTCTTTCTCTTCTCCTTTGAAGAAGCTTCCGATCTTGGTTTTTTTCGGCTTTTCGTCGGTGCCCAGATTAACAACATGCAGTTCTTCGTCAGCCTCTGGACCATTTTCACCACGACTACGGACCTGTTGAGCAAGTTCATTTAAGTATGTTGTGTTTTTGTGGTCTATTTCATCATTATTTGAATCGTTATTAACTAGTTCATTAAATTCGTTATTAGTTAATTCATCATTCATGATGTTTGCAATCTCGGGGTACTCAGAAAGATCAAATTTTTCATTAACAAAGAAAGGGAACGCATGCTCGGCTATGGCCTCCATATCCTCTTGGGTGAGGATGTCGGAAATACTCTCGGACTAGAAAGTGAAAGTGAACAAGTCCTCCTTTGTAACCTTGCGCGGAATGCAACCCATCTTCTCGACCAAGAATTCCTCGGATACCACGGGCCCCTTTATAGAATACAAGTTGTTGATTGACTCGAAGCTTGGCTGGATCTTGCTGATAGTTTCCCTTCTCGTGTCGGTGTCGTAGATGGCATTTAATTGGAACTTACCCATGATGGCGAGTTCTTCGAACATGGAGGCTAGATCCGTCAATTCCTCCCCCACGGTAATCTCTGTTTCGGACTCTATGGTCACCTTCTTCCCTCACCACTCTCGGGGCGACATAGGAGTTGGTTCCCCCTCAGATTTCTGAATCTCACAATCAGAAAAGTCTTCAAGATCGGGCTTTTTAATGCCCTTACTATTGACCCATGGCTCGGGAAAGATCATGTACGGGATGTCTTCCCCTTAACGGAAAAAGTAGCCATTCAGTGTCTTGCGGTAAGGCCTTAAATTGGGAATCTCATAATGACGGCCTTCCCTTCGAGCTTGGGCCTTCTCATTCTTGACGGCTTGCTCCTATTTTAAGTCATCTTTAGAAGGCTCGTATCCCAATCCAAACTTGTTTTTGACAAATGGGACCTCTACGGGTTGCATTCTCCCTTGTTGATATTTCCCTAGGCCTAAACCGGGGAAGTAGTCCATATTCCTCATCATGCGGAGGACTTTGCGATTGCCGAGGGTCCATGATCCGTTTCCCCCTTCTTTGTCAATTGCGTTGATTGGGATTCCGAAGAGAGTAGAATCTGCTAAACCATGCTGTACTGGGTGAACGGGTTCCCCTTTTCTGTGGATGGTGACGTTTTCTTCCATGACGGTCACTATTTCGTCTCAATTTTGGAACTTGACACACTGATAGAGAGTCGAAGGGATGGAATTAGAACTATGTATCCACGGTCGGCCCAAAAGCAAATTGAATGAGGAAGGTACATCGAGCACTTGGAACGGGACGGACATGACCATGCTCCCAAACTCAATGTCTATTTCCACCATACCCATGACTGTGCGGTCAGTGCTGTCGTAACCTCGGATCACTTGGGTGGAAGGCTTTAAGTCTGAATTCATAAGCCCCAGTATGCCCATGATTCGACCGGGCATCAAGTTGAGTACGGAACCACCGTCAACCAAGACTCTTGAAATAGGTCTCCCCCTTGCTCTTACTTTGAGGTAGATGGCTTCATTGTGATCGGATCCAAATGGTGGGAGGTCCATATCGGCAAAAGAGATGACATTGCCAATATGAATGTGACCTATCATTGCTGTAAAATCTTCGGGAGTAGTATCAGGAGAGACTGATGTGTCATCAAGATTACTGATGGCAAGATCTCAGTGCTTCTTCGAGGATGCAATGAGGTCCCAAATGGAGATGTTGGCTTGAGTTTTCTTGAGTTGAACCAATAAAGGGTCTTCGGGAGTGTCGAGAGCTTGCAATCTTTGAGAAGAGGTGCTTGGTGCAGAAGTAGTGGGGTTGCTTGCTATGACTCGTCCGGATCTAGTTAGCATGTTGATGTTCCCATCTTGCCTCTTTTTCTTATTCTCTAGTACTTCCCTCATTACCTCATCATAAGTCACAACGTAGCAAGAATTATCAATTGCATTCATAACATTGGAGCCCTTATTCACAATTGGGATTGAATAAGTGGTCTCCTCAAACTCTCCTAGCTTTATTACATTGATATCATCACCACTAGTCACTATGAATTCTTTCTTGTCTATGAGATCTTGGATGACGTTGCGGAGGACAAAGTATTCCTTGGTGGTGTGGCCACTATGTTGGTGGTAGTCACAATGCTTGTGGTAGGCATGGTTGGAACGGATTGTCTTGGGTTTGTACCCTTAGAGAGGAGTAACTTTCCCTTTGGCCTTGAGAGCTTCGAAGGCCTCGGTGATAGTCATGCCTTGGAGGGGCGTGTAGATATGATCATCTTGAAATTTCTTGCCTTGTGGTGGGGGAACCCTTTTGTAATTCCCCTTATCGGTAGTGACGGCATTAACCGAAGCCTCTTTGTTTGAGTTAGAGGTGGCCTTGTAATAAAAGCTAGGAGCATTTTTCTTGATCTCCTTGAGCAACTCATCCATTCGGATTCCCACCTCATACATTTGAGAGAAATTGGCATAGCAAGCCCCACTTAGGTGGTTGCGGAGATCAATCTTTAGACATTTAAGGAAGATGTCCATTTGCTCTTTAGTGTTAGGCCTCTCGACAATCTTAGCAAGCTTGTCATTCCACCTTCTCGTGAAGTCAATGAAGGACTCGTTGTCCCTTTAAGTAGTGTTCTCGAGCTCTTTCTTGGTTGGCCGGTGGGTGGTGTTTCCTTGGTATTGACTCTTGAAGGCAAGCATAGAGGCGTCCCAATCAAGACGGACTGTTAGCGGGAAAGTAGCATACCAATCCTTTGCCTCCCCCTCGAGAGTAAGAGGGAAGCATTGTGCCATAACTTTAGGAGAGACCTTCTTCGGTACCATGGCCCAAATGTAAGTCTTTATGTGTTCCATGGGACAAGAGTTGCCCTTGAACTTGCTGATGTCGGGCATCTTGAACTTGTCGAGGAGAGCGGCCATTGTGCTCATGAGAATGGAGGACTGATAAAGGCTCGTGTCGGGACTTTTCCCCATGTTGAAGCGTTGATCTATGTAAGCCATAACTGAATCAACCATCTTGTGCTCATTGTTCTCGGTGCTCGGTTCCCCCACTTTCTTGGTACGGGCACTAACATAAGGGCTTTAAAACAAACCCTTAGTCCATTCGGACTCTTCATTGTTCTCTTTGTCTTTACCACTCGAGAGCTTGGTGAGCTTCTCTTTCATTTACTCCATCTCGGCCTCGTGGGCCTCTCTTTGGTTGTCGAGGTGAGATTACCAAAGATCATCTTTATTTTGGGCCTCCTTATTAAGAGTGGAGACTTGATCTTGGAGAACTTGGACCATAGCTGAAAGTTGCTCGAGAGACATGGTGTTGCTGCTTCCGGTCATGGTTGTTGTTGGAGCTGTTGGAGTAATCACTTCACGAACTAACCGATTCGCTGAATCCCAATAGACTCTGTAAGTACCAATTGAACCTATATTGTAGAAGAGGCCCTTGTCAGTCTTAAGTAACACTTTCGGTCAATGAAGAGGCTTAGAACACACAGTGGAATCGTCACACTAGTATATAGACCTTCTCGCGGTCCCATATACTCATCGGATTCCATCACGCTTTTGAATCCTACACATGTCGGGATTAAACTAAATTAATGTAGTAAAGCATACATAAGGGGACGGATTTTTTATTTTCGCCCATAATAACCACTTGGGGACGGAGTTTTATTTCGTCCATGATAACCACTTGGCATGTATGTTTTGAAGACATTAGTTTAGGGAAATATCGGCACGTGAAAACCGACTTAGTCACGGAGTGTTAGACCCTAACTAGAATTGTGTTGGCTTGTGCTCGGCTAATGAGAGGCTTAAGGTCACCCCCGGCATGTAGTCATGAACTACCCCACGGGTTGAGGTTTACCTCTTCAAAAGAGTCAAGGTCTGGTGGAGCTTGAAACTTCCTAGGACGGGCCTCGACGGGTTTGGGGTTATGAACTTGTGCGACTCGATTGTGAGCAATTTATAAGAATTTGTCCACGTAGTCTGAGGTCCAACATGTGACAAAACTTTTTTTACTTTTTTTTTGAAAGAAAAGCAAGTAAGCACGTAATTACAACTCTCGAATGACCCGTGTGACCGATAAAAAACACAAAACAAAACAGTTTAAAAGGTCCAAATAAGTCCCTGATGCAGGCAACTGTGCCCACACCCCAATCATCATGATCTGTTCTGAAGCTGTTCCTGTTCTGGAAAACTACCCAGAAGCGCGCGCCTTTGGCTTGTGTTATGGGATGCGCGCGCCTGGCGCAGAGTCTATGGGAGGCGCCCGCTTCTGGGCAAACCTGTCAGATTGTCAGACTTTGGACTGAGGGGATTGCCCTGGTCCTGAATATTCATTATAACCCTTGCAGAAATGATTAGTGTAGACGAAAGAAGAAGAAGATTAAGAAGCGGGTGACTCTGATCCTTGATGTGGGATGCGCGCGCCTTAGGCCAATAAGGCCAGAGACGCACGCTTCCCCCATCAGGAATTAGAATGCCCAGAAAATGAGGTCTTTGATCAGGAATGCAAGTTTAACCCTCAAACTTCCCCAGTGGAGTCGCCACTGTAGATACCCCGGGAGGGCCCACCGCTTGGCTAGGGCGGCAGAAGGATCCTAGGATGTCTAACTTTTTTTAGATTTGTAGAGTCGCCACCTATGTTTTAGAGGAACATAAGAAAAACCTAATATTTATAGCCTAAGTTTGATTACGAAAACAGAGATTCTTGTTATGAGGTTCGGGGGTTAGGTTACGAGATGGGAAGTACTTAAACACCCATCTCGTCCGACTAATGTCGGTCTTGCTTGATCAAAGTCTACATAAATGATAAAATGTTCTTCTTGTTCTTGATGATAAAAGGAGGTTTTTAAAAGGAGTTTTGGAATGTAGGGAGATGACTCCGTGACTAGCTTCAATGAAGTGAAGTAGTCTTTGGTGTCATGACCCAAAAATGTTTGGGTGATTGCACTTTTGATTAAAGTAAAATAGGGAGAGGAGAGATGAAGTAAAAGAGGAGAGAAAAGAATAGTATTTTACCTATACTTCAAAAGACTTCAAAGACTTCTTCAAGAGGTTCTTGGGAAATATCTTATATGTATTTGTGTAGAGTTTTTTCTTAGTGATTAAAATCTTCCTCCTTTTCAATGGTGAATTAAAGGGGTTTATATAGGTAAAAGAGATGTGTTTTTGGTGTCAAAACCGTCACAAAGATCAGTTTCCCGGGCAAATCCTGTTAAAAGGAGCAAGGGAGAGATTCTTGGACAGAAATCTATAACTGATGCCCAAGTGAGCGCGCCTCCTGCCTTGGTGGCGGGATGCGCGCGCCTCTGACCCCAAAGGGTGAAAGCGCGCGCCTTGGAGATGACAAAAATGACAAAATGGACTAGAATGTCAACACTGTTATTCAGTTTGGTCCCTGAACTTACGAAGTCAGTCAGGAACTTAACGGAAGTAACGGAAACTAACGAAAACACATAAAAAAGGGAGAAACACGAGATCAAATGTGCAATCGGGGTGAGCGGTCCAAGGCGGGGAGTCTACAGCAATAATTACCGGTAAAGTCTCACCCTCCCCAAGAAAGACATACTTCAAATTTGAGGGGAGAGTTTTCAGCTCAAGAGCTAGAGGGGTTACAGTATAAGGTGTCGATTTGTAACACCCCGAAAATTCTATTTCCAAAAATATCAAAATAGTACAATTTACAGCTCTAAAATACTATACAAAGCATCTCTAAAAATTTCAAATTGCCCCGAATCGATTTCTCGCTGTCCTAAACCTCGGTCAACGGTCCAACTGCGAAAGGTCAAAATGGAAGGAGGTGAGCTGGGGGGCTCAGTAAGAAAGGGGATACACAATATTACAGAGGCCAATGAAACACAATATATAAAATAATATTGTCCATAAAATTATAAATATGGACATGCCAATAAGACTCACATTTCATAAACCGAACCTCCAATTAATCATACTTCACAATCCTATGTCCTAATTATGTTCGGATCCAGTGACTTAACAATGATACTCAAATTCAATCATTGGCCGCCCTCATGGAGCCGGACCCAATACAAATACAATAACTAAGCCCACTGCAACCGTGACATAATTAGCTACATCGCAACTATTCCATACAACAAATCTCATATTTGAGAACCACTAACACATATAGCATGCTTTCAATACAACCATATCATTTACGGAGCAATTTCAATATCAAAACAATAATTCAATGAGACCAAACAAATGATATACGTATCAATAAAATGGAGTACTACGATAAGACGGGTATAAAAGAAATGACACGGAATCGATACTGCGTAGTCTCCCTTACCTCAAAATAATAAAGAATGATCACCGAATAATTAACTGATCGACTCACGACCTAAAAACTTGTTAAGACATAGCATTTTATTTTGCAGTCTCTCGGAATATATTTTGAAGTTCTCCCAAAGGCAATGAAATAAGCTTAAGTACTGTCAATGCATTTTTACAATTAGTGCCATATATGAGTTACTAGGATGGACAGCTCAACAGAACACGTCACCCACAAAAGCCATGCAAATCACTTGCTGACAACCATTTCATTTGTATGAAACCCAAAGGACCCACTAAATCAGTACCTAAATTTCACATGATAATGCCGTCCTATAATTTATTTATTTTTCGATCCATCCCAAAATGTCGTTCTTAATTTCGGGATGTTACACGACTTCTCATTGAAGTGGCCTAAGGGGTGAAACGGGCCATCAGTAGGATGGCCGCAGCCATCAGTTGAACATCCGCATTATCCACACACATAGAAAGAGTCCCATCACCCACATTAATGATGGTATTGGTAGTAGCCATGAATGGTCGCCCAAGCAATATGGGAGAATCCTGACTATTCCCAATACCATTAACAGTTTCAAGCACCACAAAATCCACAGGTATTATCAAATTGCCTTCACCTTCCTAGAGTCCCCCCATAGAGATAGAAATATTAAAACTTCTGGGGTCCTTTAGTTTAGGTGGGAGACTCTGTTGTACCACAGCACTGACACTTTCTCCCATAATTAACTTCTCATCATTCCCATACTTGGGTTTCCTGGAATTAAGTTCTTTGAAAAATTTAGCATAAGCTGAAATATTTTTAATCATATTCAGTAATGGGAGATTAATGTTAACTTTTAAAAACATTTCATACAAATCTGACATCTGTTTATCCAACCTATTTCTCATAAATCATCCATGAAATGGTACGGGAGGTGCATATGGCTTGGGGGTGGAAGAATCTCTGTTAGGAGTTTCCCCCATGCCATTAGTACTGTTACCAACAACATCATCAACGGTTGTTTCAGAAGGTTTGGGAGAAGGATTAGAATGTACCTCATTACTTACATGTTTTCTATTTCTGAGGGTCATGATGGCCTTGGCTTGCTCCCCTTGACTTGGGAACGTGCCGGTCTTGTGCCCTTGAAGTCCATCTTCAATCTATCCAAATTGAGTCTCCAACTTCTTAATGACTGCATCTTGGTGATTCTTTCTCTACTGCTGCTCCAACTTTATCTGTTGTTGATTAAAATTCCCCATTGAAGGTGGAGGTTGAGGATGGAGAGATTTTTGTTGCTGAAATTGATTACCTCTCCATGAGAAGTTAGGATGATTCCTCCACTCCAGATTATAAGTGTTAGAGAATGGGCCACCCTGTCTTGGTGGGTATCCTTCCATCGCATTAACCTATTCAGAAGAAGGAGAAACAAACTGTGCCCCACTAGGACAAAAGTTAGTAGCATGAAAAGTTAAACCACATAATGAACATGCTTCTTGTGGAACAGTAGAAGGGAGTGCAGAAAATTGTGAACATAGCATATCAATCTTTTGATTCATATGTGCCATCTGCCTATTAGTCTCATCATTGGAACTCAACTCATGTACTCCCCTAGCCTTACCCCTAGCACTCTTTTGTTGGGAGTTTGTGCCCAACTGTAGAACCCCGCCTTGGACCGCTCACCCCGATTGCACGGTTGATCGTGTGTTTCTCCCTATTTTAAGTGTTTCTCGTTAGTTTTTGTTACTTCCGTTAAGTTCCTAACTGACTTGGTTAAGTTTAGGGACTAAACTGAATAACAGGGCTGACTTTCCAATCCATTCTGTCAGAAAAGCCATCTTGAAGTCGCGCCCCTCCACCTGTAGGGGTCAGAAGTGCGCGCGTCCCGCCACTTAGGCAGGAGGCGCGCTCACCTGGGCGTCAATTACAGATTCTGTTCAAGAATCCCTCCCTTGCTCATTTTACATGATTTACCTGGGAAACTGATCTTTGTGACTTTGTTTTGGCATAAAAAAACACCTTGTTTTACCTATATAAAACCCTATAATTCACCTTTGAAGGGCAGGACTTTTTGTGACTAAGAAAACTATACACAAACCATTTCCAAGACATTTTCAAGACAATTCACCAAGAAGTGTTTGAAGTCACTTGAAGCTTAGGTAAAACTCTATTTTTCTCCTCCCTTTCTACTTCATCCCTTCTCTCTTTCTCTTACTTTAATCAAACGTGCAATCTCCCCAAAACCATTTTGGGACATGACACCAAAGGCCACTTCATTCCATTGAAGTTGGCCAAGGAGTTATTTCCCTACATTCCAAATACCCCTTTTTAACCCCCTTTTATCATTATTACGAATAGGAAGAACGTTTTAATTTTGTAGACTTTGAACAAGCAAGACCAACATTAGTTGGGCGAGATGGGTGTTTAAGTACTTTCCATTTCGTAACCTAACCCCCGAACCTCATTACAAGAATCTCTGTTTTCGTAATCAAACTTAGGCTATACATTAGGTTTTTCTTATGTTCCTCTAAAACATAGGTGGCGACTCTACAATTAAAACACAAATAGACATCCTAGGATAATCCACGGCTCTAGCCAAGCCGTGGGGCTCCGCCCAGGGTGTCTACAGTGGTGACTCTGTTGGGGAGGTTTGAGGGTTAAACTTGCATTTCTGATCAAAGACTACATTTTTCTGGGCATTCTGGTCTCTGATGGGGGAAGCGTGCGCCTCTGGCCTTCTTGGCCCAAGGCCCGCGCGTCCCACATCAAGGACCAGAGTCGCCCGCTTCTCAATGTTCTTCCTATTCTTCTTCTTTTTTCTACACTAATCATCTTTGCAGGGGTTCCATTAGATATTCAGGACCAGGGCAATCCCTTGAGTTCAAAGTCTCACAGTCTGACAGGTTTGCCCAGAAGCGGGCACCTCTCATAGACTCTGCGCCCCGCGTGCGCATGACATGACACAAACCAGAGGGGCGCGCTTCTGGATGGTTTTCTAGAATAGAGACAGTCTCCAGAACAGAGCAGAATGATTGGGGTGTGGGCACAGTTGCCTGCATCAAGGACTGATTTGGACCATTTAATTGTTTTAATTTTGTGTTTTTTATCGGTCACACGGGTGATTCGAGAGTTGTAAATTATGTGCTTATTTGCTTTTCTTTTGTTTTTTTTTAAAAAAAAGTAAAAAATGTTTTTGTCACATTTTGGACCTCACACTACGTGCACAAATTCTTACCAATTGCTCACTATCGAGTCGCACAAGCTCATAACCCCAAACCCGTCGAGGCCCGTCCTAGAGAGTTTCAAGCTCCACCCGACCTTAACTCTCTCGAAGTGGTAAACTTCAGCCTATGGCGTAGTTCATGACTACATGCCGGGGGTGACCTTTAAGCCTCTCTTTAGCCGAGCACAAGCCAACACAATTCTAGTTAAGGTCTAACACTCCGTGACTAAGTCGGTTTTCATGAATCGAGATTTCCCTAAACTAATGTTTTCAAAACATACATGCCGTTTCCAAAAGAAACAAGTGGTTATCATGGACAAAATAAAACTCCGTCCCCAAGTGGTTATTATGGACAAAAATAAAAATCCGTCCCCGCATGTATGCTTTACTACATTAATTTAGTTTAATCCTGACACATGCAGGAATCACAAACGTGGTGGAATCCGATGAGTATATGATACCGCGAGAAGGTCTATATACTAGTGTGACGATTCCACTATTTTCTTAGAAACCCCAAAAGGGATTCCGTCCCTCCGACTTATCCTCTTCTTGGACCGAAAGTGATACTCAAGACTGACAAGGGCCTCTTCTGCAATTTAGGTCCAATTGGTACTTACTGAGTCTACCGAGATTCAGCAAACCGGCTAGTTCGTGAATTGATCACTCCAACAGCTCCGATAGCATCAATGGCCAGTGACTCTGTCGCGCCCCAACCCATGGTCCTACTTGGCCCCACATTCAAGACACGCACGGAAGACGTCATAAAACACTTTTAGAATTTTTTTCAAAATATACTTTCATAAAAGTTTCATATCACAAACTCATTAAGTTGAAAACTTTCATTTCAACACACCACCATCTTTCACAAACGAAAGTACTTAGCCCCAAGGGCTTACACACTTTACTTACAAATGTACAATCACCACACTTTAACAAAACAGGTGATACACGGATACAGTCTCGGTTACACTACCCCAAAGGTTATACATTTATATAATGTAACCTTTAAACCATACTTACTTTCCAAAATGGATTATCAACCCGACGTCCTCCCTTGTGAAGTGACATATCCCCATGGCTCGCCTTTATCTAAGGAAAACAAATAAACAAGGAACGGGTGAGATTAAATCTCAGTAAGCTACTAAAATGCAACTACGTTACATGCTGAAATGATACTCGTAATTGAACAATGTCAATAAGCATTCACATATCACATAACATGAGGGGCAAAGCCAAATCATCATACCACACATAAGGCGTAAATAAACACTCATAGGTAGATACTGAGCCAAGGTTCTCGAATCAAACATAACCATCTGAGAGGTATCAACTGAGCAGCACCAAAGGGCTGAAACCGGTTCCGGAACCAAACAATAATAACAAGAACGAGGGGAAAATGACACAAAGTCATAACCCAAAATTCCCAACCTTTGGCCCAAGGAAGGGGGTTAAAAATGGAAAACCAATGGTAGAAGACTTATAATGAACTTGGCTCGTATGCCATTATAATCCCTACCATTGCCCGAAATCATAACAAGAAGTACCAGCTGGAGTTTACACGAGAGCATAGTAATAAATACTTGCTTTAAACAACAACCGGGGCATGATTCCAAATTAGGGAACCACACAAGCTCATCATAAAGATGCAAACACGTTACTCATAATTAGTTCACAACATTGACATTAAGTCACAACACAATCCTTTATCAATGACATTAAGTCACAACAACATCTTGCACACATTCACAATCAATCCATTATATATAATCTTAGCATCCCAAAACACCCCTCTAGGTTCTCTACACTAGGACCCAAAACTAGACAAGGATGGACTTCTAACTCATCAAGAGTGAAATATTTAAAAATTTCAGATGGACTGTGCGACCGCCTAAGCCAACTTGTGCGACCGCCCAAAATGCCCTGTTCCAAGAACAAAACTTTCAGATAGCTTGGGCGACCGCACACCCATTTTGGGCGGCCGCCCACAATGCCCGGCAGACATAATTGGACTTATTTCTACTCCCTTCGTTTCACCGTCCCAAAAGTACTAACATACTCTTCACACCAATTGCTTTACTCAACTAAACCTGAGTATAAAACTCACCCAGGGACATTACAACCCTTTTTAGAACCCAGTGTCATACTACTCCCTTTGTCCCAAAATTACAAGTATCACAAAACTAATTCAAAACATAAATTCACAACACATATAGCACATAGAACATATATATGACCATTTTAACATTTAAGGGGAATTAGTAACTTACCTATTTTCGGAAAAGTATCAAGAAACTAATATTTGATCGGGTAGAAATACTCTACTCAACACCCTGAACATTTTGGTATAATTAGATTTTAAAATGGAGTAGTAAATAAAATGATAAAAATTACCAAAGTCAGGAACCCTAACCTTTTCTTTCTTCTTCTTTGCTCAGAGAAAAATTTGGGAGATTATGTATGTGAAACACAGAGAGGGAGATGGGTAGGGATAAGTAAGAATTGATATTTTCCATTTTTCACTTAAGCCCTCCTAGTTTCATTTGAAACAACTAAACCCCTCTACTTTAAATTCCACTAAGGACCTTATAGTTTCAACTTAATCAATTAACTCCCTTAGCACTTGTTACTACTAACCAATTGACTAACTCAAATAATCAAATAAGATGTGCAAATCGTAAAATGTGATGCAACACATAAAATTCACACATAATGTCAAATTAAAATCCTCAAAAATATAAAATAAATTGGGACGGATTTTGGGGTCGTTACAAAATATGTCTGCTGATTGACATGTCTCGTACGAGACATAGGTGTCTGGTAAGAGACTGTCCTCTATTTTTTTTTATGCACACCCTGATTTTTGCCTAGACCGCCCTTTCAGGTTTTCAATCTAGCGGGCTCCTTTTCTGGTGCTCTCTGCTCTAATTTTTGCCTAGGCCGCCCTTGTGGGTTTTCAACCTAGCGAGCTTTCCTCCTTTTTTTGAAATCGGGGACGGACTCATGAATAGTACTTCTTCAGCTTGTCCATGTTAACGGGCTTTGGCAGTTGATCTCCATCTAGGTCTGCGAGTTGTACCGCTCCTCCGGAGAATACCTTCTTGACTATGTAGGGGCCTATCCATCTTGGTCTCCACTTTCCCATAGGATTGAATGGTCTAGGATGATGTTCACGTAGGACAAGGTCCCCTTCTTTGATGTTTCTGGTCTTGACTTTCTTATTGAATGCTCGGGCCATTCTCCGTTGATATGCTTGGATATGCTCGGCGGCTCGGAGTCGTCGTTCATCTAGCAGGGCTAGTTGTTCATAACGGCTGTTCAACCATGCGACTTCATTCACTTGGTTTTCCAGGAGAACCCTTAGTGATGGTACTTCTAGTTCGATTGGTAACACTGCTTCCAATCCTTCAAAAGTTCCATCCACCTACGTTGTCGGTTGTGCTCAAACATTGTTTCATAAAGACAATATTTCTACTTATGTAACGCAAAAACAATCGCAGTAAGTTCCAGGGCATGGATCGGATAGTTCTGTTCACAAGGAGTTAACTTCCTCGAAGCATCACTGTAAATAACCAAATCATCATTCCCATTAGGTAACGCAAGAATAAGTACAGTGGTTAATCTCTTCTTTAATTCCTCAAAACTGACTTGACATTTTTCATCCCACGTATATGGTACATTCTTTTAAGTCCACTGAGTGAATGGTGTAACAATCTTGGAAAACCCCTCAATAAATCTTCGATAATACTCCGCTAAACCCAGAACATTTCGCAAATAACTGCTTCCCTCGGAGCCCAGATAAAACCATTCGCAAATATTGTTCATGTTCCTCTCGAGATTTAGAATAAACAAGGACATTACCGATAAAGACAACCACAAAGGTATCAAGATAAGGTTTGAAAACCCGGTTCATCATATCCATAAGAACAACGGGAGCATTAGTTAACCCGAAAGGCATGACAAGAAACGCATAGTGACCATATCTACTACGAAAAGTAGTCTTAGAGATGTCTTCAGAATGAATCTGCAACTGATGATAACCACTCCTCAATATCAAACTTCGAAAAGACAACAGAACCTTGAAATTGATCAAACAAATCATCAATGTGAGGCAATGGATATTTGTGCTTTACAAACAACACAGGAGCTCCCTCGGTAATATACTCGGTCGAATGAACCCTCTATCAAGTAACTCTTGCAATTGAACTTTCAATTCTTTCAATTCAGCTGGAGCCATTCTGTAAGGTACCTCAAATATCAAGGTAGTACCTGGAAGTAAATCAATACAGAACTCAATTTCCCTATCGGGAGGCATAGAATACTCAGTTGAAAATATATCAGGAAACTCTATAACAATATGCACATCCTCTATTTCAGAAACCCTTTTTAATAGTATCGAGAACACTGACTAAGAATCCCACACAACCACGGTGTAACAATTTTCTAGCCTTCACATAAGAAATAATACCAATCCCCCTACCCAAAGGAGCAGCCTCAAAAGTAAATTCAGGCACATCAGGAATAGAAAATGTAACCACCTTTTTATAACAATCAACTGAAGCATGGTATTTACTCAACCAATCCATTCCCAAGATAATATCAAAATCTTGTAATGGCAAAACAACTAAATCAGCAAATAAAACATGCTCCCAAATATGCACATCACAACCACGTAATACTTTATTGGTCACCAAACACTCCCCTATAGGAGTAGACACCTCTAACAGATAAGGTAGAGACTCAGGAGACAAATGTAACTGGGATGCAAAAATGCACAGACACATTTAAATGCAATGAGCCGGGGTCTATAAGTGCACGTGCCCTCAAACTAGACATATAAATTATACCTCCTATCACGGCAGAAAAATCTGAAGCCTGTTGTTGATTAATAGGAAAACATGACCCTGTACCTTAGGCTTTCCTGAGGCATCCCTCTTCTGACCCTGTGATGATCCAGCTCCACTCCCAAATGATATATTCCTGGTTCTAGGACAATCCCTTTGAAAATGATCAAACTGACCACAATTCAAACACTTACCAACTTCTTCCAACACCTTTCATCAGAATGCCCTTCCTTTTGACAATAGTTACGTATCCTTCTACTTTGATTTCCCAAAGTGTTACCTTGATTGTTGGCAATTGATTGCCCCTGAGGTTGTCCTTTGTTTTGTAACGATGTTCCCTGACCTCCTCGATTGTCACCATGTTGTGGTTGAGGTCTTCCTTGCCTTCCAGCACCTGATAGTTCAACTTTCCTCTTATGTTCTTCAATATGGTGCTCCACTTGATAAACCCTATCAACTGCATCTTGAACATCCTGTAACTTGTGAAATACTAGTTGAGTTCGGATCACAGTTCTCAATCATTTCACAAATCACATTGCCTTCCTCTCCTCAGTTGCAACTAGGTGAGTACAATACCTGGATAACTCTGTGAAATTAAATGTATACTGAGCCATAAACATAGCATTTTGCTCCAAGTTGAGAAACTCCATTTCTTTCCTGTCTTGATCCACCCAAGGAATGAAATGTTCCTTGAATTTCTTCAAAAAAAATTCCCAAGTATAGGGTACATGAGTCTCATCCCAATTGGTCTTCAAAGCTTTCCACCAGTACTCAGCAGCTCCACTCAGTTTATAAGTAGCAAACCTGATTTGATCTTCATCAAAACTTCTCAGAACATCAAATATATTTTCCATCGATTCAATCCACCTCTCCACCTTAGCTATATCGGGTTCTCCATCATAGCCTATTGGTTTCATCTTTAAGAATTGTTCTAGCCCATATCTCGGAGGTACTTGATCTTCTCCTGGTCTTTAATCATTTAAGGTTTTCATGGCTACTTCAAACATCCCCTGAAACATGATTCAAGCCTCTTCTTTAGCATCTCCTTGCCCTGAAGGCCCTGACTAATCTCCTTCTGTCCCAACCATTTTCAATAAGTACCTGCATAAGACTCTCAACGTCACTCACTCTATACACAACTAACCTCCTAGGTCACTTAGTCATTCTAGACCATCTACAACCTAGCTCTGTACCAACTGTCGCGCCCCAACCCGTGGTCCTACTTGGCCCCACGTTCAGGACACGCACGGAAGACGTCATAAAACACTTTTAGAAAATTTTTCAAAATATACTTTCATAAAAGTTTCATATCACAAACTCATTAAGTTGAAAACTTTCATTTCAACACACCACCATCTTTCACAAACGAAATTACTTAGCCCCAAGGGCTTACACACTTTACTTATAAATGTACAATCACCACACTTTAACAAAACAGGTGATACACGGAGACAGTCTCGGTTACACTACCCCAAAGGTTATACATTTATATAATGTAACCTTTAAACCACACTTACTTTCCAAAATGGATTATCAACCCGACGTCCTCCCTTGTGAAGTGACATATCCCCATGGCTCGCCTTTATCTAAGGAAAACAAATAAACAAGGAACGGGGTGAGATTAAATCTCAGTAAGCTACTAAAATGCAACTACGTTACATGCTGAAATGATACTCGTAATTGAACAATGTCAATAAGCATTCACATATCACATAACATGAGAGACAAAGCCAACTCATCATACCACACATAAGGTGGAAATAAACACTCATAGGTAGATACTGATCTAAGGTTCTCGAATCAAACATAACCATCTGAGAGGTATCAACTGAGCAGCACCAAAGGGCTGAAGCCGGTTCCGGAACCAAAAAATAACAACAACAACAACGGGGGGAAATGACACAAAGTCATAACCCAAAATTCCCAACCTTTGGCCTAAGGAAGGGGGTTAAAAATGGGAAACCAATGGTAGAAGCCTTACAATGAACTTGGCTCGTGTGCCATTATAATCCCTACCATTGCCCGAAATCACAACAAGAAGTACCAGCTGGACTTTACACGAGAGCATAGTAATAAATACTTGCTTTAAACAACAACCGGGTGCAATGATTCCAAAGTAGGGAACCAAGCCAAACACATCACAAGATGCACACGAAAGAAACACTCATAGAGAGTTCACAACCATCATGATATAGAATCACAACACAATGAACCCAAACGGTTACATCAATTTAAACTCGATCACAAAGGACCAATTCCACGACTTTGGTGTTCCACAACAACCCTCTAGGTACTCTAGGATATCACCTAAGACATAGACCAAGATTGAACTCTAAATCACTTGGATTGGAACAACTCAACTTTTTCAGCAATCATGGGCGGTCGCCTATACCAGACTGGGCGGTCGCCCAAAATACTCTGTCCCACGACCAAAACCTTCCAGGTAGTATGGGTGGTCGCCGGCCCCATTCTGGGCGGTCCCCCAGAACACTCGACAGGTCAAAATTGTACTAAATTATACTCCCTTCGTTTCACCGTCCCAAAAGTACTAACATACTCTTCACAACAATTGCTTAACACAACTAAACCTGAGTATAAAACTCACCCAGGGTCATTACAACCCTTCTTAGAACCAAGTCTCATACTACTCCCTTTGTCCCAAAATTACAAGTATCACAAAACTTATTCAAAACATAAATTCACAACACATATAACATATATATGACCATTTTAACATTTAAGGGGAATTAGTAACTTACCTATTTCCGGAAAAGTATAGAGAAAATAATATTTGATCGGGTAGAAATTACCTACTCAACGCCCTGAACGTTTAGGTGAAGTCGGATTTAAGAACAGATGATTAATGAATAAGAAATAAAAATCAAAATAAGCATAAACCCTTACCTTTCTTCAATGGACAGAGAGAACACAAATTAGGAAAGTATAAATGTTTGCTACACAGAGAGTGAAAGTGAAGATTAACATGAATTGATATTTAGCAAGTTTCATATAGGCCCTTCTACTTTCATTTAGTTATATTTTCACTTATAACCCTATAGTTTCACTAACTCATTTATTCAACTTAACAAACTTTCTACTAATACTTTAGCTATCACATATACTCAAATAATATATGCAAGTCAAGTCACTCTAGTTTCATCTTAAGCAATTAAGCCCCTAAAGTTATATTTCCACAAAGGACCCCATAATTTCAACTTAATCAATTAACTCCCTTAACACTTGTTACTACTAACCAAGTGACTAACTCAAATAATCAAATAAGATGTGCAAATCATAAAATGTGATGCAACACATAAAATGCACACATAATGTTAAATTAAAATCTCCAAAAATATAAAATAAATAGGGACGGGTTTTGGGGTCGTTACAGACTCCAACAGCAACAACACCATGTCCCTTGAGCAACTCTCAGCTATGGTCCAAATGCTCCAAGAACAAATCTCTACTCTCAACAAAGAGTCTCAAAACAAAGATGATCTTTGGCAATCCCATCTTGACAATCAAAGAGAGGCTCATGAAGCTGATATGGACCAAATAAAGGGTAAACTTACTAGCTTTCAAGTGGTAAAGGTAAGGAAGACAATGATAAGTCCGAGTGGACCAAAGGCTTGTTTGAAAGCCCTTATGTTAGTGCCCGTACCAAGAAGATGGGGGAGACAAGCACCGACAACAAACATCACAAGATGGTTGATTCAATTATGGCTTACATAGATCAACGTTTCAACGATCTCAACTTGGGGAAAGGCTCCGACACAAGCCTTTATCAGTCATCCATTCTCATGAATATGATGGCATCTCTCTCCGACAAGTTCAAGATGCCCGATATCAGCAAGTTCAAGGGCAACTCTTGTCTCATGGCACATATTGAAACTTACATATGGGCTATGGTTCCGAAGAAGGTCTCTCCCAAAGTGATGGAACAATGCTTCCCTCTTACTCTCCAGGGGCGGCAAAAGATTGGTATGCAACTCTCCCACTCACAATCCGTCTTGATTGGGATTCCACCATGCTTGCCTTCAAAAGTCAATACCAAGGCAACACCACTCACCGCCCGACCAAGAAAGAGCTTGAGAACACCACTCAAAGGGACAATGAGTCCTTTATTGATTTCACGAGAAGGTGGAATGACAAGCTTGCTGAAATTGTCGAGAGGCCCAATACCAAGGAGAAAATGGACATTTTCCTCAAGTGTCTAAAGATTGATCTCCGCACCCACCTAAGTGGGGCTTACTATGCGGATTTTTCTCAAATGTATGAGGCAGGGGTCCGAATGGACGATTTGCTCAAGGAGATCAAGAAAAATGCTCCTAGCTTCCGTTACAAGGCCGCCTCTAACTCCACAAAAGAGGCATCGGTTAATGCCGTCACTACCGACAAGGAGAATTACAAAAGGGTTCCCCCACCACAAGGCAAGAAGTTTCAAAATGATCGTATCTACACTCTTCTTCAAGGCATGACCATCACCGAAGCCTTCGAGGCACTCAAGGCCAAAGGGAAATTTGCTCCTCTCTAAGGGTTCAAGACCAGTGCAATCTGAGCCAACCATGCTCACGACAAGTATTGTGACTACCACCAACATAGTGTCCATCTCACCGAGGAATGCTTCATCCTCTGTAATGTTATACAAGACCTCATCGACAAAAAGGAATTTATAGTTCCCAATGAGGGTGATGTCAATGTAATAAAGATAGGAGAGTTTGAGGAGCCCACTCATTCAATTCCAATTGTGAATGAGGGCTCCAATGTTATGAATAAGATTGATAATTCTTGTTACGTTGTGACTTATGATGAGGTAATAAGGGAAGTACTAGAGAAAGTGTGATACTATCATCATGGATTCCTTAATGAAGGTCAAGGCATCTTCAGATGGAAGCCCATTAAAAGTGGGTATCATTTTAAAATATTGACCCTTAACCTCATAAGTTTTAGCCCCTTCTGACAGAACAATACATGAAATAGAGGCATCAATTTTAGGGTGAAAGTAATCACCCATCGCTAGCACAAGTGGGACTGCCACCTCTCTTTCGCCTCCTCGGCCATTATTACGCTCTTCTCCTGTTGGTTTAACCATTACTTTGTTTTTATACTTACGCAAATGTAACTTATGTATGTCGTCAAGAGATGGTTCCAATGCAGGATGCAAGGAATGACAACCAAACATAAACTACCTAAACAACTTGTTAACCTAATAAAGTCCCCGGCAACTGCGCTAAAAACTTGATGGAGAAAATCTCCCACTAATTAAATTACCCTAGCAAGTGGACTAGTCACCGTTATAGTAACTTACCAAAGTAGGGGTCAAACCACAAAGACCTGATGGATTAACAAATTGTAAACTAAACTAAAACAGAAAAATAAAAGGCGGGGTTTTTGATTTATTAATTAAACTAAACTAAACTAAAATTGCAAATAAAATTAAACTAATGATTTAAGATCGCATAATAAAGCAAAGATTGAATTCAAGATTTGAGAACGAGATTCACGGATTGGGTTTCACAATACATTCACTTTATGCTAATTTACTAATGAAGTCATCAATATCATTCTAGGGTTCATTCACAAAATCATGAGTTTGGACGGTTTGGTGTGCGATTTGCAACTCAACTATTCTTCTTTTATTACACTTCCAGTTACGTATATGTAATAATCAAAGAATTCATGAAGATTAAAAGAATGTATAAAACTAGACCCGTTTGATTTCAGTTACGTCCTCAATTAGATCTAAGAGGTAAAATAATGGTCAATGTATCAATCACTCACGTTAATGGCCCAATTGATACCCATAAATTCTAGGGCCAAAAGTATATTAACATAAATTTGAATCCTAAAAATAATTAAGAATATTTTACCACTCTAGAATGATAACGAATTATGAATTAACAACTATAGCATAAAGATCGTGTATTGCTACTCCCAATCCGAGAACCAAAGATTTAGCTACTAATACTCATGCTCAATATCACAAGAAAAGGAATAAAATTCAGAAACCTAGATATTACGCTTGAATAGATGAAATCCTTCAATCTTGTTACAACCCTCAAGAACTAAAATAAAAGCATACTAAATAATGGCTGGAGTCCTCATATTTATAGTAGAGTCTAAACTAGGGTAGAAAATAGGATATAAGTCCAAAACCCGTATCTAGATGGAGTCTTAGAAAAACTGGTGCGGGGAAGTATGCGGCTATCCGCTTTTGTGGTGCGCGGTCACCCAAAGCTCCAGTGCGCTTTTTTTTTTTAACACTTGAGTGTGCGACCGCCCGTTGAGAGTGTGTGCGGCCGCACATTACGCCAGGACTAAAATCTTCATTTTTCCTTCTTTTTTTTACCGGTTCAAGTCCATATCATCTTGGCACTTTATAATCACCAATTACCCATAATTCCAACTTTTTCCCTGAAACAAAAATGTTAGTGTAAACAAAGGTGTTACCACTCGCAGTCAAGTGTTACCCGACGAAAAATGTGTTATAGTTTTACATTTATTTCCATGATTATTTTTATACAAATGTCCTAATATTATCTGCTAGTTTTGTGTATTTTTGGTCCATATTTCAGGTTATAATAAGGTACAAAATGGAGCTAGAAATGTGGAAAAAGATTTCAAAGGAAGTTATACATAAATGGCGAGTTATGGATAACTTTCACTATCTTTAACATGTGGCTAAATGAGAAAAACGTGGGAAGACTTATTCAACCAAGTTGTTTCTGATTAAAATGAAGAGTACAAGGCTCGAGAAGCTCGGAGTACAACTAGGCGAAGCATAGACTTGGGCATCAAGATTTCAGTTGAGAAAATCAAAGAAGGAGACCAAGTCTTGCTCAAAAATAGGGGAGCAAGCTCACACACTCTCCCCACTCGTCCATAATAGCCCTAAGGCTGTTTATTTGAGTAGCCTTCAAGTATTTGAATACTATAAATATGCTAGGGAGATAAACATTGATGACAAGCCAAATATTACACACACCCTTAGCACAAGAACAAAGTACTTCTTGGCTCCTTTGTATCCTTCCTCCTATACACTCTTTTGCAGACTCAAATACTTCGGGTTTGAGTGTGTTTTGGCTAGAATTAGTAGCGGACCCAGAGCATTTTATAAATGGGTACACAAATACACTACAAAATATTGTGGGAAAAAATTAATGCTTGATATAGAAATTGAACTTGAGACTTCCTTGTTAAAACACAAATACCTTTACCATTAAACTACATAGGCAATTTAAGTTAGTAGGGACACTTCTGTTGGTTCCAAAGATACAACAAGGGTATGAAAAGAGGCTAGAGGGGGGGTGAATAGCCTATTTAAAATTTCAACCCTTTTTCAAAATTCAACCTTATGCTTACTCGATGAATTTTGCGGTCACTTAAAAACCACTAGTTCAAGAATAATATGCACAGCGGAAGTTTTCGATATAAATAAGTTAGAGTTGCTTTTGATTGAAACAGTGCGGTAGCTTGAGTTTCGGTTGGTAGAGTGCGGCAACTTAGAGTGCGGTAGGTAAAAGGTGATTTGGTGCGGTAGGTTGAGATATTGAAAGATAGTGTCTAGGAAGTTTTGGCAAATGATAAGTTAGTCAGATTTTAGCTTAGGCAATATGATAAACATTCAAACACAATTCACAACAAGATTGAATATCTGAAAGATCAAAATACTAAACGACAAACAAGATTAATATGAATAATAAGATCAAGTGCTGAAAGTAAATTTGCAGAAATGTAAACAACAGTAAGTAAATGACACAAGGATTTGGAAAGGTTCGATCTGTTAAAAGATCTACGTCCTTTACCAAGATGGTCAGTCTTGGATTTTGAATGAGGTATGTATTGATTCACTTGAGTACAGATTATACAGATGAAGTATTGAATCAACACCTACTTTCTATGAAGAACAAATCCTAGACTTAGACCAGTGTATCCCTAATGATGCAATCTATGTGATTGGTCAATCGGGCTGTGTGTGTGTAAAGAATCAAGAACTCTATATAATCTATATGATTTAGAGTCTAATGAATCTTGTGTCTTGCTGGGCTTGAGATTTGATGTGCTTGAAGGTTGCTGGAGATCTTTGAAGATTTGAAGGCAAGTGCTTGAACATTCAAATGATTCTAGAAATCTTGAGTATGATCTTCAATCACCAAGTATTTCATCAGCAATTTCTCTCTTTGAATCTCAGCAATGTTCAATGAAGAACTCAAGGACTATTTATAGCCTTGAAAGGAGAGGGAGCCATTTGAAATCTTGGGGAGAAAGTTTGGAAGACAATGAGCTGTTGAATTCTGATTGGAGCTCAGTCTGAGTTGTCCTTTTGTTACAGAGTAGTGGTGGTCCAAATGTACAATCAAATCGTTAGATGACAGTTGAATTCAAAATTTGAATTTTGAATCTTGGAACGTTGTAAACTAACCAATGCTTTGGACACTAGTATGACCATGGTTAAGTTTAACCAAACTTGAGTTGAGTCTTCAGTCTTTATAAGGCAAGCTAAGTGACTTGCGATCACTTCAAGTGCGGCAACTTGAGAATGACCTTGGTGAGGTCACTTAAGAGTGAGTCTGGTGTGGTCACTTGTGACTGATTTAGGTGTGGTCACTTGTGAGGTAGGTTGCCTTAGAAAACTTTCTTCAAAATTTGAGGAGCCAATCTTCACAAGCCTAAACAAACTAAAAATGGACTTAACTAAATGAAGTATAAAACTTCTTACAATATATCCTAAAGTCCATAAAAGATAAAATTAGGTCATAGGATCAATCAAATTAAGTAATAGGACTTGTTTATAATAATCATACCCAACAATCTCCCCCTATTTGATTGAGACCATTACCTACTATAACAAATGCTAATTCATTGTACTTGGTAAAAACATGTTTTCAAATGAATAAAATTTTATTAAGTTCATGTCCTAAGTCTATGCACATACTAAGCCAATGTCATAGATTTCTATCATCCTATAAAAAGAAAACAAAAATACTAATCCTAGCAAGATAGAAATATGATTTGAAGCATTTCAAGAGAGATAATCAAATTGAGGTGAAAATGCATCAAACACGGACAATCATAACTTACTCCATAAAGATAGGCATTCAAGAATTTGGAGTACAGAACAAAAGAGGATCACTGTTTAACAAATTACATACCAAATAAAACAAACATAAAATTAAAATTGTTTTTGAGACACCCCATCATTATAAAACATAAACATCCAGTGCGGTCACTTCATGCATGGTTACTTCAGATCTGATCAACTTGAATTATGTCATCTGAGAAGCTTGAGAAGAATGGGATGTGGTAGGCAGGGGCAGGTAGACTGGGAATCATGATTGGAACACTGATTCCATCTTCTTCTTCGTCATTCTATTCTCCTTGAGCCTGAGAGCTTCCATGTCCTCCTTGAGTGCTTCCACGATTCAGCCTGTTCAATGCAGTGTTTACGCTGTTTGACAAGAGATCAATTTTGGTTGATTGACCCTCAATTCGATTGTTGGCGATCTCAATCCTGTTGGTTTGCACTTGCATCGCGGTAGTCATGGCTTGAATCTTAGGCACAAACTTCTCAGCAACAACTATCAATCCTACATTCATATTAACAAACAAGTATTCTTTCAACGAAGTCTTGAGTGTGCCTAGCTCATCCTTTAGTTCCTACTTATCAGCACCCATGGCCTTGGATAGCTCTTTGCTAGCTTCTTCCAAACCTTTTAATACACATCTATTTAAGGCATTAGTTTGAATTCTGAGTGCCTCTTTCAAGTAGTCAGAGAAGATGGTATTTTGAGAGACAGTTGGTGCGGCAGAAGTGGATGGTGCAACAGGAGGTGATGCGGCAGATGTCAATGCGGCAGAGCTGGAGCTTGTTGACCCAGATAGAGTATCACGAATAGCCTTTGTGATATACACACTCTCCCCCTTAATGGTATCAATCAACTGAGAGGGAAGAGAGGTAATCTGGTGCTAGAGAGAAGCTTGAGTAGTTTTGATCTTAGTGACCTCAGACTGGAGAGCAATCAAGTTAGAAGTGAGAAGAGAGACCTGAGAGTTGGTTTCTTGTTGCTGTTTGACCAGCAGCTGCACTGAGGCAAGTAGATCTGTGGTCGATTGAGTTGGAGCAGTTGGAATAAAGGGAGGAGGTGTAGGTGACCGTATGGGAGAAGTACAACAAGGTGACTTAGGAAAAGTTTCAGTGGCTTCAATACGTTCGCTTTCAAGAACCTGATCCTTCTCAACAACTGTGTTATCAAGGATCTCAATATCAACATTAACATCAATAAGATTTTCAGGAGCCTTGGTCTCAAAGGTTAGACTATCAGCAGCATCTTTGTCTGACTCATCAGGAGCAATATTGTCATCATCATGCTCAGCAGCATCTTGAACTTCCTCTGCAAAAACTTCCTCAGTAGCTTCAGAGCTACTTTCAACTTGCTCTTCAGAACTACTCTCATCCACAAGAGTCGGTTCCTTGGTCTTTGAAGCGGCAGGAGGAGGTTTGGATTTTGATTTTGCGGCAGCCTTAGGAACAACAACATCAACCTCTTTTTGAGGTGAGCTAGCAGGAGAAAAAGTGGGAGAAGGAAAAAGGACTGGAGGCTTAGTTACCTTATCTCTTTTCAGAGTGGTCTTGATAGGGCTAAGAGAGTGAGGTCTCTTCTTTTGGGGCTCCCCCTCAGAAGTTGCCGTGGTAGAGGGTTTAGTTTTGGTGAGAGTGGGTATGGCAACTTTGGATGGTTTGAGAGGAGCTGAGAGCTTGGTAGGTTTTGAAGCTTGAGGGACTACGGCAACCTTGCTTGACTTCTTGGAGATGGAAGGTGTGGCAGTTGTTGGTTTGGGTGAAGTGGAAGTGGATTTCTCAAGAGAGGCAGAAGGCTCTCTGATTTTGATACCAGCCTTGGGGTTTGGTTTGCTAGACGGTGATGATGCGGTTGATTTAGAGGCGAGTACTTTCTCCTTTCCTTTAACAGGTGTGGCAACCACAAATGGTTCATCTTTGGTTTTCTCAGAATCTTTTTGGTCTTCAGTTCATTCATTGTCATCACTGTCTTCTTCATCTGGATTTCCTCCAAGCGAGGCAAGAGCTTGTTTGGTAAACTTTGGTGGCTCGTAGGGTTCAACGGGATCAGCATCACGATACTTCTGATAGAGGTCATCCCCAAAACTGTTTCTGAAATTAGCCTTCATGTTGCCTCGAGTAAAGATTTTGGTCTTGGAGATAGGAACAACTAAATCAGATTTCATCTTTAAGTACTCAGACATGATTTCCTTGATATGAGCCATGAGATAAGTAATGAACCGCGTGTTAGTTCGATATTTTAGCTTTCCTTCATCTTTAGCATCCTGATATGCACGGACATTTTCAATAATTGAGTTGTAGATAATTTGACCCCAATCCATTTTTTGACCAAGGTAAATAGCAGCAGACATCTCCCACTGAGAATGATTCAGATTCGCCTTGTTGCCAGTTTTGCAACATATAGTCTGGCCAACCAAGTGGCAGATATGATACATGACCTCATTAAATTCTTTGCGAGGAACCTTGGTGATATTGGTGGTGTTTACCAACCGACGAGCTAAAGCGTTCAAGTCTTTCGAACTTAGCTTGATGGGATAAGCTTGACCTTCCTCTACTTCCAGCTCCAGAATGTTGACTATGTCATCTCTGTCAATAGTCATGATCTTTCCACTTACTTTAGCCTTCAAATACTTGTTTGTAGAACCATCATCAAGAACTTCAGTCTTTTCCTTGGCTGTGTCAAAGAACTGATCCACAAAAGCTGGAACATGATAGTCCTGAGTAATGGTGAAGAGGGAGAGAATTCCAGAGGCCTCAAAGCGATTGATTAGGTTGCGTCCAATTGCATCTCCTTTGAGAGAATCAAGGTTGATTACTAGCCCAGGAACAAATTTGTTCAAGTCCTGAAAGAAAAACAAGTAAGAAGTTTAGTTGAGAGACAAGAGTGCGGTCAGTTGACAAGTGTGGTACGTAGAAACACAGTCAAGTGAAAGCACGGCAAGATATAATGCGGTCAGTTGCCAAAGGAAATATTAGGAAAGGTCAAACACTTAGCGATACTAATGTAAAATGGATCAAAAAGTAACAAACAACGGATCAAAAGTTTGGTCTAAGAATTTTGGATCAAAAAGGTAGTTTAGCCAAGAACACAAAAAACATCTTCAAGAACACGAAGAACACCATGAAGGGTCACGAACCCAGATTTACCAGAAAACATATAAAGCGAGTAAAATTCATATATTTAACATCTAGGAACCTGATTAAGCACGGAAATCATATCCAATCCAAGAATAATTCAACATTAAGCCCAAAAATCGAAAAGGGAATTTGGAGAAAACCGAAACTAGAGTATAAACCCATTTGGGTTAATAAAATCCAAAGGGAAAATTGCAATTTGATTACCTGAGTTTTACACGATGTTTCGATGTTTCGATTGGTTACTGAATCCGCTTTTCGACTATTTGGTTACCTGACTTTGACAATTTGTTGCAACCTGGTATAAAAACAGAATGGGTGTTAAAAAACTAACAAAATTGGATGATAAACATAACAAACTTCTTTTAAAATTTTAATGATCACCCCTACAGTTTTTATTATCCAACTTCGGCCCCTGAATCCTAACGAATGTTAAAAACTCTCAAGTCTTCTCCATGATTCAACCACAAAGACCATCACTACCAGCCATTGCCACCAAAGCGCCACCAACCTATACCACCATACATAAAATCAATGATCAACTTTAGTTTTGATCTAACAACCAAATTAAAATTACTGCCCAAATCAAAATTCAATTTTTTATTTTAAGAAAACTCAGATTTTGGGTTTGTTCGAATTCCGTGTCACCATTGGTTTTGTTAAAAAATTAAAAAAAAAAATCCAAAAAAGAAACCCCAGATCTGAGTTCTTCAAAATAGTGTAATTCTGCAATCAAGACTATTCTTGAGAAGTCCCTGAGCACAGTTGTACTACAAGTGAAAAGTTGGGGTGATAATGGGGAACGAATCTAATACTCCTATGGGACTATAAAACCAAGAATTGGGGAAAGAAACTAGGGTTGAGGGTAAACTGGAAAAACAAGACGATAAGAATGAGGAAAAAAAGAGGTCTGGGAAGTTTCAAAGGGTTCCGTTCATTGCTGATGATTTCTCCGATTCACCCATCGCAAATCAACAGCTTATTCTGTCTGGTACACGACTCTGTTGCTTACTTTACTCCTACTCCTACTCCCCATTTCCATTTCTTGCAAGAGAATTGCTATTTGCACCTGTATAATTAATGAGTATACCCCTGTTCCCACAAAATAGCTGGAGGCTGTAATGATTGAAATCATGGGCCGAGTGAGATTATTCTGTATCTTGGCTGGGTGAAGGAATTCGGACGGCAATTCACTTTAAAATTGCAACCGAGGTTGCAGCCATGGCAGATTTATCTTGTCATCAATTCTAAGTGTTCAATTCAAGGTTGACTATTTTGAAGAACACAGATCTGTTTTTTTATTATTATTATTATTTTCGAAGAACAACAATGGCGACACGCCAAATTTGAACAAACTCAAATCTGAGTTTTCTTAAACGATAATGAATTTTTATTTGGAAAGTTATTTTAATTTAGTTGTTAGATCAAAAACTAAAGTTAGTCTTTGGTTTGGTTTATGATGGAGTAGTTTGGTACGGTGGTGGCGTTTTGGTGGCGATGGTTTTTGGTGATGGTCTTGCTGGTTGAATATTGGGGAAGAATTAAAAGTTTTTTTTTAAAATATTCTTTAGGATCCAAGGGCTGAAGTGGTATAATATAAACTGTATGGGTGATCACTATAATTTTAAGAGAAACTTGTTACCTTTTGCATCCACTTTTGTTAGTTTTTTAACATCCCATCCGTTTTTATACCAGATTGCAACAAATTATCAAAGTTAGGCAACCAAATAGTCGAAAAGCGAATTCGATAACCAATTGAAACATCATGTAAAACTCAGGTAACTAAATTGCAATTTGCCCAAATCCAAAATCAAACAAAACAAGTACGAATTCACGAACTAGAAGCAATGAGAACATCAATATACGCATATCTCAAGATTACAACAGTATTATCCAAAGAAATCAAGAGAATCAACCCAGAATATAAAAGGGTTTTGAAACCCGCCATGAACACAAAATAGAGAATCGAAATGCTAGAAAAGAAGGAGTTAAGGTTCTGAAATTCATACCATTCTTGAGAGAATTGGAAGTTGTTGCTTCTTGGAAAGAGATTGTGATGATTTTGAAGTAGGGGCAGCCATATAAATGGATTTTTTTTATGAAAGGCGGTTTATAGAGAAAAGGAGAGAGAGGTTAGAGAGAGGACAGAGAAGATGAGGGGGTTACAGTTTGCAGTGTGAAGGAGATAAAGTGGTGGAGGCACATAAAGCTGAGAGGATGTCAGGAAGTGGACTGATGGAACATCAACTCTGCACTGCCCAGAATTAAATGCAAAGAGTCCTTTTGTCTTATCGAAGTGACCAATGACCGCGAATCATGATTTGGAGAATAATATTAAATGCAGAATTAAATATTTCCAAATGATTTGAAAAAATGAGAAGCGAGGGAAAATTAGAAATTACCAAAATACCCTTGAGGTAGACTTGGTCAAAGCATCTTAAATAACTCTAAGTTAGAAATACTTACCTGAAGTCCTTTGGATGTGGCAATTTATGATCGACCGCGACTGGTGTGGTCGCTTGAGGTCATACCTTGGTTAATAATTACTTTTTCAAAGTAGTTCATATCATCATTTTCCTTCTTGATAGGTTTCTTCAAAACCTTGAAATAGATAGCCATTGTGGTAGCTTGGATATGTGGGTCAGTACAGTTGCGGTCATTTGTATGACCGTGACCTTTTCTGAATGAGTAGATCGACCGTTTGAATACCTGCTAGATGTTGAACTTATAGAAAACACAAACATTAGTACATAACAACATATGGACAAGGTTTTTAGAGTTCTAGCATACCCATTTATCCTCTAAGATACCTAAATCTCTTGAAATCAAGAGCCTTGGTGAGAATATCTGCAATTTGATTGTCAGTACTCACATACTCTAGATGGATATTACCTTTTTCCACATGATCCTTGAGAAAGTGGTATTTGATATCAATGTGTTTGGTCTTGGAATGCATGACAGGGTTGTTGGAGACAGCAATGGTAGATGTATTGTCACAATAGATTGGACAATTTTCTTCTTTGATTCTATAGTCAACCAATTGTTACTTCATCCACAACACTTAGCATCAGCAGCTTCCAGCAGCTATATCTTCAGCTTCTGTGGTAGATACAGAAACTGAAGCTTGTTTCTTGCTTGCCCATGAAACTAGTTGATTTACAAGGAAATGACAAGTTCCACTTGTGCTTTTCCTGTCAATGGTACATGCTGCACAGTCTGCCTCTGAGTAACCTATAAGATCAAAATCCGAATCTTTAGAGTACCAAAGTCCAAGGTTAGTAGTCCCAGATAGATATCGAATAATACGTTTTACAGCAATAAGATGTGCTTCTCTAGGATCAGCTTGATAACGAGCACAAACGCAAACACTAAACATGATATCTGGCAGCAATTAAGTATAGAAGAGAGCCAATCATACCTCTGTACAAGGTTTGATCAACCTTCTTACCTTTCAAGTATTTATCTAGCTTATTACCAGTAGCCATAGGAGTGTCGTATGCATTTGCATTTTCAAGTCCAAATTTCTTGATGAGATCTCTTGTGTACTTTTCTTTTTCCTCTCTTTCTCTCTCTCTCTCTCTCTCTCTCTCTCTCTCTTTCTCTCTCTCTCTCTCTCTCTTTCTTTCTTTTTCTCTTTCTCTCTCTCTCTTCCTTTTATCACAATGACATATGAGGATTCATGTTAGCCGACCCCAAATTATTTTGGGACTAAGGCTTTGTTGTTGTTGTTGTTGTTGTTGTAGATCTCTTGTGTACTTTGCTTGGTTGAGGAAGATGCCTTCAGCACATTGTTTAATTTGAAGTCCAAGGAAGAATGTCAATTCTTCCATCATGCTCATCTCAAATTTGCTTTTCATGAGTTTCTCAAATCGCTTACACAACAATTCATTAGTAGAACCAAAAATAATATCATCTACATATATTTGAATAAGTAAAGTATGATCATTATATTTAGCAATGAATAGAGTTGTGTCAATCTTACCACGCTTGAAACCTTTCTCTAGGAGAAATTTAGATAGAGTATCATACCATGCTCGTGGAGCTTGTTTGAGTCCATACAAGGCTTTACGGAGTTTGTAGACATGATCTGGAATTTTTTATCTTCAAATCCTGGTGGTTGAGCAACAAAGACTGTTTCTTGAAGTTCACCGTTGATAAATGCACTCTTCACATCTATTTGATATAGCTTGAATTTTTTGTAAGAGGCATAAGCTAAGAATATCCTTATATCTTCAAGTCTTGCAACGGGAGCAAATGTTTCATCATAATCAATGCCTTCTTCTTGTCTGTAGCCTTGTGCAACCAACCTAGCTTTGTTCCTTGTGATGCTTCCATTCTCATCCATCTTATTTTTGAATACCCACTTTATACCAATCACTCCTTGATCTTTTGGTATTGGAACTAAAGTCCAAACTTTGCATCTTTCAAATTGGTTGAGTTCTTCTTGCATAGCAACGACCCAACTTGAATCTTGGAGTGCTTCATCAACATTCTTGGGTTCAATTTGAGATATGAATGCGGTGAGTGCATCATAGTTTGATCTTCTTGTTCGAACACCAGAACGTAAATCACCAATGATATTTTGAATTGGGTGATCTCTGACCTCACGAACTCCTTGAGGTATATCTGGTTGAGTTGATGGTTGTTGAAAATCTTCTAGTGGTACATCATTTGTGCCATCCCAATTATAAGTAATTTGAGGAATTGGTTCTTCAACATTGATGGGTGGTTCAACTTCATCTCCATTTGAGGCAGCAACAGATGTGGTAGCTTCTGGTGCTTCATGTGTGGTAGGTGGAGATGCAGTTGAGGTAGATGGATTTCCTTGAGTTGAATGATTTTGTGGTTGATTTGTACCTGTCTCATTAAGCTCAACAAAATCATCAGCAATATTTGGAGCCAAACGTGGCTCAATGAGAGAATGTTCATCAAATGTAACATGTACAGATTCAACTATCTTAAGAGTGGTTTTATTAATACACGAAAAGCTTTTGAGTGTTTAGCATACCCAACAAATATACCTTCATCGGCTTTAGAAGCAAATTTACCTCGATGTTCTTTACCGTTGTAGAGAATGTATCATTTGCATCCGAATATCTTGAAGTAGGCAATGTTGGGGGTTCTTCCTCTGCAAAGTTCATAAGGAGTTTTGTTGTAGGTATTGTTGATGAGGGATCTATTTTGAGTGAAGCAAGCTGTGTTTATAGCTTCAGCCTAAAAATATTGTGGTAGCTTTGCTTCAGCAATCATTGTTTTTTCTGCCTTTATCAACGTTCTGTTCTTCCTTTCTACTACACCGTTTTGTTGTGGAACTCTAGCAGAAGAGAAGTTGTGGTCAATACCATGATCATCACAGTACTGAGCAACACCGTTGTTCTTGAATTCTGTACCGTTGTCGGATCGAACGCTAATGATGTCATCTTCCTTTTGTGTTTGAAACTGTCTAAAGAGTGAGGTCAAAATGTCATAGCAATCATCCTTTGGGATCATCATTTCAACCCACGTATATCTTGAATAATCATCTACCACAACTAAGGTATATCTATTTCCTCCAATACTTGCGGTAAAGATAGGACCAAACAAATCCATATGAAGTAGTTGCAAACATCTTGAAGTTGAAGGTGTCGTCTTGCTGGAGAAGGACACTTTTGGTTGTTTGCCGAGTTGGCATGCTGTGCACTTCTCATCGTGGTGATCAGCTACCTTGGGTAGACCACGAACTAGATTGACTCTTCCAATCTTGGAGAGATACTTGAAGTTCAAGTGACTTAGTCGTTTATGCCAAAGCCAACTATTTTTGCCAACATTCTTTGCTACAAAACAAAGATTAGACGAAATACAAGATGAATTGAAATCAACAATGTAAACATTTTTCTTACGAATCCCTTTGAGCAAAGTGACGCCGGAGTTGCCATCCTAAATAAGGCAATGAGTTGAAGTGAAGTGGCATTGCAATCCTTTGTCGCAAAATTGTGAGATTAAGAGAAGATTGTGTTTCAGACCAGTAACTAGAGAAACATCTTGAATTGTTATTTTTCCTTTTCTGATGACTCCATATCCAATGGTCTTTCCTTTGGTGTTATCTCCAAAAGTGACTGATGGACCTTTTTCATTACGGGCACTTTCCAATAGGTTGATATCTCCAATCATATGCCTTGAGCATCCACTGTCTAGATACCATAAACTGGTAGTTTCATTGGAGTGATCAGCCATGAGGCAGAGGACCTACAAAATAAACATTTAAGATCGAGGTCCCCTTTATTATTTTGGGTCCTAAAGATTAGCAGTTTTTGACAACCCACACTTGCCTCACAGAAGGTGGTTTAAACCTTCTGGGATTTGGTGTGAATCTTAAAAGACATTCAGCAGCCTTGTGACCATAATCATCACACACAGAACAATGGTGAAAGCCACCCAACTGAGGGTTAACAAACTTTGTTGAAGTCTTGAGCACAACATCATTAACTGGTATGGACGTGGTCGCCCTTATAAAGTTCATCCTTTTGAACTTTGCTGCCTTGCCACCACTTGTGTTCGCCGGCTTCCATGCGGTCGCCAGCTTCCGTGGTGCGGTCGATTGACCTCGCGGCAAGTTCATGCGGCAGGGAAACTCAGCTACCTTACTGGAGCTTGCCGCAGCAACAGGTTCATCCATGGCAATACCTTTCAACTAAAGTGCCTTTCCAGATTGTTTCTTAGGGTAGACATAGTTGAACACTAGTTTCTTCTTTGGTTCTTGTCCTTCACCCTTTGAAACATGATGTTTAGCCTTCGACCCTTCCAAAGTTTGCTGGGTAAATTTCTCATCTCTTTCACAACAAGATGCACATTTAAAGTTGTCACTAGTTTGGAATCCCAAGCCTTCTCTATCACCACTAGACTTTTGGGATTCTAATATTTGTTCCATAGTGACACGCGAATTGGTCCACTCATTAGTGATCCTTTTAAGGTCATTTATCTCAGCAACCAATTCTTTGTTTTTAACTTTAAATATAGCATTTTGTTCTTCTAAGAAACGGTTTCGATCAGTAAGAGGAGTCATGCTCTTGATATGCTCCTTAAGGAGGGTGAGTTCAGATCTTAGTAGAGATTTCTCTGTCTTAAGCTGTGAAATTTCTTCAGTTGAAAGTGCTAAAGCTTCCTTTATACCAGTAAACTTACTAATTACCTGTTCAGCTTTCATAAACATCTTTTCTTGTTCATCGGGGGAAATGTCAAACTTGACTTGAGGTGTGGTAGGTAGAGCTTCCTTCACTTTGGGATTTAGTAGAGCTTTCTTTGCAACACTCACATCACATCTTGAAAATAGGAGATCACCATTCTTTTAAACTGGAGTTAGAAATCCTTTATCAGCAAGTTCATCAGCCGTATAACTCTTCCGTTTGGGTTTTACAAAATCCTTTATCAGCTAGTTCATCAGCCGTATAACTCTTCCGTTTGGGTTTTAGATTGGGTGAGAATTTATTTTCATGATCATCCTCATCATCGGAATGAACGACCAAACAAATGTGACCTTCTTCAGAATCCTCATCGCTTTCATCAGAGTCTGACTCTATCCAAGTTGCTAATTCTTTTGTGGTAGAGTCTTCTTCAGCCGTCATTCCCTTTTGATTTGAATTCCTTGGAGTGAAGTTGCTTTTCTTGTTCATATTCTCATACTTGGGAATTGGATATTCTGATGCGAAATGACCTGGTTTCCTACAATTAAAACAAACAAGATCTTCTTTCTTCTTAGAAAAGTTGAAGTTCTCTTTCTTCTTTGAGGGGCTGCTCCATGAAAACCTTGTTGGAGCCTTGCTTGATGATCCGGGTATTGCTGTCTTTCTGAACTTTTGGAATTTTTTCACGAACATAGCAAAATCATCATCATCCATATCAAGTAACTCTGATGTGGAGATTTTTTGATCTTCTTCCTCGATCACCTCTTCCTTCTAGCGACCAACGATAAGCTCTTTGTTTTTCCTTCCATTTCTTCAATGTTATGGATCTTGATATCAAAGACTTTGAGGTTGGCATAGAGGCTTCTGAGTGACATATCATCTAGTAGCTTTGTATCTTAAAAAGTGTTTCCTTTGTGAAGATATTGAGAACCAAGAGCAGCAAGAAAATTTACATTGATCTCTTTCTTGGTAAACTTCTTTCCAAGTGTTGTATAAGTACTTACGATCTCACAATAACGATTATAAGTGGCTCTGAGTGATTCACCGGGGATCTTAGCAAAGTTGTTGAATCTTCTTTGAATTGCAAATCTTTTGCTTTCCTTGCAAGCTTGATCTCCTTCGATGTAATCTTTAATTGCATCCCAAAGATCTTTTGCAGTAGAACATTCTATGATTTGTCGATGCTGAGACATACTTAAGGTACTTAAGAGTATTATTTTTTCTTTCACGTCCATTCCAACCAATCTCTTTTCTTCATCGGTCCATTCAGCTTTTGGTTTCTTGATTGATGGTGTGTCGGCATTGGTTTCTGGATTCAGATTAGCTTTCATTGGGAAGTATGGTCCAATGGTAAGACAATCACCGAGTTGCTCGTCCATGGAGTAGAAGTGTGTTAGAATGCTGTGTTTCCATACGTCAAAGTTATCTTCGTCGAACGCTGGAACGTGAGTGTAGTTAACCGTTGACATAGCTTTCTGACTTGCCATGTTGAATCGGCACCCAAGCTGTTAAGCTTGAAAAACAAAAGTTTTATGAAGGTGTTTGCTCTGATACCACTTGTTGGTCTTAAAGACACAACAAAGGTATGAAAAGAGGCTAGAGGGGGGGTGAATAGCCTATTTAAAATTTTAAACATTTTTCAAAATTCAACCTTATGCTTACTCGATGAATTTTGCGGTCACTTAAAAACCACAAGTTCAAGAGTAATATGCACAGCGGAAGTTTTCGATATGAATAAGTTAGAGTTGCTTTTGATTAAAACAGTGCGGTAGGTTGAGTTGCGGCAACTTAGAGTGCGGTAGGTAAAAGGTGATTTGGTGCGGTAGGTTGAGATATTGAAAGATAGTGTCTAGGAAGTTTTGGTAAATGATAAGTTAGTCAGATTTTAGCTTAGGCAATATGATAAACATTCAAACATAATTCACAACAAGATTGAATATCTGAAAGATCAAAACACTAAACGACAAACAAGATTAATATGAACAATAAGATCAAGTGCTGAAAGTAAATTTGCAGAAATGTAAAGAGCAGTAAGTAAATGACACAAGGATTTGGAAAGGTTCGATCTGTTAAAAGATCTACGTCCTTTACCAAGATGGTCAGTCTTGGATTTTGAATGAGGTATGTATTGATTCACTTGAGTACAGATTATACAGATGAAGTATTGAATCAACACCTACTTTGTATGAAGAACAAATCCTAGACTTAGACCAGTGTATCCCTAATAATGCAATCTATGTGATTGGTCAATCGGGGTGTGTGTGTGTGAAGAATCAAGAACTCTATATAATCTATATGATTTAGAGTCTAATGAATCTTGTGTGTTGCTGGGCATGAGAATTGATGTGCTTGAAGATTGCTGGAGATCTTTGAAGATTTGAAGGCAAGTGCTTGAAGATTCAAATGATTATAGAAATCTTGAGTATGATCTTCAATCACCAAGTATTTCAACAGCAATTTCTCTCTTTGAATCTCAGCAATGTTCAATGAAGAACTCAAGGACTATTTATAGCCTTGAAAGGAGAGGGAGCCGTTTGAAATCTTGGGGAGCAAGTTTGGAGGACAATGAGCTGTTGAATTCTGATTGGAGCTCAGTATGAGTTGTCCTTTTGTTACAGAGTAGTGGTGGTCCAAATGTACCATCAAACCGTTAGATGACAGTTGAATTCAAAATTTGAATTTTGAATCTTGCAACGTTGTAAACTAACCAATGCTTTGGACACTAGTGTGACCATGGTTAAGTTTAACCAAAGTTGAGTTGAGTCTTCAGTCTTCGGTCTTTATAAGGCAAGCTAAGTGACTTGCGGTCACTTCAAGTGCGGCAACTTGAGAATGACCTTGGTGAGGTCACTTGAGAGTGAGTCTGCTGCGGTCACTTGTGACTGATTCAGGTGTGGTAACTTGTGAGGTAGGTTGCCTTAGAAATTTTTCTTCAAAACTTGAGGAGCCAATCTTCACAAGCCTAAACAAACTAAAAATGGACTTAACTAAATGAAGTATAAACTTCTTACAATATATCCTAAAGTCCATAAAAGATAAAATTAGGTCATGGGATCAATCAAATTAATTAATAGGAATGGTTTATAATAATCATACCCAACAACTTCCACCCATTTCAATCAACATGTGTCCGCCCCTGGCTAGGATAGGATTTCGTACTTTGTTTCTATTTCGTTCCATAGACCATATATTGTAATAGCAATAGGGAACTTCTCGGCTTTGTATTCAGTTCATATATTGATTATAAAGTCTTGCCTTTGTGGCTCACTCGCAGAATTTCATCTCTTATTCGGACTCAAGAAGTGACTAAAGCAAACAATTTACATACTCCCTCCGTCTCAAATTGATGTTTCCACATTTGTTATGTTAGTACGAAAGAATTTTTGACTAATAATTTTAGTTTAATTTAATTGTCCTAACGAAAATATAAATTTTGTTATTGACATATTCATAATAGTGTATCAATAACAAATTTTATATTTTTATTTGGATAATTAAGTAAATTAAATTGTTATTTAAAGTTCCTCCGTAATAATATTCAAAAAAGTAAAACATTATTTTAGTACAGAAGTAGTAGTACACCGTCATCATGGAGGCCCTTTAAAATTTTAAAGTTGTGCTAGAAGGTTTCTTGCACAACCTATTCACCGGCCTTGTGCTTTGAGATAAAGAGATGTACTAGTTTTATTTTTTTTCTTTTTGCCTTTTGAGAAAACCCCACTAACAAACACATCTATTTTCACTCAATAATACATAAACTGATATTTTTAAACACTACAACTGACACTCTTAAACACGACAATTGTCTATAAAACCCTCACTGACACTCAATAACACATGAACTTGCAGTCTTAAATACTATAAATGTACTCTCAAACACTATAGTTGTCACTCTGAAACACAACCACTGGCATCACGCAAAGTTTCACTTATTTACAAAACTTCCACCGTATGTGAAATTCTAATTATTTATAAAATTGTCACCACACATTTTATATATAAAAGCATGTTATTCTAAGTGTAAGATTTACTTTCACTTTCTTGTAACTTTAGTATTATTACTCAAATTCTAAACAACGCATTAGTACGTTCGTCAATGTTATCGAGTATATACTCCCTCTATCTTTATAGATTGTTTACATTTTGACCAAAATACCAAACATGTCCAAATACGGTTCTGGGCCGGGTCCCAAGGGTATGGGTCCGTGTCTCAAATACAATGAACCTGAGCTGAAATGTGTAACAAACGAGTGCAGATACAGTTCTTATACGGGTTATACTGGTACGGGTCATACAATTCTTCTTCTTTTTGTAGATTTGCCGGCGTTTCTTGTTGGTGCAGTCCAGCTCCAGCGGCGTTGGTGCGATGGCCTACGTTTTGAGATGAGTTAGTAAGAACTTTGAATGAATAATGATGGGCAAGGGCTGTAGCTTTAGTGTTGACCTTTTGTGCCGCATACTGTGCGTTTGATTTGGATGATAAATATAGAGAATTTAGGAAGTTGAAATTTTAAAGTCACATTCCATTTTGGAGGAAGAACAATTTAAGAAAGGAGAGAGAAAAGATAGAAAAACAATTTGGGTTTAATTCTTGGGGTTGGGGTAGGCCGGTTGGGCTGGGGAGTGGGGCCGACCTTTTAGAGTCTTTGACTCTTTCTTTTTTTCTTTGAAATCTGCAACATTGCCGATAGCCAATGGTTCTGCACGCTTGCCCGGGTCCACGGGTCGCGGTTCTTCAAGGGTCATAGAATACGGGCTGCATCCGCCAGTTCACAATTTTGGGGAAGGGGGACCCGGAACCGAATCGGCCAACTCACGAATACGGGTCCGGCGGTTCACGGTTCCTCCACGGTTACGGGCTTTACCGTTACAATACTGTTCCGGATCCATGGGTCGGAAAATAAAATTTTATTGAGACACAAACATTTTGGCACATCTTTCACAATTTAAAACACTTTAAGAAAAAATGTTTAATATTAATAGTTGAGTGGGTGTCGTGAGTACGAAATGTCTATTGAGATATGTGAGGGGGTTTGAATTGTGAGTATGACAACTGGTCCCAATGAATAAAGTATGATATAAACTTCATTTTTTAAGAGTCTGAATAATCAAATGAGACATTCAAAATAAAAAAAAGGAACATACCAAAAAGACATAAGGAGTATAGTGTAACTTTTTTTTAACAGTTGTAACATATCATTCATTTCCAAGCCATTGTCATCGTTTATAAACATCTATAGTCTATTATGGATTTATATCCATGCCTCTGGTCCCCTTACCATATACGTCCCCCCGCTATCTAGATGATCACCTGTAGATAGATGCACAACCAACCCTTATGAAAATATGAAGCTAAAGGCTTTCCACTACTCTTTAAGAGAAATCAAATCCAAAACCTCCGCTAAAGAAGACTCTTTTAATGCACCCACGCATACCACTTGAACAAAAAGCCTTAGGTGAGTATAGTGTAACTAGTAGTATGAAATAACACCTCGAGGGCAAAATAGGGAAAGTATGTAATCAGACGGATGGAAACGTACACAAAAGAAATGATACAGTAGACGCTACCGTAGAGATGCGACCCCTGTACTCCTCATTTCTCGAGATTCTAATCACAGTATTTCTTGTCCATCACACTTTTCCCCCTTTATTACACCCTCTTTCTCCCTCTGTAAATAATCGCTGTATATATAACCTATTTGTCTTTGTTTCTGTTCTTCAAATTTTACCCTAAATTTGCATCAATCGTTAGCTGACAAATACATTTGTTACACCTAATTCGTCGAAACATCGGTGTCGAATTTCTAGCTGCTCAATTACAGTAAGGTTTCCGGTTTATTTCTTCTTTTGCTTTTCTGTACTTCTGTTCTAAGCTTGTTTTTGAATAGTGATTCATGGGTTTTGGTTACTGTCTGTTTAATTGATGAGAATTTCTGGGGAAAATTTAATATTTGGCTATAATTGTTTTCTGCTAAATTTATGCTTTTAATAGTTCTGTTTTTAAGCTTGTTCTTTGGATATTGATTCATGGGTTTTGCTTACTGTCTGTTTGACTGATAAGAATTTCTGGGGAAAGACTAATATTTAGCTATTACTGTTTTCTGCTAAATTTATGCTTAATAGTTCTGTTTTAATCTTGTTCTTTGGATATTGATTCTTTAGTTTTGCTTACTGTGTTTTATTGATGAGAATTTCTGGGGAAAAATTTACTCCCTACGTCCCAAAATGACAGAGGAAATTTGGACATTCATTTTGGGATAGTGGTAGTAGCTTTTATTGGCTTCTGCTAAATTTATGCTTTAGCTAATTCAGCTTTTGTAGTTGGGTAATTTTAAAGTCACAAAAAAATGCCACAATATTTGGTCTACAAAATGATGTGTCATGATTTTGTTGGTGCTTTTAATTGGAGTGTGACGGACCCACAATCGATGAAACTAATAAAATATCGCCACTTCATTTTGTATCTATCTTTTTGTAAACTTCTTTTGTGCCTCTAGCATTACCCGTAGTAGTCTGCTTTTCTAGAATCTTTGTGTTATGGGTTGTTAATTGTTCGTTCCATAGAAAGAATCCACCATTAAAAGCTGTATTTATGAGTTTGTATTTTCACTCATTTGTTATTCCGCCGGTCCGGTTAAATTTGAGGCCCAAAGCCAACTATCTGATTGGGCCCTAATTTTTTTTAATAAATTGAATTGTACAATGACATTGAATTTTTTTTTTTTTTTTTTTTTTTAAAAGCACCGGGATTTGAATTAGGACAGTTGGAGTTAGTTATATAGTTGGGTTGACATTTTTGCCATTGAGATAATTATTAGGTTTCACAAAATATTGCAGTAAGTTTAAGTAATAATTGTAAAAGATTCATAAAAGTATTGCACTAATTGTAAAGAAATAAAGAAATACGGAGAAGAAAAAAAAATTAAAACCAATTAAAAGGGAGAAGGAAGAAACACATACAATGTAGACCACAAATATTCGAACTAGCGCCATAAGTAGGGTCATAGCATTTAAAGAGCCTGCACCTTAACCGCTAGTACAGATTAAGTTTTAATGATTTGAGTTATGGTATTTATTATATAATACGTATACTAATAAGAACTTGGGGCCCTATTTTGGACTAATATATTGGGGGCTCTAAGCGGTAGCTTCTTGGGCATACCCTTAGGACCGGCTCTGAGTATAGTTTTCCTACAATATGCAAGAAAAGTACTTAATTATATTTTGAATGTGAGGATTCAATTTTGAGAATAATAAATATGTATAGCTTAACTTTTGAAATTGAACTCCTAAGGAACATCTAAAAAAATAATAGTGGACTATTATTGTGGAATGGGGGAATGTAATGTAAGTTGAGTGATGAATTGCATCTTTCTCTTGGTACTTCAGGTTGGTATTTATTTTTGAATAATATCCACTTGGGAATTGAGATCACTATGAAAATATTTGTCTAACTACTGTTAACAGTATAGTACTCCCTCTGATCACGAACAAGTGTCCACCTTTACCACACAATTAGTAAAGCTCCTTTGACCCATTTTTAATTTTTAAATGAGAAATGACGGGATACAAATGCTATAGATGTGAGTCCCCCTAAAACCTTGTTGTGACCTATGTTTCTAGCATTTTAGAAGTGGATAGTGGTGAATGTAGCATTTTAAAAGAGGAAACTGGAGACTTATTTGTGATCAATCCTAAAAGGTACAGTGGCGACTCATTTGTGATCGGTGGTAACTCTAACGCAATACTGTGCAGTGTTGATTGCAATTGATTTGTTCTTTTTGTTTCTTGTAACTCATATCTCTACTACATGAGATTGATCTTTAATTTAAAATTTGTTCGTTCTAGGGAAATATAAGCTTCTAACAAATTTTATCTGGTTAGCGGCAAGTATTGTCTTCCTATAGGGCAGGGTTGTTACTAATATGTGTTCCCTTGAATATGGATGTCAATAAATTGTAAAGTTTAAATGTTTATTATTTATTAAAATGTAATCATTTAGTAAGTGAAAAATACAACTATATTGGACATATAATTAAGTTAGTTACTCCCATCCCAAAATGATCTTCCCAGTTTTTTTGTCGTTTCTACGAATGAACTTTGAGCAATAAGTTTAGGTTGATTTAAATATCCTAGTGAATCTAAAACTTGTTTGAGAGTATTGTTAATGGAGTATCTTTACAAGTTTTAGATTTTCATTAGGATAATTAAATTAACCTATAACTATTGCTCAAATTCATTAGTAGTAACGACAAAAAGGTGGGAAAATCATTTTGGGATGGAGGGAGTATATGATGATAATCGGAAGAGCATGTTCGTCATCACCATAAAGGATGACAGACTAAACAACAAAATGCTAGTTGTATGTACTTTTTAATTAGGACAAATAGTCAGTTTTAAGTACCAAATTAGGACTTGTTCAAGGACAAATACCATTTAGGACGAAGTGTAAATTTGAGTACCAATTTATTATTTATTTTGATAATTATTCTCAATTCTGTTCTGTGCTTCTCTATGTGGAATCTCTTAATAGGATCTTTGGACATGTTGTAGTAGTACAATGCTGCTTGGGCTGTATTTCCTTTAGTTATTAGTGTATGTCTAAATACCAGGGGAACAGAAATGGCTGGACAAGTTGCGGATAGACCAGCATCTTCTTTTGATTTCGAGCTTGTTGAAGGTGATTCCGATGAGCTTACAACTGTTGTAGCATCAGCTAGTCAAATCAGTCCATGGATTGACCCTACAACTATAAAACTTAGACATAGACTTGGAAGGGGTCCTTTTGGTGATGTTTGGCTAGCGACTCATCATCGAGTAGCACAAGACTATGAAGAGTATCATGAAGTTGCTGTTAAGATGTTACACCCAATTAAGGAGGATAGCATCAATTCTGTGTTGGATAAATTGAACAATTTGTTTTCCAACTGTCAAGGATTAGAGGGTGCTTGCTGGCTCAATGGTATTTCAATTATAAGTGGGAAGGTAAATCATGTTTCCAAATCCCGATTACTCTGTTCTTAGAAAGCACTCCCTTCCTCCCTCTCTCCCCCTTTTAAATTTTACTTCCTCCATCCCGGAAAGATAGTCCATTTGACTTTTGATGGTCAACACAAATGATATTTGACCAAACATTATTGTCAATCTAATCATCTTATTGAAATCCTAAAAGTTTTCGCTAATAAATCATTAAGTGAATTATCAATAACAATTTACAAAATTTCGTATTGGAGTGACTAGATTGACATTAATGTTTAGTCAAAGTTCACTTGTGGTTACCATCAAAAGTCAAATTGGACTAACTTTCCGGGACGACGGAGGGAGTAGTTTATAAGTTGTGGCTAAATATGATGTATTTTCTTATAGATATGCATTATTATGAAATTCTATGAGGGATCAGTTGGTGACCATATGGCGCGTCTTAAAGGGGGAAAGCTTCCGTTGCACGATGTACTGAGGTTATATTCGGTTCATTTGTGATAGATAAAAAAATATCTTCCCTGCTGTCTTTTTCTTTTTCTGCTTCTTTTTTATTTTCGTTTCCTCTACAGATACGTGCACACGCTACACACACACAAATTCTTGTGCATATCTGTGTGTATGTATAATTGTCTAGATATATAGTTGCAGTATGTTTCAATCTGATCACGCAATCTTTAGTGGGTCCTTTCTGCCTTGGTAATGCTTGCAGGTATGGCATTGATCTGGCTCAAGGAATTATGCACCTACATTCCAAAGGGATCCTAGTTCTTAACCTAAAACCTTATAATTTCCTCATCGACGGAGACAACAGAGCCATTCTGGGGGACTTGGGGGTTCCTTATCTACTGCTAGGGGTTCCGTTTCCTAGTTCAGATATGACTAGAAGACTTGGTACACCCAATTATATGGCCCCTGAGCAGTGGCAACCTGAAATTAGGGGCCCTATGTCCTTTGAGACTGATTCCTGGGGATTTGCTTGCAGCATTGTGGAGATGTTGACGGGGATTCAGCCTTGGTCTGGTAAATCCATTGATGAAATATACAAATCAGTTGTTAAAAGACAAGAAATACCACATATTCCTGATGGTCTTCCTCCAGCTATTGAGAACGTCATATCTGGTTGTTTTGAGTATGATTTCAGGAGTCGTCCTTTAATGGCAGACATATTATGGGCATTTAGAAGGTAATATCTTTATTTTCTTTTTTGAATGCAGGATCCTAGTCACTTGCAACTGATTTCTATGATTCATTAAGAATACATAATCCTATTCACTCACAATTGCTTGTATTGTTTTTCATATTGAATTTGTGATCCTAGTTACTTTCAAATTGAAATGAAGGCGGCATTTTAGGTTTTCCTTTTATTGTGTGCTTAGTAGTTGTGAATAAGTTGAATGGATTCATGGAATATACTGCACCCCCCCCCCCCCAATTCCAAAATACAAGTAAGTGTCTTGTTTGAACCGGCTCTGACCTGGCTGCCCCACAGACTGAGAAATGTTATTTGGTAATAATATGCTGACTTTCCAATGTTGCCTTATGTTGAAGTGGAGGCGTTAATCAAAGGGATAATCAGTCAAAGGGGAAACGGAAAAGTGACAGCCCAGGAAAGGAGAGTTTACGAAGCACAGTTTTTTTTTTCTTTAAACAACACAAAATAATTAATGAACACTTATTGTGAAATGAAGGGAGTATCTTTTAACAGATCCAACTGTCTCTGACTTAAAATGTAAAATACTGGCCTGGGTTTCATGTTGGGGAATCAATGATATCATTACCGTAAATGGGCATGTTCTGGTCCTTCACAGGCTAGGGTTTGTTGCAACGTACCAGAGATGTAAATCTCTCTAGAAAAAAAAATATTACTGTTCACATGACCAGAAAGTTAGAATCCGCCGAGATGACTTATAAGCAATAAAATCCAACCTGAATGCATGATGAATCAATTTGACCTTATGTATAGAGTCAGGACAACATAAAGAGCGATAGGCACATGTTAAATGTTCTATTCAGTGATAAGTGGTAGTTTTTCCTAAACGAGCGATAGGCACATGTTAAAAGTTCTATTCAGTGATAAGTTGTAGTTTTCCTAAAAGTATTGCTTGGTGCTTATCTCAAACCTACACATTCGTTAGTGGATGACACATGATTAGGAGTCTGGAGCAATTAATCCTAAAACTAATCCTAAGAAGTTGAATTGGGTTTTATTGACGACAGAGTAATCATAAAGCAAAGTTGAATTGGGCTCGTAGGACTCAGGCCTGGATGTCCAGCAGAATCCTTTGCCTGCTAGAGGATCATAGATCGAGTTGCTTAGCTTTTAGTGCTATATGTAGGCATTCTGGAAAGATGTGTGCAAAGGTGATTACAATTGCTAACAAATTGACGGGTATTAGGAATATTCTTAAAGGCAAAGGTTGGGGTAGGGGTGGGGTAGAGTAGGGCTAATTTCAAGTCTGCTTCGTATTTTTGTGTCAGTGTAAATAGGGGTGGGAATTTGTATCCACTGGGTATACCCATTAAGATTGTGTCATGCTTTAAAGTGTTGTACATTGTATCACATACAATAGTTTAAGCATGATTTTTTTTAATGGATAACACCCAAACACCCATTTTGCCACCCCTAAGTGTAAATGCATGACTTTTCACTTGCTGCTTTTCCCATTCACCATCAAGGTATTATGTGCTGGTTCCTATGTTTAATCGTGTTGCCAGTATGTGGGGTAAATTTAGGTGTGGCTGGTTGAAGGTGATATGATTATTTATTTGGCCAATGATTTGACTTTTCATGAAATGGCTTATACTAGGAAAAGAAACCTGTCCATCACAAGCAAGCAAGAAGTGATGATAACTCTCCGATGATACATGCAGTTTTTCCTCTAAATTACTTGTCAAATCTTGAGATGCACACAGTTTTGTTCAAGTATTAACAGAGTATAGTGATGATCCTTCCTTTCCATAGAGACTGTTGTACTCAGTACACGGGTTAAGAAAGAATATTAATTATAGTTTATTTAAACTAACTTTCCTAAACTACCCCTTTAAGTATAGCAAAATTGTGTTGCTATTGCAATCTGCAGCGAAGCTGCATAAAATAAACTAGGTGTTGTATTTGGAACCACCCTTTTTATATTTAACATCAAATGTGTACTTGTATGAACACACAAATATAATATACATACGTATGCGTATGTTATGTTTGTATTTTCTTCTTATTTTTCTTTTCGTTTTTAATGTACATGAACATACTTGGAAATGCCGTTTTGGTTAGAATCTGTTATGATGCTAAATGTCATTGATATTGTTGTTTCCTGAACACCCTCAGACATTTACTGTAATTTTGTATTGCAAATTAGTGGGTCTTAGGAAGTTTGTCACACATTTGAATGCTTACATATTTTTTTTCTCACCGACTATTGATTGAATCACTTTGTACTGTATAGAACATTTGGGAGATGCATAGGAGGGACTTGGCATCCCTTGAAGTGTTATGTTATAGGGATAGGAGTAACACATAATTGAAAGGTTAATTTTATCTGGTTCCTGGACAGAAAAATTCTGAGGTATCACGCTTTTCTTTTGCCTTTCATCTAAATATCTAATTAGCTATCAAATTTGCAGCTCGCAAAATGCAGTTTTTCGAGATGGAAGCTGGACGGATACTGTTAGTAGTACCATCAGCGAAAAGTCAACCCCTGGTTACACAGAATGGTTCCTGTCAAAAGATTGTCTCCAAGTGGGTGATATTGTGCGGTCAAGAAAGCCACTAAATTCCTGCAAACCTGAAAACATGGATGTGCCAGAGGGGACAATAGTGGGACTAGAACGTGAAAATGGCCAAATGGGGTTTGTTTTAGTGAGAGTACATGGAATCCATGATCCAATAAGAGTTCACGAATCAACATTGGAGCGGGTCACATTTGGCTTGGCAGCAGGGAATTGGGTTCGTTTGAAAAACCAAGAAAACAAGAATCAATCACCAGTGGGTATTCTTCATTCAGTCAACCGTGATGGAAATGTAGCCGTTGGATTCATAGGGACTGAAACTCTATGGAAAGGTACGTACACGGATCTTCAAATGGCGGAATCGTATTGTGTGGGTCAGTTTGTGAGGCTGAAGTCGAATATTTTTAGCCCCCGTTTTCAGTGGCAACGTAAAGGTGGTTGTGGGTGGGCCGCTGGAAAAATTAACCAGGTCCTTCCAAATGGATGCCTCGTAGTAAAATTCCCAGGTAAGTTGACTTTTGACCGTGAAAGAAGCTTCTTCTTAGCTGATCCAGCTGAAGTGGAGCTGGTTTCATTCAACACAAGTCCAGGCGTGGTTAAGAAGTACCAACATCTCGAGGACTTTCACTGGGCAGTGAGGCCAATCTTGATTGCGTTGGGTCTTTTTACTGCAATGAAATTAGGGATTTTGGCGGGGAAGAAAATGGGGAAGTCAAAGGTGAAGAAGAATGGGAAGTCAACGGTGATGCCCAGTGATGGTCAACGTACGCAGGCTGATGGTCAAAGTGGTGGTGGATGGCTTAGTCCAAAGGTGGCTAATATTTTCAGAGATGGTGTCACTGCTCCCACGACTCGGTGATCTCAAGCTCAGTCTCAGAAAGTAATCCATTGCAATCTGTCAAATTGTTTCTGCTTATCTATCTATATATGCGTAACTCACTCGTACATATCGAAATACTGTCAAGACCCTGTGAATATTTCTTAGTTTTCGTTATCAACTATCTGAAAACTTATTTACTTATTCCCATTTGTGGCTCTCTGACGCTTTTCATTGTCAGTCTGATAGTTTTTTTTTTTTGTTTTTTTTTTTCCTGGTGATTTACTGTGCAGTTTTCCTGTTTATGAACCAAATATTTGCCTAACTGACTCAAAAAAGTTGTTGTTTATCAACCGGATACTTTATACTCCCTCTGCCATCTCAAAGTGATCTTCCCATTTGTCATTTCCCAAAAAGTTGTTCCCATTTTTCCAATTTGGGCTTAAAAGTGCATAAACAAAATATGGCTAGTGAAGATTTTCTTTCAAAAAGACTGGACGGGAGGAGTGCACTGCTCAGATTGCCTTAGTATTTGAGTTTTGTGTGGTATGGTACATTTGACAGTTGTTGTCAATTCAGGGGCTATATCATTCACTGATGTTCTTATTTTTCATTTTCTATTTTTGGTTGTTTTCTAGGGAAAATGACAAGGGGACAAACCCTTATATTGTTTGAGAATAGAGTTGAAAGGTTTGGTGGGGCCCAACCAATGCAAAAAAAGAAATGAACACTAGGAAAGGTTGTGCTTCTACCATGGTAAAGAAACTATTGATATGGTGCTATAAGAGCTTCAATACTCGCACGTAGATTCGTTAAAACCATAGCATAGGCATAGACGCAAAAAGTGCTCGTCAGATGTCAGAGTTTTTCGTTTGCTTTTATGTGGGATTTAAGAAGGCAACTCATATATGAGGACCTACTGTCACTTGCTTATGGAAGTCCATAGCTCAGCCTTAACATTGACCATTGACCGTAATCATAGGCAACTTTTTTTTTTTTTTTTTTTTTTTTTTTTTAAGTTTGTATCATACTCCCTCCGTCCCAAAACACCTTGCACATATTTCCCTTTTGGGTGTCCCATTGGTAAGTCCCACTTTCCCAAAATGGAAAAGATTCCCACTACTTCTCTCTCCTCTCCACTCACAACAACTATCCATTTAATATTCTCTACCCCACTTTCTCTCTCCTTCCCACTCACACCACCCACTTTTCTTACACATTTTATTAATTCCCGTGCTTTTCAAAAAGGGTGAAAGCTGTTTTGGGACGAAGGGAGTATCATTTAAGGCAATTGCCATCGTGTTACAAGCTCCTATGAGTCTATTACAGATCTATTGCCCTATCTATTACAAATTCCTATATTCGACCACTAGTGCACGAATGGAGAAAGAAAAATGCAAAATTCCCTTGATAGAATGAACATTATTGCAAAAATGAGAAAGAATAGAAACTTCGTGCCATACAAGATACAACAAACATGGGTTTCACATACTTCATTTGATGTTACAACATGAGGATTCTCTTCAACCTAACTGCAATTATAGTGAATGAAGTTAGTAAGGTATCTAGGAAAAAAAAAAAAAAAAACCTGGTGTTGCTAGAGCACCCGGGGTCTAGGGAAAAGCCGGGCCCACATGGGCTCCCATCAACAAACGAAAATAAATAAATAAATAAATTACCACTATTATTGCACAACAGCAGGCTCTTCCAAGAGCTTCTGTCAAAGTCACTAGCTCAGAAATTACCTCTATTAGTGAGCAATACCAGCTTCTTCCAAGAGCTTCTCTGTCAAAGCTGAAAGCCTAGCAACTTCTGTTTTGACTTCCCCAAAATCACTAGGCAAACTGGTGTTAACTTCAGAGTCATTTAATGGGAAAATGGAGGCATCATAATCAGCCTGAATGCTAGAACTAGCTTTATACAGAAGTTCTCGACTCATATCTGAAATCTTTTGCAGGGCATTAGTAGCACCTTCAATTTCCAATTGAGCTGCCTCCAGCTGAAGCTTCTCAATTGCCAACTCCCCAACACTTCTCTCACCAATTGTCTCCTGTGCCAATGCATAAAGCTTCTGTATATCTTCACTACCACGGATCAAGTCTTTCTTCATTTCTTTTAGTTCCGTCCCTCTTTCATCTAATTTTCTTTGGAGGGTATCGAGCATTTTTTCTTTGATCATAAGAGTTCTCCGTGCATCTAGAATCTCCATTTCTCTGGATCTCAGGCTTGCCCTTGTTGTCTCAAGTTCAGCCTCAAGTTGCTTCATTTGCCACTCCACATTTTCATCCGCTCCCTCAATTGATGGAACTAATGCAGTGTGATGTTCATCCTTGATAGAAAGAATCATGTCATTTGAAAGTTTTACAATCCGTTCGACAACATTTTCGGCTTCAGAAAACTTCATCTTCGCATCATCTAGATCATGAAGCAACATCTGAACTTGTTCGTCTTTATCTTTCAGCATCGTGTTAGCCACAGCAAGTTGGTCTTCTCTACTGCTCATAACGACCCTTAGCTCTGCTATTTCCCAATTCACTTGCCCCAACATACTCCTTGCATTAGAGAGTTCCAAATCTTTCTCCTCTAATCGAAGCTGCAAAGAAGCCTGTTCAGACTTCAAATGTTGGATTTCTAGTCTTGCTTCTACCAGTTCCGTCTCTTTAATTTTAAGAAGATTTTGCGCTTCTTGAAATTCAGTCTCTTTCCTGACTAGCTTTTTCTGGAGGTCAGACATATCTTCAGTTGCTTGTTGCACTGAAAGTCTCTCTCTATCTAATTGCTTTTGTAACTCCTCAACAAGTTCCTTTTCCATCAACAAGTCTCGTTCAAGCTCCTTGTTCTGAGCCTCTGCAACTCTAAGCTTTACTCTTTCACTCTCTACTTCTACTTGAGCATCTTTGAGAGTTGTCATGTACGAAAGAACAATGCCCCTTTGTTCTTCCAGTCCGGAAAGTTCCTTTTCGAGAAGCTGTTGTTGACCCTCCATTTGCTGTCTAGAAAAGGACAGAGCTTTCTGGGACGAGACTAATTCCAATCGGACATCATTAAGAAGTGTCGTCACTCTTCTAAAATCCTCCAACGTCTCATTTGCTTCTCCATTGTACTTGAACATTTCCCCTGCCAATTTCTTTAAATCTTCCTGTGCAACAAGCCAATCCACTGTTTGACTCTCCAGTTTGGCCTCAATAAGTCGTAGTTTCTCTTCTTCATTTTTCCTCATGGTCATAGAAATCTCTAATGCTTCCTCTTTCTCCAGGATTTCTCTTCGGAGTTCTTTAATCTCAAGTTCTTGCTTTTTTACAATCTCGGTTGCTTCAGTTACAAGTTGAGTCTTTGACCCAAGTTCAGATTCAGTATTGGCAGCCTCCTCATTTTTCATCATTAATTCATTCATCATTTTCTCCATTTCACTTTCTTTCAACGAAAACGTTGATCGGGCAGTTGAGTTTTTCTGATCTTTGTCCTTGAGCTGCACTTTAAGATCTTCAATTTCTATTGCTTGAGAAACTAAGTTAAGATTAGCTTGTTTTAGCTCCTCTTCCAGTCTTTCCTGCTTAGAACAAGCAGCCAATATAACTTCCTCTCGTCTACGCAGCTCCTCTTTTACTTCTTTTAGTCCGTGGTATTCCAATGATATCTTCCGTTCCGCTTCTTCCAGATATTCTTCTTTTGTCTTTAAGGCTGCCAGAGCTGCCTGAAGATCAGGATTGAATTCCAGTTCACCATCCTGAGGGAAACAGACATTAATCTGCTGTTCGTCCGTTTTATGTGTTTGTGCAAACAGCCTATTCAGAAGAATCCTTGCAGGTTCAGTAGCCTCATCATCGTTGATGCTTGGTTTCCTGTTGTTCAAGACCGACTTAATAATCCAAAAAGAATGACCCTTTCTTCTGCGAACTGTTGTAAAAGCTAAACTCTTCTGCATCCTGTCCAGCTTGACAAAGCATGGCTGCAAATCAAAATACACCATAATTAAAGACGATCGCAGATTAAGCCAACTATATATGATACTTAATTGATGGAATTTATCTTTGATCATCTTTCACATTAATCTTTTAACTGGTTATATGTTCACGTAAGTTCTTGTTGAGATGTAAACCTACAGCTCCAACTATTAGCATGCTTTTAAGTTTTGACAAAAGAAACTAATCTGCTTGTGACCTTGCTTTGATCTCTCCATGCACTTCCAACAAAAGTGAAGATAGAGAAAAAACAGTAATGTTGAACAAGAGAATCATGATGCTCTTAAATAAGTTGCTTCTGACTAAACATGCTTAGTTTACTGATCCTTGATAAGAGTCCAGCCAGTATAAGGTAGTAGTTTTACTCCAAGACTTGAAGAAATGATGGTTCCATATATTTTTGATTAATTTGAAACAATGTTTAGCATCGAGTTGACTATATTACTCGTCCCCCTTCCACTCGAATATGGTACTCTTCCTACACCACTAACATAATCAAGGACACCTTCAAGAAAGAGCAGTCCCATATGGTCAGAAAAAGGGCAATCAACAAGCAACCAATACAGCATGCTTGCTTTCTTGATATAATGATACTTCCTTGAAATTTAGCATACGCAAATTCTATAACTTGGAAGGTTGGAGCGGTAGTTAAACCAAGTTTTCTTCATCGAAATGTAGAAATTTTTTATCTTTTTTCATGTGATCAAGCCATACTTGTTCTTAGCTTGTTTTCATGTGTCTTATTCCTATGTCCAACGAGTTTATTTGCTTCATTATTAAGGATGATGAAGTTGTTATTGTTGGGGCTTATGTTAATTTCGTCTTACATGAACCTGCTCTTTTGTTGGATCCCATCAGTTAGACGGTATATGATATAGTTTCATACTAAATGGACTTATTTGTATTTGTGTTGGGGACGTGAACCTCATCAGGTTGGATGTGATGATTCCACCATTCAAAAGTTCAAGGAAAAGCATTTTGCAAGAGCATAAGAAGCTTTACAATTGGAAGTTCACGGCGGAGCCTCTTTATGATACGTCAAGTTGTTTCACAAATAGAGTTTCTTTATTCGGTATTCTCTGGTTAATAAGCAACTGTTCATACTCAAAAGTAGTAAATTGTGGTTCATTTGGTTTCAAGTAATATCACTATATCAGGAAAAACAACTCTGGAATCTGGATACGGCTGGCTAATACTAAATGAAGAAATGCTTTTAATAGTAACAATAATCCTACTATTTTTGAAACTCTCAAATCAAATCAAATTGCACTAGAAGTGGCATACTAATGACTACTCAACCCCATAAATGTTAGTTGTTGGAAAGCCTTTGGTGGGGGGATAATCAATGGTGTACTCCCTCCATCCCATAACTATGTTAACAAATTTTCATTTTGGACGTCCCATTGATAAGTTATACTTTCCTAAAACAGTAAAGAATATTTACTATTCCCCCGCTCATTCTCTCTCCTACTATTGTACTTTTATACTCACAACACCAATTAACCTACTATTCCCTATCCACTCTCTCTCCTACTTCATTTTCACTCACAACAGCTACCCACTAATATTCATCTCTTAATTCTTGTGCGCAACCTATTTTGTCCACATAGTTATGGTGGGTCGGAGGGAGTATAGTTTAGGGCATAATTAAAAAAAACAACAACAAGAATCTATAAAAAATAAACGGGGAAAGAATCTTAATCCTTGAACGAAATCTCTTGCCTACAATCAACCTTTCAAGCAACTGACCTATTATTCAAACATCAACTAGGCCATATCTTCGCATGTTTACTAAAATTTTCACTTATTCAAACCTAGCTTACAGGTACAACCACTCAAAAGAAAATCTCTAAAATTCATTCTTATTCCATCTTGTCAAAACTACATTAAAATCAATTCAATAAAACAAACATTTGAATATTCCGAAATCATCAATTCAAACAAGAACAAAACTAAATTGTACAACATAATCAAATTGGAATTAAGCAGGAAAAAAGTAAAATCGATAAATAAATAAAACTACCTTTTGATGATAGCGAGAAGGAGAGTAAATATTAGCAAGCAGAGGGGCGGGCGATGGTAGCGCCATGGTTCAACGCCGGAGCACATTCGGATCACCGGATAGATTAAATTTCATAAAATTAAGAGGCAAATGTATGCTTATGTGCAGGTATCTATCGATCTCGACATGTCGGCCGGAGAGAGAGAGAGAGTGTGTGTGACTTGAAGGTGGAGAAAAGGATCGGAGGGAAAGAAAAAGAAGAAAGGGACCCTTGTGGACTGGCTCATTTTAGCACTGGGTCGTTAATTTGCGCCTTCTGTTTTTGTCGACTTGAGTTGTCTTACTCTTGCGAGGAAGAACGGAGTTTAGAACGGGTATGGTTATTTGCAAGGAATGGTCAATTTACTATAATACCCTCATATATATATACCTCCAAAATACCCAAATCCTTTCATTTAAAAAAAAAACATCCCTCTCTCACTCCCTCCATCAACAAAGCGACTCCACCACCTGGCTACCCCACCACAACACACCACCACAAACAATGAAAAAGAAGCTCCCCACTGTCGGTGGCAAATCCGGCGCCGGCGCTGCCTCCTCTACCGCCGCTACACAGGTAACCCCCAATTTATAACCCTAACTTTCAATTTCAATTCCTACCTTGAATTTTATGCTAAAATTCGATCCTATAATGCTTAATTGTAGTTTAAATTTGATCATATATTGTTGTAATTGTGTTTGATTGCTTTATTTGGAGTTTATTGTTCAAATTGTGTACGAATTCGCCTTAAAAAATCTGAAACTGTCGTCGGCGTTGATTTCGTGTGGTTTTACACGAGTTGTTCATAGCGTGTTTCGTATGCCTTTACACGAGATGCTTCCATGTAACTCGTATGAACTTTACACGAGATGGTTCACAACATTTCGTGTATAGGGCATACGAAATGGTTCACAACAGTTCGTGTATAGGCACACGAAATTTAAACTGTTACTGGAAAAAAACAAAAATTGTAGATTGATGGTTTATTGTTGTAGACTGTTTGTAGCACTGTTTGTTTGTTGAATTGTCCAAATTTACTGTTGTTAAATATTTCAACTAGAATTGTCGCTTATTTATTGTCTCTTATTCAATTTTTTTTGTAGGGACGTGAACGCTCGAATGCGTCTAATAGAAAGAGGAAGGCCGAGGAGGCAGCTTTGCGCACCAAAAATAAGCATAACAAGAATGTCTTGCTTCATCAGACTGAGGATGTACAGCCTGAGGATGTAGGACATGAGGAGCGTACAGATGATGAGACGGCCTCTTATGTTCCCGAGGGAGATGCGAAGTCGTCATCTTTTGATTCTGATGAGACGGCATCTGATGACGGTGAGGCCGAGGCAGATGCGGAGGCACGAGCATCTGATGAAGGTGAGGAGGAGGAGGAGGATGATGCAGCTTTGAGGGCTCGCAGGAGGCAGGGTCCGCAGGTGGCTAGAGGGGAGCCACGGGCCGCAGGGGGGAAGAAGCCTGTTACACCATGGCAGATTGAGAGCGACCAAGGTGGCGGCCCAGAGGTGTGTGATCTGTTATACGGGTTCGGTCATCACCGAGCCCGAGAGATTTGGGGCAACCCCACTTGTCAGTCAGTGGTGAAGTTCCATACAAGACAGAAGCATCTGGATAGGTAAGCTATTTGTTTATAAATAGTTTTATTATTTGTTTTTAGTGTGTTACTCCCTCCGTTCCAAAAAAACAGTCCCATTTTGACTTTTTGTGGTGAACAAAAAATCAAAATGGGACTGTTTTTCTGGAACGGAGGGAGTATTAATTATAATGTTTTGTTTGGAATCAACAGGTTCTCGCGTGCTAATCTGGCGGAGGATGATAGAGCTTGGTTGTTTGCAGTTGATGCATCGGGTATCCAACACCTGCATGATACCACCATTCCCCGGACTAGCTCGGCGCTGCTAACGGCATTTGTGGAACGGTGGTCTCCTGAGACTAACACGTTCCACATGCCGTGGGGGGAGATGACGATCACGATGCATGACGTCACTCATATTCTAGGTATATTTTTGTTATATACTTTTATCAATTTCATAAATTTTATCAATTTTATTAATTTTTTTCATTTTCAATTTATAGGTATCAGCTGTCTGAGGGGCACGTCCTACACATTACATGACCTCCGGCTTGCCTTTGAGGCCCGTTCAGCCATGACAGATGACTAACGTTCTTCTACTTATATCATGTTCCTCTTGGGTTGCACGTTGTTCGTGGACAAGAGTCGGGATAAGATGCCTGCAGCCTATCTTTCACTGTGAATGGATCTTCCGAGAGTGGGGCATCTCGCCTGGGGATCAGCTGCTTTGGCGTACTTGTACCACGAGTTGGGGAAGGCGTCCAGATCCGGATGCGCTCAGATGGGTGGTTGTTCGACTCTGCTAGAGGTAATATTTAATATTTCTTTAATACTCCCTCTGTCCCAACATTTAATTTAATTGGTAGTTGAACTTTTTTGGGACAGAAGGAGTATTTTATTTTTGTAACATTATTTACTTATTTATTTACATACATTTCAGGGCTGGATATACGAGTACTTCCCGGACTTCGGGCGACTTTTGAACCCGCAATGGCAGGAGGGGCAGCCGAGATCCCGTAAATGGTCACGTAGTGATAGAGCTGGAAGGGAGATGGAGCATCTACTGATGTATCGCCGCACCCTAGACACGATGCCTGTTGAGAGGGTGAGTTATTTATATTTAAATTGTTATAAATTGTTATACTCCCCTCGTCCCAGTGAAAATGGCACTAGTGCCACTTTCACTGGGACGGAGGGAGTATTCTGTTGACGTTGCCTAACAAAGTGAGTTATAGGTTTATTGGACTCCTTATGGTACCAGATTAGACGCGCTTCTGCCGGTATCATACTTCAGAGGGATCATACGCTTCTTAGACATCACTGAAGCGTATATGCCTGACCGGGTTACCAGGCAGTTCGCGATCCAGCAGTGGATCCCCAGAATGACGCCCTTGCCTTTCTTGACATGCACTTTGATGGCTGGTCAGAAGGGGTACAAGAAGGCATATGGTGATTGTGATGATATTTGGGTAGATTGGATGGAGTACAACATGGATGCTTACGATCCACTTCGTCATTTGGGGCCATTAGTGACTACATCTTCTCTTGTGACTCCAGATTATATGGACTGGTTTCGGGCTAGGAGTCATGTTCGGATTAGTAATCCGATACATGAGCCCGCAGTTGACATTCCACCTCAGCCTGGGCTTGCAGAGGCACTACCCGGCATCATAGATATGCTACTTCCCTTGCTCACGGATGACAACTATCATTTTGGGACGGAGGGAGTATATTAAATCTTATCTGCACATTTTCAGTTTTCAGTTTTGGGACAGAGGGAGTATATTAAAGTTAGTACTATCAATTTTGGGACGGGTGGAGTATATTAAATGATAGCCACAGCTTAATGAAGTTGTTTTGTTGAACATTTTTGGTGCTTGTGATATTGGACGAGTCGTAATCTGAAGGTGGCAGCTAGTTTTCGGAGGTGGTGGGGCTTCAAATGTCATTTGTCTTGTGCCGACTAACTAATTGTGTAGTTTGGATTTTAATCTTGCTTTTTTTTTTAGAACTTGATATTGGGTTTAGAACTGGATTGGTGCAAGTACAAAGTTGTTATATCCCGCTTATCTTATTTGGTCACGTTGCTTTACCTTTTAGTTATCTATTTTAATTTCTGCCTAAGTTATGTTGATTTGATCCACAGGCAAGTAAATGAAATCAATGTTCTTTTGTACCCAGTAAACAGAGTATTTCGTGTGCCAATACACGAGCATAGAAACTACAGCTCGTGTATTGGCACACGAAATATGCTAATAAACGAGCTCCGTATGAAAATACATAAAATGTGCCAATACACGAGGTGCATAGTGTGCTCCGTATGAAAATACACGAGTTAGCAGAGTAATTTCGTGTGGAAATACACGTGTTGAATCGTTTCATCTCGTGTACGAGATCAATTAAACCAACAAACTGAGTAGTTTCGTGTGGAAATACACGAGTTGTAGCAGTTCAGCTCGTGTACGAAACAACTTATTAAAACAAGAAATTTGATTATAACTAAATGTGATAGGTTATATGATATTGTATGATGTTGGTTCATTCATATATGTAATCATGTTTGTTTGTCCAACTTATTAGAACAAGAAATATATAATCTTGATTAAGAAATATGATGATTAGAAATATATAATCTTGATTAAGTGGTATTCCTCTCATGTACAACTTATCTCGTTATATAACATGTTCAATTACCTCGTTAAATATAATATTGATTAGAAATATATAATCTTGATTAAGAAATATGATGATTAGAAATATATAATCTTGATTAAGTGGTATTCCTCTCATGTACAACTTATCTCGTTATATAACATGTTCAATTACTTGATTATGATCCAATATGACGTTTGTTAGTTGTCATGTCTAAATGTACAATAAATTGCTCAAATTAACACCACAATTCAATAATTTAACATAGTATATGCGTATCATTAACATCATGTGGCAAATCATCGAAGAACACCTTGATCCGGTATCTCGTATGAAAATACACGAGTTAGCAGAGTAATTTCATGTGGAAATACACGTGTTGAATCGTATCATCTCGTGTACGAGACCAATTAAACCAGCAAACAAATTATTTCGTGTGGAAATACACGAGTTGTGGCACTGCATTTCGTGTAGCTCGTGTACGAGACTAATTAAACCAGCAAACAGATCATTTCATGTAAGAAGACACGAAATGTATTACTGAATCTCGTGTATATATACACGAGATACGTAAAACCCAGAACCCTTAAACCCTAAATTTTATCTTAAACCCTACTACTTAACACCCATTCTTAACAGCCCCATTCACCATTCATTTAACACTTTCACAAATTCAAGTCTCTACCTCTACTAACCATTCTTAACACCCATTCATTTACACCCATTATTAACCACAAATTCAAGTCTCTAAGTTCATATTATGGATTCCTCACAAAATCCTACACAACATTCTCCACAACATTCTCCATGTTCTTATGATCATATTAACCTTGATGTTGTAGAATTTATCTTTGAAGAAGAAGGATGGGCACCAAATTCTCCACATCAGAATCAAAATCCAAGCTGCAGTGAAGTAAGTTTTTAAGGTTTTATTTCGTATGGTAATCAAACTCAGAATAAAAATCCAATCTTGAAATACATATCAGAATAAAAATCCAATCTTGAAATACACATCAGAATAATAATTCAATCTTGAAATACACATCAGAATAAAAATCCAATCTTGAAACTAAATTGATGCTAATATAATTTGCAGGGTCAATATCCGGATGTCAGTGATCAATTCATAACATCACTATTATTTTCAAATAGGGATGAGCTTCTTAAACACGTACGGGTCTTGCGGCCTGTCAAAATATAATCCTTGCTATACAAGATTCGAGGAAGTCAAGTGGTAATATCCTAGGCTACGCAAAGATAGTATGTCATTTTGGTGGCAAGCACAGGCCTGGCAAATCTAAGAATCAGAGGTTGAGTAGCAGCAAGAAGATTGGGTGCAATTTTGAACTTCGGGCCAAAGAAAGGGGTTATGGGTTATGGGGTTACGTTGTCAAGCATAGTTCTCATAATCATGACTTTCCAACGCATCCGCTCGGAAAATTGACAAATGATGAATATGAGGAGGTGTGTACCGCAAGTCAATCTTCAATGCGTCCAAATAACATTCTCACGATGTTAAATACGAAGGATAAGAAGATCGTGAGTACTCAGACACACGTCCACAATGCCCTCATAAAATTTAGAGCACAAAAACGACAAGGGAGATCCCCGCTACAACAATTTATAAAATTACTCGACGATCATTGATTTATCATCTTCATGAGGAAAGCCAGTGAGAGTGGCATCATCGGCGACATATTATTCTCTCACACACTAGCATCGAATATGCTAAACTGTTTTCCATATATAGTACAAGGTTATTTTTTTGATTTTTTTGAATCTATTTTTACAGTCTGTTCTGACTGGATTTCGTGTAGAAATACACGAGTTGTATGGTACCAAGTCGTATGAATTTACACGAGTTGTATGGTACCAACTCGTATAAACTTACACGAGTGGTATGGTACCAACTCGTATGAAACTACACGAAATGGCTACTGGCTACTGCATTTTTTTTGAATTGCAATTTTATTCATTTCTAACTTTATTTCTCTTTAAATGATACAAGGTGACTGCACTTACAACACCAACTGCTATGGACTGGCATTCCTTCAGATTTTAGGATTTACTTCCACAGGGAAGAATTTCACAATTGCGTATGCGTTCCTCCAAAATGAGAAGATTGATAATTACACATAGGTAGGGCTGGCCATTTGTACCAATCCAAACCTACCAACCGAGTACCAGCCGAACCAAAGAGTTTGGTATACCGAATGTCAGTATACCGAACGTTTGGTACGGTAGTACCGAACCGAGTATGCATTATTGGTTGGTACACGGTACACAAATATGAGTTTGGTTGTGTAGACAGCCCATTTTGGACATTCATTTATAATCACACTACTTCTGTGTCTCGCCTTTGATTTGGGTCAAAACTCGTTAAGTTGGACATGTTTCGTTAAGTTTCTGACTGACTCCGTTAGTTAGGGGCCAAACTGAACATTAAAACTATCGCAGAGGGCAAATAAGTGATTCCAGCACTTAGATGCCTCGTACGAGACATTGATGTCTCGTACGAGGTATCCCCCTCGACAGTCGGATTTTTGGTCAGTTTCCTTGTTGATCTCAACCCCTTTTCTTGGCAAACACTCATGCAATCCGGGAAAACCTATTGGCCGATCCTAGAGTCCAAAAATACCTCTGTGGAGATCAACTCATTGATTCCCAATTCAACTTACCTTCTTGGCCAAAACCCTAGGTCAAAAATCTCCAATAAATATAAGGTTCTTGAACCAGAAAAAGGTAGACTCTATATTCACCAAACAACCACTCAAAATCTGACCAAAGAAGTTCTTCTAATCAACCCCTCTCTGATACCCATGAAATTTGGAGGATCAAGGCCTTTAGTCAAGGCCATCCATAGGATTCTTGAAGAAAACGCTTAGGTAAATCTTTGCTTTTCTATCTTCTCATCTCCTTCTTTGTGTTTGAAGTAGTGTGATTCCATTAAAGGATCAGCCTAGAGCCTCTCCAACCCATGGAGATGGTCTCGAAGCACATGATCCGACATCCCAAATAAATAAGTCATTATTTATTTGTTTGTTTTTATCTTTTGCACACGAATGCATGATTTTGAAATGATGATGATGATTTCTTAGCAAGACCAATCCTAGATTGAGTGAATTGGGTGCTCCTTGACCTTCCCAATTCATAACTTAACCCCCGAATCCAGACATCTCGGTCCGTGTTCCGACAATAACATGGTGGCGTCTCTCAAAACAACAAGAAGGTGAATAGAAGGTCGAAAGCGTGCCATCGAAGCAAAAGCTCACGCGCAAACAGTGGCGAATCTGCTGGGGACGAATCACACTAAGTGGGTTAGACTTGCGTCGAAAGAAATCATCATTGTTTCAAAATTCTGCATTCTGTACGTTAGTCTGTTCCCAGACTGGGATGCCTCGTACGAGGTATCACTTGTCTCGTACGAGACATCTCAGTTCTTCCTTGCGGATCTGACTCTCTGGTTTGAAAAGGGAATTTTATTCGGTTCAAACACGCACACAGAGTTCCAGATCTGCCCTCCCCCCTGTTTCTGAGTCTTGGGACCTTCCTAACGACGAAGAAACTCCCCATATATTATAAGGCTAACCTTTGTTTTGCAGGAGTACTTGCTAAATGTTTATCCCATGTTTTACATGCGTTTGCCTTATGTGTGAACTACAACGGCCTGAGTTCCTCCACAAGAGGGAAACGTAGGCAGCCACTTGGCCCGGCCATTGCATGTTTTTGTTTTTTAATTTCAAAAAAAACTTTCTATTTTAACCTTGACACCTAGATCTTGACTCTCACACACGTGCACACATGTAGATTAATTGCACTACATACCCTATAAACCCGGGTCCCAATCGGAGGATGGATGTCGGTCAGCACCCCCATTCTAATGAATGGCCCTCACCGGTATCTCCAAAGATGGTGTACCCACTTCGTGACACGCTCCTAGACTGTGTTCATGGGGAGCCTTAGCCGTAAGCCATGCATCAACCTCATGCATACATACTAGTTAATAAGACACTCCTCGAGACCGTTCGGTTCGATTCTTAGGGTTGTTTTAATCTTTGCCCAAGATAACGCATCTTTTCAATCTATAATCCTCCCTTGTGAATATGACGAATGTCCCTTCAGTAAAATATTGAACAAAGGATTTTGAAATAATGGAGAACCTCTCTACGGAAATCCGAACTTGCGTTTTCCTACTTTCACTATTCTGTGCGGGATTGTGGATGCCATTTTGGCTTAGTTTCGACCGCACCGTTCAACATGTCCCTTTCGGTTGTCCTTTAAGATTTAAAAGGTTTGATTGCATTAATGCGTTGTTTAACAAAGTGCAAAACAACTACGGGTCACTTAGGTTTGGTTAATTGAATGGTGGATTCCGATGAGAATATGGGACCTTTGCCCGAATTGTCCGTTTGGGAGAGTGCAATACAGGTGAAAAACAAGGGGCTCATATTTTAGGGTGACAGAATCCACTGTTCCAGGATGAACTAGAGTACTAACCTCTTAAAATGGATTGAATTCCATCCGACCAATAGGATTAAAATCTACAATCTGACTGTTGGGCTGGATGCCTCGTATGAGACATCCTCCCTTTTCTGTGAATCTGCCATGTTAGTCAACCCATGTTTCATAAAAGCCGACTTGTTGGGACCCCAGCCTGGATTTGACACAGTTTCTGCACTCTAGGTCCGTCTGATCAGCAAAGTATCTCCACACTCCCAACACAATCGCTTCAGTAGTCTACATCCGTGATCCCGCGACCAAGAGACTAGAAAAAGTTGCAGTAATGGCTAGCACCCCCATCACTGACTTGGAAGCCGCTAAGACCCTCATTGCCCGGCTTGAGCAACAAATCAAAGAGAAAGCCGAAATTGCTGCCCGTGAGAGTGACCGTCACGCCCAAGACATACACTCTGTTCTCCAAGAGCTCCAAGAACTTAAAAAGAACAATTAGAAGTCAAAAACCCCCTCCAAAGACGGGGAGTCCCATGCTAAGAAAAAGAATAAGAGGGATGATGATTCCGACTCTGATTCAAATACATCCGACTCTCCCTCCTCCTCCGATGACGAGGATATTAAGGCAAGTGATAAGAAAAAGAAAGCTAGTGATGACACCAACTTCATCAACTTCGCCACTGCTGAGTTTCTCGAAAAGAGGTTTGCACATCTTGGTCTAGCAAAGGGCTCCATCGTTCCATTTGACCCCATTGCACTCCGCAAGACAATCACTAAGCTACCACAAAAGTTTCGCACTCCTGACATAGCCAAGTTCAACGGTACTACCTGTCCTCGTGTTCATGTTGAAACTTACACTTGGGCCATGCTTCCAATGAAAGTAGATGACACCGTCTTGGCCCAAAGCTTTCCCCAAACCCTAGAGGGGGCGGCAAAGTATTGGGACATGTCTCTCCCCTTATCCACAAGGACTGTAGCGACCCCAAAACCCGTCCCTGTTTATTTTATATTTTTGGGGATTTTTATTTGACTTATGTGTGCATTTTATGTGTTGCATCATATTTTATGATTTGCACATCTTACTTGATTATTTGTGTTATTTACTTAGTTAGTAATAATAATGACTAAAGGAGTTAATTGATTAAGTTAAAACTTTAGGGTCCTTGTTGCAAATATAAGTTAAGGGGCTTGATTGTTAAAAATGAAACTTGAATGACCAAAACATAAAATTGGGTAAAAATCCTCTTATAACATGCTTACTTTCTCTCCCTCTGTGCTCATTCATTTTCCCAGAACATTCTTTACGTTTCAGTTTAGGGTTAAGAAAGAAAAGGTAAGTTCAACCTATTTCGATTTAATTCTTTTTATTTACTTACCTGTTTTAAAAACTAATTATATAAAAATGATCAGGGCATTGAGTAGGTCATTTCTACCCGAACAAAACTTATTTCAGCGATACTTTTTCTGGAAATAGGTAAGTTACTAATTCCCCTTTAAATATTAAAATGGTCATATATGTTATACTTGATACTTGTAGTTGTTATTTTTGTGATTTGGGTAATATTTGTGATATTTGTAATTTTGGGACAAAGGGAGTATTTGGTATGTTGGTTTGGTTGGGTTCAAAGTAGTATTAAAGTTGTTTTGAGACTGATTTTGTAGTCTTAGTAAAGTTATAAACGTTAAGTGTTGTACTTTTGGGACGGTGAAACGAAAGGAGTATAAATCATTTTGGTTTCGGCCTGTCGAGTGTGTTGGGCGGCCACCCAAAAGGGGCGTGCGACCGCACACCTATCTGGAAGATTTTGTTCTTTGGAACACAGAATGTGTGCGACCGCACACCCTGTTTTGGGCGGCCGCACACTTTCCCCTGAATCTTTTAGTTTGGTTGAGGTAAGGTATAGAAGGTTATCTTTGGTTTAATCCTTGGGGTATTGTCTAGGACCAATATAGGAGTGTCCTGGGATATTTTCATGGTTAATGAGAAGGGTGTTCAAGTGTGTGAAAGAATGTATTGTGACCTTGAATCATGTTGTTGTAGACTCTTTATGAGTGATTCTTTATGTACATCTTTTGATGTGTTTGGCTTGGTTCCTTATTTTAGAATCATTGCCCCGGTTGTTGTTGTTTAGCAAGCATTCATTACTGTGCTCCTTGTGGAAAGTCCAGCTGGTCTTGTTGTGGAGTCAGGCGTTGGAAGAATTATAGTGGTACAAGTTATGTTCACTATAAGGTTTTCCATTGGTACCTTGTGTGTCAGGCGGTGGGAGAATTATAGTGGTACAAGTTATGTTCACTATAAGGTTTTCCATTGGTACCTTGTGTCAGGCGGTGGGAGAATTATAGTGGCACACAAGCCAAGTTCACTATAAGGTTTTCCACTGTTGCCTTTTCTGTTTCCCCAGTCCAGATTGGCCTTGAATGGGATGAATCGCTCCCTTAGGTGAGCATTTGGGTTATGACTTTGTGTCATATTTCCCTTGTTGTTACTTGGGTTCTTATGGTTATGGTTTGGTTTCGGGATACCGGCTTCAGCTATTTATGCTGCTCAGATGGTTTTCTCAGTTGGTTTTCTCAGATGGTTTTCTCAGATGGTATTCTCAAACAGTTATGTTTACTGGGTAAACCTTGGCTTGGTATCCACCTGAGTGTGGCCTTTGTGGAAATTGTGGTATATGAGTTGATTTTACCTCTCATACTATGTGCTATGTGATTGCTATGATACTATTCTTTATGATTGTCATTTTAGCATGAAACGTAGTTGAATTTTAGTAGCTTACTGAGATTTATTCTCACCCTTTATTTGTTTACTGTTTTAGTTAAAGGCGAGTCCAGGGGATATGACACTTTGGCACGGGAGGACGTTGGAGTGGTAAGAATTGGGACTTGTTTTGTTACGGTTACATTATGTAAATGTAAAACCTTTTGGGTAGAGTACCCGTACTTCCTATTGTCACACCTATTTTGAATAATGTTGGTGTATGTACATTTGTTTAAAAGTTTGTAAGCTTTCGGGCTAAGTACTTTCGTTGTGAAAGTTGGTTGTAAAGTTTGTTTAAAGTTAAATGAAGTCTTTGAACTTTAAGTGTGATTTTGTTAAACTTTATAAAAGTACATTTTGAAAATTTTTCAAAAATGTTTTATAACGTCTTCCACTCGTGTCCTGAGCGTGGGGCCAAGTAGGACCACGGGTCTGGGGTGCGACAGTTGGTATCAGAGCTAGGTTGTAGATGGTCTAGAATGACTAAATGACCTAGGAGGGTAGTAGAGTATAGAGTGAGTAACGTTGAGTATTCTATGCAGGTGTTCATTAAAAATGGTTGAGAATGAAGGAGATCAGGCTGGTTCTTCGGGGCAAGGGGATGCCAGAGAAGAGGCTCGAATTATGTTTCAAGGAATGTTCGAAGCAGCAATGAAAAATTTAAATGATCAGAGGCATGAGAGGGAACATGTACCACCAAGATATGGCCTAGAACAGTTTCTGAAAATGAAGCCTATGGGGTATGATGGAGAGCCTGATGTATCTAAGACTGAAAGGTGGATTGAATCAATGGAAAATATCTTTGATGCTTTGAGATGTTCTGAGGAAGATCAAGTCAGGTTTGCTACTTATAAGCTGAATGGAGCTGCCGAGCATTGGTGGAAAGCTTTGAAAACTAAATGGGATGAGACTCATGTACCTTACACTTGGGAGAATTTTCTGGGAAAGTTTAAAGAACACTTCATTCCCCGGGTAGATCAAGACAAGAAGGAAATGGAGTTTCTTAGCTTGGAGCAAGGTTCTATGTCAGTGGCTCAGTATTCAGCTAAATTTTCGGAGTTGTCCAGGTATTGTACTCACTTAGTGGCAACTGAGGAGAGAAAGGCTACGAGGTTTGTGAAAGGTTTGAAAACTGTGATAAGAACTCAGCTAGTATCCCAGAAGTTGCAAGATTTTCAGGATGCAGTTGATCGAGCCTACCAAGTGGAGCATGACATTGAGGAACATAAGAAGAAAATGGAGTTGTTAGGCGCAGGGAAGAAAGTTAGGCAACAACAACAACGTGGTGATAATAGAGGAAATCAAGGTGGATCTTCACAATTTAAAGGGTCTTCTCAAAGACAGTCAGGTAATAGAAATCAAAGTAACACTTCAGGGAGTCAGAACAGAAGAGTCTGTAATTATTGTCAGAAAGAAGGGCATTCAGAAGAAATATGTTGGAAGAAGCAGGGCAAATGTTTGAATTATGGTCAGTTGGGTCATTTTCAGAAGGATTTCCCTAGATTTAAAGTACAGGCATCGGGAAGTGTAGTTGGGTCTTCTTAGGGCCAGAAGAGGGATTCTTCAGGAAAGCCTAAGGTGCAGGGTCGTGTCTTTGCCATTACTCAACAACAGGCTTCAGATTCCTCTAATGTGATAGGAGGTATTATTTCTGTGTCTAGTTTGAGGGCACGTACACTTATAGACCCTGGCTCATCGCATTCTTATGTGTATGTGCATTTTGCTTCTCGATTACATTTGTCTTCTAAGTCTCTACCTTATGTGTTAGAGGTGTCTACTCCTATAAGGGAGTGTTTGGTGACCAATGAGGTGTTGCATTCTTGTGATGTGCATATACGTGAGCATATTTTACCTGCTGATTTAGTTATCTTACCATTACAAGATTTTGATATTATCTTGGGTATGGATTGGTTGGGTAAATATCATGCGTCTGTTGATTGTGCTAAAAAGGTGGTCACATTTTCTATCCCTAATGTTCCTAAATTTACTTTTGAAACTGTTCCCTGGGGTAGAGAGATTCGTATTATTTCTTATATGAAGGCTAGAAAGTTGTTGAACCGTGGTTGTGCGGGGTAATTGGCTAGTGTTCTTGATACTACTAAAAGGGTTCCTGATATTGAGGATGTGCCTATTTTTAAAGAATTTTCAGATGTATTTTCTTCTGAGTATGCTATGCCTCCTGACCGGGAAATCGAGTTCTGTATTGACTTACTTCTAGGTACGGCTCCTATATCTGAGGCACCTTACAGAATGGCCCCAACTGAGTTGAAAGAGTTGAAGGTTTAGTTACAAGAGATACTTGATCGAGGATTCATTCGTCCTAGTGTATCCCCGTGGGGAGCTCCAGTATTATTTGTCAAAAAGAAAGATGGGTCCTTGAGATTGTGTATTGGCTACAGAAAGCTGAATCAGGTAACTATAAAGAACAAATATCTGCTTCCTCATATTGATAATTTATTTGATCAACTTTAAGGGTCGGTTGTCTTTTCAAAACTTGACTTGAGGAGTGGGTACCACCAGTTGAAAATCTGTTCTGAAGACATTTCTAAAACTGCTTTCCGTAGTAGATATGGCCATTATGAGTTTCTTGTTATGCCTTTCGGGCTGACTAATACTCCGGCTATTTTTATGGATATGATGAATAGGGTATTTAAACCTTATCTTGATACCTTCGTGGTTGTATTTATTGATAATATTCTTGTTTATTCCAAGTCCCGGGAGGAACATGAACAGCATTTACGAATTGTTTTATCTATTCTTCGTGAGAAGCAGTTGTTTGCTAAATTCAGTAAGTGTGATTTTTGGCTCGATGAAGTATCTTTTCTTGGGCACGTGATTTCTAATAAAGGTATATCAGTTGATCCATCCAAAGTTGACGCTATAGTGAATTGGAAGGGGCCAGAATCAGTTACAGAAATTCAAAGCTTCTTGGGGTTAGCTGGGTACTACAGATGGTTCATTGAGGGGTTTTCTAAGATTTTAAATCCCTTGACTCAGTTGACTCGAAAGAATAATCCTTATGTGTGGAATGAAAAATGTCAAGTTAGCTTTGAAGAGTTGAAGAAGAGATTGACTACAGCTCCTATTCTTGCCCTACCTAATGGTAATGATGATTTGGTGATATATAGTGATGCTTCTAAAGAAGGCCTCGGGTGTGTATTAATGCAAAATGGAAGGGTGATTGCATATGCTTCGAGGAATTTGACTCCTAGTGAGCAGAATTATCCTAGCTATGACATGGAGCTTGCGGCTATTGTCTTTGCGTTGCACAAGTGGAAACATTATCTTTATGGAGCAAAGTTTGATATTTTCACAGATCATCAGAGTTTGAAGTATCTTTTCTCCCAGAAAGAGTTGAATAATAGACAACGAAGATGGATGGAGCTGTTGAAGGATTATGATTGCACCATTTCTTATCATCCGGGCAAGGCAAATGTGGTAGCTGATGCTATTAGCCGGAAGTCTTATGTAGCTTCATTGATGGTGCGGGAATGGAAGATGTTGGAGGATGCTCGAGATTGGAGTCCTTATGAATCAAAGCATGGAGCTATTTTTGCGAACATTCGAGTATTACCAAATTTAGTTCAACAAGTAAAGGAAGCTCAGAAGGACGACCCGGAGTTGGTAAAGATTATGGATAAAATCAAAGATGATAAATTTGAGGATTTCTCCCTCAGTTCTGAAGGGGTATTGACTTTCAAAGGTCGATTGTGTGTGCCTAATGTTGATGGGATTAAACGCCAAGTTCTTGATGAAGGCCATAAATCGAGGTATACTATTCATCCCGGGAGTACTAAAATGTATACGAATTTGAAGCAACACTTTTGGTGGAATAATATGAAGAGGGAAATAGCGGATTATGTATCCAAGTGTTTAACATGTCAACAAGTTAAAGCTGAACATCAAAGGCCCGCAAGATTGCTTCAACCATTAGAGATTCCGGAATGGAAGTGGGAACATGTTACTATGGATTTTGTGACAGGGTTACCTCATACTCGAAGAAGATTTGATGCAGTTTGGGTGATTGTTGATAGATTGACAAAGTCTTCTCATTTTCTACCTATTGAGATTGGTTATTCTATGGAAAGGCTTGCAACCTTGTACATTAATCAGATCGTGAGGTTACATGGAGTTCCAGTGAGCATTGTGTCTGATCGTGACCCTAGATTCACATCTCGGTTTTGGCAAGCATTTCAGAAGGCTTTGGGTTCAGAATTGAGGTTCAGTACTGCTTTTCATCCTCAAACAGATGGTCAGTAAAAAAGAACCATTCAGATTCTTGAGGACATGTTGAGGGCTTGTTCAGTTGATTTTGCAAATTCTTGGGATATTCATTTGCCTCTCGTAGAGTTTGCTTATAATAATAGTTTTCAGTCCAGTATTGGGATGGCTCCTTATGAAGCCTTGTATGGGAGGAAATGTCGGTCTCCTATCTGTTGGGATGAAGTGGGAGAAGCTAAGATTTGGGGTGTTCAGATGGTTAATGATTCAGTTGAGAAGGTTAAACTTATTCGGGATCGTTTGAGTACTGCCCAGAGTAGACAGAAAAGCTATGCCGATCACCGAAGGCGAGACCTTGAGTTCGAAAAAGCTGACTTTATGTTTTTGAAGGTTTCCCCTAAGGTTGGTATTCGAAGATATGGAAAGAAAGGCAAGCTTGCTCCGAGGTATATTGGTCCATTTAAGATTCTTGGAAGAGTGGGAGATCGTGCCTATCGTCTTGCATTACCTCCTTCTCTTGATAAGATCCATAATGTGTTTCATATTTCTATGCTTCGGAAGTATGTGTATGATCCTTCTCATGTTTTATCTGAGGTACCCGAGGATATTGAGCGGAGTATGTCTTATGAGGAGTATCCAGTCCAAGTGATTGATTCTAAAGTCCAAGAATTGAGAAATAAGAGTATTCCTCTTGTTCTAGTTGTGTGGAAGAACCATAATGTGGAAGAATCAACTTGGGAACATCGGGAGGAGATCGAGAGAAAGTACCCTTGGTTGTTTGAGGGCCTAGGTAAGTAACCCTAAAATTTGGGACAAATTTTCTTTAAGGGGGAGTGATTGTAGCGACCCCAAAACCCGTCCCTGTTTATTTTATATTTTTGGGGATTTTTATTTGACTTATGTGTGCATTTTATGTGTTGCATCATATTTTATGATTTGCACATCTTACTTGATTATTTGTGTTATTTACTTAGTTAGTAATAATAATGATTAAAGGAGTTAATTGATTAAGTTGAAACTTTAGGGTCCTTGTTGCAAATATAAGTTAAGGGGCTTAATTGTTAAAAATGGAACTTGAATGACCAAAACATAAAATTGGGTAAAAATTCTCTTATAACATGCTTACTTTCTCTCCCTCTGTGCTCATTCATTTTCCCAGAACATTCTTTACGTTTCAGTTTAGGGTTAAGAAAGAAAAGGTAAGTTCAACCTATTTCGATTTAACTCTTTTTATTTACTTACCTGTTTTAAAAACTAATTATATAAAAATGATCAGGGCGTTGAGTAGGTCATTTCTACCCGAACAAAACTTATTTCAGCGATACTTTTTCTGGAAATAGGTAAGTTACTAATTCCCCTTTAAATATTAAAATGGTCATATATGTTATACTTGATATTTGTAGTTGTTATTTTTGTGATTTGGGTAATATTTGTGATATTTGTAATTTTGGGACAAAGGGAGTATTTGGTATGTTGGTTTGGTTGGGTTCAAAGTAGTATTAAAGTTGTTTTGAGACTGATTTTGTAGTCTTAGTAAAGTTATAAACGTTAAGTGTTGTACTTTTGGGACGGTGAAACGAAAGGAGTATAAATCATTTTGGTTTCGGCCTGTCGAGTGTGTTGGGCGGCCGCCCAAAAGGGGCGTGCGACCGCACACCTATCTGGAAGATTTTGTTCTTTGGAACACAGAATGTGTGCGACCGCACACCCTGTTTTGGGCGGCCGCACACTTTCCCCTGAATCTTTTAGTTTGGTTGAGGTAAGGTATAGAAGGTTATCTTTGGTTTAATCCTTGGGGTATTGTCTAGGACCAATATAGGAGTGTCCTGGGATATTGTCATGGTTAATGAGAAGGGTGTTCAAGTGTGTGCAAGAATGTATTGTGACCTTGAATCATGTTGTTGTAGACTCTTTATGAGTGATTCTTTATGTACATCTTTTGATGTGTTTGGCTTGGTTCCTTATTTTAGAATCATTGCCCCGGTTGTTGTTGTTTAGCAAGCATTCATTACTGTGCTCCTTGTGGAAAGTCCAGCTGGTCTTGTTGTGGAGTCAGGCGGTGGAAGAATTATAGTGGTACAAGTTATGTTCACTATAAGGTTTTCCATTGGTACCTTGTGTGTCAGGCGGTGGGAGAATTATAGTGGTACAAGTTATGTTCACTATAAGGTTTTCCATTGGTACCTTGTGTCAGGCGGTGGGAGAATTATAGTGGCACACAAGCCAAGTTCACTATAAGGTTTTCCACTGTTGCCTTTTCTGTTTCCCCAGTCCAGATTGGCCTTGGATGGGATGAATCGCTCCCTTAGGTGAGCATTTGGGTTATGACTTTGTGTCATATTTCCCTTGTTGTTACTTGGGTTCTTATGGTTATGGTTTGTTTCGGGATACCGGCTTCAACTATTTATGCTGCTCAGATGGTTTTCTCAGTTGGTTTTCTCAATTGGTTTTCTCAGATGGTATTCTCAGACAGTTATGTTTACTGGGTAAACCTTGGCTTGGTATCCACCTGAGTGTGGCCTTTGTGGAAATTGTGGTATATGAGTTAATTTTACCTCTCATACTATGTGCTATGTGATTGCTATGATACTATTCTTTATGATTGTCATTTTAGCATGAAACGTAGTTGCATTTTAGTAGCTTACTGAGATTTATTCTCACCCTTTATTTGTTTACTGTTTTAGATAAAGGCGAGTCCAGAGGATAGGACACTTTGGCACGGGAGGACGTTGGAGTGGTAAGAATTGGGACTTGTTTTGTTAAGGTTACATTATGTAAATGTAAAACCTTTTGGGTAGAGTACCCGTACCTCCTATTGTCACACCTATTTTGAATAATGTTGGTGTATGTACATTTGTTTAAAAGTTTGTAAGCCTTCGGGCTAAGTACTTTCGTTGTGAAAGTTGGTTGTAAAGTTTGTTTAAAGTTAAATGAAGTCTTTGAACTTCAAGTGTGATTTTGTTAAACTTTATAAAAGTACATTTCGAAAATTTTTCAAAAATGTTTTATAACGTCTTCCACTCGTGTCCTGAGCGTGGGGCCAAGTAGGACCACGGGTCTGGGGCGCGACAAGGACCGATTGGGCTACCGCTTGTGAAGTCTTCCAAAGGCGCTTCGAGGATAACACTACTTACCGTCCCCCTAAAAGAGACCTCGAGCAAATCCAACAAGGTGCTAATGAGACATTTGGTGACTTTGTTATAAGGTGGAGAGCCAAGCTCACCGATATTGTTGATAGGCCAACTACGGATGACCAAATGCATATCTTCTTGAAATCGCTCCGTAACGAGTATGAGGACCGCCTATCCGGCACTTTCTTCCCAAGCTTCTCTGAACTTCATAAAGCCGGCCTCCGACTAGATGACATCTTCAAAAGTAGGAAAGAGGCTAAGAAAGATAGTGGGTACCGCTACACTAACAAGGGCTCTACTGGCAAAGGCACATCTGTCAATGCCATCGCTTTCAATAATCAAGGGAGGAGCAACTATTCCTCCGTCCCCCGTCCAACAAGGAAAAGAAGAAAGAGAGAGTATACAACAAATTAGAAGGTATCACTCAAGGAGAGCTCTTCGACATACTCGTAGAAGCCGGCAAGGTCGCACCAAGAAAGCCTCCTTCTACTCCAAGGGAACTCCCCCCGAATCATGCCCATCATCTCTACTGCAAATTCCACCAGTTCAGTGGTCATGACACCAATACTTGCAACCACCTCAAAGATGTGATCCAAGATCTCATAGATTCTAAGCAGCTAGGGGCTCCTAATGTAGTGAGGAAGAGGAGACTACTCGCCTAGTTCCAAATGTGGGCGAGAGTACTCCAAAGTTTAATAATGAAATTTCTTTCTGTTACATGTTGCCTCATGATCAAGTACTTAGTATGCAAAATAACAACTTTGTGCGCGAGGGGGAAAACTTGCCATGCTTCATGTTCCCTAAACCATGGATTGACCATATGGGGAAGCGCCAACCGGGCTTTGAAATATTCAGTGACTGTGATCCGTACTCACTCGAAACAGAACCGATGCAATTCTCGTTGCTACCTCAAGAATTAGGGGGTACCAAGGCCGAGGCATTCAGTGAGTGGGACTTTGTGTTGGGAGAAGACCTACTACACCAATTTCTCAACCTTTTCAAGCTAGAGGACACTCAGATTAATGCAATAGACAAGGGGGACGCTCCGAACCAAGATTACACCAAGCTCATCGAGAAGAGTGACGACCCTATTCAGAATTGGTACACAACTGGGGGACCCATAGCAAGTGAAGACTTCCTGATCAAGGAATTAGGATGTACTCCCCATCCCCATAGGGCAAGAAAATTTGTAACTCTTACCATAGACTCAGATACCGCTACCGATGAGGTCACCCAAGAGGACTTGGATGCCATCGCGGAACGTGTATTCCCCTACTTTCTTAATGAAAAAATAGATCTTTCTGAGTATCCCGAGATTGCTAGCGTCCTAAATGATGAATTAACTAATAACTCTAACGAATTAGATAATAATGAGTCATATGACGAGATAGATCAAGAAAACGAACAAATCTTAAAAGAAATTAATAAGAAAGTAGGTCTTCGTGGCGGAAATGGTCCTATTGATGCCAAAGAAATGCAAACAGTTAATCTGGGGACGGACGATGATCCGGAAGAGACCAAGATTGGCAGTTTCTTCAAAGGGGAAGACCGAGCCATCATAGCGCTTCTCCGAGAATTTGTGGGTGTGTTCGCTTGGTCCTACAAAGATATGCCAGGGCTAGCCAATTCGATCGTTGAGCACAAGACACCACTGCTTCCTGATTCGAGGCCAGTCAAGCAGAAACTCCGCAGAATTAAGCCAGAATGGTCAGTACAAGTCAAACAAGAGATAGAGAAACTCCTGAGTGTTGGGTTCATCAAAGTAATAGAGTATCCAACCTGGTTGGCTAATACTGTACAACTTTCCAAAGCAAATGGAAAAGTCCGAGTCTGTGTTAATTTCCGTGATCTCAACAGAGCATCTCCGAAAGATGATTTTCCTCTTCCAAACATAGACATGCTCGTCGACAATACCGCGAAGTACGAAGTTCGTTCATTCGTAGACGGATTCGCCGGTTACAATCAGATCCTCATGGCCAAGGATGACCAACACAACAGCGTTTACCACACCTTGGGGGACGTTCTGTTATACATTCATGCCATTCGGACTCAAGAATGCCGGAGCCACTTATCAGAGAGCCGTAACTGCATTGTTCCATGATATGATACATAAAGAAATGGAGGTGTACGTTGATGATATGATCATACACTCCAAAGGCTCCGATAGGCAACACTTTATCGACCTCAGAAAGTTCTTTGAGAGGTTGAGACACCATTAGATGAGACTTAATCCGGCCAAGTGCACATTTGGGGTAGTGAAAGGAAAGGTCCTTGGGTACATGGTCACTGAGCGTGGTATAGAAGCAGATCCCGCTAAGATCAAAGCCATCATTGACATGCCTCCACCTAAGACGCAAAAAGAAGTCAAGGGATTTATGGGTCGCCTTCAGTACATTAGTCATTTCATTAATCAACTCACGACGATGTGCGAGCCCATTTTTAAGCTCCTCAAGAAGAATGCATCCCTAGAATGGGCAGAAGAATGCCAAGAAGCTTTTGATAAGGTCAAGGAGTACTTAGTGATTCCGCTCGTATTGGTTCCACCGCATAGGGAGAAACCATTGACCTTGTACCTCACAGTCAATGACACTGCATTAGGGACTATGCTAGCACAAGAGCAACCCGATTCGAAGAAAGAGAACACCGTGTACTTTGTCAGCCGTCGCTTCCAAGGGCTTGAACTGAATTACTCTGCATTAGAGATGTCGTGTGCTGCACTAGTATGGGTAGCTAAGAGACTAAATCCGTACATGGAGGCATTTCCTGTACAACTAATCGCCAGAATGGACCCAATGAAATATATCTTCGAGAAGTCGCATGTCTCCTCTAGGATAGCCAAATGGTACTTCATGCTCGCGGGGTACGATATCACTTACATCACACAGAAATGCGTGAGAGGGAGAGTCTTCGCGTATCACTTAGCTGAATTTCCATGTGATGAAGCGAATGGGGAAGACCCGCGATTCCCTGATGAGGACATCATGTCAATAGCAGAAAATAAGTGGCAATTATTTTTCGATGGCGCTGCCAATAAACAGGGATATGGTATTGGCATGTTACTAGTAGATCCCTCAGATTTCTACACTCTACTTGCAATCCACCTTGACTTTGAGGCCACTAAGAATATTGCCGAGTACGAAGCTTGAATAGAGGGGCTTAAAGCAGCCTTAGAAAGAAATGTGACCGAACTAGAGGTGTACGGAGATTCACAACTTATAATCTATCAGTCACTCAAGAAGTGGAAGGTACAAGATCCTACACTCCAGAAATATAACGACCATCTCCAATACTTGGTCAAACAGTTCAGAGAGGTCACTTTCTACTATCTTCCTAGAGATAAGAACCGCTTAGCAGACTCGCTAGCCATGCTAGCATCGCTTGTTGAAATTCCCGAATGGACTGAGGTTAAAACCTTCAGAGTCGCGAGGCGAACGACTCCTGCTTATTACTCAATCATAGACTGCAAAGAAGAGTGTAACTCTGTGAATACCTTGGACAACAAACCTTGGTATTATGATGTATGGCGTTTCCTCCTAGACGGAACATTCCCATCAGACGCGTCACCTAAAGCGAAGATAGCCCTCAAACGGCTTGCCGCCCAATTTGTTATCATAGGTGATCGCCTCTATAAGAAGCACCACGAGCAGTGTTTACTCTGTGCCGATGAGCACGAAGCCATAGAAATCATGGACCAAGTCCATCAAGGAGTCTGTGGAACCCACATGAATGGCAATATGCTAGCAAAGAAAATCATCCGACTAGGATACTATTGGGCTACAATGGAAGCGGACTGCACCAACATGGTTAAGAAATGCCACAAGTGCCAGATACATGCCAACTTACAACACGCACCACCGTCCGTGTTACACCCCATGAAATCCCCTTGGCCATTTTCTACATGGGGAATAGAAATCATTGGTAAAGTTTCACCGACAGGTCATAATGGGCATTCATTCGTGTTAGTCGCCGTTGATTACTTCACCAAATGGATCGAGGCTCAATCCTACAAAGTCTTGAATACCAGAAAGGTGGCTGAGTTCATTAAGACCAACATTATATGCCGATATGGGGTACCTCATAAGATGATATCTGACAACGGCACGCACTTTGAGAAAGAATGTGACCGACTACTTGTAGAGTACAAAATAGAGATACATCAGTCATCACCATACCGACCACAGACCAATGGAGCAGTCGAAGCTGCTAACAAGACCATTGAGACCATCATTAGGAAAATGGCAGAGACTGGCAGAGACTGGCCCGAAAAGCTACACTTTGCACTCTGGGGCTACCGAACTTCAATTCGTACCGCTACCGGTGAACTCCATACGCCCTAGCCTATGGGATGGAAGCAGTACTACCAATTGAATTAGAAGTACCATCACTAAGGGTTCTCCTAGAAAACTAAGTGAGCGAAGTCACATGGTTAGACAGCCGTTATGAACAACTAGCCCTGCTAGATGAACGACGACTTTGAGCCGCCGAGTATATCCAAGCGTATCAACGGAGAATGGCCCGAGCATTCAATAAGAAAGTCAAGTCCAAAAACATCAAAGAAGGGGACCTTGTCCTACGTGAACATCATCATGGACCGTTCAATCCTATGGGCAAATGGGGACCAAGATGGATAGGCCTTTACATAGTCAAGAAGATATTCTCCGAAGGAGCGGTACAACTCGCAGACCTAGATGGAGATCAACTGCCGAAGCCCATCAACATGGACAAGCTGAAGAAGTACTACTCATAAATCCGTCCCCTATTCCAAAGAAAAGAGGAAAGCTCGCTAGGTTGAAAACCCGCAAGGGCGGCCTAGGCAAAAATTAGAGCAGAAAGCACTAGAAAAGAAGCCCGCTAGATTAAAAACCTGAAAAGGCGGTCTAGGCAAAAATCAGGGTGTGCATTAAAAAAAAAAAAAAAAAAAAAAAATATATATATATATATATATATATATATATATATATATATATAATAATAATAATAATAATAATAATAGGGGACAGTCTCGTAGGAGACACCTATGTCTCATGCGAGACATGTCAGTCAGCAAATATATTTTTCTCTTTCTTAAACAACAACTACGATGACCTGAGCTCCTTATTTAATTGATGTAAAAAGAGAACGTAGGCAGCCTTTTGGTCCGGTCTATTCAATAAATAAAATCAAAGTCTTGTCTTCTTATTAATTGAATGTATTTCAAGAAAACAATAAGAAAATTTCTAACATGAATACCAACTTCCAAAAGAAAATAAATAAAATACTAAAAGTCTAAACATTGGTCTATCTATTGGCAATCTCTCGATACTCCTAAGGATCTATTTATTCCTTAACTTAGTAGGGGCTTGACCACGATCCGCCTTGTCATACCTCTTCCTCTTGAACCAAAGTATCTCGAAACCAGGAGGAACATCAAGACGACTGAACACCGAGGGAGTCAATCTCGCGAACACATGAGGCCTATCTAGAGCTTGGAGTTTACCGGGAAGTCCGTTTGCTCTCTTCTCGTAAAAGTCACTCTCCAGAAAGTCTTGAGTGGCATCTGCTCTGACATTAAAAGGATCCCCCTTAGTTTCCTTCTTCCTCAAAATTCAAACTAGGTGCAAATTGGTCCCCCAACAGAAAGTGACGGATCTCATCAATACCCTCGACATTGGGACGGAGTTCTGAGAGAAACCAATCTAAGTATTTGTTCAACAAATAGATACTTCCTCCATCCATCATGACGAAGATTGGTCCAATGATCCATAGTGGTGCCTTGCCCCCAAGCGCGAGCCAAACTCGTAGAGAACTCCGAGTCCATGAAAGAAACATCTCGAGGCCGTCCCCCTAACAAGAAAGTGTCCTGCTGTTGACCGAATTGTCGCATTACCCTCCGAGCAAAGTAGTGTAGATACACCGGGAAACCACAACTTGGCTAGAGCGGTGAATTATCCTAAGATGTCTAACTTGTTTTAGATTGTTTAGAGTCGCCACCTATATTTTTAAAGGAACATAAGAAAAACCTATAAATAGCCTAATTTATGTACAAAACCATAGATTCGGGAGAGAAGGGTTCGGGGGTTAGGTGACGGAGTGGGAAGTACTTAAACACCCACTCCGCCCCGCTTATGCGGGTCTTGCTACTATTGGTGTTCTAATGCTAAATGTCCTTCAATTTATTAACAGTGCTAATAATTATAATGTAAAGAAAAAGGGGAAGAAAAGAGAATTGTTTTATTTATAAATTTATGCTAAACAATTACATTAAGAAATGTATAGGAAATTAAAGTAGAGATTAAAATGTAGGGAGATAACCTTAACCAACTTTAATGTAGTAAAGTGGTCATTTGGTCATGTCCCAATTAATGGGGATTGCATACTAGTAAGACTAGAATAAAAGAGAAGAAGAATAAAAGTACTTTTAGAAAAGAGGACCTTAGACTTTGACTTGAAGATTGTGTTGTTTGTAGAGAAATGATTCTGCAACACTTTGTGTAGTGTTTGTTTGTAGGGAAAATGTGTTGAGAGAACTTGTGTATAGTTCTTGTAGGGAAGATGAAGTTGGTCCTTTTCTAAGGTAGAAGAAGATGGCTTTTATAGGTAAAAAGAGGAGGGAAGACTTGGAGGGAAATTGGTCAATCCATGTGAGATGGAGTTGACCAATCACAAATAAGATAAATAAAAATAATAAATAAATAATAAAGAGAAAATCAAATATTAATAAAAAGAAATATTTTTGTTTTAATGAAAGGGCTAGAATAATGGGATTGGGAGTTTTTGGAACAAAGGGGGGATGAACTTGGATGTAAAAAAAGGTTATTTTGTGAACTAGGAAAAGGAGGGAAATAAGGAGCAATCCGTTACTGCCAAAGTGGGAAGCGCGCGAGTCCCGCTTTTGGGGCGAGACGCGCGCGCATCCCGTTAACAGTTCCGGAAGCGCTCGCGGCAGAAAAGGACAGAATGACCCTAAAAGTTAACAATGTTATGCAGTTTAGTCCAAAACTAACGGAATCAGTTAGGAACTTAACCGAAGCAACAGAAATCAACAAAAATAAGTTAAATAAAAATACTTTGTATGCAATCAAGGTGAGAGGTCCAAGGCGGGGTGTCTACAGAGCCCCTCGGCGACGTGGATTGCGAAGCAAAAACGCGTCGACGAAAGAAAGACAACCGCCGAGGACATCGACAAGAGAAAACAAAGACTCGATAAAGCAGGAATTTGAAATTACAAAGGATAGGAGTGTGCTCCCTGTGTGAGCGGCTTTCACGGATGGAAAGGGTGTGGTGGCTTGAGGCGGCCCACCACGGCCACAAAATTTTTAAAAAAGGTGTGGTGGCTTGAGGCGGCCCACCACGGCCACAAAAATTTAAAAAGGTGTGGTGGCTTGAGGCGGCCCACCACGGCCACAAAAATTTAAAAAGGTGTGGTGGCTTGAGGCGGCCCACCACGGTCGCAATTTAAAGAATGAGGGGAATTTTGAAATTGTAAAAGATGGGGGTGCGCTCCCTGTGTGAGTGGCTTTTGCTGGAGTGTTGTATTGGAGCTCATGGGAGCTTGTCTCGATATGGACCGAGTTGTTGAGTTGGGGCTTATGGGAGCTTGTCTCGATATGGACCGAGTTGTTGACTTGGAGCTCATGGGAGCTTGTCTCGATATGGACCGAGTTGCCGACTTGGAGCTCATGGGAGCTTGTCTCGATATGGACCGAGTTGCCGACTTGGAGCTCATGGGAGCTTGTCTCGATATGGACCGAGTTGCCGGCTTGGAGCTCATGGGAGCTTGTCTCGATATGGACCGAGTTGCCGACTTGGAGCCCCATCTGCTTATGTTGTTGACTTCGTGGGGTGTGGGCACGGTTGACCACTTTCTGGTGGGGATGAAGTGCCTTGAGTAGCGGATGCTATTGACTTCGTGGTGGTACCTGTTATGTGTGTGCTTGACAGGTATATGTGTTCTTGCAAGAAGATGCATGAAGTGTGAAATGAAGAGAGAGAAATTATGCTCGTGGTGTGATGGGATTTTGGAACACCCTTGCAATGAGAGAGAAGTAAGAATGTAGAGAGTGATCTTGTGTGCAGTGTGATTTTGAGGAAAGCATTGGATGTATTCATACCTTCACTTACCATTGCCGCTTGAGTGGAGATGGATTTCTGATGTCCGCGGAGGATGCTTTGATGGAGAATGTCCATTCTTTGGATGTTGATGAGAGAACGCTCTTGATGATGGGTTGGCGAGATGGTACTCTGGATGATGGGTTGGTCGTGCCAAAGGCTGCCTACGTATCCCTTGAAGGGAATCAGACCAGCGTAGTTCAAGGATGATGGAGAACTCTGGGGAAGAAGCTATGGAGCAAGGCAAAGTAAAGCACATACTTTTGCACATAGAAGGAGAAAAAGACTTTATTTTATTTTTTTTATTTTTTTTTAGTTCGTGGGTGAACCATTTTAACCATTGTGTGCTTGTGAAGACAAACCAAAATCAAGTCGTGTTCAATCGAAGTTCGGATTGCCTTGTTGAATTCTGTCGTTGTTGCTGTGGTGTCCAACGAAATTGATGTCTAGCCCCAAGAGATTTGTCGATTATGAGGCTCCAAACGGAATTTGATGCCGAGATAAGGGGTTGCTGATTGTAAAGCACCTAGAATGCCTTTGATGCCAAACTTTGAGTGGCTTACATAGCCCCAAGATAAATCAGTTCTTGGCCCATTCAAATAAATCGCCTTTTGTTGTTGGCGTGAGCAAATCCCAAGAGTAGATTATTGATACCAAGCCTCGAGAGATTGCAAAGCCCCAAACGTCATGGACTTCTTGTTTGCGAGCTTCAAGACGGTGGAGTGTGAAGACCTTTCGATGTAAAGCCCCAAATTATCTTGTGATCGGTTCGGCATTGAGAGCGGATGTACCGTTTGGTAGAATTTTTGATAAAGATCTCCTTCTTGCTCTTACTGGGGAGATGAATGGCCTCATTGTGATCGATACCCGAATGGCTGAGGGATTATGTCAAAAGATGCAGTAATGTCTTGCGGTGCCGTCGAAGTCACGGAGGATAAGGTCTTGGTGTGATAAAGTCCTAAATGAGTATGCTTGCTTGACTCTTCTTGAGTTGAACTAATGACGGATCTTCGGATGCAACTAGTGCTGTGGCCCAACTTTATCTGAGCTGCACCTTGTGCTTTTGATCTTGGAGAAGGGGGTACTGAATTGCAAAAACATTGGGATTGGCCGTGGCATTTCCCGCTATAACCCTGTTTTGATTAGAGTTTAGCATATTGAATCTTTTTCCTTTTCTCTAAGACTTCCTTCAAAATCTCGCTGTGAGTTCTAACAAAAATCATCAACTTCATTCATAACATCGGAGTCTTCATTTAAAACCAAGAGGCCTTTGACTTGAAGTGTTGAGAGACCCTTTAAAGCTTGATCCCTTTCATGGAGACTACTCCCAAATTGCGTTGCTCAAGTATTGTTGCCCAAAAGACTGTCGGTCGCGAAGCCCCAATATTGCCCTTTGCTCGGATTACTGTAATGCCGTAGCCCAAAAGATTGTAGATTGCGAAGCCCCTTGAGACCTTCGGTGCCGAATTGAGGAAGCTTCCAATGTTGCACATGACTCGGCTGGGGATACTGCTGGGGAGTTAATTGCTCTTTGCCGAGGGAGCCTTTAAGACTTGACCGTAGCCCTTAGAGTGCAATCATTGATTGCGAGAAAGGTCCATCCTTGATTGGAGGAACGAGCACGGGCACACGCGACAAGAGGGCTTTTTGACATCCCTTTTGTGAGACTTTGAGGATAGTCTCACACATCTTTCTCGAACATAGCCTCTAGGGCGTATTGATTGTCAAGTGAAGCAAAAGAAGTCCTTGTCCTTGAGTCACATAGCCCCTAGGGCGTCACCATTTGTTGAGCAAAGCAAGAGTGACTCATCCTCGTGCGAGGGAACAAACATGAGAGGACATGGCAAGAGCTACTCCATTTCTCGGGAGCCTTTCGGCGTACTTTAGAAGCACATACTTGAAGAAGCTTTGAAAACTGAGACACATGTTGTTGCTATTTGTTTCCCAAGCCAATTGACTAGCTAGGGATTATTTGTGCAACCTCGTGCCCTTTTATGATGGGCTCATTCTCGGATGGGTCTTGGCTACCACGGGCCTTCTTTTCATGAACCCAAAAATGCACACTGCTGGAGAATGATGCCAATAACCCAAAACAACCTTTGATGGTGCCATATCTTGTCGAGCCTTTTGCAATTCCAAAGTTGACTCGGTGGGGAATTGACTTGCTGAGGAGATCCAATGTAGAGCTCGTGCAGTTGTCTTCTTTAGAGGCCGGAGATCTCCATTTCTCTTTCCCTTCTCTCTCTCACTCTCTCATTTTTTTTATGACGCACCCTGTTTTTTGCCTAGACCGCCCTTTCGGGTTTTCAATCTAGCGGGCATCTCTTTTGCGTCTTTATTTTGACTCGATTAATGAGGGAGTGTGCATTGACTCTAGCTGAGGAGATAGGACATGTGATTTTGCGGTGGAGACCCCTTGTCACTAAAGGTGAGTGACATTGACTTGGTTAGGGAAGTGTCCCTAGTATTGACCTCATGTATTTGACCATTTTTTGAATGACTCATGATGGCAAGTAAGTCATTAAGAGAGAAGAGAAGGAAAGCCCCAATTTGATTGCAAGAAATTGAGAGTATGCAGAAAGAATAGAAGTCCCTAGACTCGACAAGGAACGCGAAATGATTCCAAATCTAAGAAAGTTGTTCAATCTTTTTGGTGATTAATTCATTGGCAAATGAATCGTACAAAGATGTCTTGACAAGTTCGAGATGAAGGCCGATCACCATAACGCGCTAGGGCTAAACATTTCTTCTTTCTTGCATGAGACCGGACCCGAAGGTTGCCTACGTTCCTCCAGTGTAGAGACTCAGGTCACCGTAGTTCTTGTGAATTCTCCATTCTTCGGGATGGAATTGTTGCTTCGTCGTGTAGCTTCGTCCTCCTTTGGTGGATGGAATGATGTTGATCTTGATGTGAACTTCTTTGATTGAGGGGAATTTTTTTTTTTTTTTTTTTTTTTTGTGCTCTAACTTTTGCCTAGGTTGATTTGAAGAGTTCAACCTAGCGAGCATTTTTTTTTTTTTTTAAATCCCCCCTTTGAAACATTGCTTGATTTTTCTCCATGGTTGTTGCTTCACCTTTGATGTCTTGGCTTTGTCTTCGTCGTTGATGTTGTTGCCTTCGTCACAATGTTTAGCCCCTAGGCGTTCAAGTGATGGTCTTCATTCCAAAACTCGTTTAGACATCTTTTCATCATTTTGCCAAGAATTAGATTTAACAACTTGGAAGAGTGTATGAGGACAAGAACGACTTTTTTATTTGATGATGAGACTTGACTCAAAATTTCACATTAATTTGACAAAGAAAACTTAATGCACACTTAAGAGGACTTTGACTCTTTTTTTTTTTTTTTTTAATTCCTATTACTAGGTAGAGAAAGAGAAACGAAGATTGTTGTTGTAGTCCCCATTGTCGTTGTAGTATCCTTGTGGCATGATTTCTTGTAGAAGCCCCATTTCGAAACCAAATCATTCTTCTTTGATGAGTTCTTGCATGTTGGCACTCTCTAAAGGTTGCTCTTCACCCACAGTAAATTCGCCGTTGTCGAATAAATCTTGGATGATGTTTCGGAGAAGGAAGCACCCTTCGGTAGTATGGCCACTATGCTTGTGGTAGCCGCACCATTCACCATGTGCATGATTCTTCGGTATCGTCTTCGGCTTGTACCCCTCCAAAGGTTTGACCTTTCCACTTGCCACCAAAGTTTCAAATGCCTCGGCTTGGGTTACTCCTAGGAGATGAGTAAAAACTCGGTTGTTGGTGGTACCTTTGTAGCTTTTGAGGGTCGGGCCACTTGAGCATGCTTTACCATTGAACTTTGCTTTGCCATCGGTGAGCTCTTGCAAACGGGCTTTGAGTTCGGAAACTTCTTCCTCGTTAATTCTTCTTTCATAATCAAGACGGGCCTTGAGTTCGGAAACCTCTTCTTTGTGAATCCTCTTGTCGATATCGAAACGGGCTTGCCACAAATCGTCTTTTCGGCGGGCATCCTCGGAAAGTCTATCCATTTGTTCCCCCATGGCTCTTATTATGTTGAGTAACCCTTCGTTGGACACGAAATCATTTCCACCGTTGTTGTTGTTGCCGTTGGAAGCCATTGGACCTATTGGAAGAACACGGTTGATCTTAGGTTGGCCCCACAAACACCTTTTGAGTAATATGATTAAACCCACAAACAAGGAAAAAGACTCAACCACATAGAGAAAAATGACTATTTTTTTTTTTTACAAAGTCGGAAGGACGGAGTCCTTTTTGGGGTTTCTAGAAAAATAGTGGAATCGTCACACTAGTATATAGACCTTCTCGCGGTCCCATATACTCATCGGATTCCACCACGCTTGTGATACCTACATGTGACGGGATTAAACTAAATTAATGTAGTAAATCATACATGCGGGGACGGATTTTTTATTTTCGTCCAAGATAGCCACTTTTGGGGACGGAATTTTATTTCGTCCATTGCAACAAATTGGCATGTATGATTTGAAGACATTAGTTTAGGGAAATCTCGGTACATGAAAACCGACTTGAGTCACGGAGTGTTAGACCCTAGACTAGAATTGTGTGGCTTGTGCTCGGCTAAAGAGAGGCTTAAAGGTCACCCCCGGCATGTAGTCTTGAACTACGCCACGGGCTGAGGTTGACCGCTTCGAAAGAGTCAAGGTCGGGTGGAGCTTGAAACTTTCTAGGACGGGCCTCGACGGGTTTGGGGTTGAACATTGTGCGACTCGATAGTGAGAAATTGATAAGAATATGTGCATGTAGTGTGAGGTCTAACAAGTGACAAAATATATATATATTTTTTTTCAAAAGAAATAAAAAAAACAAATAAGCACATAATTACAACTTTCGAATCACCCGTGTGACCGATAAAAATAAACAGAAAGTAAAAACTGTTTTGTGCAGGCCCGGTGCCCACACACTGTCAAAACCACTCTGTTCTGTGCACTGTTCTGTTTCTGGAAAATGCCCAGAAGCGCGCGCATTAGGATGCTGTGAATACCCCTTTCCGATGAAGCGACGCATGAGAAGTATCTTGTGATTATTTTTATTTACAAAAGGAATATTCTTAACGACATTAAAATTATGAGAGTCGCCACGCCGTTTTAATTAAAGCCAAAACATTGAAAAAAGCATTTTTAGTGGGTTCGGGGGTCAAATTACAACAAGAGAAGAATATTGGACGTTATCACTCCTATTGCCCGAATTGATCGGTCTTTCTATCATGATGAATGTGTTAGTAGTGTGTTAGTGATTTAGACCGGATCCGAAGATTGCCTACGTTCCTCTCAATGTGAAAAGCTCAGGTCAGCGTAGTTCGCAGAGAATTAGAATAGGCAGGAGAATCAGGATCATGCATAATGAAGGGGGAATTACCTAAAGATTAGGGTTTAGAAGTAGTTCCTAGATCATCCTCGGGTTGATGAACCCTCGATCATCATCGGCTATGAAATAACATGTAATTATGAAGATCGCAACCCTAAATATAGCATAAATAAGGTTTTAATCTATGAACACGAAGAACATGCGAAGAACATATTATGAACATATGAATAAACATGCGAAGCATATGAAGAAACTATGAATAAACATGTACGAACATGAATATAAAAGATCTACATTAAGAATAATGCAAGAACATGAAGAAAAAGTTAGAAAACTTACCTATGTTGGCAAGAAATAAACCTTGGATCTTCTTGAGTGTTTGAATGTTAATTAGAGAGCAAAATATTGTTTAAGAACTCTAAAATTCGTACTTAGAACTCTCAAAATCGGACCCTAAACCAATAGCATGTGATTGGTTTATATAGTAGGCTGATGGGAAGATCTGATGGTCAGGATCATCCAGCGCAAAGGTGGCCGCCTGGCCATGGTTGAAACCGGTGACAAGAGTGGCCGCGTGGCCAAGATCAACGCGGAGCAAGGTTGGCCGCGTGGCCAAGGATTCCGGCTGACTTGATTCTTAAGCTAGGGTTTCTGCATGGTTTTAAGGAAACCATTTACTACCTAATTTGATAGATTTTGCCATAAATGAGATATTTTGGGAATCCGGGATAAGTCTTTTCAAGGTTTCTAATTCCTATAAAGTCCTTGTATTTTTGGGAAGTCCTAATAAACTCATTTTCAGGTCGGGTACTAACAGATGCCTACTCGGGAGGCGCGCGCGTTAGACAAAGAGGGGCAGAGGCGCCCGCATCTGGGTAACAACCTGTAAATCAGCGGGTTCAAGGGATTGCCTTGACCCTAAATATAAATGCTTTCCCCTGCGGAATTTGTTAGCACAGAAACATGGAATGGAAGGACAAAAAGGAAGACGGGCGATTCTGGTAATTGGGGTCGGACGCGCGCGCTTTAGGCCAAGGAGGCCAGAGGCGCGCGCTTCCCACCCTTTTTACCAGAATGCCCAGAAAACAGTAATAAGAACACCAAAAGTTAAGAACGCAAGTTTAACCCTCTAAATCGTCCCCAGCGGAGTCGCCACTGTAGATACCCCGGGAAACCACAACTTGGCTAGAGCGGTGAATTATCCTAGGATGTCTAACTTGTTTTAGATTTTTTAGAGTCGCCACCTATGTTTTTAAAGGAACATAAGAAAAACCTAGAAATAACCTAATTTATGTACAAAACCAGAGATTCGGGAGACAAGGGTTCGGGGGTTAGGTGACGGAGTGGGAAGTACTTAAACACCCACTCTGCCCCGCTTATGCGGGTCTTGCTACTATTGCTGTTCTAATGCTAAATGTCCTTCAATTTATTAACAGTGCTAACAATTATAATGTAAAGAAAAAGGGGAAGAAAAGAGAATTGTTTTATTTATAAATTTATGCTAAACAATTACATTAAGAAATGTATAGGAAATTAAAGTAGAGATTAAAATGTAGGGAGATAACCTTAACCAACTTTAATGTAGTAAAGTGGTCATTTAGTCATGTCCCAATTAATGGGGATTGCATACTAGTAAGACTAGAATAAAAGAGAAGAAGAATAAAAGTACCTTTAGAAAAGAGGACCTTAGACTTTGACTTGAAGATGGTGTTGTTTGTAGAGAAATGGTTGTGCAACACTTTGTGTAGTGTTTGTTTGTAGGGAAAATGTGTTGAGAGAACTTGTGTATAGTTCTTGTAGGGAAGATGAAGTTGGTCCTTTTCTAAGGTAGAAGAAGATGGCTTTTATAGGTAAAAAGAGGAGGGAAGACTTGGAGGGAAATTGGTCAATCCATGTGAGATGGAGTTGACCAATCACAAATAAGATAAATAAAAATAATAAATAAATAATAAAGAGAAAATCAAATATTAATAAAAAGAAATATTTTTGTTTTAATGAAAGGGCTAGAAAAATGGGATTGGGAGTTTTTGGAACAAAGGGGGGATGAACTTGGATGTAAAAAGAGGTTATTTTGTGAACTAGGAAAAGGAGGGAAATAAGGTGCAATCCGTTACTGCCAAAGTGGAAAGCGCGCGAGTCCCGCTTTTGGGGCGAGACGCACGCGCATCCCTTTAACAATTCCGTAACCGCCCGCGGCAGAAAAGGACAGAATGACAGAATGACCCTAAAAGTTAACTCTGTTTTGCAGTTTAGTCCAAAACTAACGGAATCAGTTAGGAACTTAACCGAAGCAACAGAAATCAACAAAAATAAGTTAAATAAAAATACTTTGTATGCAATCGGGGTGAGAGGTCCAAGGCGGGGTGTCTACAAGTAGAAAGAAGAATCCCTCAAGCCCAGAAGAATGACCCTGTCGTACCCGAGGGTATTAGCTACAAACCTCCTCACCCTCCAAAAGGATAGGCACCAAGCGATATCATTGGTCTCTGCTTTAGCAAAAAGATGAACCCACTCCTCAATACTGAGACCCTTCACTAACAGTCTCCGCCTATAGAAAGTATAAGGAGAATACTCGACCGGAGAGTACAACAGTTTAAAATGTTCTCTGAGCCAAATAGTCAACAAGAATGGACTTCCCCGAGTCATAGAGCCGGTTCGGTGTAACTCGTCAAGACCATGAAGGGTTTCCCCCAAGATAAGAGGGATTATGTTGAAGGCCCATCCTCTAGCTTGCAGAACAATGTCCATGAGCTCCGTGTCCGCTATGCCACACTTGCTCATGAAAAGCACGCTCCGAAATAAGCACAATGCCAAGAGGCAGCACTGGGAATCCACACCGTGACCGCGAGTCACCCGACCTTTAAATCTCATAGGCAAAACGTGGAGATAAATATAGCGGTTATGAATATAACTCTGAGCCTCGGGAAGGCCAATGCTCAATAAGTCCCTAAGAGACTCCGCTGGTACCTTATCGAAATTAGGAACCACAATCACCCCAGTCAAAGGCATATTCAAGATAGCTGCCACCTCCTCCATAGTAGGGACCATCTCATTAAGTAAAAAGTTGAAGAGGTGAGTTGATGGATCCCAGAAGCGTGCAACTCCCTTTAAGAGATCCCATTCCGGCTTTAGGTTCTTCAAGGTGAAAAGAATCTTGAAACCGAACATCTCCACGAATCTCTCTTGGCGAGGTTTATTAAACGAGTGAAAGAACGTTGCTAAATCATTCTTGTAGCTTTCCACTAACTCTAAGTATAAGGAGAACTCATCAATGATTATTGATGAAGGGACGGACTTGCTTGGGGCCATTGAGAGCAAAAGGTTGAGAATTCTACTCCAAAAGAAAGGTTCCCAGAACTGATTCAAGGCTGCATGGTATTCTAGGACGGACTAGAGGTGTTTATATACAAGTTTGGACACCAAATCCTCGAGGAAAAAGGAGAAACAACCGCAGATTGAAAGGATGGCTCGTACGAGACATCGATGTCTCGTACAAGGCATTTCCCAAGTCAGAATAACAGAGACTTTGCTCCGATTTCAGGTTGCTCGACAAGTCAAAACTTGTCTCAATCACCCCTGAAATCCATCCAAAATAGTTCATTCACCACATATAAATGGCCCAACGCGAATCCACCTCATAAAATTATCCCTCGGTTGACCAACTGGATGTGAGTCAATACATTTATGCAGTCAGAAAATAAAACTAAAATTAACTAATGTATTGTGTGCTAGAGTTAGGAAATAATTGTTGCATAGGTACAAACTGAAGAAAAGAAAGATTGTCTTCACCTAAGCCGAGGCAATAAGTACATCATCAACAAAAAAAAAAAGGGGGCGGAGAATGGGGGAGTCCTATCTAAGACATGTTGCCAGCGCAACATATCATCCGTCAGTCCGAGGCCTCTTCCCGCAAGAAGCTAGCTCCGCTGTCTGCTGAGCCAACCGTCCGAGCAGCCCTGCTGTCTCTCTCTTCATCCTCTTGGCATAGGCCATGAACTGGGCAAGCCGTCCCGTGACCTCTCTATACTCAGCAATGGGCACTTGTTGAGAAGAGACAAATGAAGGTATCAAAATCCTCAGATAAATGATAAACAGAGATATGAATTGGTAAAATGATGGAAATGACGGAAGAAGGGTCATAAATCATACCATGGTCGCATCGGCAGGAGGTACAAGTTCCTCAGGCATGTCGTACTGTGCAGGAAGATCCTCGGTACTCTCTACTCCATCAGCCATGCTGTAAGAAAAAGAAGCTGGTCTAAGCTGTGGATGAAAAGGGACGTGGACAACTCCCTGGGCCTGAGCCTGATCACCCTCTATAATCAGTCGGGGCATGAGACGAGCAAGGAAGTCCTAGTAATCAGCCTCCAAGGACATAAGGTCAAAGGCATCCTGACCAATAATGAGGTCCCCTCTCTCGTCTTCCGCAATGGCATAAGCATTAAGCATATAGGCCGGCGGATCCAGAGGGACGATGACGTCGAGTCTGCCACCACCCTGCTGGCGAGAGACTCTCTCTCCCCTAAATAGAAGCATCCACCGCCAAGGCCAATCATTAACAACCTCATACAGGAAAACCCATAAACATGGTCAATGCCCAAGCTCCGCCATGGGAAGAAGGCAACAGCGGACTCCAGGACGGCCTCCCACCTGTCAAAATTCAGCCTCATGCGCTCCACCCTCATATCAGCCCCCTCGGCCTGCTCATCACAGGTATCCCTGTTATCCCGACGCCACCTCAGAGTGTCGGGGAACATAACAGTATTGTCTCGAAGATTGAAAGTAAAGAGATGAAACATGGCGTATCCCCAAGCCTGCAAAATGGGAGAAACATAAAAGAGGTCAATACACAATAGCTCAAATGAGGAATGCTATCAAAATAAACTGGGGCTGAAATAAAGGAGGAATACAGAAGAAGATGAGTATTATACCTCCCAGGCATGACTGTAGCCGCCCAAGCCAGCGTTCGCCCTATCCCTCAAACTCTTATCCATAGCCACATAGCAATGGGCCAAACCAGCAGAACCCTAGCTAGCATCAGTGACATGCTACATGTCCCTCAGGCAGCTAAGCAGAGTAAAAAGGGCAGTTGATGCATTATTAGCAAAGTGCGTCTCAGAAAAGGCCCACCATAGAAAGCCACAGACAGCTGCAATGCGGGTACCGGTGAGATACATCTGACCAGCATTAAGGGTGACATAAGTATCCACCCTCTCCCTCAAATCCTTCAGAAGGACACCCTTGCCTAGGGTACGCAAAGAGAATCCCAGAAAATGCATCATATCATCCCTGCTAGGAGTAAAGTCCGCATCTACCTCAAGCGGTTCGCCGACGATAGCAAGTCCGGTAATGGCATGGAAGTCAGTAGGGGTCATGGTGACCTCCCCCCACCGCATATGCATGGTGTGAGTGCTATCCCACCAACGCTTCCGGATGGCCTGGAGCAAGTACACATTCCTCCTCTCACCGACAAGGCCGTCAAAGAAGGGTTTCAATCCGAAGTTCTCAATCTCCTCCTTCATCTCACCATTGAGAGTTTCCCACCTCTCAGCGACCGCTCGTACGCTGCCTCTACAGTTATTAATCACCTTGAATGACTGCAACCAACAAAGGCAAAAGAGATAAATGTCAGAAAATCGGTAAAATCCTCGTTTAAGCATTTTACCCGAAAAGTCGCAGAATCGCCTGAAACGACAGTCAAAATCATGTACTACCATACTACAACAATTTTCAGCACCAACAAGGGTGAAATTCTATCAAAAGATCAGCCATGCATAATAAACCCTAGCAGCGGTAATTCTAGGCGAAAATAGACAAAAGTCGAATGGCGAGAACACTAAATTGAGACATGCAACAGCGAAATTGACATGGAAACTCAATCATAGGAAGAGATCCTTACCCGCCTAGTCCGAACGGCGTGAGAGACGTGGTCCTCCGGGAACGGGCAAAAATCAGCAGTCGCCCACACTTTACCCTTCATATGTCTACCGAAGAGGTGTTCCTTATGTGAACGATGTGCACCGGCCATTTGCAAGGGTCGAGAATCACCAAAACTTGGAGAAATTGGAGATTTTTGAGTGAGAAAATCGCCTAGGGTCGAAAGCTCCCGAGAATGGAATAGCAAAAAAGTGATTTGAAAATCACTTCCAGCGCCTGAAATGCCTCTGTTCTGCGCAAAAACAGAAAAGTCTCGTACGAGACATCATTCCCTCGTACGAGGGATCTCCAGAAAAGTCTCAGAAAACCATGTTTTCTTGAGAAATTCTAGAAAAGCTCTGCTTTTAACAGAAAGGTCAGAAAAAGCCCTGCTTTAGACCAAGAGGTCGAATCTGAACCCAGTTCAAGATGGAACATTGAGTCGTCAACAAAATGGATATTTTCAGAATTAGAACAAGCAAAGTTGTTTCTCAGTACGAATTTATCCTCACCGCGCATCCAAGATCATGGGTGAGCAACAAGAATCTGCATCAGCAAACTCTGAATCCCACGACTGTCATCAAGGTGTAAGCTAATGGCACAGGATTTAGAACCGGGTATCCCACGACTGTTGTCAAGACGTAAGTTAACAACACAGGATCCCACCATTTGGAGTCCCATAATTGTCATTAAGACGTAAGTTAATGGCATAGGATTCACTTTTCTGGCGGAAAGGCAGTCGCGTCAGAAGGAGAAGCAAGGTCCGAGTAATTGGCGTCTCCACATCCAGGTATCTCACGACTGTTGTCAAGACGTAAGTTAACAATACAGGATCCCACCATTTAGAGTCCCATAATTGTCATCAAGACGTAAGTTAATGGCATAGGATTCATATTTTTAACGGAAAGGCAGTCGCGTTGAAAGGAGAAGCGAGGTCCGAGTAATTGGCGTCTCCAAACCCAGAGTCTGATAATTGTTATCAAGACGTACGTTAATAACATAGGATTCACATTTTCCAACGTAAGGGACAAAATCGTTGGGAAGGAGAAGCAAGGTCCAGGCAACTGGCGTCTCTAAAATCGAAGGCGGTTCGTCATCAACAACAGGGCATGTTCAGAATTGGAGTCAAAGAGATTGATTTCCTCAGTATGGATTGCAACTGGAGATGGTTCGTCATCGGCAAAAAGGAGTATATTCAGAATTGGGTCAAGGCTATTGATTCCTCAGTATGGGTACTCTCTAAACTCTAAGCTTTACTTATCGCAAGTTTTGCTTTCAAAAATGATTTTCAAAATACCTTAAACCTCAGTTTTTGCGTATTTTCGGAGTCGAACTACGTTTGGTCTGATTTCTTTCCAAGGAATACGTAGGCAGCTTTTTAGTACGACCATACCCCTAGTTCAAAATGGTGTCTTTTCTATCGACGACGGTACTTCATCCATAAGTATCATCGCCGAGGGGCTCTGTAGACACCCCATTTATTTATAATCACACTAATTATGTGTCTCACCTTTGATTTGGGTGAAAACTCGTTAAGTTGGACATGTTTCATTAAGTTTCTGACTGACTCTGTTAATTAGGGGCCAAACTGAACAATTAAACTATCGCAGAGGGCAAATAAGTGATTCCAGCACTTAGATGCCTCGTACGAGACATTGATGTCTCGTACGAGGTATCCCCCTCGACAGTCAGCTTTTTTGGTCAGTTTCCTTGTTGATCTTAACCCCTTTTCTTGGCAAACACTCATGCAATCCGGGAAAACCTATTGGTTGATCCTAGAGTCCAAAAATACCTCTGTGGAGATCAACTCATTGATTCCCACCACAACTTACCTTCTTAGCCAAAACCCTAGGTCAAAAATCTCCTATAAATATAAGGTTCTTGAACCAGAAAAAGGGTAGACTCTATATTCACCAAACAACCACTCAAAATCTGACCAAAGAAGTTCTTCTAATCAACCCCTCTCTGATACCCACGAAATTTGGAGGATCAAGGCCTTTAGTCAAGGCCATCCATAGGATTCTTGAAGGAAACGTTTAGGTAAATCTTTGATTTTCTATCTTCTCATCTCCTTCTTTGTGTTTGAAGTAGTGTGATTCCATTAAAGGATCAGCCTAGAGCCTCTCCAACCCATGGAGATGGTCTCGAAGCACATGATCCGACATCCCAAATAAATAAGTCATTATTTATTTGTTTGTTTTTATCTTTTGGTACACGAATTCATGATTTTAAAACGATGATGATGATTTCTTAGCAAGACCAATCGTAGATTGGGTGAATTGGGTGCTCCTTGACCTTCCCAATTCATAACTTAACCCCCGAATCCAGACATATCGGTCCGTGTTCCGACAATAACATGGTGGCGACTCTCAAATCAACAAGAAGGTGAATCGAAGGTCGAAAGCGTGCCATCGAAGCAAAAACCTCGCGCGCAAACAGGTTGTTGGTATACTGTGTACCGAGTTTATTTTTAATAAAATAATTTTTATTATATATTTAATAGAAAAATATTAAAAAAAAACTAAAATCTAATCTAATTTAACCTAACCTAAATACCTTATTCAATTTTCATTTAAGCCCTATTCTGTTTTCCACCTTTCCTTCTCTTTGTCTCTCTCGTTCTCTCTGCAGCGGAGCAAGGGGGCAGGGGCCAAGGGGGAAAAACCGATCGATCACGAATCTCTCACACCGGTGGCTACTACTGGCTAGGTACGTACCTCCGTTTCGCCTGCCCTCTATCTTTTAGTTATTCAATTCGCTCTAAATCGCAATTTCAAAAACCCTAACTTGTTCGTGATTTTCGCGATTCAGTCTAAACACGAGATTTTCGCTTTTTTTTTTTTTAAATTTCAGTTTCCCCATGAGTTCCTGAACATATAATTCAATTGCTATAACCCTTAATTTGAAGTTACTTTGTTGTGCGGGCATGGCTGATTCAAAATACCCTAACTTGTTCGTGCTACTCATAGTTTGATTGCCCCAATTTTCCACTTTTCCTTCTTTGGTAGAGATGTTGTACCAACCGTACCAACCGAATACCAACCGTACCAAGAAGTTGGTATAACGAGTTTGACGGTTAGGTACTGGTACTCATTTTCGTGTACCAACTTCATCTTGGTTGGTACTGGTACAAGGTAAAAAAATTCAGTATACCTACCATGCCACCCCTACACATGGGCACTCAGGAATTTACGCAGTCTTTTTCAGTATACCTACCATGCCACCCCTAATAGTTTTCTTCACTGATCGTGACTTGGCTTTCATTAATGCTGTCCAAACAGTATTTCCCGAGACCGCACACCATCTGTGTCGAAGGCATATCGAAGTCAATGTTAGAAAGAGAGCGTTGGCTTTCACTGGTAGCCCAGAATTCGCAAAATCATTCATAAGGAAATTCAATGAAGCAATATCAGCCGCTACTTGTGAAGAATGGAATACCCGTTGGTAATGGTTTTGTGAACATTTCAGCGCTTATCCTGATTTATTGAGCTACATCCGTGATACATGGATTACTCCATACTCTCCAAATATTCTGTCCATGCACATGGATAAGTTACTACGCTTCGGAACCCACACCACGAACAGGTCTGAGAGTGAGCATAGCAGGATGAAGAAGGACTTGGGAAGTACTTCTTATACTTTTGACACAATCTTCAAAAAGGCTCATGAGATCATGGAAATCCAAATAACAAAAATCAAAGCTAGTATGGAGAAAGCAAAGAGCATAATTCCAAATGATATGAAGACCTGTAATCTGTATCGCGACGTATTGGGGCGAGTGTCAAAGGTAGCCTTAGACATAATCAAAGAAGAGCGGACTCGTAGTGGGGAAATGTCATGGATCCCTCAGACTGTGGGTGTTACTTCAGGTGAACACATGGACTTCCATGTAGTCATGAGATTGCATGCACACAAAACTCTGGGGGACGGATTGAGTTGTCCTTGATTCATGATTTTTGGAAGAAGTTGGACATTGAACTAGACTACTGTCCAACTGAGCCTTCAATCAATAAAAATTCTTTTGAAGCTATGTGGAATGAACTACAGAACGCACCTGAAACAATAAAGAGAAAGTTATTCCAAACGATAAATGAAGGGCTACATCCACAAACCATAGATGTTTCTGAGCCAGATCATATTTCAAAGGTAAATAAACCCGGACCATCTCTTCCAGAATACTGACAGATTGGGAGCATACTGACAGATATTTTGGAGTCCCCACTACACCACCCTCCACTAGCAGCATGTCTAGATCTTCATTCATTGCATCAACCCAATCGAGTTTGATGTTGTGGGAGTCAAACTCTTTAAAGTCCACGCCCAAACCGAAATCAGCTTCAAACAGTACACCATTGTTTGCGAGTGGGTTTTTTTGTTATTTGTTTTCGAGGTGCCTTTTCGTCCTTTGATTTACCCTTTCTGATTGTTTGAGAGTCGCCACCATGTTGTTGTCGGAACACGGACTGAGATATCTGGATTCGGGGGTTAAGTTATGAATTGGGAAGGTCAAGGAGCACCCAATTCACCTAATCTAGGATTGGTCTTGCTAAGAAATCATCATCATTGTTTCAAAATCATGCAAAATGTATGTAAAAAGAAAATAAACAAATAAATAATTGCTTATTTATTTGGGATGTCGGATCATATGCTTCGAGACCATCTCCATGGATTGGAGAGGCTCTAGGATGATCCTTTAATGGAATTACACTACTTCAAAGAAAAAGAAGGAGATGAGAAGATAGAAAACAAAGAGTTTTACCTAAGCGTTCTTCAAGAATCCTATGGATGGCCTTGACCAAAGGCCTTGAATTTTCGATGAACTTGACTTGAATGGTATGGTGAGAGTTGAATTTCGTGGGTGAGGGAGAAAGGCTGATTATGAGAACCTTTTGATCAGATTTGGAGTGGTCCTTGGGTGAATAAGGAGTCTATTGTTGACCATTAGTCATTCTAGGCAAGAACAACCATATTTATAGGGGTTTTGGACCTAGGGTTTTGGCCAAGAAGGTAAGTTGTGGTGGGAATCCAAGACTTGATTTCCAAGGAGGTATTTTTGGACTCTAGGATCGTCCATTAGGTTTTCTCGGATTGCTTAAGTGTTTGCCAAGAAAAGGGGTTAAGATCAACAAGGAAACTGACCAAAAACCCGACTGTCAAGGGGTATGTCTCGTACGAGACATCAATGTTTCGTACGAAGCATCTCAGCGCTGGAATTTCTTTTTCCCCTCTACAGTAGTTTTAATGTTCATTTTGGCCCCTGACTAACGGAGTCAGTCAGAAACTTAACAAAGCATGTCCAACTTAACGAGTTTCGACCCAAATCAAAGGCGATACATAGAAGTAGTGTGATCATAAATGAACGTCCAAAATGGGGTGTCTAGAGAGCCCCTCGACAATGATACTTATGGATGAAGTACCGTCGTCGATAGAAAAGACGCCATTTTGAACTGGGGGTATGGTCGTGCTAAAAAGCTGCCTACGTATTCCTCAGAGGGAAATCAGACCAAATGTAGTTCGACTCTGAAAACACGCAAAAACTAAGGTTTAAGGTATTTTGAAAATCATTTTTTAAAAAAAATACTTGTGGTAAGTAAAGTTTAGAGTTTAGAGAGTACCCATACTGAGGAATCAATGGCCTTGACCCAATTCTGAATATACTCCTTTTTATTGATGACGAACTGTCTCCAGTTGCAATCCATACTGAGGAATCAATCTCTTTGACTCCAATTCTGAACATGCCCTGTTATTGATGAGAAACCGTCTTCGATTTTGGAGATGCCAGTTACCCAGACCTTGCTTCTCCTTCCAACGAGGTTGCCTTATTCACCGGAAAATGTGAATCCTATGTTATTAACATACGTCTTGATAACAATTATCGGACTCTGGGTTTGGAGACGCCAATTACATGGATCCTTGCTTCTCCTTCCAACGAGGATGCCTTATTCGCCGGAAAAGTGAATCCTATGCCATTAACATACGTCTTGATAACAGTCGTGGGATACCCAGATTTAGAGACGCCAATTACTCGGACCTTGCTTCTCCTTTCAACGAGACTGCCTTTCCGTTGAAAATGTGAATCCTATGCCATTAGCTTACACCTTGATGAAAATTATGGGAGTCCGAGTGGTGGGATCCTGTGTTATTAACTTACGTCTTGATAACAGCCGTAGGATACCCGGTTGTAAATCCTGTGCCATTAACCTACATCTTGATGACAGTCATGGGATTTAAAGTTTGCTGATGCAGATTTCATTGCTCACCCATGATCTTGGATGCGCGGTGAGGATAAATTCGTACTGAGAAATAACTTTGCTTGTTCCAATTCTGAAAGTATCCATTTGTTGACGACTCAATGTTCCATCTTAAACCGGGTTCAAATTCGACCTTTCAGTTAAAAGCAGGGATTTTTCTGACCTTTCTGTTAAAAGCAGGGTTTTTCTGGAATTTCCCAAGAAAACATGGTTTTCTGAGATTTTTTCTGGAGATCTCTCGTACGAGATATCGATGTCTCATACGAGACTTCTCTGTTTTTACGCATAACAGAAGCGCTGAAGGTGATTTTCAAATCACTTTTCTTATTTCATTTCGGGAATTCTCAACCCTAGGCGATTTTTTCACTCAAAAATCTTTGTTTTCACCAAGTTCTGGTAATTTCCAACCCTTTCAAATGGCCGGTGCAAATCGTTCTCATAGGGAACACCTCTTTGGTAGGCACATGAGAGGCAAAGTGTGGGTGACAGATGAGTTGTGCCCGTTTCCTAATGATCATATTTCCCACGCCGTTCGGACGAGGCGGGTAAGGATCTCTCCTTTGACTGAGTTTCTATGTCAATTTCGTCATTGCATGTCTCAATTTGGTGTCTTCGCAGTTTGATTTTTATCGACTTTTGCCTAGAATCATTGTTGCTGGGGTTTATCATGCGTGGCTGGTCTTTCGATGGAATTTCACCCTTATTGATATTGAAAATCATTGTAGTATAGTAGTACATGATTTTGACTGTCGTTCTAGGCGATTCTGCGACTTTTCGGGTAAAATGCTTAAATAAGGATTTTACCGTTTTTCTGACATTTGTCTCTTTTGTCTCTGTTGTTTGCAGTCATTCAGGGTGATTGATAACTGTAGAGGCAGCGTGCGAACGGTTGCCAAGAGGTGGGAAACTCTCAATGGCGAGATGAAGGAAGAGATCGAGAATCTCGGGTTGATACCCTTCTTTGACGGCCTGGTCGGTGAGAGAAGGAACGTTCACTTGCTCCAGGCTATTCGGGAGCGTTGGTGGGATAGTACTCATACTATGTATATGAGGTGAGGGGAGGTCACCATGACTCCTACTGACTTTCATGCCGTTACTGGGCTTGCCATCGTCGGTGAACCACTTGAGGTTGATACAGATTTCTCTCCCAGTGGGGATGATATGAGGCACTTTCTGGGCTTCTCTGTACGTACCCTAGGCAAGGGTGTCCCTCTGAAGGCCTTGAGGGACAAGGTCGATGCCTATATTGCTGTTAATGCCGGCCAGATGCATCTTACTGCTACTCGTATTGCAGCCGTCTGCGGCTTTCTGTGGTGGGCCCTTTCTGAGACGCTATTTGCAAATCATGTGTCGACCGCCTTGTTTACTCTGTTGAGCTACCTAAGAGATATGCAGCATGTCACTGATGCCTGTTGAGGATTGGCAGGCTTGGCCCACTGCTATGTGGCGATGGATGAGAGTTCGCGTGATCAGACGAACGCTGGCTTAGGCGGCTACAGTCATGCCTGGGAGGTATAATACTCATCTTCTTGTGTATTCCTCCTTTATTTCAGCCCCAGTTTATTTTCTGTTTAGGTAACTCATTCAGTTTTGACACTTTTCTATGTTTCTCCCATTTTGCAGGCTTGGGGCTATGCCATGTTTCGTCGCTTCTCTTTCAATCTTCGAGACAACACTGTTATGTTCCCAGATACTCTGAGATAGCTCCGGGGAAACAGGGATACCCATGATGAGTAGGCATAGGGGGCTGACATGACGGTAGAGCTTATGCGGCTGTATTTTGATAGATGGGAGGTCGTCCCTAAGTCCGCTGTCACCTTCTTTCCTTAGCGGGGCTTGGGCATTGATCATGCCTACGGGTTTGCTGGTGTGAGGTTGTTGATGATTGGCCTTGGTGGGGGATGCTTCTATTTAGGAGAGAGAGTCTCTCGCCAGCAGGGTGGTGACAGACTCGATGTCATTGTCCCCTTGGACCCGCCGGCTCATATGGTTAATTCTTATGCCATCGCGGAGGAGGAGAGAGAGGAACTTATCATTGGTCAGGATGCTTTCGACCATATGTCTTTGAAGGATGATTATCAGGACTTCCTCGCTCGTCTCATGCCCCGGTTTATTCTGGAGGGTGATCAGGCTCAGGCCCAGGGAGTTGTCCACGTCCCTTTCCGTCCACAGCTTGGACCAGCTTCTTTTACCTATAGCATGGCTGAGGGAATAGAGAGCGTCGAGGACCTTCCCACCCAGTACGATATGCCTAAGGGACTCGTACCTCCTGCCGATGCGACCATGGTATGATTTATGACCCTTCTTCCGTCATGTCTGTCATTCTACCATTTCATATCTCTGTTTATCATTTATCTGAAGATTCTGACATCTCTATTTGTTTCTTCTCAACAGGTGCCCATTGCTGAGTACAGGGAGGTCGCGGGATGACTTGCCCAATTCATGGCCTATGCTAAGAGGGTGAAGAAAAAGACCGCAGAACTCTTCGGCCGATTAGCTCATCAGACAGCAGAGTCAGCCTCTTACGGGAAGAGACCTCGGATGGACGAGTGATCACGTGGCAATGGTGACGTCTCCTTCCTTTTGATGCTGAGTAGATAGGGTCCCCCATCCCCTCTTTTTGTTGATGATGTACTTATTGCCTCGGCATAGACGAAGACAATTTTTCCTTTCTTTGGTTTGTACCTATGCAACAGTTATTTCCTAACTCTAACACACAATACATTAGTTAATTTTAGTTTTATTTCTGACTGTGTAAATGTATTGACTCACATCCGATTGGTCAACCGAGGGGTAATTTTGTGAGATGGATTCGCGTTGGGCCATTTATATGTGGTGTATGAACTGTTACGGGTGAGTTTCTGAGGTGATTGAGACATATTTTGACTTGCCGGGCAACCTGGGATTTGTGCAGAGTTGTTGTTGTTCTGAACGGGGAGATGCCTCGTATAAGACATCGATGTCTTGTACGAGTCATCCTCTGAATCTGCGGCTTTTTCTCCTTTTTCCTCGAGGATTTGGTGTCCAAACTTGTATATAAACAACTCTAGTCCGTCCTAGAATACCATGCAGCCTTGAATCAGTTCTGGGAATCCCTCTTTTGGAGTAAAATTCTTAACCTTTTCCTCTCAATGGCCCTAAGTAAGTCCGTCCCTTCATCAATGATTGTTGATGAGTTCTCCTTGGACTTAGAATTAGTAGAACGCTACAAGGGTGATTTAGCAACGTTCTTTCGCTCATTCAATAAATCTCGCCAAGAGAGATTCGTGGAGATGTTCGGTTTCAAGATCCTTTTCACCTTAAAGAATCTAAAATCGGAATGGGACCTTCTAAAGGGAGTTGCATGCTTCTGGGATCCATCGACTCACCTCTTTAACTTTTCACTTAATGAGATGGTCCTTACTGTAGAGGAGATGGCGGCTATCTTGGATATGTTGTTGACCGGGGTGATTGCGGTTCCTAATTGTGAAAAGGTACCGGCGGAGTCTCTCAGGGATCTACTGAGTATAGGCCTTCCCGAGGTGCAGAGTTACATTCATAACCGCTATGTCGATCTCCACGCTTTGCCTAGGAGATTTAAAGGTCGGGTGACTCATGGTCACGGTGTGGATTCCTAGTGTTGCCTCTTGGCATTGTGCTTATTTCGAAGCGTAATTTTCATGAGCAAGTGTGGCATGGCGGACACGGAGCTCGTGGACATCGTTCTGCAAGCTAGAGGACGGGCCTTCAACATAATTCCTCTTATCTTGGGGGAGACCCTTCATGGTCTTGATGAGGTACACCGAACCGGCTCTATGACTCGGGGAAGTCCATTATTGTTGACTATTTGGCTCGGAGAACATTTCAAATTGTTGGACTCTCCGGTCGAGTATTCCCCTTATACTTTCCATAGGCGGAGACTGTTAGTGAAGGGTCTCAGCATTGAGGAGTGAGCTCATCTTTTTGCTAAAGCGGAGACCAATGATATCGCTTGCTGCCCATCCTTTTGGAAGGTGAGGAGGTTCGTAGCTAATACCCTTGGGTACGACAGGGTCGTCCTTCTAGGTTTGAGGGACTCCTCTTTCTATTTTGCTCGGAGGGTAATGCGACAATTCGATCAATAGCAGGATACTTTCTTGTTAGGGGGATGGCCTCGAGATATCTCTTTCATGGACTCGGAGTTCTCTACGAGCTTGGCTCGTGCTTGGGGGTAAGGCACCACTATGGATCGTTGGACCAATGTTCGTCATGATGGAGGAAGCATCTATTTGTCGGATAAATACTTGAATTGGTTTCTCTCGGAACTCCGTCCTAGTGTCTAGGGTATTGATGAGATCCGCCGCTCTCTGTTGGGAGACCAATTCGAGCCTAGCTTGAATTTGAGGAAGAAGGAAGCTAAGGAGGATCCTTCTAATGTCAGAGCAGATGCCACTCAAGACTTTCTGGATAGTGACTTTTACGAGAAGAGAGCAAACGGACTTCCCGGCAAATTCCAAGCTCTGGATAGGCCTCATGTGTTTGCGAGACTGACTCCCTCGGTGTTCAGTCGACTTGATGTTCCTCCCGGTTTCGAGATACCTTTGCACACGAGGAAGAGGAATGACAAGGCGGATCGCGGTCAATCCCCTACTAATTCAAGGAAGAAATAGATCCTTAGGAGTATCGAGAGATTGACATAGATAGACCAATGTTTAGACTTTTAGTATTTTATTTATTTTCTTTTGTAAGTTGGTATTCATGTTAGAAATTTTCTTATTGATTTCTTGAAATGCATTCAATTAATAAGAAAACAAGATTTTGATTTTATTTATTGAATAGACCGGACCAAAAGGCTGCCTACTTTGTCCTTTTACATCAATTAAATAAGGAGCTCAGGTCATCGTAGTTCTATTTTAAGAAAGAGAAAATTACGTCTGCTGACTGACATGTCCCGTACGAGACATAGGTGTCTCGTACGAGACTTTCCCCTATTATTATTATTATTATTATTATTATTATTATTATTATTATTATTATTATTATTATTATTATTATTATTATTTTATGCACACCCTGATTTTGCCTAGACCGCCCTTTCAGGTTTTCAATCTAGCGGACTTCTTTTCTCATGCTCTCTGCTCCAATTTTTGCCTAGGCCGCCCTCGCGGGTTTTCAACCTAGCGAGCCTCTTCTTTTTTCTTTTTGCAATAGGGGACGGAGTTATGAATAGTACTTCTTCAGCTTGTCCATGTTGACGGGCTTCGGCAGTTGATCTCCATCTAGGTCTGCGAGTTGTACCGCTCCTCCTGAGAATACCTTCTTGACGATGTAGGGGCCTATCCATCTTGGTCCCCACTTTCCTATAGGATTGAATGGTCCAGGACGATGTTCACGTAGGACAAGGTCCTCTTCTTTGATGTTTCTGGTCTTGACTTTCTTATTGAATGCTCGGGCCATTCTCCGTTGATATGCTTGGATATGCTCAGCGGCTCGAAGTCGTCGTTCATCTAGCAGGGCTAGTTGTTCATAATGGCTGTCTAACCATGCGACTTCATTCACTTGGTTTTCTAGGAGAACCCTTAGTGATGGTACTTCTAATTCGATTGGTAGCACTGCTTCCATCCCATAGGCTAAGGCGTAGGGAGTCTCACCGGTAGCGGTACGGATTGAGGTACGGTAGCCCCAGAGTGCAAAAGGTAGATTGTCGGGCCAGTCTCTGCCACTCTTAGCCATTTTCCTAATGATGGTCTCAATGGTCTTGTTAGCAGCTTCGACTGCTCCATTGGTTTGTGGTCTGTACGGTGATGACTGATGTCTCTCTATCTTGTACTCTGCAAGTAGTTGGTCGCATTCTTTCTCAAAGTGTGAGCCATTGTCAGATTTCATCTCATGCGGTACCCCATATCGGCATATGATGTTGGTCTTAATGAACTCAGCCACCTTTCTGGCATTCAAGACCTTGTAGGATTGAGCCTCGATCCATTTAGTGAAGTAATCAACGGAGACTAACACGAATGAGTGCCCATTATAGCCTGTTGGTGAGACTTTGCCAATGACGTCTATTCCCCATGTAGAAAATGGCCAAGGGGATGTCATGGGGTATAACATAGACAGTGGTGCGTGTTGCAAGTTGGCATGTATCTGGCACTTGAACCATTTCGGTGCAGTGCATATTGCCATTCATGTGGGTTCCACAGACTCCTTGATGGACTTGGTCCATGATTTCCACGGCTTCGTGTTCATCGGCATAAAGTAGACACTGCTCGTGGTGTTTCTTGTAAAGGCGATCACCTATAATAATGAATTGGGCGGCAAACCGTTTAAGGGCTATCTTCGCTTTAGGTGAGGCGTCTGATGGGAATGTTCCGTCTAGGAGGAAACGCCATACATCATAATGCCAAGGTTTATCGTCCAGGGTATTTACGGAGACAAGGCCACACTCTTCTTTGCAGTCGTGAAGGTCTATGATTGAGTAATAAGCGGGAGTCATTCGCCTCGTGACTTTGAAGGCCTTAACCTCAGTCCATTCGGGGATCTCCACAAGTGATGCTAGCATGGCTAGCGAGTCTGCTAAGCAGTTCTTATCTCTAGGAAGGTAGTAGAAAGTGACCTCTTTGAACTGTTCGACCAAGTCTTGGAGATGGTCGTTATATTTCTTGAGTGTAGGATCTTGTACCTTCCACTTCTTGAGTGATAGGGATGGCCAAAACCGGTTCCAGGCCCGGTTCCGGTTCGTCAAAAGGGTGACCCTTAACCGGCCCGCACTTACCCCGGTTCCGGTTCCGGTTTGGCACAATACGGTTCCGGTTCGGTCTGGTTCCGGTACGGTTCCGGTCCTCTCCTTTAAAATTATTGAAAAACAAGGGATTTTCGGTACGGTTCCGGTCCGGTTCGGCATATATGTGACCCTGAACCGGCCCGCATGCCTTGCGGTTCCGGTTCGTCCGGTTCCGGTTTCCTCCCCGGTTTGCTCCGGTTCCGGGCTTTTCCGGTCCGGTTTTCCGGTTCCGATCCGGTTCCGGTCCGGTTTGGCCATCCCTATTGAGTGACTGATAGATTATAAGTTGTTAATGTCCGTACACTTCTAGTTCGGTCACATTTCTTTCTAAGGCTGCTTCAAGCCCCGCTATGCAAGCTTCGTACTCGGCTATATTGTTAGTGGCCTCGAAGTCAAGGCGGATTGCAAGTGGAGTGTAGAAATCTGAGGGATCTACTAGTAACATGCCAATGCCATATCCCCGTTTATTGGCTGCGTCATCGAAAAATAATTGCCATTTATTTTCTGCTATTGCCATGATGTCCTCATCAGGGAATCACGGGTCTTCCCCCTTCACTTCATCACATGGAAATTTGGCTAAATGATCCGTGAAGACTCTTCCTCTCATGGATTTCTGTGAGTGATATCGTATCCCGCGAGCATAAAGTACCACTTGGCTATTCTACAGGAGACATGCGACTTCTCGAAGATATATTTCATTGGGTCCATTCGGGCAATCAGTTGTACAGGAAACGCTTCCATGTACGGCTTTAGTCTCTCAGCCACACATACCAGTGCAGCACACGACTTTTCTAATGCAGAGTAATTCAATTCAGCCCCTTGGAAGCAACGGCTGACAAAGTAAACGACGTTCTCTTTCTTCGAATCGGGTTGCTCTTATGCTAGCATAGCCCCTAATGCAGTACCATTGACTGTGAGGTACAAAGTCAATGGCTTCTCTTTATGTGGTGGGAGCAACACTGGCGGATTCACTAAGTACTCCTTGACCTTTTCAAAGGCTTCTTGGCATTCTTCGGTCCATTCTAGGGATGCATTCTTCTTGAGAAGATTAAAAATGGGTTCACACATCGTCGTGAGTTGATTAATGAAACGACTAATGTACTGAAGGCGACCCATGAATCCCTTGACTTCCTTTTGCGTCTTAGGTGGAGGCATGTCAATGATGGATTTAATCTTAGCGGGGTCTGCTTCTATACCACGCTCAGTGACCATGTACCCAAGGACCTTTCCTTTTACTACCCCAAATGTGCACTTGGCCGGATTAAGTCTCATCTTGTGGTGTCTCAACCTCTCAAAGAACTTTATGAGATTGACGAAGTGCTGCCCAATGGAGCCTTTGGAGTGTATGATCATATCATCAACGTACACCTCCATTTCTTTATGTATCATGTCATGGAATAATGCAGTTACAGCTCTCTGGTAAGTGGCTCCGGCATTCTTGAGTCCGAATGGCATGACTGTATAACAGAACATCCCCCAAGGTGTGGTGAACGCTGTTTTGTGTTGGTCCTCCTCGGCCATGAGGATCTGGTTGTAACCGGAAAATCCGTCTACGAATGAACGGACTTCGTACTTCGCGGTATTTTCAACGAGCATGTCTATGTTGGGAAGAGAAAAATCATCTTTTAGAGATGCTCTGTTGAGATCACGGAAATCAACATAGACACGGACTTTTCCATTTGCCATGGAAACCTGCACAGTATTAGCGAACCAGGTTGGATACTCTATCACTTTGATGAACCAAACACTCAGGAGTTTCTCTATCTCTTGTTTAACTTGTACTGACCACTCTGGCTTAATTCTGCGGAGTTTTTTGCTTGACTGGCTTTGAATCGGGGACCAGCGGTATCTTGTGCTCAACAATTGAATTGGCTAGCCCCGGCATATCTTTGTAGGACCAACCGAACACATCTACGAATTCTCGGAGAAGCGCTATGAGGTATTGTCGGTCTTCCCCCTTGAAGAAACTGCCAATCTTGGTCTCTTTCGGATAATCGTCCGTCCCCAGATTAACTGTTTGCATTTCTTCGGCATCAATAGGACCATTTCCGCCACGAAGACCTACTTTCTTATTAATTTCTTTTAAGATTTGTTTGTTTTCTTGATCTATCTCGTCATATGACTCATTATTATCTAATTCGTTAGAGTTATTAGTTAATTCATCATTTAGGACGCTATCAATCTCGGGATACTCAGAAAGATCTATTTTTTTATTAAGAAAGTAGGGGAATACACGTTCCGCGATGGCATCCAAGTCCTCTTGGGTGAGCTCATCGGTAGTGGTATCTGACTCTAAGGTAAGAGTTACAAATTTCCTTTCTCTATGGGGATGGGGAGTACATCCTAATTCTTTGGTCAGGAAGTCTTCACTTGCTATGGGTCCCCCAGTTGTAAACCAATTCTGGATAGGCTCGTCGCTCTTCTTGATGAGCTTGGTGTAGTCTTGGTTCGGAGCGTCCCCCTTGTCTATTGCATTAATCTGAGTGTCCTCTAGCTTGCAAAGGTTGAAAAATTGGCCCAGTAGGTCTTCTCTCAAAACAAAGTCCCACTCACTGAATGCTTCGGCTTTGGTACCCCCTAATTCTCGAGGTAGCTACGAGAATTGCATCGGTTCTGTTTCAAGCGAGTATGGATCACAATCACTGAAGATTTCAAAGCCGGGTTGGCGCTTCCCTCTATGGTCAATCCATGGTTCAGGGAACATGAAGTATGGCAAGTTTTCCCCCTCGCGCACGAAGTACCCATTTAGAGTCTTTCGATAGGGCGGTGCTAGTAGTACTATGTATGAAGTCCAATCCCTTTCTTCTTTAGGGATGCCCTCGAGTGGTGACACATACCCTAGACCATATTCTGGGTGGTATAGAATGACAGGTGGTGGTTCTTTTATCCCTTGTAAATGCTTGCCAAGTCCAAGACCGGGGAAGTACCCTTCTTTTAGCATCATGTTAAGTACTGGTCGTGTTCCGGAGAATGGAATCGCCTTAGAATAGTCATTTTCATTGTGTACTTCTACCATCTCTACATTACTTTGCTTTTTGGAAAAGTACGGAAAAGTGAGAAATTTAAAAGAAACTAACTATTACTAAAAATTGAAATTGATAAGAGGGCATGCTCACCCACAATGATTCTTGGGTGAGTAGGATCCCTTAAAGAGTGAAAAACAAAACAACTAGTTTAAAAAGAAAGGAAAGAAACGTCTAATCTATGAAAATGAAGTAAAAACTAGTCTATTAAACTACTAACTAATGTAGTGGAAGGGGAGCTTGAGGTTTGTACCCCTCATTCTTCAATACGAGGCCGATTCCATTGCCTATTATCTGTATAGTGCCTTGGTCGATAAGATCTTGGATCTTATCCCTTAGGTTGTTGCATTCGTCGGTGTGGTGGCCGCGGCACTGATGGTAGTAGCAATACAGGTGCAAGGCCCTTCCGGCCCCCTCATATTTGGGGTTGTACCCCTTCATAGGTGCTAGCTTGCCTTCTCTCTCAAGCTCACGGAACACTCTCCCAAGTCGGACTTGACTTAAGTCTGTGTAGACTCTCGGTGGCTTAGGTTGGAGGCTTTGCATGATGCCTTCATAATGGTCCCTCATGACATTGAGGTGATGATTGTGTTCCTCCTCCATTTGGTTATTTAGGTCTTGATAAAGCAGGCTGATGCAGTTACCTACCTCATCATTGATGACCTTTTCTTGGTTGTCCTCCAAATCTTGGGCTCTCTTGACAGTGGCATTGTACCATTTGTTCATTTCATTGTATTCGGCTTATAATATCTCAAGCTTACTGCCGTCGATCATCTTCTCGATCTCAGCCCAATCTTTTTCGCTTTGTTCATTACGCTCTTTGACTTGGTAATGAGCATAATAAGAGGCATGGTCGAGCCTTCTGAAGCGAAATTCTTGCATGATATTGATCTCTGGGTCCTCTCCATTAGGTAGGCCTTCCTTCTAACCTCTGGTGGCTTCCATCTTGAAGCGCAGACTTTGTGAGATTTCTCTGAGAGACATTTCCGTGTGAGCGGGCATTGTGTCAGGAGTGTGAAGCTACTTTGCTGATCGGACTGACCTAGAGTGCAGAAACTGTGTCAAATCCAGGCTGGGGTCCCAACAAGTCTGCTTTTATGAAACAGGGTTGACCAACACGGCAGATTCACAGAAAATGAGAGATGTCTCGTACGAGACAATGGATGTCTCGTATGAGACATCTAGCCAGACAGTCAGAATTTCAGATTTTAATCTTATTGGTCGGATGGAATTTAATCCATTTTGAGAGGTTACTACTCTAGTTCGTCCTGGAACAGTGGATTCTGTCACCCTAGAATATGAGCCCCTTGTTTTTCACCTGTATTGCACTCTCCCAAATGGACAATTTGGGCAAAGGTTCCATATTCTCATCGGAATCCACCATTCAATTAACCAAACCTAAGTGATTCCGTAGTTGTTTTCACTTTGTTAAACAACGCATTAATGCAACCAAACCTTGTGAATTTTAAGGGACAACCGAAAGGGACATGTTGAACGGTGCGGTCGAAACTAAGCCAAAATGGCATCCACAATCCCGCACAGAATAGTGAAAGTAGGAAAACACAAGCTTGGATTTCCGTAGAGAGGTTCTCCATTCTTTCAAAATCCTTTGTTCAACATTTTACCGAAGGGACATTCGTCATATTCACAAGGGGGGATTATAGATTGTAAAGATGCGTTATCTTGGGCAAAGATTAAAACAGCCCTAAGAATCGAACTGACCGGTCTCGAGGAGTGTCTTATTAGCTAGTATGTATGCATGAGGTTGATGCAAGGCTTACGGCTAAGGTTCCCCATTAACAAAGTCTAGGAGCGTGTCACGGAGTGGGTACACCATCTTTGGAGAGACCAGCGAGGGCCATTCGTTAGAATGGGGGTGCGGACCGACATCCGTCCTCCGATTGGGACCCGGGTTTATAGGGTATGTAGTGCAATTATTCTACATGTGTGCACATGTGTGAGAGTCAATATCTAGGTGTCAAAGATAAAATAGAGAGTTTTTTTTAAAGTAAAATAAAAACATGCAATGGCCAGGCCAAGTGGCTGCCTACGTTTCCCTCTTGTGGAGGAACTCAGGCCGTCGTAGTTCACACATAAGGCAAACACATGTAAAGCAGAGAATGAAACAATTAGCAAGTACTCCTGCAAAACAAAGGTTAGCATTACGATATATGGGGAGTTTCTTTGTCGTTAGAAAGGTCCTAAGACTCAGAAACAGAGGGGAGAGCGGATCTGAAACCCTGTGTACATGTTTGAACTGAACAAAGATCCTTTTTCAAACCAGAGAGTCAGACCATCCGGGCAGAGCTGAGATGTCTCATACGAGACAAGGGATCCCTTGTACGAGGTATCTCAGTCGGGGAACAGATTACAGTACAGAATGCAGAATTTTGAAACAACGATGATTTCTTTCGATGCAAGTCTAACCCACTTACTGTGATCTTCCCCAGTAGAGTCGCCACTGTTTGCGCGCGGTTTTTTTGTTGTTTGTTTTCGAGGTGCCTTTTCGTCCTTCGATTTACCATTTTTTATTGTTTGAGAGTTGCTACCATGTTGTTGTCGGAACACGAGCCGAGATATCTATGAATTGGGAAGGTCAAGGAGCACCCAATTCACCCAATCTATGATTGGTCTTGCTAAGAAATCATCATCATTGTTTCAAAATCATGCAAAATATATGTAAAAAGAAAATAAACAAATAAATAATTGCTTATTTATTTGGGATGTCGGATCATGTGCTTCGAGACCATATCCATGGATTGGAGAGGCTCTAGGTTGATCCTTTAATGGAATCACACTACTTCAAAGACAAAGAAGGAGATGAGAAGATAGAAAAAAAAAGAGTTTTACCTAAGCGTTCTTCAAGAATCCTATGGATGGCCTTGACTAAAGGCCTTGAATTTCCGATGAACTTGACTTGAATGGTATGGTAAGAGTTGAATTTCCTGGGTGAGGGAGAGAGGCTGATTATGAGAACCTTTTGATCAGATTTGGAGTGATCCTTGGGTGAATAAGGAGTCTATTGTTGACCATTAGTCATTCTAGGCAAGAACAACCATATTTATAGGGGTTTTGGACCTAGGGTTTTGGCCAAGAAGGTAAGTTGTGGTGGGAATCCAAGACTTGATTTCCAAGGAGGTATTTTTGGACTCTAGGATCGTCCATTAGGTTTTCCCGGATTGCTTAAGTGTTTGCCAAGAAAAGGGGTTAAGATCAACAAGGAAACTGACCAAAAACCCAACTATCAAGGGGGATGTCTCGTACGAGACATCAATGTCTCGTACGAGGCATCTCAGCGCTGGAATTCACTTTTTTCCCTCTGCAGTAGTTTTAATGTTCATTTTGGCCCCTTACTAATGGAGTCAGTCAAAAACTTAACGAAGCATGTCCAACTTAACGAGTTTTGACCCAAATCAAAGGCGAGACATAGAAGTAGTGTGATCATAAATGAACGTCCAAAATGGGGTGTCTACAACTATCTATCCCTACTACTCCTACGTCTCTTCCACCACTAGCTGCTTCAAGTCGTGGGAGAGAACGAGGACGAGGACGAGGACGGGGTCGGGGTCGGGGTCGGGGTCGTGGAAAGGGAAATGGACAACTCAAAGTCACTAATCTACATACTTCTGGGTATACTTTGTCGTTTATGCCTTTCATTGTCCCATTTATTGAAGGCATCACAGATGTGAGAGGTGATGGAAATTGTGGCTATAGAGCCGTAGCAGAAAAAATATACGGAAATAAGGACATGTGGCATCAAGTGCGCTCAGATTGTTGCATTGAGCTGCATCGTCGCCGCGAGCTTTATCAGAGAGTTATATCTTGGAGACCTGTAGACGAGCTCTACGATCGCATTGCTTGGTATACCTCCCCGGCTCCTGAATATTATTATATGAGACTCCCAGAGCTAGGACACATCATTGCCACGAGGTATAATGTGGTGTTCGTCTCGTACACGCAAACCAGTGGCTTCACATGCCTTCCAGTGACTGTACCACAAGGAGTAGGACCACCCGCAAACACACTTGTGTTGCGACATGTGGGAAACCATTTTATATTGGTATGATACTTTAATTCGTTATATTTAACTATCTTATTTAAATTCGTTACATTTAACTATTTTGTTACTTTTGCAGCTGCACATGTCAGATACTAATTACCCAATACCATCACCAGCGATATATTGGGAGAATGAACGTGAACCAAGCGCAAGTAACCTGGTTATGTCATACAGAGCTCGGTTAGACACATTCAATCGACTCTCAAATGCGGCGAACGCAGCAAGAATTGCAAGAAATAGGCCATAGTATGTGTGTATCATGTATTGGTTTTTGAATTATCCAGTTTGTATGAAATTTATTTGTTTGGATGTTTGGATGTACAAATTCTGCAGCAGCCCTATTAAAAACTGTTTATTTCGTGTCAAATTAGGTGAAATGCATTGTGTTATTTCGTGTAAAAGTTGGTGAAATGCATGTGTTATGTTTCGTGTAAACTTGGGTGAAACTCAACGCATTATTTCGTGTAAAATCAGGCGAAACTAACAACTTCCACCTTTGCCATATTTCGTGTAAAAGTGTGCGAAATAAACCCATTATTTGGTCCACGTTTACGAAATGCGCGTATCCGGGTAAGGGTATTTTAGGCATTCCTGTGCGTTGTACACAACCATGCCTGCCTTGCAAATAGAATTCGCCGTTTAGAAGACGTCTCGCATAAATTATACTCCCTCCGTCCCAATAGAAATAGGACAAAATTCCATTTTGGGTGTCTCTTTCGAATTAGGACAACCAAAAAATGGAAGTGTTTTATTTAATGAGACCCACATTCACATTCACAATAATTTTCCACTCATTATTTCCTACCCCACTTTCTCTTTCCTACTTTACTTTTTATACTCACAACCAGGGGCGGACCCAGATCCAAAATCAAGGGGGTCACAAAATACATTAAAAAAAATTAAATACAAATTTCTCTCTTTTTATGTTCTTTTCTTTTGTTTTGCCAAGGGGGTGGGCTGAAACTGGCAAAGGGGGTTCACTTAGTAATAAAAAAAAATAAGAAATAAAAATTTTTGAACTGTGAACATGAAATTAGGGGGGTTCACTTCCACCCCCTAAGACCTTCTTGGGTCCGCCTCTGCTCACAACACCCACTCCACTAACACTTTTCCTTAATCCCCGTGACCAACCAAAAAATCCTAATTCGGGTGGGACGGAGGGAGTATTATATTTTATTTATAATATTATTAATCTACATGATATTAATATTTATGTATAAATATAATTTATGGTTAAGGATGTAATGCTTTTATTTTTTATATATTATTTAAGGTTTTTATTTTTATAATAAACAATAAATGAAATAAAAAACTGTAGCATTACAAAAAAAAATAGTAAGTTTCCTACAAGTTTTAGATTAAATAGGACGGGGGACGGGCGGGTTCATGTTTTATGTTTATCGAGGCAGGACGAGTTCGGATTTGAAAGAAATTGAGTAGGAGCGGGTTTGAGAAATGCCAAACCCCTTCATATACCCGCCCTGTTGTCATCCCTAATTGTACATAGTCTCTCCCCTTGGTTAATTAATAGTCTTTCCGTTATATTAGAACGTTTCATTTAAAAACAAATTGGAAATTAAAGAAAAACATGTGTTGTGCACACGAAGGAGAGAGCAAGTTAAGTAAGAAATAGAATAATTGGTGTGAATATGAAAAATGAGCTTTAATAAAGTATGTACTGCTTCTGTATGGGTGTAAATGGTTCGGTTTGAGCAAATTTAGAGACTGGACCACTAGTTATCGGTTTGATGAAATCTCAGACCAAACCGAACCATAAAAATTTTCAAACCAAATCATACCAAACCGCCGTAGTTTGGTTTGGTTATGTTTGATTTGCTGTTCAAACCACGGTTTGACCATGTTTCATATCATATTTTACCATCATTTTTGTTCAAAAATATCAGATTTATACTAATACATGATACCTTAAAAATAAATACAAAGACAAGTTACAAATTTTAAAACAAGTAGAATACAATCATTCCACCGAAATATCAAATTTGAATTTACAAACTAATAACCATTTACTGAAAAATAAACCAAGTGCCAATAGCATACTCCCTCCGTCCTAGCACAAAAGGAGGATTAGAGTAGTTTGCACACTTAATAAGAAAAACTAGTAAATGTGTGGTAGAAAATGAAGAGAGGGAATGAGTGGAGTACAAAATGGTGTTAGTTGAATAAATTGAGTGGTGGAAAATGAAGAGAGAGAGAATGAGTGTGATAAATAGTAGTGTTGGTTAAATAAATTGAGTGATTGAAAATGAAGAGAGAGAATGAGTGGGGGTTGAAATATTTCCATATAAGGCAGTTTCACTTTTAGTGAGACGGACCAAAACAGAAAAAAGTCTCATTTGTGCTGAGACTGAAGGAGTATACTATTAGCTTTCAATTTTCCTTGTGAATTGCTTGTCACAAGGGAAAAAGAAAACAATGCAACATCAAAATCTAACATTAGACTTGATATTCAGACAAAGTTTAACCATAACTTCCATTTAGAGCCGTCAATTTGGGCTGAGCCCGTTGGGCTGGCCCGGCCCGCCATAGAATAAGGGTGGGTTGGGCCCTAAATATACTAACTCAAATACAAGTGGGCCATTTTGGTCTAGCCCATTTGGGTCGCGAGCCAAACGGGTTTGGGGCGGGCCAGCCCACCTTTTTTTTCTTTTTTTTTTCCTTTTTTTTTTTTGGCTTACCGATGTCTTGACTTTGAGACTCAATCACTCAACGCTTTCTCCTCCTCTCCTTCTCATTTTCAACTCACACTTTCTCTCTCTAAAACACACACACACAGAGCACAAAATTCTCTCTCCTTTCTCTCTAAACATAGCTCCTCTCTTCCTCCTCCATAGCTGGTATCCAGATACGGCTACCATCATCGGCATCGTTCAAGCCATCTCCGGCGACCAGTGTCTCTACTTCATCTCTTTCTCTACAGATCCGTTTTTCTCTCTCTCTCTCTCAGATCTGTCGCGAGGTTCCTCTCCCTTTCTCGCATCTGTCGTCGACTCCTTCTATTTGCCTTCCTTCCGGTCATCGACCTCAGACGCCGGTGAGCTCACCTTCATCGCCGGCTTCGCCTTCATCCACCAATTCGCTGGCGAGCTCCCTCTATGGCACTCAAAAATAAGTCTTGGGGTTGTTTCAAAAATAAAAAGTAAAAAAATAAGTCTTTGGCTCTTGGCCCGTCTGGCCCACCAACCCAAGGTGGGTTGGGTTGGGAAGGCATTTTCTCAGCCCTCCAAGAATTTGGGCCAGCCCACCCCGCCCCGTTTGAAGGTGGGCTGTGGTGGGTTGGGCCCAACCCCCCCCGCCAGCCTGTATTGACAACTCTACTTCCATTCCCAATATTTCACAATTCATATAGAGAAGCAACTGAACACAGTCACATTTGCAGTTTAGTGGTTGTCGGTTTGATTTCGCAGTTCGGACAGAAACATATTGGTTCGGTTTGGAGGGATCAGACCACAAAGCAAACCAAACCGAACCGCGTGGTTTATGATTTTTTGAAACCGAGCTGAATCATTGATGTTGAAAAAATGAACCAAGCCACATGATTTGGTTCGGTTTGATTTCGAACCGTAGTTCAAACCGAACCATAAACACCCCTATTCTGTTTCAAACTAATTGAAGTTCTAGAGTTTTTCATACATACTAAGAAATACTAAAAAATATACTCCCTCCATCCCGGACTAAGGTTCTTAGTTTGATTTTACACGGAGATTAAGAAAAAGTAAATGTTGTGAGTATGAAAAGTAGGAGAGAGAAAGTGGGTAGAAAGTTTTTGTTGTGAGAATGACAAGTGGGTTCCATTGTCCATTATAGGTAATAAAGCAACTAAGAACCTTAGTGTGGGACAAACCAAAAAGGAAAGTAAGAACCTTAGTTTTAGTCTGGGACAGAGGGAGTAATTTATTTTCATAACTTTCACTCTATCAGCCAGATTGTTCCTATTGTTAGGTATAAGACTAGAATTAATCTTATTTTTAGGTATAAGAGTAATTTCTTTTTTTCACAATTTTTCAAAATTATCTTAAAAAGTCATTAAAAAAGTCTTATTTTTTATTAGTCAGTTTGCTTTTATATTTAGGTATTATATTAGTATTACGCTTATATTTAGGTATAAGAGTAATTTTTCTTCACATTTTTCACATTTTCTTACATAATTATACAAAAGTCTCATATTTTGTTAACTAGTTGTTAGTACCCGGCCTCAAAATGAGTTGTTAGGCATTCCAGAACTCACAGGGACCTCACAGGTATTTACGAGCTGCGCAAGACTTATCCGAAATTTCCCGAAAAGCCCAGATAAGAGGATATTGACGACCTGATCAGATTAGCCACAAAGATAGACGTTATCCAGGGTTTCTCCAAAGTCCAATTTGATCAGAACCTTGGGAACCACGCCAACCCCCGCGGTTGGCCGGGCGGCCACATTGTCTCCGGCCGGGCGGCCAGTCTCTTCGGGTCAGAATCCCTATAAATAGGTGACCTCAGTTCATAACTTCAAAAAACACAATTCATTCTGCGAGTTTCAGAGTCAAAACTGACGAGAAAACTCTATGTTTAAGCCTTTTCGGCACCCTCGAAGCCTCTTCGAATCTTCAAAAAGCTTCAATCATAGTTCTTGCCGATCAAGGTAAGTCTTCTTACTTTTCTTATTATGTTCTTATTATGTTCTTAGGCTAGATCTATATTATGCATGTTTTCATTATGTTTATGCATCCATATTCATATGTTCTTCATGCGTTCTTAGTCTAGACTCATAATATATGCCATGTTTAGGGTAGCGATCTTCATGTTTACGTGTTCATTCATATGTTTCATGATGTTCTTATTATTATGCTAGATCTACGACTTATCCATGTGTAACATACTAGATCTAGGGTTTTAATCCCTATTATGTGCATATAACATAGCCGATGATGATCCTAGGGTTTCATCAAACTCTAATATGATCTAAGAACTACTTCTAACCATAATTTTCCCCCTCTTTATGCATGATCCCGCTTCATCATCTCTATTCTAATTATCAATGAACTACGCTGACCTGAGCTTCTCACGATGAGAAGAACGTAGGCAATCTTTGGATTCGGTCTCAATCACTAACACACACACACACATTGATCATGATAGAAAGACCGATTCGTCGGGCAATAGGAGTGATCTCATTAATATTCTTCTTTTATTGTAATTTGACTCCCGAAACCTATTATTCTCATAAATAGTTTTCTCAATGTTTTAACTACAAATAAAATAACGTGGCGACTCTCAATTTCAATCGGACGTATTCACAGTGGCGACTCTGCTGGGGAACTATTGTTTTCGAAAACCTTTTTCAAAACTTAAGAGGGTATAACTTTCATTACTTCATGATTTTGTGTGTGTTCTAACTGCCCCGCGCACTTCTTTTCTTTAAAAAACTGCACTTCTGCAATTTCTCAAGTTTCTGTAACTTACAACTGTACGCCTTCTTCTGCTCCGTATGCCGGCTGCCAAGCCGTACGGCTTCCCTTATCTACAAATCTGGTTCTAACGATTTCCAGCAGGTTTTTGTGTTCATTAGAGCGGTCAATTCGGGACTGTCCCGTCGGGACGTCCCGTCCCGCTATATATATGGGATGGGACGGGACAGTATATTCTCATCCCGAAAAAATGCGGGACTATTCGGGACGTCCCGTATGGGACGCGGGACAAAACGAGATGGAACGGGACGGGACATCCCGCATTTTTTAAATCCCAACCCAGCACAGCAGCCCAATCTGCCAACGCCCGTATGTATGAAGATCATTTTGGGACGGAGGGAGTATTTGTTGCGATTTTAATCATTCTCAATATTCATGTGCGCTTATTGTAGACAACAGACCAAGGAGAATAATTTTGATTTAGGAAATCCAGATTTGATTGCTATGAAGAGTACACTATGAATCATTGTGGGAGAATCGTTGAGAAATTTTACTCTTCAGTTCCATTAGGGAGCAGCAGGATTGAACCTGTAGTCTTCAGGTCATGAGCATGATAAATATTCCAATTCCTCTATCCTTCTATTTTTTTCTTTTTGAACAAACTTGCTGTTGCTTTGCTGCCTTCCTTCTAGTATTAGTATTTGTTGGATTTATTTCAAATTGTGATGATGCATTATCTAGTATTGTTATAATACTTATGTAAGGACTAAGTATTAGTGTTAGTATTTGTTGGATTTATTTCAAAATCGTTATTTTGTGATCGGGTGATCGCATCAACCTATCCCGTCTTTCTCCCGAATTGTCCCGCGTCCTGAGGTGATTTGGGATGGGATAGAGTATTTACGTCCTGCGATAAATTGGTCCCGTCCCGTCCCATCCCGTATAGTTGGAGGGAAATCATAGTTTTGTCCCGTCCCATCCCGTTGTCCCGAATTGATGGCTCTAGTGTTCATAGTATGTTTCAATGTTCTAGATCTTCTCTATTATGTTTGTTTCATGCTTAAATGCTATCACTATGAATTTTCATGCTAGTATAACTCTTCATGCATTGCACATCATTCCTAAAAATCGTAATCAAATCGCACACTACCACTAGTCCGTGTCACACTGCACACCCTACTCCGGATAATCTGCCGAGTGCACAGATTCAGGTCATCTTGTCGCCTTTATCTTTGTGGCACCCTGGTTATCTAACTCACCGTGTACGCTTGCGAGCGGTTGAGGTTAAACCTTGTTTGTGTCCTAAACCATGCACCTTGATCGAGTTAAGAACACTTATCAAAACAGTAATCTTAACCTTACTAAAATCATTCATCATGCTGCATGAGTCTACCTTAGACCAACCCTAGTCAACCTCTGACCTTCCTAGGTCAACTTACTCAATGCCATCCCGGCTAGGTCAAACTTTGGCCAACTTTGGTCAACCGATTTACCTCTAAACCATCTAGGATTCCCCGTCATCTAGACCCATCTAGATAAACCTTTGACTTCCTAAGTCAACTTCGACTCGCTTAGGTCAATCTACCTATCATTGACCCATCTAGGTCAAATTACTCGTCTCCGACCCGTCTAGGTCAACCCGTCTCTGACCCATCTAGGTCAACCCGTCTCTGACCCGTCTAGGTAAACCCGTCTCCGACCCGTCTAGGTCAAACCCGTTACCTCGACCCGTCTAGGTCAAACTCATCATCGACCCATCTAGGTCAACCTGTCTTCAACCCGCCTAGGTCAACTTGTCTTCGACCCGTCTAGGTCAACCCGTCCTTGACCCATCTAGGTCAAACCCATCCTTCACCCATCTAGGTCAAACCCGTCATCCTTGACCCATCTAGGTCAATGCTTCATCTTGACCCCACCTTTAGTCAAGTCAGCCGATCTTAGATAAACCACCTCTTGGCCTACCCATGTCAAACCTTACCCGACTCATTCAAGTAAAAAACCACCTTACATAGGGTCCCTCCACCTTTACTTGACCAAGGTCCGAGTCGTCTCCCTTTCTCTTTGACCTCTACGGTCATCTTCTAATACTTATGGTTTTCAAAAGTCACTGACCTCTTGCGGTCACTCTCTCACTTGTTTTACTTAACCCGAACTACAGTGACCTGAGCTTCTCACATCGAGAAGAACGTAGGCAGCTCCGGCCCGGTCAAAACTTTTAGTCTTTTCATTCAAAGTACATTTCGAAAATACGGAGGTCGAGTCTTTTCATAAAAAAATGATTTTATAAACGATGCCTTGTCATTAATTATAAGTCTAATTCAATTCAAAGATTTAACTCCTCCGCAACCATCACAGAATCCTACATCATGTCTGCTGAAGGAATCATCGAAGTCTCAACCGAAGCTTCCACCCAAAGTCTCGAGACAACTCTCTACCCCCAACTCCGTTCTCAATGAACAAGCATCCCACTTCAACGCCATTCTCAATGAGCAAACGGTCCCTCTTAGCACCGCTCTCAACAAGCAAGCGGCCCACTACGAGACTATCCTCAACAAACAAGCAGCCCACTATGAGACTATCCTCAATGAGAAAGCAAACCTCTCCCGAACCGCTCTCGACGAGCAAAAACCTTCTTTGAGACTGTTCTCCTCAAGCAAACAGACCGCTTTCAGAAAGAGATGTACAAGGCCCTAAAGGACACCGAGAAGCATCTCCAGTCTGAAATTTATGGCATCTACGAGTACCTCAACCGCACTCTCCCTCATGCTCAGTTTCAACACCCGTACGCTCCTCATATGTATGGGCTACCACCACAGACTTTCCCCATCGAAATACCTCCTGTGACTACTCATCAGCAAGGAATACTGGTGCCTAAATCACTCCCCAAGACATTTCACGAAAAGAAAGATGAACGCAAGTTCAATGATTATGGGATGTCTTTAGCTGAGTTCTATGAAGGTCTCATCAAATCGGGCAAGCTAACCACTTTAGAAGACTACAAACCACAGCATGTGAGGGAAAATGCAGATTACTCCAAATTCTGCAGATATCACAACGTAATTGGTCATAACACTGGAAATTGCCTCACCTTGAAGAACAAAATCCACGACTTAATCGATGATGGGACCCTCATCCGCAAAGGGAGTACATGGGAGTGAGCAAAGTCCAAGCAAGCAAGAAGCTGCACCGGGGTTACCTCCTTCAATAAAAAATATATATAAATAAAAAAAAAAGTCTTTCAGTCTTTGTAGGTTCTAGAGAGTCTTTTAGTTAAAGTCCACCACGGACATTAGTCTTTTATTTTACTAGCAAAATTCCACTTTGGACGCTAGTTAGATTGTTAAAGTCCACCTCCGGCTAGTCAATTTGAGTCTTTAATAAAAAGAGTCTTTATTTCTTTTCTCTCTAGACTTGAGACATAATCTTGCATATATACATCAATTGCATGAAAATTGTATTAATCTCAATTGACAATTGATTGCTATATCTTTGTATGATGAATTAATCGTGAATATACTCATTAATGAAGACTCATTAAAAGGTAAATGGCCCCACAAACCATCATACATAACTAAACAAACAAATAATCTCAAAATAACAAATGCTTTGATCAATCGAATCGTTTTCTTTTCTCTGTGTGAACCCTCTATACCTACCATCGTGTACACCCACTGTGTGCACCCTCTATACATACCCTTCATGTACACCCACTAAATACTCCCCATATACACTTCCATCTTCCCATGAAGAAGACGATGACTGCAGAGCTGCTCACCATCGAAGAAGCGCCCGCACAATCACAAAGGCTGTCAGTTCCCAACATGGCGATATATTAAGGTTGTCTGTCCTCCTCAAAGATGTCAACGAAATGCAAGGGGCTATTCAAACCCACTCCACGAGTTCTACCTCCCAAAGACGAAAGTAAACTAGGGGCTCATCTCGCCCAACGTTTCATATATATATATATATATATATATATATATAATAAAAACAAAAAAAGCTCGCTAGGTCGAAACCCACGACGGGTGGCTTAGGCAAAAATTAGAGAAAAAGAACAAAAAAGAAGCCCGCTAGGTTGAAAACCCGCATGGGCGGCCTAGGCAAAAGCAAGGGTGTGCGCAAAGAAAAATAGAAGGGGCTATCATCATAGGAAAAGTAAAAGTCCCACTTTCTTTTCATTTCATATTCTCTATTTTTATTTCTTTCCAAAGAAGTTCAACAACGAAGTAGTATGAAGCAACTACAGACGACAGTCCAAAGCAACAAGCGACAATGGAACCTGGTATCATCATCAACCGGGCAACCACTCAAAACCAAACACAATCCACCTTGGGCCAAATTTCCTTTCTTTTCTCACTTTCCATCTCCACTCAAACCCGGTATCATCATCAACCAGATCATCCTCAAACTGAGCCTCTCACACCGAGAGGAACGTAGGCAACCTCCTGGTCCGGTCCCCAAGATATACACAACCCACCTCGAGCCAACTTTCATTCTTTTCTCTCTTCCCCAACACTATAATTTCTATTCTCTTTCTCGATGAATCAAGGCGTTCATTATTTCGAGACTACTTGTCTAAAGCATAATCATAAGATACATAACTAATCAACGAGGTCCATTCTCGAGCAATCAAAAGAAAATTCCGAATAAGAGAACTTTCAGATGTCTCGACAAGTCTTCTATTCTACAATCTTGGAAAGAGCTAAACACTTACTTTCTGTCAAGCAGGGGCTTCCTTCCTTTTATACGTATATACTACATTCAACCATCCAAAGTGTCAAAACGCAAGAACTCACTCTCTCGTTCTCTCACTCTCTCTCTCTTCTCTCACCATAACAAAAGGCTCCTACAAGTCGTCCTTAAAATTATGTCTTTTTTCTTTATTTTGAGTCGACTGAAATAAATTTTTTTTAAAAATGACGCTAAAAGAATATACTCACCTAGATTGAAAACCCGCAAGGGCAGTCTAGAAAAAAAGCAGGGTGCGTCTAAAAGGAGGTAGCGTCCCCCACCTTGTGCCCTCACCAAACTGGGGCTGCCCCAACGGAATTGGGCCAATTACTGATGCTCTAACAAGATCGGTCCCCACAGAAAGTCATCAAAGCTCAACATGGTTGACCTCTTTCAAGAGCCCCCATCAAACTGGGGCTTCCCCAAAAGAAATTAGGTCAATTGCATGGCTACTCAGAGATCACCGACGACCCGACGGAATCATACTCACCCGAAGGACTACCCTAAATCAACAAATCCAACAAAGGACAAATACTTGAATTAATTAGACTGTAATTAATTATAAGGCATCTTTATAAGATCATTACATTTTCAAAGTGTTTTCTATCACGACACGTTGTTTATAAACTCGCACACTCAGTCTCCACAAATTTACAAAATATCTTTTGTCTCATCTCCGTGATGTCCTAACTAACTCGAACCTACACATTAGGATACCCTTGGGTCCTGTGTCCCGTCTCCCATAGGTCAAAATCCCTAAATCTCCTTTAGGCAGTAGTTTCTGAACCCAACTAGTGTGTCCTCAGCCCGTGCTATGCGCTCCTAGACTATTTACATGCTATTTACATGCTATCTACATGCCATCTACATGCTATCTACATGTTACATAAATGTTTGTACAATTATCTATGAATATTACTATTCTATTTTCTGTGCTATAACTAACAAACTGCAGATCTAAGAGGCTGATCCACTAGCGTCACCCCGAGTCCGCTTCCCCAGAGAAGGATGCCTACCAGTCGAAGCACCATCATCACCATGACTAGGAGGAGAAACACCTCACTTCGCCAACTTCTGAATGACCTTCGCCACCTTCCTGTGGGGCCTCCGAATGAGCACCCGCAGTTTCTCCTCTATCACAGCACGTGGGCCCCCAAGGCATGTCCGAACGAAGTCATCATACGAGGCTCCCTCTACAACAAACTATCTAGCATCAAGGCCCTCAGTCAACCTAACCCAGTCATGCAGAGATGTTGGATCAGTCATAAACCGTGGAGGATCCACCAGAACCAAGTAGACACTGCCTGCTCCATCCTGAGCTCATACCCTCTCACCCAAATAAAGGGCATCCCTGCTATATCCAATCAGCAACCTCAGCTGGACCATCGTCCTAAGTGTCCCTGCAGCAAGCAACTCAAAGTCTAGCTTCGCCTATGATAAGGTCCCCCCAGAATAGTCTTCAACTGAGCATAGAGCCAAGAAGTCTCGTTCCCCCTACTCCTGCAACTCGGCACCCATCAGCGACTGGAAAGGTACGTCGATCGAGCACTGGTCATCCCAAACCGACTCAGAACAAGAATCTCATAGGCCCAACACTACATGGGAAAGTCATCAACAAGATGAAAATACTGAAACCAGAAACAGACGAGAAACAGAGCATATCTCCGAGGCAAAGTGTAAACAATCGAATGATGCCGACTGCGACCTACAACTACGGTCTAGAGAAGGGTAAAACTCTGTCAAACCTGCTGCTCCCCAAGCAAGTCTACTCACTACATCCAAGTCCACTAGGCATCCCAACAGCGGAATCATCATCGTAGTACTAGCATTAGCAAAGATGGGAAGTTACCTCTACATCACCGCCTTCAGCCTCAAGAGACACCATCATCTCCTCATACTGCCTCCTAAAGCTCCCAAGCGTACATCGTAACCTCTCCCCAACTAAAGTGGAAGGTATGGGTTATATCCCACCAATGCTCCCGCAATGCCATAACCAGATTGGTACTCTTGGTCAACTCTCCCTCACCAGACAAACTAAGCCGGTGGCCCATACTGTGCTCTGAACAGTTCCTAGGATCCCTTCCCACAAGTCATACACAACGCCGCATGAGCCCCTCGACTTCAAAGGCAGCAATACAACCTGCAAACACAAACAGGTATACATAGCCAAGGTATTGTAATCAATCTAGCAGTTTATTTCATGCACATATATGAACTGTTGCAACACTACTCTAGAAAATCCCCAAGATTCCCTAACGAATACTATAAACATCTCACAATAAAAAACCTAGTCTACCTAGGACACGACAACACAACTCCAAACAAATCCAACATTTCAATAATTAACGGACAAAAATATAGCTTCATACAAAATAATCATTCTCAACGAAACATTCACATACATTGACTACCCATGTTCTAAACAAGGTCAAACCACACAAATAGCACTTTTAACAAAGTCAACCAAGTCAAAAAATCGGTCAAAGATTACAACGTTTTCGGACAGAACATGACTTAACAAAAAATTGCATTTTTCAACAAAACCACCAAAATCAATACATTACACATGCTACAAATAGCTTCGATTTCACAAATACTCAACCAACTTTGGTCTAAATCAACAACAATTTGTCCAAACCCCATATCTTGGGTAATTTACAACTAAATCCCTCACATTCAACGTCAATCCATTTAACCCCCAAACTTTGGGTAAATGATAATTAAATCCCCCTCATACTCAACATTAATACAACCAAAACCCCATATCTTGGGTAACTTACAACGAAGCACCTCTACTCTATATTACTCAAATCCAAACCCCCAAACTTTGGGTAACTTACAATCAAGTCTCTCACTTAAAAAAACTTACAATCAAGTCCCTCACTAAAAATAATTTACAATCAAATCATCTACGCTTAACACTAACACATTTAAACCCCAATCTTGGGTTATTTACCATCAAAACGATCAACATAAAAGTACTCAAAACCCCAAACTTTGGGTAAGTAACAATCAAACCCCCATACCGGATAATTTACAACTGAATCCTCCGCATTCAACATCAACATACTTACACCCCAAACTATGGATAAATCACGACTAAACATCTACATTCAAATAATAATTCACTTAAAACTCCAAACTTTGAGTAATTTACATTTAACAATAAATTATTTAACCCCAAATCTTGGGTAACTTACAATCAAGCCTTCTCATTCAAAGAAATTTACAACTAAATCCTCTATGTTTAAGGCCAACATATTTAAACCCCAAACCTTGGGTAATTTACAATCAAATCAGCGATAATTCAATTAAGCCCCATACTTTGGGAAAAATCACATCCAAAATCTCTCTAATATCAGACGATCAAAGCTCAAACCCTAGACTATAGGTAATTACACTCAAACTCCTCTAACCACAATACTCAATGCTTAAAACCTAAACAATAGGTATCTTACATCTACAATCTCCAAACTTTACACACTCTCCACTTTGATCCCTCAAACTTGCGATCACTCACAAATGCTTTCCCTCGGGTTACAACGAATGATCATATCATGCCAAAAAAAAAAAACTCTAAAAGTGTTACACTCATACACTTATACTAAAGCGTATTGCGAAACACCGCGATCTCTAGGACTTGTCCTTAGTCCATTCCTTCGGTCCGGAAGACCACTATTGACGCCCTTAGTCATATTTAACCTTGGTCCGAAAGACCTCAATAAATTCCAAAATTAATAATCCTTGGTCCGGAAGACCTCAATAAATTCCAAAATTAATAATCCTTGGTCCGGAAGACCTCAATAAATTCCAAAATTAATAATCATTGGTCCGGAAGACCTTAATAAATTCCAAAATTAATAATCCCTAGTCCGGAAGACCTCGATAATTTCCAAAATTAATGAACTTTGGTCTGGAAGACCGCGATAATTTCCATAATTAATCATTTCTGGTCCAGAAGACCTCGATAAATTCCAAAATAAATCAAATTTGGTCCGGAAGACCTCAATAATTTCCAAAATTAATCAAAACTGGTCCAGAAGACCTCGATAAATTACCAAAATCAATCTATTTCCCCAGCGAGAGCCAATTGATGAAGGTCGAAAGACCCCTATAAATCTTAATGCGGGTTAAGGAAACCGTCATAAATCTTTTATTAATAACCGAATCGATCCCGAGATACCTGCATCCCGATATAATCGAAAGTGTTATTGGCGTAACCCGTACGATCCCGAGGCACCTGCGTCCCGATATACCATCTACGTTACCATTTTACCGAATCTTGCGATCCTGAGGTCTTAGCGTCTCTATATACCGTTAGTTTTTGAGAAATTATTTGATTCACGCGCTCCGTAAGATTTCTTTTTCATAACCCGTGTGTCTCATTTTTAGTATAGGTTGCTGGTGTCTCTGGACATAATTTCAGTTGCTGTTGCTAGTGTCTTCGGACACATCTTTTAAATACGCGCGCTCCATAAGAGGTCAGAATCCATCCCTAATTTTGTTCTTGATTCTGGAGTCTTCTTCTTGCGCCGTGCGTATGGCTTTGCCTTCTTTCCCCAGTAGAGTCCGAACAAAGATTCTATTGTCCTTAACGAATGTTCAAGTCTTTATACAGGATAGTTTCCTTAGGATTGTTATCCCCAGCAGAAGCTGATGTCTCGTTTCTTTCTTCTCTCTCCCTCTACAAATGTTTGTCTTTGTACAGGATCCTATCCCTAGAGAAAGATGATGTCTCGTTTCTACCACCAGAGCACGAACTACGACTGGCTTGATTCCCTTTAGGATACGTAGGTAACCTGGCAAAGGTTCAGCCACTCGACCAATCTGGTCACCTTCTTACTTCTCTCCCTCGATTTGGAACTCATGTTTCAGATCGGTTCCTTTTTTAATCGACGACCGTCCATGCCTTGCAAGAAGCGTCGCCGAGGGGCTACTGTTAGTACCCGGCCTGAAAATGAGTTGTTAGGCATTCCATAACTCACAGGGACCTCACAGGTATTTACGAGCTGCGTAGGACTTATCCGAAATTTCCTGAAATGCCCAGATAAGAGGATATTGACGACATGATCATATTAGCCACAAAGATAGACGTTATCCAGGGTTTCTCCAGAGTCCAATTTGATCAGAACCTTGGGAACCACGCCAACCCCCGCGATTGGCCGGGCGGCCACATTGTCTCCGATCGGGCGGCCAATCTCTTTGGGTCATAATCCCTATAAATAGGTGACCTCAGTTCATTACTTCAAAAAACACAATTCATTCTGCGAGTTTCAGAGTCAAAACTTACGAGAAAACTCTAAGTTTAAGCCTTTTCGGCACCCTCAAAGCCTCTTCGAATATTCAAGAAGCTTTAATCATAGTTCTTGCCGATCAAGGTAAGTCTTCTTACTTTTCTTATTATGTTCTTATTATGTTCTTAGGCTAGATATATATTATGCATGTTTTCATTATGTTTATGCATCCATATTCATATGTTCTTCATGCGTTCTTAGTCTAGACTCATAATATATGCCATGTTTAGGGTAGCGATCTTCATGTTTACGTGTTCATTCATATGTTTCATGATGTTCTTATTATTATGCTGGATTTATGACTTATCCATACGTAACATACTAGATCTAGGGTTTTAATCCCTATTATGTTCATATAACATAGCCGATGATGATCCTAGGGTTTCATCAAACCCTAATATGATCTAGGAACTACTTCTAACCCTAATCTTCCCCCTCTTTATGCATGGTCCCGCTTCATTATCTCTATTCTAATTATCAATAAACTACGGTGACCTGAGCTTCTCACGATGAGAAGAACATAGGCAATCTTCAGATTCGGTCTCAATCACTAACACACACACATTGATCATGATAGAAAACCAATTCATCGGGCAATAGGAGTGATCGCATTAATATTCTTCTCTTATTGTAATTTGAACCCCGAACCCTATTATTCTCATAAATGGTTTTCTCAATGTTTTAATTACAAATAAAATAACGTGGCGACTCTCAATTTCAATCGGACGTATTCACACCAGTCTTCGCTCTAGTACTTAGGTATAACACTAGAATTACTCGTATACTTAGGTATAAGAGTAATTTGTTCATAGCATTTTGTAAATCTGGTGATGATGAAGAGACAAGGCGCCAGAGATGTTGTAGATCTGGTCAGAAATAGACGGATCTGTCGAAAACTAGTAGATCTAAAAAGAGAGATAAAAGAGTAAAATGAAAGGAATATAGAAATAAGAACCAAAGGGTATGTGTCAGAGATCAGAGGGAGATGGTCAGATCGAGATAGATCCGGTGATGACAAAGCAAACACGTCATAGATCTGGTAGTCATTGGCGGAGATAATGACCGAAGCTAAAAATGACGATCGAACGCGGAGATAATGACCGAAGCTGAAAATACCGGTCGGACGCGTGGAGGAAACTCATATTTAGTAGCTCGGGCAGTTTTGGCGATGGTGTTGGGTCGAAAATGATAAAGGAGATATGGAGAGGAAAGAAGGGCCAGAGGTAAGGACGCCGGAGGTGAGGGCCGAAAGTGAGGGGCGCCGGAGACAGAGGTTTAGAACGGGAGAGTGAAGAGGGGGGGTGTGCGTATGTTTTAGAGAGAGCATGCTGAGATTTAAATGAGAGGAGGGAAGCGGTGGTTAGGATTTTGTGTAAAGAAAGTGACCCATTTTGGGTATTTAAACATATTTTTGACTGGATCAAATGGGTGTTGGATTTATAAGAAATTTTAATTTGGACTTAAGGGTGTATGTGAGCTTTAGTAAATTTTGAGTGTTTATAAGAAAAATTGGTACTACTGAGGGGGCTATTGGAAGAAACATAATAGTTAATCCATAAAAATATGTGCAAAGCTGAACCATCACAAGAATTGCATCAAATGCTTTGGAGCAATTTCAAATTGGCAAAATTATTTTGAGCTCTTCAACTTTGACACACAATTCATACGAGTTTATTGCCATTTAAACCTGCGTACTATTGCAAGATTGACGATTTGCCCTCGTACTCACGAAACTCACACTATGACCTGTGTACTATAGTTTTAATAAAAAGGTGCCCAGGGTTAACGATGACCCGTTAGAAATATAACGGGTTGTCAACATATGTTAAAAATTGAACTGATTTACAATTTTAAAAATTCAAAGATGACCCCCATAATGATATTAATGTCGTAAAGGTCCAAAAAATAATTTATATTCATATTTCTTTTATTTCTTTTGGGATTTGAATTTGTTAAATTTGATCATCACTATTACACAACCACCACTACTGTCCCCACCACACCATCAGTTACCACCATCCGCCACGAGTCACCACCAACTGCCACCGTCAAATCTTAATTCGGAGCACCGGCCACCACAAATCTTAAGGTTTCTGAATCTGTGAGGGACGGTGCAGCATAAATGGCCTGAGTTGATGTGAAACAGAGCTAGGCCAGTAAGGTAGCTGAGCTCCGTGTATGAAGCGATTGAGATCAATTCCGGCGACGACAGTGAGTGAGGAGCTGGAGACGGCGAAGGTGCAGAAAACGCCGCCGTGTATGAAGCGATTTGGATCTCGTCGGAGGTGGCGAGGCGGGATTCTTAAATGTATTGGATCATTAGGTCGTGCGATTCTTGATTGATTGTGTAAATATGGGTCGAAATTTGGGGATCTGAGTTAATGTAATGAAATCTAGGGTTTGAATTCAAACCTTTCTGACAAACGATGATGTTTGGTGGTTGTTGATTTTGGCCGTCGGCGTCGGAGGAGGTGTGACTAAGGGAGTCGTCTTCTTCATCTTCACGAAAGAGGACTAATTTTGATAAATTAAACGGGTCTTCATACAAGCTGTGGTGGTGGTGATCAAGAATCAGAGGCTGTGATTCGTCGGAGAGGTGGTGGTGGTGGAGGCTGTTAGGATTCATTGTTAGTACACCCACTTAATTTGATTGATCCATGCCACGTGTCTTTTTATGGACTTTCGGACCGCATGTAATGAAGTTATACTTCAATTTTTAGATAAGTCCATTTCTAGATTTTTGTTTGTCTAAGCTGAGTGGTTCGGTTTACCCTTAGCGGTTTAGTTGTTCAAATCTCACATGTGCTATCTTCAAAGACCGCCAGCATGGAGCTACAAGTCTTTCATCAAACCGCACTTTATGGCTTTGATGAAACCGCGAGCTTCAGTTCCTTATGAAACCGCATATCAAGTTCAACTTTGGAACCGCTCCTATGCTTGGTGGAACTGCACAGTAAATGAAGAATTCGCTAAGACAAATATTCCCTTTTCAACCATAAAGGAATGTGTTATGTCTTGTCAAAATAACTCTAAGTTAACTTGGAGTTTCTGCAAGGAATGTCAGTTTGTCTAGCAGTTCAAATTCTTTACCGTTAGTCCTTTCTCTGCAACAAAGGACAGTTGTCACGGAGTAGTGCTACAACTACCTAGGACTACAAGACAAAACCAAGGACGACAATGACAGCTCAACCAATGGGATATCGACAGCAGTTGTACCATCAGATTTATTTCAAATCTTTACCCAAAGGTCACAATGGTGTACTGCCTATAAATAGCCTTCATTATTCAACAATGAAGGTTGCTGAGCTTCAAGAGATTTATTCCCAAGTGTTCAAGTTTGCTTTGAAGATTGAAACCCATATATTCATACCTTCAACCATCTCCTTAGCAAACCCAGAATTCCTTCATCAAGCTTCAAGCCTAACAACCATCCATACTCAGCCTTTACACAGAAAGTTTTCCATTTGCTCAACTATTATTTAGATACTTAGAGCATTTGATTTCTTTCCACACACACACCCGATATATATGATCATATAGATTATATATTTCGAAAACACCGGTTGTTTTAATAGTTCCATAGGTTAGATTGTTTAGTTAGAGTTTAGATTCATCTTGTAAAACCTCCTCTAATTAATACAAGTCTAGTAGCTATTAGAAAATCCTAGACTAACCATCTAGGTAGAGGACGTAGTTCATTCAAGAACGAACCTCTTCAAATTGTGTGTTTGATCTTTACTTTTCTGTCTTGATATTTACTTTTCTGGTTGTGGTCTATAACTTGAATCCATATACGAAATGACTTGAAAAGTGAATTGTGTTTTTCTTTGATCTTTAAGTCGAACTTATCGGTTGCATCATAGTGTTTTCAACCCGAGTCAAACCGCCCAACTCTTTAACTATCCGTTTGGCCAAACCTCAAAACTCCGCTGTGCATTTTATCAGTTCGGTTTAAGTGCTTTAAACCGCAGTTGACCAAACTGATAAGTACTCGGTTGATTTTCAAGGGTATTTTACAAAAAACTTTGGACCGCTATTCACCCCCCCCCTCTAGCGCTTCTATAACTTTGTTTCCCTCTGGGACCAACAGAGGCGATCAGGTGGGTCCAGGTGGTGGTGGTGGAAGAGGACTTGTTCGACATCAGGGTCACATTTGAATTTTTTTAATTGTAAATCCGTTAAATTTTTAACATATGTTGATAGTCTGTTAGATTTCTAACGGCCTAGCGTTATCCCTGGGAACTTTTTTATTAAAACCATAGTATACATATCATAGTGTGAGTTTCGTGAGTACGAGGGCAAATCGTCAATCTAGCAATAGTACGCAGGTTTAATGGCAATAAACTCCAAACGGCTACCTAGTTTTTAAAAGGGTAATGACAATTTAGGGTCCAAAGTTTAGGGGGTGTGTGCCAATAGGGGTCTGATGTATCAATTTTATCAATTTAGGGTCCAAAGTTGACATCGTTAGTCAATTAAGGGTTTTTGGACTAAATTGTAAATAAAATCCAGTTAAGTAACAGAAGCACTTAACTGAAGTTTGTTTTGGATGTTCATCTAGGCTTTGTGTCATTTCACACATCCCTTATACAGCAGAACCTAAATTATCATTTACTCTTATTATTATTTTTTCAAATAATTTTAATTAATTTTAAAAATACTAATAAATCAAAAAATAAAAAAAAAATTAAACTGTTTTTTTTTTGGAAACACAATAAATGAAGTTATAAACAAGGAAAAATATTAATAAATTTACAAATAATTTTATGAAAAAATGAAATAATTAGAATACTAATATTAATAATGAACAATACTAACCACCACCACAAAAAGAAAAAAAAAATGTCTGATCCCCACTTTCTTCTTTTTTATAAAAATTAAGTGTTTTTTAATATAATTTTTTTACACTTTTTTCTTTTTAAAAATTATACATTTTATTTTATAGTGATTCTAAATGCAAAAAAAAAAAATCTTGAAAAAATATTTTAATAACGTTTTAATTATTAGTTAATTTAATATAAGAAAATAAAATTTAATATTTCAAAAAAATTATTATTAATTTTCTATGTCTGAAATGACGATATAACATCCAAATATTCAAAACAAACTCCAGTTAAGTCCACGTGCAAAACACGTTTGACTTAACTGGATTCTGTTAACAGAATTGTTAAAAAACCCTAACCTGCACAACTTTTGCAACTTTAGACTCTAAATTGACAAAATTGATACATCAAACCCCTATTGGCACACACCGCCTAAACTTTGGACCCTAAATTGTCATTTCCCTTTTTTAAAATAGTCAACATTGCCACTTAATTATGACACAGTAATTACATAGACCACCAAAGTCTTATTTGAGTTTATTGCAAAACTGACATGCGTACTTTTATTTATTTTCAATTTGACTTGCAAACTTTGGAAACATCAAATGTGGTTTCCGTACTTTCATTTTCAAAATTTTGAGACGACTTTTTTAACACCCATTAAAAATATAACGAGACACTCCAAAAAACTAATCATTCGTTATTTTTTTGTAACGGACGTTATTTTTTTAACCCACCTCTGATAAAGTACATGGCCGACGTTGACGGGTTCCGATTCGAAAAACAACTGGGAGACGTTGATTTTGTCGGCGTAGGTTTCGTCTTTGAGAGGTGGGTTCAGATCTACTGCTTCTTTATTAAGGGTTGCAACCGGCAATAGCCGGAAAATGGTTGACGGTGCAAACTGGTGGAGGTGCGTGGCTGAGCAACCGGGATCTGTTTGCGGCTATTTTTTCGTCACTAGGTTCATTAAGCCGAGGCGAAACTGTCTATTCACCTCGTCGTCTGTGTGTGTTCGGGTCCTTTTGTTTACCGACTTCCATGGATTCCGGCGGCCAAGCTTTTGCAATTCCGACAAAGAGTGACGCTGCAATGAACAGGTACTCCCCTCGCTTTTGTTCTATACTGACTTCCTTCTTTTCTCCTCTTAGCAAAGTTGGGTAGCCAACACCCAATTAGGGTTCAAATGGAGGAGAGAAAGGGGTCCAGTCTCGTCATCTCCGGCTGCTGCACTAGCAGAGGTCGAATTTGTGCATTTTGGGGGTTTCCTGCCTCTGATCATTACATTCTTTTGTTAGAAAATAGGAGAAATCGTGAGATTAAGGCTCGCCGGAGTGGAAAGAGCCGGCCGGAGTACAAGGGGGAGTCCGGCGGTTCTTGGGGAGGGTAAAGAAGAAATAGAAAGTTTAAAAGGGTGAAAATGATATTTATCTTTATCAGAGGTGGGTTAAAAAAATAACGTCTGTTACAAAAAAAAATTGACGGATGATTAGTTTTTTGGAGTGTCTCGTTATATTTTTAATGGGTGTTAAAAAAGTTGTCTCAAAATTTTGAAAATGAAAGTACGCTAACCACATTTGATGTTTCCAAAGTTTGCAAGTCAAATTGAAAATAAATGAAAGTACGCATGTCAGTTTTGCAATAAACTCAGTCTTATGTTGCCACTCAACTAACGAAAAATATGCAAATAACAAGAAAAATAGATTTTGTTGGATTTGTTTTCGTTAAATGGTTCTAAAATCCCATTTATATCCCTATAAAGTATCCATGAATTGCAGTGTCTATTTCCAGTGTTCTAAAAAGCGCTAGGCGGCGGAGCCGGGCCTAGCGCCTAGAGACCTAGGCGGGGACTAGGCGGGGCCGAGAAATTACACAAAATTATAAATATTTTCATATCACTACATATATGCCTTTATTTTTATTAATATTTAATTTTTATAACTATTTATTTTGAGACAGACGGATTATATAACTCACAAATATAACCATATATATGAAACAAATATATGAAATATGAGACATTAACACACAAAGTGACACCCCAATTAAAGAGTGGCCCATTCTTAAATCCCCTCAGCCCATTAACTTACATCCAAGCCCATTAGCCCACTAGAATATCAATCAACTATATTCTCTTTCCCTAACCTAAACCTAACCCATACTCTCTTAACCCCAGCGCCTCTCTCTCTCGTTTTTTTTTTTCTGGACGGCTCCCGTTTCTCTCGTCTGGAATCCAGGTTCTCTCTCTCTCTCTCTCTCTCTCTCTCTATCCTCTTTCTCTGTTCTCCATCTACACATGCCGCCGCCGCCACCACCCTCGAGGATCTCGGTGCACAAATCCGCCTAGACGGCGCCTAATCCGCCTAGACGGCGCCCAATCCGCCTGGACCGCCTAGCACCGCTTAGTCGCCGCCTAGCCGATTATCGCCTAGTTTCGCCGATTTGAGGCAAATCTCGGCGGAAGACCACCGCCCAGCGCCTAGGCGGCTTATTAGAACACGTATTATGGAACGGAAAAAGTACATACTCAAATAGTGTGATTTTCACTCACTATTTGCACTTAAAGAATTTTGTTAAATTATAATTAAACTTTTGTAAATAATTACTTGGATTTTAACCAGGGCACGCGCATATTACAATGTCAGTCCTCACTTTGACTATTTTCATTTGGGTTTTTTTTTAAATTTTATTGATAAATAGTAGATTTTTTTCACTTTCTCTTTTGGTATTCTTTTAAATTCTTCTTCTTATTTTTATCATCAGTCTCAATTTAGTTAATAGCTTAGCAACCAAACTATTACTTGGCTAATTCGCGGTGGCCAAAACATGTTTTTCTAGTAGTGTTTATCGGTGCGCAATAATAGTATTGGGATTGGGAAAGCTTATAGTATATCACAATCAATGTCTACACATTTCCTGTAACACCCCTAACTTTCCATATATTTAATGAGCATTTAATGGCACTAAAATCCTTAATTAACCATAATTGAAGTGGGGTCCATAAATCAAACCCTCATTACATCATAAACAGTCATCAATGCGGAAGCAATAAAACGAAGTAAACTTGTCTTGGTGGAAATCATTCCAACCATAATAGTACTTACAACTCAAGAATTTAAAACAATAATTGTTCTTAATTTCAAATAAAGTCTTCAAACACCGCTTCCCTTACGGTTACTCTCCTCCTCCACCTACCTTGATCCTGAAAAGAAAATTTATAGAATAGAGGTGAGCGAACGAATGCTCAGTAAGTTCATACGCGGCCTCTCCGGTTACTAAGGAGAGACGACCAGAACAAACACTTCCAAGATCAAGTTTCGACGATAGGGTGATCTTAACTTAGAAAAGTCGACTGGGGATTCGACACAGTCAACATCATACTTGATAAATTCATTTAAGAATTATGGCTCTACAATTCAAGGGTGTTATAAAAGTTTCCGTCAATTCCATACGTACATTGTAACCTCAATGCCAAAGGTACAGTTAATGCACTTAGCTTCATCAAGCTAATTCGTGCGGGTCGTAACGTGTATGGTATCCACGCATACATGCTCGGGGTCGAGAACTATCCTTGTAATCAGACAGTTCCTGAGAGAAGGCATATGATCACTCATGCAATCCCTTAACTTAAGATAGTCTCTTTCAAGACTAATATCCTTTACAGGATAAATCGTCCTTTTCAGGGACGACACGCCTCCTTTCTGAAAACGTGTCCCAAGCCACTAGTATTCACTTCTAGGGGTTAGAGTAGGAAAGCATACGAAGGTACAGGTATGCATAACAAGTCTCAATTCAATGATATTTAGTGACCAAAGGGGACATCACCAAATAGGGATAACTTCAAATAACGTTTTTACTCATCGCATGATCATTCAAATGCTATCTAGCCATAACGATAGCTACTCTGAGAATAAAATTCTGAATTCCAATTGAACAAGAATGCAAGGACAAAAGGAACGTAATCCCTTACCTTGATTGCTTTTCCCTGCCGAGTTCTCCTCGTACGAATCTACAAGGCATTGAATAGTTTACTTTAGTACTCTCAACATCGTTAACTACTTCTACTTAGTTAACTGAGAGATGTGTTTTTACTTCTTTATTCCGTTACTCTTTTACTTACGTTTCGGGTTCTGACTTTGATTCGCGAGTCAGTCCTTTAACTTTAATGTTATTGTAATTAAGTCCTCCAAATTTGGTTTAATTACAATTTGGTCCCTCAACTTTGAGTTAATTGCAAATTGGTCCTTCAACTTTGGATTAATTGCAAATTAGTCCTTCAACTTTGGATTAATTACAAACCGGTCCTTCAACTTTAGTTTAATTACAGGAAGGTCCCTTGACTTTGGTTTTTGTTCGTAAGGGTCCCCCAAGTTTCTTTTTAGCTACTTAGACCCTTTTAACCTCAAGGGTTTCTCTTTTATTTCTTCTAACTTTAATTTTTTCAGTTAAATCCTTTCTCGTTAGGAAACTAACTGAATCTTTTAATTTTTCCCTCTCTTCGTTAACTCCCTAATTCCCAAGGTCTTCCAAGTACATAATACATTCCTTCAAGTTAGTTTTCTAACTTTCCAACAACTCTTTTAAAGTTTATATTTTCTTTCCGTCATAAATCTAACTAAAATACTAACTTTTCCGTCCCAATTCTTAACATTTTTAATTAAGAATCAACACCAAAATATATATAACCATAGCCGAGTTCTATCTCATCAATATTCATTTATTTGATTAATTTTTTCTTGTTCTTTGATTTTTTTCTAAAATTCCCAAACATTAATTTATTCATCAATCAATAACAATAATCATTAAAATCAACAAAAAGAATTTTCCCCATCTCCTTTGGCCATTCGGCCGAATGACCTAGGATGAAAATCCATAATTTTTCTTCCCTTTTTGTTAAACCTAATTAACCTCAATCTCATATTAGTTCAATTCTATATTTTACAACATATTAATCCATCCACACCATGATCAAAATCAATCTTAAAAATAAAAACTAATGGAGATCATTCTTTTATTAAAGCCTTTGAATCTAAGCTTTTAGCAATTAATCTCTCATTATTCAATCACTAGCATGCAAACCCTAATGATCATCTTCTTAGAACATTCATAGTTAAAGTTTTACTCAACTAAAATCAATGAAATAAATTTTTGATTATAGGGTTCGACATTACCTTGGATTTAATCGGATTACACCTCCAAAAACAATGGCAAAAATTCTTCTCCCCCTTCCCTCTTGGTTCGGCTGCCCTAGTATGGGGATTAGGGTTTTTGTGGTTGTGTTGTTTTGATCAATACAAATAAAACCTAAAATTTCACTACTCAAGATTTTATACTTTGGGTAATTGTTAACTGGGCTTGGGTTTATTTAATTTTATTCGGGCCAACCCAAACTTGAGCTCCTTACACTTGGCCCACTCTTTAACTATTTAACCCACTTCTTTAATGAGTCCATTAATTATTGTAATAACCGGAATTTTATTTAATTATTTAATGTAATTTCGGTTTTTGGTTAAACTAATTAAATGATAATTAGAATTATAAAGTAATTTAAAGAAGTGGGCCCAAGGAATTAGAATTGGCCCGAAAATAGTATTAGTAAAACCCAACCCAATTAGGAACCAACCCAAAGTATAAATTAATGAGTTAGTCAACTTAGGAAATCATTATTATCATAAACTCAAAAAAAAAAAAAAAAAAGAAAAACAAAACCCTAACCCTAGAGCAGCCGCCGGCCGAGCATAAGGAGGGGGGAGAAGAAAAATTCCGGCCATTATTTTGGAGATCCAATCCGATCATTCTCAAGGTAATACTAAATCCTACTCTCCAAAATTTATTTCATTGATTTTGGATTATTAAAACTTAATCTACGCATGAATTAAGAATATGAACATTAGGGTTTTGCATGCTAGTGAATGATGATAAAAATTTAAAGGATTTTGGGTTGATCTAAATAGTATGGAAAAAAAAAATAAAACATAGTAATCTTGATACTAGTTGATTTTAAGATTGATTTTATATTCAAGTTTTGAATTGATTTATATTATGCAATGCTTGGGAATTTAACATATAAATCATTGAGGTTGAATTGGGTTTATCAAAAGAAGAAAAAAAATATGGATTTCCCCTTTTGAACAGTTTCGGCCGAATGGCCTAGATCATTAAAAAAATTATTTTGTTGATTTAAATGATCGTTGTTAAGTGTATTGTGAATAATATTGATGTTTGGGAATTTAGAAAAATTTAAAGAACTAGAAAATTGATCAAATCAATGGATTTTAGATCTTGCATGTTTCGGCCATGATGAGGAATTATGGGTGTTAATTCTTGATTAAAGATGTTAAGAATTGGGACGGAAAGTTAGTGTTTTCGTTAAGTTTCTAATGGAAAGAAAACAAAAATCGTTAAAAGGATTGTTAACAAGTTAGAAAAATAACTTGAGGAAATAGAATAAACCCTTGGAAGACCTAGAAGGTTAAAAAGTTAATGAGAAAGAATAAGATTAGAAATTTCAGTTAGTTTCCTAACCGAAAAGGACTAAACTGAAAAGAATTAAAGTTAGAAGGAATAAAAAGGAAACCTTTGAAGTTAGAGGGGCCTAAGTGATTAAGAAGAGAAACTTAGGGGACCTTATGAACAAAACCAAAGTCCAAGGACCTTTCTGTAATTAAAGGAAAGTTGAAGGACTAATCCGCAATTAATCCAAAGTGGAAGGACTAAATTGCAATTGAGTTAAAGTTGAAGGACTAATCTACAATTAATCCAAAGTGGAAGGACTAAATTGTAATTGAACTAAAGTTGAAGGACTAAATTGCAATTAATCCAAAGTTGAAGGACCAATTTGCAATTAACCCAAAGTTGAGGGACCAAATTGTAATTAACCCAAAGTTAAAGGACTTGATTGCAATTATATCAAAGTTAAAGGACTGACTAGTAAATCAAAGTCAGAAACTTAAACATAAAGAAAGAAGTAACGAAGTAAAGAAGTTAAAACGCATCTCTCAGTTAACTAAGTACAAATAGTTAACAATGTAGAGAGTACTAAAGTAAATTACTCCGTGCCTTGTAGATTTGCACAAGGAGAAGATTGCGAGGAAAAGCAATTCAGGTAAGGGATTACGTTCCTTACAGTATTTGAACTCCTGTTTATTGGAATTCGGTATTTCTTTCTAAAGACAGCTATCAGGATGGCATGATAGTATTTGAATGAACTCTGCGTTAATGAACGTTCCTTGAAATGATCTATACTTAGTGATGTCCCCATCGATCTACTAAGTATCGAAGTTTGAAACTTGTCATCACATACCTGTACCTTGGTATGTTCTCATTCTAACTTGTAAGTCGAAAAGCTTACTTGTTAGAGTGGCCAATGTCCAGTTAGAAAAGACATTGACGGACAGTCCAGTTAGAAAAGACTTGTCCTTAAACTAGGGATTGCATGAGTGATCACATGCCTTCTCTCAGGAATTGTCTGATTACAAGGATGATTCTAGACCCCGAGCATATGTGTGTGGATACCATATATGTTTCGACCCACACTATTGGCTGAAGAAGCTAGGTGTACAAATTGTACCTTTGGCATTGAGGTTATAATGTACGTTACCAAGGAATTGACGGAAACTTGAATAAATCCCTTTGGCTTGTAGTGCCATAATCCTTTGAAAGTAAAATCTTAAAGTAATAAGACTGTATTGTTCTGCAGCCTTGAATCCAAAAGTAACTGAACCTATCTTTGAAAAAGTTATTCTAAGTATTCGTTCTGGTCGTCTCTCCTTAGTAACCGGAGAGGCCACGTATGAACTTACTGAGCATTCGTTCGCTCATTCCTTCTCTATAAATTTTGTTTTCAGGATTTAAGTAGAAGGACAAGACAAGGAAAGTAGCCGTGGGAAGACGGTGGATTGAAGATTCTTAATTTAGTAGTCTTAAGTACATTTATTTGATGTAAGTTTGAAGTACATTGATGGTTAGGGTTGTTACCTACCAAGACAAGTTAAAGTTACGCTTCCGCTATTATTGTGAATTTTTGGTTAATTAAGGGGCTGTTGTGAACCCTAAATTGAAGTATTTATTATTGCTATTTATTGATATTAAATGCCATTAAATGCTCAAGATACATTAAGAAAATTCGGGGTGTTACAGTTGGTATCAGAGCAATGGCTTTAGGTCTTATGGGAGAAAACTGGAAGTTAGGACTAATGGGAGAACTTAGTACTTGACATGAATAAGATCTTACTTGAGGAAGTTCAAATGATAAAGTCTAACTCTAGGAATAATACTAAGAGTGTACTTAAAGTATGAATATACTTGGGGAAATAGGAATCTCTTCATTGTATGTCTATTTACATTCTATTAATATGTTATAAGGGAATCTTGAGGTTATGTACTAACTAAGTTTACTATTGGTGTGTGTAGGATCATGCCGAGGAGACCCATGAAGTCAGTAAGGTACAGTGCTACTCTAAGGGAAGAAATAGAAGCTAAAGAAGAGATTATTAAGCAGCTAACTAAGGAACTCCGCTCAGCTAAAAGAGAGCTTAGGAAGGAGACTCGAGGAGTTGACAGTCTACAGAATGTCATCAGAGAACGCGATGAGGATATAATGTATGTGGAAGGAAAGTTAGCAGTACAACTGAAGAAGGTCCAAAGCCTAGAAAGCCATGTGGTTAGAGCTAACCGCGAATGGAATCGAATCAGTGTACAACTGGTGGAGGAGATAGAACAAAACAATGAACTGAAAAGGAAGATAGATGAGCAAGAAGCTTATGAGGAAGGGCTTAGGGCTTCAGGCTATCAGATTTGGGCTGAGAAGTTAGAATTGCAAGAGAATATGACCAACTTGCAGCAGAACATGCACACTGTGGGAAGTGATGCAATTAATGACATATAGTTATAAGAATAGATTCTTTTACTTTATTATTAGTGGAGTAATATAGTTAGAAATTTTCTTATGACAAAGTTGAATTTTGGGTGTATTTTGGGACGTTTAAATCTCACACCTTAGTTGAATAAAATTAATTATTTAATTTAAATACCCAAAATTTTGAATTTACTATTGTTGTGTAAACAAAAGTTAACTTGTCGAGAAAAGACAAGGGAAAGCATCGGAGTGATTTGAAATAATCTCCGTAACCATGGTACGAAGTAAGACGACCATTGGAATAAGTTAAAGCTAGTTGAGTAATAAAAACTAGTGAAGTAAAGAAATAATAAACAACCAAGTAAAACGGTTGTAAATTATGAAGTATGAAAACTCCTGAACTGGAGAAGAAAGGTTAAGTAGACTAACCAAATCTGAATAACGGTCTAGTACAAAAGACCTACGAACATGAATCAAAACTAACAAGTACCCGTTAGTAAAAGAATAAGTTAAGTATACCATGAATACTGCACGTATTTGTAATGATGAATATTGCTAGAACACGAACCTGTTCTAAAGTAAAAGTAAATCTGCAGATGAATACCCGAAGCGGAAATAACAGGAACGGTGAGGGAAATGACAACACCGGTAATGCTGGAGGACAGTTGGATCCGGCCCTGGTAAATCTTTTGCAGACACTATTACAGACAGTAGCTGGGATAGGCCAAACTGTTGCTGGAATTGCTCAACCACCACCACAAGCTCCATTACGTGATCCGTTGGAGCTATTTCAAAGGAGGAATCCGGACTCATTCTCGGACACCGCTAAAGAGAAACCTGAGGACTGGATTAAGAGCACCGAGAATATTCGAAACTCTGAATTGTACTGAGGAGCAGAAGGTAGTCTTTGCGACCTTTATGTTGAAAGGTAAGGCTCAGACATGGTGGGAAGCGGAAAAGCGAGCTGCTGTGGCTCGTGGTGATGCAGCCTTTACTTGGACCAGATTTAAGGCTATTTTCAACGAAAATTACTATCCTGCAAGCACGAGGAATGCTAAGATAACGGAATTCCTGACTTTGGTACAAGGGAGTATGACTGTAGCGGAGTATGGTGAGAAGTTCACTGACTTACTAGAATTTGCGCCAAGATTCTTCGATACTGAAGAACAGAAGACAAGAAAGTTTGAAGCGGGATTAAGTGATAGAGTTCGGTACAGAATCACACCGCTGGCTTTGCCTACGTACTCAGCGGTATTGGATAGGGCCAAGATAGTAGAACGGGAGTCGGATAACTACCGTAACCGACGGGAAGAGAAAGGCAAGGCAGTGACTGAAAGATCGGAAGGAAATAAGGGTGGTAAGGACCACAACAATAATAAGAGGAAAGCAGTGGATGACAGTCGAGACAAGGGCAGTCATGGGAACAAACACTCCAACAACGGCCATGGTGGGAATGGTCGGAACTTTAATGACAACAAGCGTGAGTGGAACAAGGGCAAGGGCCAAGGTTTCGTCAGTTATGATAAGTGCACTATTTGTGATGGAGCGCACAAGTCCGAGGTTTGCTGGTATAAGGAACGGCAGTGTCACAACTGTAAGAAGGTGGGACATCCGAAGTGGAAGTGCCCAGAACCTAAGAAGGATGAACCGGCTGCGGGAAATAAAGACAACGGGGGAGGAAATGGTGGAGGCCGTGGCAGGGTGTACACCATGACCGCCAAAGCAGCTGGAGTTAATGCCGATCTTGTAGCAGGTACGATGCAATTAAATTCCCGTGATGTTTATGTGTTAGTAGATACTGGCGCTACTCATTCAGTAGTTAGTAAGGTTGTGGCAAAGAAGTTAAAACTACACCCAGAAAATTTAGAGATACCTTTAGTAATAGATACTCCTACTAAGGACGCTATCCCCATTACTACCTGTTATAGAAACTGCACTTTAGGGATAGGAGGCACGAATGTAAATATCGACCTCATTGAACTAGACATGTCAGAATTCGACATAATCCTGGGAATGGATTGGTTGGCTTTGCATCAAGCCAAAGTGGACTGTCAAAAGAAAATAATGACGTTCCTAGGAGAGGAAGGTAAAGAGTACAGATTTGTGGGTTCAAGGCCGAGGAAGAGGATAGGCTTAATCTCGGTGATGAAGGCCCGTAATATGTTGAGAAAAGGATGTGTAGGATTTTGGCACACATAGGTGAAACAGAAGAAAGAGGAGTAACGTTAGAGTCGCTCGAAGTCGTGAATGAATTTCAAGACGTATTTCCTGAGGATTTACCTGGTATACCACCAGTGAGGGAGGTAGAGTTTTCCATTGATTTAGTACCAGAAACCACACCTATATCGAGAGCACCGTATAGGATGGCTCCAACAGAGTTGAAAGAACTAAAGGAGCAGTTACAAGAATTGTTGGACAAGGGATTGATTAGGCCAAGTGTATCACCATGGGGTGCACCGGTACTATTTGTGAAGAAGAAAGACGGGTCTATGAGACTGTGTATTGACTATAGAGAATTGAATAAGGTAACGGTTAGGAATCAATACCCGTTGCCGAGAATTGATGACTTGTTTGATCAATTGAGGGGAGCATGCTACTTTTCGAAGATTGATCTTAGATCCGGATACCATCAGCTGAGAGTCAAGGATGTGGACGTGGCGAAGACGGCGTTTAGGACAAGGTATGGACATTATGAGTTTGTCGTGATGCCATTTGGATTAACGAACGCACCAGCCGCATTCATGGAGTTGATGAATAGAATATTTCAAGAGTACCTAGACAAATGCGTGATAGTATTCATTGATGATATTTTGGTGTACTCGAAGACAAAGGAGGAGCATGCCAAACATTTGAGGATAGTACTAGAAATTTTGAGGAGACAGAAATTGTATGCAAAATTTAAGAAATGTGAATTCTGGTTAGAGAAAGTAGCATTTTTGGGGCACATAGTGTCGAAAGAAGGAATTTCTGTGGATCCAACAAAGGTAGAAGCAATAATGGATTGGGAAAGGCCTACGACGGTAACCGAAATAAGAAGTTTCTTAGGTTTAGCTGGTTACTATAGAAGGTTCGTAGAGGGATTTTGAAGTTATCTGGACCATTGACAAAGCTGACGCAGAAGGCAGCTAAGTTTGTTTGGTCAGAAGAATGTGAACGAAGTTTCCAAGAGTTAAAGAATAGACTGGTATCTGCACCAGTATTAACACTACCAACGGGACGGAAGGTTTTGTTATCTACAGTGATGCGTCGTTGAAAGGACTAGGCTGTGTACTGATGCAAAATGGGAAGGTGATAGCTTATGCATCTAGGCAGTTGAAAGTGCATGAAAGGAACTACCCGACCCATGATCTGGAGTTAGCAGCGGTAGTGTTTGCATTGAAAATTTGGAGACATTATCTGTATGGCGTGAAATGCCAGATTTTTACGGATCATAAGAGCCTCAAATACATCTTCACGCAGAAGGAATTGAATATGAGACAACGGAGGTGGTTAGAACTTCTCAAGGATTACGACTGTGAAATATTGTATCATCCTGGGAAAGCCAACAAGGTGGCAGATGCCTTGAGTAGGAAGAATCACGGAATGTTGGCAACGTTGATCTCTAAGGGGGTAAGCATATGGAAGGATGTCAAGGAGATGAACTTGATAGTAAAAGTAAACGGGTATTTGGCTCAACTGACGTTACAACCTGCATTGTTGGGCAGAATTAAAGAGGCACAAGAATTAGACGAGGAGAGAGAAGCTCTAATCGGGAAAGGGCAAGCAAAAGATCTTCATATGGGTGAAGATGGAATTCTGAGATATCAAAAGAGAGTGTGGGTGCCAAGCAATGATGAGATCAAGAGAGAGATACTAAGAGAAGCTCATTGCTCGAAGTTCTCTGTACATCCGGGAAGTACTAAAATGTATAGAGATTTAAAGGAAGCATATTGGTGGAATAACATGAAGAATGACGTGGCAGAGTATGTGCATAGATGCCTGACGTGCCAACAAGTTAAGAGTGAACATCAGAAGCCAGCAGGGTTACTGCAGTCATTACCAATTCCCGAATGGAAGTGGGAGAATATTGCTATGGATTTCGTAAGTGGGTTGCCAAAGACGGTAGGGAAGTATGATGCTATATGGGTTATAGTAGATCGATTGACTAAGTCAGCACATTTCCTGGCAATCAAGAAGACTGATTCGTTGGAGAAGTTGGCCAAGTTGTACATCGACGAGATAGTAAGGTTACATGGGATCCCGGTCACAATTGTGTCTGATCGAGATGCTAGGTTCACTTCAAAGTTCTGGAACAGCCTACAAGAAGCATTGGGAACAGAATTGACCATGAGTACGGCGTTTCACCCACAGACAGATGGGCAGTCGGAAAGGACTATCCAGACGTTGGAAGACATGCTGAGGGCTACTTCGTTAGATTGGCCAAACGCATGGGACGAACACTTACCATTAGTAGAATTCGCATACAACAACAGCTTTCACGCAAGCATTGGGATGGCTCCATATGAAGCGTTGTATGGGAGAAAGTGTAGATCACCGGCGTGTTGGGACGAAGTCGGTGAAAGGAAGATAAGTGGACCGGAGCTCGTACAAGTCACGGCAGATAAAGTACAACAGATCCGGAAGTGGCTACAGACTGCACAGAGTAGGCAGAAATCTTACGCAGACAATAGGAGGCGAGAACTGGAATTTCAACCAGGAGATCGAGTATTCCTAAAGATATCACCCACGAAGGGAGTTATGCGTTTTGGGATTAAGGGAACGTTAAGTCCACGATATGTGGGACCGTTCGAAATTCTTGATAAGATCGGAGAAGTGGCTTATCGATTGGCGTTACCGCCGGTATTAGCTGGAGTGCATAATGTGTTCCATGTCTCCATGCTAAGGAAGTATATTCATGATCCGAGTCATGTGATTGAATACAAGCAGTTAAGAGTTCGGCAGATTTGACGTACGATGAACGACCAATCAAGATCGTCGACAGAAAAGACGAGGTCATAAGAAAGCGTACGGTTCCCTATGTAAAAGTGCAATGGAGCAATCACTCAGAAAGAGAAGCGACATGGGAACAAGAAAGTGAAATGCGCGAATTGTACCCGGACATCTTCTCGGAGTAAGCATTATCAAAGTTTGAGGACAAACTTCTTTTAAGGGGGTAAGAATGTAATAACCGGAATTTTATTTAATTATTTAATGTAATTTCGGTTTTTGGTTAACTAATTAAATGATAATTAGAATTATAAAGTAATTTAAAGAAGTGGGCCCAAGGAATTAGAATTGGCCCGAAAATAGTATTAGTAAACCCAACCCAATTAGGAACCAACCCAAAGTATAAATTAATGAGTTAGTCAACTTAGGAAATCATTATTATCATAACTCAAAAAAAAAAAAAAAAAGAAAACAAAACCCTAACCCTAGAGCAGCCGCCGGCCGAGCATAAGGAGGGGGGAGAAGAAAAATTCCGGCCATTATTTTGAGATCCAATCCGATCATTCTCAAGGTAATACTAAATCCTACTCTCCAAAATTTATTTCATTGATTTTGGATTATTAAAACTTAATCTACGCATGAATTAGAATATGAACATTAGGTTTTGCATGCTAGTGAATGATGATAAAAATTTAAGGATTTGGGGTTGATCTAAATAGTATGGAAAAAAAAAAAAAACATAGTAATCTTGATACTAAGTGATTTTATATTCAAGTTTTGAATTGATTTATATTATGCAATGCTTGGGAATTTAACATATAAATCATTGAGGTTGAATTGGGTTTATCAAAAGAAAAAAAAATATGGATTTCCCTTTTGAACAGTTTCGGCCGAAGGCCTAGATCATAAAAAAAATTATTTTGTTGATTTAAATGATCGTTGTTAAGTGTATTGTGAATAATATTGATGTTTGGGAATTTAGAAAAATTTAAAGAACTAGAAATTGATCAAATCAATGGATTTTAGATCTTGCATGTTTCGGCCATGATGAGGAATTATGGGTGTTAATTCTTGATTAAAGATTAAGAATTGGGACGGAACCCGGACTAAGGAAGTAATCTTCTCGGAGTTAAGTTAGATTTGATAGATGAAACCTTCAAGATTGAAAAGGACATAAGAAAACTTCCTATGAAAAGTTGAGAATTAAAGAGAAGGAATGGGGAAAGTGAAATAAGACAATAAGTCAAAGTGAGGACAAACTTCGGAATAACCGATTTTATTTAATTATTTAATGTAATTTCGGTTTTGGTTAAACTAATTAAATGATAATTAGAATTATAAAGTAATTTAAAGAAGTGGCCCAAGGAATTAGAATTGGCCCGAAAATAGTATTAGTAAAACCCAACCCAATTAGGAACCAACCCAAAGTATAAATTAATGAGTTAGTCAACTTAGGAAATCATTATTATCATAAACTCAAAAAAAAAAAAAAAGAAAAACAAAACCCTAACCCTAGAGCAGCCGCCGGCCGAGCATAAGGAGGGGGGAGAAGAAAAATTCCGGCCATTATTTTGGAGATCCAATCCGATCATTCTCAAGGTAATACTAAATCCTACTCTCCAAAATTTATTTCATTGATTTTGGATTATTAAAACTTAATCTACGCATGAATTAAGAATATGAACATTAGGGTTTTGCATGCTAGTGAATGATGATAAAAATTTAAAGGATTTTGGGTTGATCTAAATAGTATGGAAAAAAAAAAAAACATAGTAATCTTGATACTAGTTGATTTTAAGATTGATTTTATATTCAAGTTTTGAATTGATTTATATTATGCAATGCTGGGATTTACATATAAATCATTGAGGTTGAATGGGTTTATCAAAAGAAGAAAAAAAATATGGATTTCCCCTTTTGAACAGTTTCGGCCGAATGGCCTAGATCATTAAAAAATTTATTTTGTGATTTAAATGATCGTTGTTAAGTGTATTGTGAATAATATTGATGTTTGGGAATTTAGAAAAATTTAAAGAACTAGAAATTGATCAAATCAATGGATTTTAGATCTTGCATGTTTCGGCCATGATGAGGAATTATGGGTGTTAATTCTTGATTAAAGATGTAAGAATTGGGACGGAAAGTTAGTGTTTTCGTTAAGTTTCTAATGGAAAAAAACAAAAATCGTTAAAAGGATTGTTAACAAGTTAGAAAAATAACTTGAGGAAATAGAATAAACCCTTGAAGACCTAGAAGGTTAAAAAGTTAATGAGAAAGAATAAGATTAGAAATTTCAGTTAGTTTCCTAACCGAAAAGGACTAAACTGAAAAGAATTAAAGTTAGAAGGAATAAAAAGGAAACCTTTGAAGTTAGAGGGCCTAAGTGATTAAGAAGAGAAACTTAGGGGACCTTATGAACAAAACCAAAGTCCAAGGACCTTTCTGTAATTAAAGGAAAGTTGAAGGACTAATCCGCAATTAATCCAAAGTGGAAGGACTAAATTGCAATTGAGTTAAGTTGAAGGACTAATCTACAATTAATCCAAAGTGGAAGGACTAATTGTAATTGAACTAAAGTTGAAGGACTAAATTGCAATTAATCCAAAGTTGAAGGACCAATTTGCAATTAACCCAAAGTTGAGGGACCAAATTGTAATTAACCCAAAGTTAAAGGACTTGATTGCAATTATATCAAAGTTAAAGGACTGACTAGTAAATCAAAGTCAGAAACTTAAACATAAAGAAAGAAGTAACGAAGTAAAGAAGTTAAAACGCATCTCTCAGTTAACTAAGTACAAATAGTTAACAATGTAGAGAGTACTAAAGTAAATTACTCCGTGCCTTGTAGATTGCACAAGGAGAAGATTGCGAGGAAAAGCAATTCAGGTAAGGGATTACGTTCCTTACAGTATTTGAACTCCTGTTTATTGGAATTCGGTATTTCTTTCTAAAGACAGCTATCAGGATGGCATGATAGTATTTGAATGAACTCTGCGTTAATGAACGTTCCTTGAAATGATCTATACTTAGTGATGTCCCCATCGATCTACTAAGTATCGAAGTTTGAAACTTGTCATCACATACCTGTACCTTGGTATGTTCTCATTCTAACTTGTAAGTCGAAAAGCTTACTTGTTAGAGTGGCCAATGTCCAGTTAGAAAAGACATTGACGGACAGTCCAGTTAGAAAAGACTTGTCCTTAAACTAGGGATTGCATGAGTGATCACATGCCTTCTCTCAGGAATTGTCTGATTACAAGGATGATTCTAGACCCCGAGCATATGTGTGTGGATACCATATATGTTTCGACCCACACTATTGGCCTGTAAGGCAAGCCTTGACGGAAACTTGAATAAATCCCTTTGGCTTGTAGTGCCATAATCCTTTGAAAGTAAAATCTTAAAGTAATAAGACTGTACAGCCTTGAATCCAAAAGTAACTGAACCTATCTTTGAAAAGTTATTCTAAGTATTCGTTCTGGTCGTCTTCCTTTAAACGGAGAGGCCACGTATGAACTTACTGAGCATTCGTTCGCTCATTCCTTCTCTATAAATTTTGTTTTCAGGATTTAAGTAGAAGGACAAGACAAGGAAAGTAGCCGTGGGAAGACGGTGGATTGAAGATTCTTAATTTAGTAGTCTTAAGTACTAGATGGTTAGGGTTGTTACCTAATTGTGAATTTTTGTAATCAAGATAATCATTGAACATCACAGAACCACATTATAATTAAAATATTCCTTAATCCATTTTCAACCACAAAATTATCAAAATTAACCATCATAGGAGTATATATATTTAAATTCATGGGAACATGCAATTAAGCTATTTGCATTTGACAGTAGGTGAGGTTGATATGAATGTCCCTTGAGCATTTTGACATTGTGCTTCAACACCTGACCCGGAGAGAGAAACATGATCCAACATTAGGTTAGTACAATGTGCACTCGGACTGCAGTCTAAATTAATCGCTACTTTTGATGCTGAAGACCCTTGTATGTCTCTATATGTCACCGAGCTCACTTGTACCGCAGAACTTTTCTGTACCCATCACATAAACAAAATAAACATTAAAATCGACTTAATTTTACATTAAAAGAAGAAAAAAACATGTAGGAACCATCAAAATTTACCCCGCATTTTCCATCGCAGTAATGTTGGTCTATAATAATAGGGTTCTTTACGTTGCGGAGTTGGATCTGTTGGAATAAGATTTCCTTAGCATAGCCCGATCCGCCCTAAATTACAATAATAAGATGCATTAATAATAAATCTAATCGTGCATGCATGCATGCACGTTGATAATAAATATGTTTTCAACACGTCACAAACTAGCAAAATTACCGGAGTTGTCTTGATTCTTAAATCCATTTGTTGTTGATGAAAGGTTGCAGTTTACCACGCGTACTTGTTCCACAGTGTCTTTGCTTCCATGTTCTCCCAAGGCTTCCAATGCTAGAAAACCAAAACTTTAGATCGATGATCAATGTGCGTGCGTGCGTGTATATATGTGTGTGTATAGATGATACCTAAGTCCATGACCCGGTCCACAATTCACCCCTGTAACATTGACATCGTAGGAGCCACCATTGATGGCCACACAATCGTCGCCTACATGTTAATTACAGTAAGTTTGCTTTGTTTAGCACTTAAATAGTAATTAGGTTCGTGATTTAAATCAAAGTTTGAATAGCGGAAAGCAATTAAATTACCAGTACTAATAGAAGCGTCATGAATATGAACATGGTTCGAGTCGCTAATGTCAATACCATCAGTATTCGGGCTACTCTCTGGTGCAGATATATGGAGATGACCTATATCTACATTGTTACAATTGTGTACCCCGATATGTTGTTTTGGACTGTCAAGATGTGTCGTTCCACTTAATTGAAGCCCGTTACATTTGTTAAAGTGCAATGCCTAAAAGAAAAAAAAGAAAACACAAGTGATAAACTTAGTGAAGAAAACTCTAAATACACTACGCATTTGACAGTTTGATAGCGATTTAGTATATCTTACCGCAGGGCGATCACAACCTTGGTTATTCATCTGGGAAAACAAAAAGATTGTGTTTTTTTTTGTGTCAAAGTTCAATCAAGTTGACTAAAAAAATCAAAATATGACATTTATTTGGGACTGTAACTTACCTTCTTCTTCTTGATCTTCTTCCACCAAAGATTGCCCTGACCATCAAATTTACCAGACCCATCAATAAGAAGACCATTCACATCCTCGAAATATATCCAAAACATTCCGCCTCCACCACATTTCGTCCATTCGCTAAGACTACTTGGTCCAATAATGGTTCCTAATACCTAATTTATCACTCAAACAAATAAATGTAAATAAACAAATTAATCAACCATATATATATATTCAAAGATCCTATTAGGAAAATCATCACCTGAATATGGATTCTTGAAGATTTGCATGAACCTTGAAATTGCACCGGTCTCAAAACGAACGTCTTACCGGATGGAATGATCAACGTTGGATTTCCCGAGCCATCTTTGCATAAACTACTCCAAGCTTTGATGAAAGCCTTTCAAATAGATCAGAGTAAATATTAGTCAAAATTAACTAACTCAAACTCAAAAAAAAAAAAAAAAAAAAAAATCAAATCTATTCAAGGAGGGGAAAAGAAAAACATGTTCAGAAAAGACTAAGTGAATGAAGAGGTACTTACATTGGTGTCATCAGTAGAGCCATCTCCTTTGGCCCCAAACTCTGTGACATAAAATGTATTTGCCATACCATTCTTTGCACCAAATGAAGCAAGGAGTAGTGTAAATAATACCACAATATTTAGTCGCTCCTACGATACAATGGAAATAGCTCAAAAAAAAAAAAAAAAAAAAAATGAAATAAAACAACTTCTTTTAATTGTCATTGTATGAACGCCGCCATACGTGCATGTTAAAACTTATAAGAAAATTTAATGAAATGATATTGCGTGCATGTTAAGTAACTTATACGAAAATTTAACGAATGACACCGCGTATAAATAATCGCGAGAGAAAGTTCTTTTGAAAATATTATTTGAAAAAAAAATAATAATAATTGTAACTGCTTAAAGTGAGTAGAGAAATATGTGATTGTGCAATATATTTGTGTACCCTCCCTCATGAATTTCACCCTAAAGAAAAGAAGAATGTCTCACCATCATGTATGTATGTTAGTGATGCAAATAGTTTGTAAATGCTTAATCATGTCCTCCTAGGTTGGCCTCTACACTTGTTTATATAGAAAGAGGGGGTTTGACTTCAATATATTAGAATTACATAATTTCCAACAATAATTATTATGTGAATCTAAAGGGAACCAAATATAACCCCATTTTCCCAAAAATGATTATCCAATTTTTTGACTTTCGGAGATATTTCGTAAATATGATTTTTTTTAAGAAATTTTTATTTTATTTTACTGGTAACAATGTACACAACTATCATTTACTATCCTCCTTGGAAACTTATAGCATTGCCATTTTTTATTTTTTTTTTCCCAAAAGTATAGCATTGCAATTTAAATACTGAAAAACTAATAGATTTCTTTCCTCATAATAAATGCCATACTTTAATTTATTCATTTTTAATTTGATTGAACATTGACCAACATTTGATGAACAAATTTTTATCATCAAGAAATTTCAGAAATATTTATTGATCAGTAATTTAATGGTACATCAATAACATTTATAAAATTTTATATGAGTGAAAATAAATTGATAACTTTTTTTTTTTCAAAATTCAACAAATTTAGGGGAATGACAATTTAGGGTCCAAAGTTTGAGGGGTGTGTGCAAATAGGGGTCTGATGTATCAATTTTATCAATTTAGGATCCAAAGTTACAAAAGTTGTGCAGGTTAGGGTTTTTTAACGATTCTATTAACGGAATCCAGTTAAGTCACACGTGTTTTGCACATGTACTTAACTGGAGTTTGTTTTGATTTTTTGCATGGGCATATCGTCATTTTAGACGAAGAAAATAAATAAAAAAATTGAAATATTAAATTTTAATTTCTTATATTAAATTAACTAATAATTAAGACGTCATTTACCGAAAATATTTTTTCAAAAAATACAATAAAAATAGTTTTTTCATTTAGAACCACTATAAAATAAAAAGTATAATTTTTAAAAAGGAAAAAGTGTAAAACAAATTATATTCCAAAAACAAAAACCACTTTATTTTTTTAGAAAGTAGAAAGTGGGAATTCGGACAATTCTTTTATTTTTTTGGTGGTGGTGGTTTGTATTGTTTCATTATTAAAATTAGTATTCTAATTATTTTAGTTTCTTTATAAAATTATTTTTTAAGTTTTTATTATTAATTTACCTTGTTTATAACTTCATTTTTACGGTGTCAAAAAAAATACCACTTTAATTTTTTGTTTGCTTATTTTTTATTTATTAGTATATTTGAATTAATTAAAATTATTCAAAAATATAATAATAAGGGTAAAATAAAATTTAGGGTCCCTTGTATAAGGGGTGTGTGAAATGACACAAGCCCATGCGAACATAAAAAACAAACTCCAGTTAAGTTCTTCTGTTACTTAACTGGATTTTCTTTGCAACTTAGTCCAAAAACCCTTAATTGACTAACGTTGTTAACTTTGGACCCTAAATTGACAAAATTGATACATCAGACCCCTATTGGCACTCACCCCCAAACTTTGGACCCTAAATTGTCATTACCCCATAAATTTAACTAAAAATAATAAGAATGTGACATTATTTTCAGAAAATCTTAGAAAAAACATGTTTTACACGCATATTAGTGTAAAACGTGTTTTCTATATGCGGAGTGACATTTTTGTAAATAAACGGAACGTTATTAAAAGATGCGGTGGCATTTTTGTAAATAACTGGAACTTACGATAACTTACGATGTTTGCATAATTTCTTTTTAATACAAATTTATAAAAAAAAAAGTAAATAAAAAGTTAAACTAGAATTATTTAAATATGGGTACATTTAGATTACATTTTTATTTCCTTGTAATTCATATTCAAACTATCAACCAATTAAATTGTCAAACTATTACTCCCTCCGTCCCAAAATACATGTAGTTTAAGGGGGTGAAATTTATCTCAAAATGTTTATAGTTTTGCTTTTATCTAGACATCTTTGACATTGTTTGTCGAATATACCCTCATTTATGATGGTAGTTGTCATTGTAAAAGCATTTAATTGTCTTGGTACTTGTAATATTTCAAGGGTAATTTAGTCCATTAGACATGCATTGATTGTTTTTTTAATTTGTGTGAAAATCTTAGAACTGCAAGTATTTTGGGACGGAGGGAGTATTTATTTTTTTTTACCAAAACTTTCAAACTTTTAAGAAGTTTTCATTTTTGTCAACAAATTAATAACAACAATTGAAAGCGGGATATGAACCGTCCTTAGTATACTCCCTCCGTCCCACCTTAGTGTGAACTTATTTCCTTTTTTTATCCGTCCCACATTAGTGTGAACCACCCCAAAATAGCAAAGAATCTTTACTTTTCATCCACTCATTCTCTCTCCTACTTTACTTCACAACACCAATCAACTTACTATTCTTCCCACTCATTATCTCTCTTATTTAATTTTCCATACTCACATACACCTCCCTCTAGACGTGTCCATCCGGTTATAACCGGCGGTTGACGGTTATAACCGCCGGTTATGTTTTTCGTTAAATGCTAACCGTAACCTAACCGTCTAACCGTTATGTCCGGTTACGGTTAACCGGTTAACCGGTTAATGCGGTTAAACCGGTTACCTTTTTTTTTTTTTTTTTTTTTTTCAAAACAGTTTTATTAATAGTTTTTTGTTAAAAAAAAAGATAAAATAAAAAAAACACTTCATTTTTTTAAAGGGTTTTTTTTTTCAAGTAAAGTTTTTTTTTTTCAAGTAAAAAAAAAAATTTAACTGTTTTTTTAAACAGTTTTCTTAACAGATTTTTTTAACAGTTTTATTAACAGATTTTTTAACTTTTTTTTTTTTTTAAACAGTTTTTATAAAAAAAAAAAAAACGGGAGTATATGTATGAGTCATACATATATTAAACAGTTTTCTTTTGTTTTTTTTGTTTTTAAGTTAAAAACTTAAAATGTATAAGTGTATAACTATAATGTATAACACAAATTTTTTAAGTAAAAAAGGGACGGTACCCTTAAATTTTATTAATTAAAATTAAAATTACAAAGAGGGGGACAACCAATCCTTGCCCTTTTATAATTAAGGGAGGAAAAAATGGAGCCTTATTACCTCAACTAAACTATTACAATGAAATAAAAATAAACCTATTCTAAAAATTAAAATAAAAACTATCTACATTCCGTCCCCTTCCGAACTTCCCGTAGAATCTTCCAAGTCGTATTGATATTGTGGATCTACATTTACTAAATCCTCTTCATAAGGCATATCTTGCTCCCTCTTTTCCGCTCTAACCCAATCACCAAGCAAGAGTTGATTTTCCAAATTTTCACAAGTTAGTTGGGAACGTCTTGCATCCAAAACATTTCCTCCCACACTAAATGCCGATTCGACGGCCACGGTTGAAGCGGGAGAAGCTAAGACTTCTTTTGCAATTAAAGAGAGTATGGGATAAGTTTCTTGCCTTTGTGACCACCACCTCAAAATATCAAAAGAAATTGGATTTGAAGTGTTTTGTACAACTTCATGTCTAGTAGAGAAATATGCTTCCAACTCGTACGGAATGCTAGAGGTAGAAGAAGAAGAAGGAGACGTTCTAGGACGTTTTGAAAAATAAATATCATTAACAAAACTATATGGATCGTTATTCACATCATATTGTGTATCAATATCTTCTTCATTAGGACTTGAGCCATATTGAGAAACATTTCCATGAATTGCATTATACTCATTATAAAGAGTCACCAAATCTTTTTTTGTATTTTCAACAATAATCGCCGGGTTTTCGTGTAATCCGTCCCCATTGGGGTATAAATTTGCATAATAAAACGTTATTATGCGGACTAGATCTTTCAATTTAATACGGGGATCCAACATCTTTGCAAGCAAAAATAGAGACGGAATGTTATCAAAATATTTGACCCACTTTTGCCTCATGGAAGCAATGCTTTCGTTTAAAATGGTGCAATTTTGCAAATTTTTAAAACTTAGAACTATTGCAATACATTGATCAAGTACCAAAACGGAAGTTGGATAATAAACTCCCGACAAAGCCAAAGTAGCGGTATTGAAAATCTTTAATAATTGACATAAATTAGTGCAAGCGTTCCATTGATACGCAAATAAAGGAATTTCATAGCCCATACTAATAAAAAAATCCATGATATGCTCTTTATACTCAAAACCATCAATTAACATTTTGTAGGTAGAATTCCACCTAGTCGGAACATCCATAGAAAAATATTTTTCGGGAAGACCCTTATTTAGTAAATATTTTATCCATTTTCTTGTAATTTTATTTTTTTTTGCAATAAAATAAAGAGCCTCTCTAATGGGTTTAACATATTGATCTAAAGCATCCAAACCATCTTTAACACATAAATTTATGATATGACATAAACATCTAATATGAAAATACTTACCCCCAAGTGACGGTTGACAAATGAGCATCAATTCCGGTATACTAGCGGTATTAGCACTAGCATTGTCGAATGAAATAGAAAATATTTTTTGCAAAAGACCATATTTTGCCAAAATGGCGTGCAACTTTCTACAAATATTTTCCGCGGAATGAGGTGGTTCAAAACTATCATATGCAAGTAGTCTTTTTGTAAAGTCCACGAATTATCGATCCAATGGCATGTAACACCCAAATAACTATTTCTTTGCCAATGATCACTCCAACCATCGGCACAAATTGAAACTCTTTGATCTAATTTTGATAAAACATCAATTAAAAAATGTTTATATTCCAAAACCACTTTTTTAATATCGCGTACGAGAGTCGTACGTGGTACTTTGGAGGCGGCCGGATTTAAAGAAAGTCTAATAAACCGTTCATAAAAGTCATCATCCGCAAAGTTAAAAGCAAGCCCTTTAACACACACAAATTTGCACAATTCTTTCCTATAAACGACATTATTAAACTTAAATAAGACCGAAGACGTACCTTGGGTGTTAGGTTGAGCAAATTGTAATTGAGCTTGATCACTATCAATCCCAAGTTTTTCAGGATGTGTTGATCTCAAGTGATGGTTCAATGTTCCATGCCCATTACCTTTTGCGAACGGGTAAGATTTGGTGCAATAGTTGCAACACGCTCGAAAATGTACAAAGTCGTTGGGGTCAATTTGTACTTTTCGGAAATGGATCGTGAAAGTGTCGGATTTGGATTCTCGTGCTTGACGTTGCCCCCGACCACCTCTTCCCACGCCTCGAGCTCGGCCGGCCCCGGCCCTACCACTTTGAGGAACATTTTCTTCAACATTTTGCTCACTTTCCTCAAAATGTGACTCAATTTCCGGGTTAAGTGAGGAAGAACCAACATGTTCCTTGCCGCTCCTTCGAGATGAGGCCATTTTGTTAACAAACTAACTGAAACTGTTTAGAAACTGACTGAAACTCGCTAAAAAACTGACTGAAAATGATGAAAAACACAGATTTTGTTAAAAAACTGACTGAAACTGTCAAAAAACTGACTGAAACTCTCAAAAACTGACTGGAATTCTGAAAACTAACTGGAAAATGATTTGAAACTGACTGGAAATGGTTAACAAAGTGACTGGAATTTTCTAAATAAATTAAAAAAGTGATTTCGTTAAAAACTAACTGGAAAGCGTTAAAAAACTGACTGGAATTATGCAATCTAACTGGAAATATGAGAGAGTGTGAGAATTAGTAGAGAGAGAAAGAGTATAGAGAAGATGTGGAACTAAAATGGTAGGAGGGAGGGGGTATTTATATGTAAGCAATTTTTGGTTTTTTTTTTTTTTTTTTTCATTTAAGGCCGAAAGTTAACTGAACTAACGGCTAGTTGGAAAACTAGCCGTTTTTGGACAGTGGTGGTCAGTCAGACATGGGGAAATGGGGGGGGCCCGGTGCAAATTTTTGAAAAGTAGCCGTTAGGCGGTTAACCTCCGGTTTTATAACCGGTTTAACCGCCGGTTATCCGGTTGGCGGTTATCCGGTTATAACCGGCGGTTTACCGGTTTTGAGAAAGGCCTAACCGAAACCGAACCGGGGAATTACGGTTGACGGTTGAGCCGGTTTCCGGTTAACCGGTTTCCCGGTTTTGACCCGGTTTTGACCGGTTATCAACCGGCGGTTAGCCGGTTGCCGGTTTTTTTTGGTCACGTCTACCTCCCTCCAATATTTATCTCTCTTACTTTTTCTTAATTTGTGTGCCAAAATTTTTGGTTCACGCTAAGGTGGGACGGAGAGAGTATTCTTTTTCATGGACAAAGTTTATACTCCATCCGTTCCATAATAGGTGTATACTTATTAATTTAATCAGTTTAATTGAATCTTCTTATTATTATGAACTAGTGTTACTCACGTGCGATGCACGGCGATCACTTACTCAATTTGTATAAATTTAGATGAACTAATAAGAATCTCACATTATAATTGTGAAAAAGAAAATTGAAAAAATATTGTCAGTGCAACATCAGTTTGGCCAGGAAAGGTATCGTTACATATCAATATCTTAAAGTTAGCTGCATCTCTAAAGCGAGATAGAGCAAAATATAGTTGACCATGACAAAACAACATTTACTTCAATAAAATATCAACACTAATGTCATCATATATTCGTTAAGGAGCATTCCGTGGTTGACACGGAGTCAAAAGTTACGACCGTTTCCGCGCACGCGCTCAAATGACTTCAAAAGCATCAACGCCTTCCGTCCGCATCAATTACTAATTTTTCACTATATATTGATCATAATTCATGTTTTTCACTAAATAAAAACATATTAAAAAGTATCATATAAAAATCAATATACACGCAAAGTTGACTTCTTGTCCCAAATTAAAGATGATGACATATTTGACTTTATTTACCAAACTTTCCTATTTTGGAGGACCACATGGGCCTCATTCTAAAAATGGAAAGACTATCTTGTTTTTATATTAGTATAGATTTTCTTCTAAATAGTTATTACGTAGTATTTTTTATTAAAAACTCTATCAGTAACTATTTTTAAAATTTAGTGAATTAAGTTAGATTTTAGTAATAATTGTTATTTATATTTCGTATTGACTATGTTTCATTCAAGTTGACTATACTTCATTCAAATTGACCAAAAATTAAGATACGACATTAGTTATGTGATTGAGAAAATATATACTCCCTCCGGTCCAAAATTACTGTCGTTTTTTAACTTTTCACGAAGATTAAGAAATGCAATTATTAAGGCATATTAATGGTGAAAGTTCCATGCTTACCCTTATTTATTGTTCAACTTTTTTACATTATTACACTCACTAAGTCAATTAATTAAGTAAAACAACTTTCAATGCAAGGGTAAATAAGGAATTTTAATTGTTTTGACCCAAAAGTGACAATTATTTTGGACCAAAAAAATTGCCCAAAAGCGACAGATATTTTGGACCGGAGGGAGTAATTACAATAATTGCTTACCACCAAATTCTCGAAATCATCTGAAGACAGCAAAATTGGGAAATGCAAAAATCTGGTTTCGGTTGACTCGATTTTTTTTTTATTTATTTGCCTTTGCATAGTATATTATAGTGCTATTAACGCAAGTGTTTTACTTAAATGATTGGTAATATTACGTCACCAATATTCACATACTATCTACTGTTGTTAAATTTAGAGTATTTTTCTCTCTTTTTTTTTTTTTTTTTTTTTTTTGGAAATGCAAATTTAGAGTATTCTACAGTTACATCCTACAGGGCATTACATAGATCAATTTTCAAATGTTGCAATTTTAATCTCTTTAAAGTAAATTGCTTTTGAAGTATGTAGTTTTTGCCTTTTCAAGAGAACAAGTTGATTTACTTAAAACTGGCATATTTCAATAATAAGATAGCAATAATATTATTAATATAGAACCCATATTGAGGTAAAATTAGATCCATTTAGTTACTACTCTAATTGTTCTTAAATGAATGTCGAAATATATATATATATTAAAGTTGGTGAGGAGAGCTATGATGTTGCCACATAGATGATGACGCCACGGAATTCTGGGTCAATATATTGGATGGATATCTGGCTTTTGTTATCCGGTTCACCTGTTAACACAGCAAAGACGATGAAACCGTCAAGGTCAAGGCCGGGTTTGATCCCGGCTTAGACCCTCGGGCGTAAGAGTGAGATTCTCTTGAGTGTCTAAGAACAAGGCGTGGAATATCTTGGGAGAGAAGTTTAGAGTTCTCTGTGTGTTTTTAGTGTGTGTACGGGGTTTTTCATACCTGAGATAGAGGTAGAGAAAAGGCTTATATACCCTTTCTTTTACCCACTGGTCCGACTGCAGGTCTAGGAGTAGACTTTACCAACTTGGCCACGTGTCGCTTGGCGATAGGTCGGCAGCCCAGACTGGACAGGCTAAGACCAAGGGATGTCGTGATGTTGACACAGCCGGCGCCGAACATGGCAGGTGGTCAAGGAAGTCCAAGCGCATTTAAGTTGATAGGAGAGCTCTGACCTAGCCATTAATGCTGCCTTTATGACGGACTCGCCGAGGAGATCCCGAGCTCGCCGAGGTGACGAAGCCCGAAGGTTGAGAGGTGCTCCAAAACTCATTTCGGCTCGTAGCATCTGGATGATCTCGCTATCATCGGAGAGAGAGGCGAGTTTGACTAGTTTACTGGCATTCGAACCGCTTCTGAGGACGAATCCGGTTCACTTAACATCCGGTTTAATTCTGAGCCCGGTTCATCTGGTTTGGGCTCTTCAGTGGCCCCTTACTCCGAGCTCGTAATTATTTATGGTTAGAGCGAGGAGTAATCTTTACGGCTTTGCCGAACTCGACGTGACAAAGTCGAGGTCGCCGAGGTGAGAGGAGAGCGTAGTGGAGCACACGTGTTGGTCATCGGAGGGGTGGGCCCCTCCTGCCAGCTGACGGTACGGCGCGTCAGTTCATGAAGCGACGTTTTGTTTTGAGAAGAGAGGGGCACTTATTACCCGCATTGATGACTTTCAAAATAGTGATTCCCGCCTTTTCGTTTTCCAATAAAGCGTACTTTTGGGGCGGTGGATTTCGGGTCGGCCCGACCCATCTTCTTCCGTATAAATAGAATACCTTTCACAACTTCCCACCTTTTACAACTTCCAGGGTTTCAACAGTCCTTTTCGTAATTTTTCATCCTCTCGAATTCGTCTGTCAAAGCTTGATAATCCTTCCGAAATCCTCCACCCATCTCTCGTCAGGTAGTGCTTTACTTCGTTTATCTTTTCTTTAGGCTTCAATTTATCTTTTGAGTTGATAATTTTTCGGTAGGATGAGCCTTCTCCCTCCTTCTTACGCCGTCTGTTTAACCACTGGTGGAATTTATCAACGAGTGGTTTATCGGTGGGTTCGTCTCAAGTTAGACATATTACGAGTGCTTGCTACGGCCTACTCGTGGGGCTCTTGGACCCTACCCCGGCTGTGGGAGTCCGGGCCCTTAATTGTTCCGGCGGGTAGACGAGTCAGGATTTTGGGGGGAGAGAGAGAATTAGGGCTTTTTGTTTGCGCCGTCTTAACTCTTTTCCCCGATTCTGTAGATATGGCAGATTCCGCCAAACGTTTGGCTTCCCGGGCGGCCAGGGCTACCGAGGACATTGATTGGCTCGCCATAGGCCTAGAAGATGACGTGACGTTGTCTGAACCTTCGATCCGAAGGGGTAATATTGGTCGCGCCGTCGTTTCTAGTGATGAGGAGGCTAGGTCCCCCGATTTGCCTTTTGGGCCAGCCGTTGAGAGTGGTGCCGTCGAGGGTGTGGAACTGAATAACCCCATTCCTATTGATGACGATGACTCTGATACGGAGGAATTAGGCGAAGCTGAACAATTGCGGCGAATGGCCCCGGGGATGGCCGCTCTGGTGAGGCAGAGGGTAGAAATTGTGGACCATTTTGAGGAACCTCACGAGCTGGCGACCTTGCGCCGGACGAGCCAGACTGGGGCCTCTTCCTCTTCTTCTGACCTTGCTAGGGCGAAAGGAAAAGCTAAGGCCCAGGACTCCGAGCAGGATGTCCGAGTTGGGGCTAAAGGCGAGGGTGATTTTGCCAGCCTTTACGGTATTGACACCAGTCTGTTCTGCTTGTCGGATCTCGGGATGAAGGTTTTTGATGATGGTACTTCCTGTCCTTTGGAAGCCAAGGACGCTCGTGAAAGCAACAGGACTTGCATTTTTTTCAGCCTCAGTTCGACCATGGCCTGAGGCTTCCTTTGGATCCTTTTATCTGCTCCTTTTTAGATTTTTGCCAATGCCTGCCCAAGGACCTGAACCCTAATACTTTGAGGGTGTTGACCTCTTTCATAGTAGTGTCTAGAATGCTGGGATACGAGCCCAACCTGTCAGCTCTGTTTAGATATTATAATGTCCAGATCACCTCGGGCTCGCTGAGTCTGAAAATGAAAGCTGCCTCCAAAGTGCCTGTTCCCAAAATCTTTACCAAACCCTTTAATAAGTTTGAGACGTGGCAAGTGAGACCTATCATGGTGGAGTTCCGAACGGGATGGGGCTTCGGCAAACCGGAGGGCAAGGTGCCAGTCCGCCCCTCAGAGTTCAAGTACCCTCACAAATCGTTGGGGGCTGATTTGACGGCGGCTATTGAGAATTTTTTGGAGATTGATCCAGAGTTGGACGGTAATTCCGTTTTCGACGTGGCCTCCATTATTGATGATGAGAATTTGTTAATCCGAGGTGGGGTGGCTCCAGCTCGCCGACCGTACCCTTCATCTTCGCGGGTTCCAGTTACTCTTTCAGCTCGGGATCCGGACTGGAGGGTGCACCAAGGGCTAGTATTCTCGTTTGAATGCGATTTCTGTGCCAATAATACTCCCTACACTGACCCCGATCTTGCCGGTCTTTACTCATCTCTATACGCTTTATTTTTGTGTCAGCGGTTCTCGCTATGTATTAGCTCGACTGATTGGCTCTCTTTTGGTTTTGACTTTTTTGCAGGACCAAATCCTGAACCCAACATGCCGCCGAGGAAAGTCACTAACTACGGGGCCCTCAAGAGTAAGAAAACAGCAGCGGACTTGGAGGCCGCTCTGGGGGGAAAACTGGATGGTAAGTTGCCCATAATTAACAGGGCCGGCGTGCCTGTGTTGGCACCTGTGGGAGGCGCCCAAGGCTCAAGGGGAGTGGATACAATTGCGCCGATGCCAACGGTCCCTATCTTTTCGGCCCCGGCGCCTTCTCTCTCTTTGACTCCTCCTACCTCGGGATCGGGCTCAGGGCCCGCCCAGCTTGGGGTATTGGGTAAGAGGTCTGCCTCAATTGAATCTGAATCACCCCCCGCCAAACATTCTAAGCACAGCCGGGAAAGCTCTCCTCTTCCCGTGGCCCCTACTTCTGGATCGTACGTTCCTCGCGTCAGGTACCCTGTTATCTGGCTCAAGGATAGCGAGGATGCGAAGGCGAGGGGCTCAGAGCTCGGAAGGGTGACTCCGGAAGTGAGCGGGGTTGACTTTTTTTACAGGAGCGCCAAGAATGCCTATATTGGCAACGGGTTGTTGTACCGTTTACATGCCCAGGATTTCACGGAGGCCCTTCTGGCCGACAAGAACTTTTATTCTCTGGCAGGCCAAGTTGGCCTGAATTTCGCCGAGGTAACCGTCTTGCTTTGCTTCTTCACGAAATTTCTTTGCCCGGCTTCGTAGTTTGGTAAACATTTTTGCTTTTCAGGCTGCCAATTGCATTGACCTTATGAGGCACAAGGGTGAGACGGATAGGAGGCAACTCGACTTAGTCAGCAAACAATGTGCCGACGTGACCACTCAACGGGACGATTTGAAGAAGATCAATGACGTCATGGGCAAAGAGTTGAAGAAAGCCGAAAGAAACCTCCTCGAGAAATCCAGAGAGGCAAACGAACAGGACAGGCGGCTGGCCTCCGTTGTGGATCAGAGGGAGAAAGCTTTGTCTGAAATTAGCCAGATGACTGCAGAAATGCACCAAATCAAGGAGCAATTGGCTTTGGCCAATTCTAAGCTGGCCTCGACGAGCTCCGAGCTGGAGATTTCCAAGACTAGAATTGCCGAACTGGAGGCCATGCCCAGGGGGGTCACTGAGGAGGAGAGGGAAGGGATTGAGGTGGATTTCAAGGCCAAGTTCCTGGCGTCGGATGAATATGACGGGCTGGTTACTGATGCTTCCATTTATCAGTATGAACTCTCTAACCAACAATACGCTCGTACCATTGCTCATCAAGGGGGCTTTACGGCTTATGACTTGCTAAGGTACGGGGCTCCGCTTGTCACCGATCCTCAATGCCTTGATGGCCACGCCCTGGTTCCTTTTAATGATGAAGATTTGGCTGCTCAACTTCAGAGTGCTGCGGAGCGGGCAGAAGTATGGGTGCCTCCCCAGGTTGCCGAGGTCACCTATCAGAGTTTAATGGCGAAATTGCAAGAATTGCGCTTCGTGAATGGTGAGACATTACCCCTTCAACCGATTTTGGACCTTATCTTGCAGGATGACCCTCGGCGCCAACGATTAGCCGCAGAGATGCATCTGGGAGAAAGCTCTAATTTAACCGTCCGTACCCCTGTTGTTGAGGCGAGCCCACCAGATTTCGAGGTGGCAAGGTTCGTAGTCGCGGAGGACGTTATCCGCGAGGTCGAAGTGAGCGAGGTCGACGCTCCTACTGTCGCGGAGGGAATCGTACTCGCTACAGCTTCTGTTGAACCCGAGGTTGATCTCGCCGCTGCTGCTGATCCCACTAACACAAACCAGGCTGCGTCCTGAGTATTAGTCTTGTAATATGCTAGCTCTTTTGTGGACAATTTTCAAACAATTTCCAACTTTTTCTTTTGCTTTGATCCATGTAATGACTTCTCCGAACAATCTCTTCTGCCCTTCGATCTCGGGCTTTGCTACGTTGACTATCCATTTGTTGTTTTAATTGTTTTTGACTTTGCCTTGCATCAAAAAAATTGACTTCCTGTCTGGTTGCTTTTTCGAGGCGGGACCGAGGCCGACGAGGTCGCCGAGGTCAAGGCCACCAATCCATGCCCCTTTTTTTTTTTTTTTTTTTTTTTTTTTTTGCACGCCGCCGTCAGGAGGTATTTATGGCCTGAAGTGACTGCTCCAGGGCTTACTCACTCTTTGCCGCCCTTGGAAACTGCGCCATATTAAATGCGGGTCTCTTCAACTTTTCCCTCATCATTGCAAGTCTTTTCACATTCATGGCTTCCCACCTTCTCCCTCTTATATAAGGTAAGGCCTCCTCTTCCATCATTTTCACTTTTTCTTTTCTCTGATCATGGCCCCCAAAAAGGATTGTTTAGGGTTTTTTCCTTCTGACTATGATACTTCTATCTCGAACCAGGGTCCTGGTAGCCAGAAGTCCGCGGGCGATAGTGACTCCGGAAGCTCTCCTGCTTCATCTGAGCCCCCCAAGCCCGATGATGATTCCCCTACTGATAGCAATGGGGAAAAATCGTCCAAAGTTCTCTCTGACTCGGATGATGACTCCTCAAGCAAAAACGCCTCCGGAACTAGTGGATCAAAGAATGATAGCGACGATCCTGACGAATCTGGAGATGAACCCGAAAGTGGTCACGGGAACAGCGCCGGAGGAGGCGGTGAAGGCGGTGGTAGTGAAGATGGCGAGAGAGGCGGAGAGGAGTTCGGCTATGAGTCCGAATACGACGCCGGCGATGAAGGGGGTGATGACGGCTCTGACGGGGAATCCGTAGGCTCTTCTTGAGTTAGGTTTTTAGATTTTTGCTTATCTTTTTGCATGGCTATGGCCCCAGCCATTTGTGGGGTCGCCTTCTAATATTTGCCTGTAAATACGCTTTTAGAATGCACACGGGGGAACCAGTATGTAAATTACAACTTTTTGGGAATGACAACTCTGCTAGTAAGTTTATTTCATAACTTTTCGATCTCGTACTTCTATTGCAACACTTTTTCATTAATTGTAGTACTTTTTGAGATGGTCACTATGCCAAGCATTCTTGATGTCTTTCCCTTCTTTATCCCGGAGACGATAAGTGCCTTCTTTGATTATCCTAGCGATCTGAAAAGGTCCTACCCAGTTTGGCCTTAGTTTACTGAATCCGGGTTCTTTGCCCGTGGCTTCGGCCTTCCTCAAGACCCAGTCTCCGACTTCAAAGCTTCTTTTACGAACTTTTTTGTCGTGGTGAAGCTTAGCCTTCTTCTTGTAATTCTCCATTTGAGCTCGGGCTTCTAACCGCCGCTCCTCCAAGTAGTCTAGATCTCCTCTTCTTGACGACTCATTGTTGGCTTCGTCAAAATAAGTTACTCGTGCGGATGGGAGCCCGACCTCAACGGGCGCCATTGCTTCGGATCCATACGCAAGAGAGAACGGGGTCTCGCCGGTCGAATTCCGACGAGTGGTTCGAACTACCCACAGCGCAGTGTTGAGCTCGTCCAGCCATTTTTCAGTTCGTCCTTCCAAGTTTTTCTTGAGTGCCACCATGATCAACTTGTTCGCGGCCTCAGCTTGTCCGTTTCCTTCAGGGTCAATATATTGGATGGATATCTGGCTTTTGTTATCCGGTTCACCTGTTAACACAGCAAAGACGATGAAACCGTCAAGGTCAAGGCCGGGTTTGATCACGGCTTAGACCCTCGGGCGTAAGAGTGAGATTCTCTTGAGTGTCTAAGAACAAGGCGTGGAATACCTTGGGAGAGAAGTTTAGAGTTCTCTGTGTGTTTTTAGTGTGTGTACGGGGTTTTTCATACCTGAGATAGAGGTAGAGAAAAGGCTTATATACCCTCTCTTTTACCCACTGGTCCGACTGCAGGTCTAGGAGTAGACTTTACCAACTTGGCCACGTGTCGCTTGGCGATAAGTCGGCAGCCCAGACTGGACAGGCTAAGACCAAGGGATGTCGTGATGTTGACACAGCCGGCGCCGAACATGGCAGGTGGTCAAGGAAGTCCAAGCGCATTTAAGTTGATAGGAGAGCTCTGACCTAGCCATTAATGCTGCCTTTATGACGGACTCGCCGAGGAGATCCCGAGCTCGCCGAGGTGACGAAGCCCGGAGGTTGAGAGGTGCTCCAAAACTCATTTCGGCTCGGAGCATCTGGATGATCTCGCTATCATCGGAGAGAGAGGCGAGTTTGACTAGTTTACTGGCATTCGAACCGCTTTTGAGGACGAATCCGGTTCGCTTAACATCCGGTTTAATTCTGAGTCCGGTTCATCTGGTCTGGGCTATTCAATAGACAAGTCTTAGAGAAATGTTGCATTTGGTGTTACCACATCATTACCACTTTTATAAATAAGAGACTTAAAAAAAAAAAAAAAAAAAAAATCTTAGCTAATAGTATTAGTTACTATATAGGGTAACTATTATAGTTAACTACTATAGTAACTAATATTTATAATAGTAATAGTTACTATAATAGGTAACTATTATAGTTAACTTATATAGTAACTAATACTTATAATAGTAATAGTTACTATAATATAATAGGTAACTATAATAGTTAACTACTAATAGTTAACTATTACTCCCTACATCTCAGAGTAAGAGACCTACTTTCTATTTTGGTACATTACAGAGTAAAAGTCTTTTTCCAAAAATAGCAAAGAATGTTTACTATTCATCTCACTTATTCTCTCTACTACTTTACTTTTATACTCACAAAATCAATCAACTTATTATTTCCTCCCACTCATTCTCTCTCCTAATTTACTTTTACACTCACAACACTTACTTCCATCATTTCTTAATCTCCATGCAAATGAGAGATAGGACTCTACTCCGGGACAGAGGGAGTAATATTAATAGTATTAGTTAGTTATAATAGTTAAGTATAATTGTTAACTATAATAGTTACTAAGTTAATTATTATTATTAATAGTATTAGTTAATCATAATTGTTACAATATATATTAACTATTACTATTAATTATATTATTTAATAATAATAGTTATTATATATGTTAACTATTACTATTAATACCATTAAGTTTTTTGAAATATTCATACAACAAACTTAAATGTACTTTTAAATTAATTAAAAAACATATTTATTAGAACTATGTACAACCAAAGCTTTGAAAATGTTTTGATTAATTTAAAATATACTCCCTCTGTCCCGCCCGAAATAGGATTTTGGTAGCTTTTTTTATACTTTGACCATGTAATTTAAATAAGAAATAATCATCCTAATATAAATTTAAACATTGTTATTGAGAGTATTATTAATTGTGATACAATAACAATTTTTAAATTTTTATTTGGATTATTATATGTTCTTCAAAAGACTTGGTCAAAGTCAAGTCAAGTTTACCAAAATCCTATTTCGGGTGGGACGGAGGGAGTACATATATTTTCAAATAAAATTATTATGTTATTTTATCAATTAAAAACATCAAAAAAAGAAAATACAAAAACATTGACGGAATAGATTCCCGTGCGGAGCACGGGTTACCTACTAGTTTCATTTTAAAGGACATTTGAAAATCTCTACATTTCATACAATTTAGTGATAAAAATTCGTGTTTAACCATGTAATCCTCTTTTTAAATATCTAATTTTACAAATATAAAGAGACTAGTGAAAAATAATTAGTGTAAAAAAGTCCTTTATTTCTTGGGATAAAAATTTCTTCAAATCGGACATTTATTTATTCATTTAGAGACATTCATTTAGAGATTCTATCTACTGACAAACCTTTACCTTTACTGTGATGATAATTGACTACTATTTCCTCTCGTCCAGAAATTTTAACTTTTTTTATGGTCAACAAAAATGAACTTTGACCAACCATTGGTAACGATCTAATCATTCTAATGAAATTCTAAAAATTTGTAATTGATAATCATTAAGTGATTTATCAATAACAATTATTAAAATTTTATTGTGATCATTAAATTGACATTAACGTTTAGTCAAAGTTTATTTTTGTTGACCATGAAAAATCAAAATGAGACTATATTTTCGAGGCAAAGAGAGTATTAAAAAGCAAACCGTAACTTAATGTAATGAAAATGGAAGTTATGTATAAGTATCTTAGATGACATGAGAGCTTTAAGTGGTGGCCCACCAACATTTCCTCTCAATTCCATTACAGTGAAAAATTGTTTTAAAAATTAAAGTTGAATTGTTTTTATGCACCAAACTAAATCTTCATAAATTCAAATATTACCAATATCAGTTGCATTTATCGTATTATTTCTCATTTTCACCCCCCCCCCCCTCCCTCATCGTTATTCAGGTCGATTCAAAAATAATACTCTAAAGAGTGTCTGTTCATATATGTGTACACGGAAATTGCATGGTAAAAAAATCCGCATGTTAGAAGGCTAACTATCTGAAAACTACATAAACATTGACCTGCAAAGGCAATGGTTCGCATAAGGGTGGACGGACGTATACAATTTTGACAAATATACAAATTTTCACCCATATTTGATCTCATTAGAGACTAGTTCTTTATCGCTTGATCTTAAGAAGAGGCGGCTTCATAATTTTTCTCAGATGAAATTCCCATTTTGAGAGTGTAACGGAGGACAGAATTCACCTGTTTTCTCAACCCAACGTTTTCAGTTAAGATATTTGACAGCATATTCCTCAGCTCATGGTCTACTGCCCCTGAATCCTCATTGACATTGCCGTCAACAGCATGGTTATCATCTTGAGCTAAGAGCTGTGCCTGGTGGTTAAATTTAAGAAAACTAATATGTTAAAAATCGAATCAAACCAAAGAAACTGATGTGTGAACTGTAACAGACATGTTTAGTTAACAATTACAACCAGGGCCTAGCTGATAACCTCACTAGTTACTACTGTATTACTCCCTCCTTCCCATAATAAAAGTCGCATTTGACATGTCAACGTTTTTAAGGAATGTTGCTTTACTTGTTTGTGCGTTGCTTGTGCAGTTGTATAATGGTAAAATAGCATTAAACTGTTTCTTTTTTAGAAATGCGGCATTTATTTCGAGACATACCAAAAAGGAAAATGTGACATTTTTATAGGATGGAGGGAGTACAATATAAGCTAGTTGCCAAATAATTTCTTCGTAATTTATTTCTGTCTAGAATAGGACAAAAAGAATGTAATTTAAGAAACTGAAAAATGGAAAGTAAAAGATGTACCTCTGCAAGAAGAAACTCTATCCGATTGTCTGATACAGCCAGGAGATCCAATGCATCTTGTACTGATGAAGAATCTATGACTAGTTTATCCTCAGCTTCATTGAGTAAGTTCATGTTGCACTCTCTAAGCCGATCGTGAAGTGTCTCACATTCATGAAGTAACTTCCTAATCGCAACTTCTTCCCTTTCCTTGTTTTGTTTTTCTTGTTGAAGGAGTTTCTGGACGCAACACAAAATCAAGAAAACAAACTCAACTATCATGTCCATAAAAGAAATGCTGTCCGCTAGAAGCATGCTGACAGTGAAATTATAAAGAATTGCACTACTATGAGTATCACAGAGCGGTATTATATCTAATCTCCGACCTCTTGATTACTAAAAATCCTTGAGATATACTCCCTCTGTCCCAAACTAATGGTTACTAAAATTGAATGCGCAGAGATTAAGAAAATATGTTGGAAAAGTAGGTGTTGTGAGTGGGTAGGAGAGAGGAATTGCACATTTTGGGCAAGTAAACATTAGTATGGGACGCCCAAAACAGAAATATGTAATCATTATTTTGGGACGGAGGGAGAACTAGAAAAGGCGGCTTACGCAGAGGAACAAAAGCTGCAAAGACCAAATAGTTTACTTACCACTTTGTCAGGCCCAAAAATGATTGTCGCCTTTTTGAAGAAATCAACGAAAAATAAATTTCTAGAGATGGGCATACTATGTCTATATCCGCACTTGCAATGCTACGATGGGCACATGTGATACTAAAATTGGTTAAAGTCGACTTCATTAATTTCCTAGAGTTAAGGGTACTTGTTTATTTTATTGGCTTACTCGTAAGAAAATCATGTCAGTAGTGTATTTCTCAAGAAAACAAATTCGTTAATAACAGAAGCAGAAACTATAGCAAGCACTTTGAATCGACGAAATGGTACCTCAGCCTCAGACTTTCCCATGAGTGATTGGCTTAGCTGCTTTTTCAAATCTGCTTGAGAACTTCGAAGAGATTTAACCTCTTTAACAAGGGTTTTAATGTCAGCTTTTGATTTCATTTCCAGCTCTTTATGCTTTTTCTGTAGGTCCTCTAGCTGCTGTTTTGTAGTATCTAATTCCTGTGACATTATATCTTTCCCCTCAATGATGGTTACTTTTGGTGACATGGTGTCCGGCTTTTCGTCCTGGATATGTTACATTTATCATTAATGATATTATCGAACTTGAGAAGAACAATATTTATTAAGACAGGCAAAAAGTAGTTCGAGACCTGTTGAGACTTCAATTTAAATTCCATTTCCAGTGATTTCCGCCTTAGTTCCTCCATATCCCACTGCATTTGAGTAAGTCTTTCCCTCTCTGTAAGAATAGCTTGCTGAAGGTTTTCTTTACTCTTCACTTTCGTAGTCTCAAGTTCTACTTCCAAATCCTTCACCTACAAAATTCAAAAGTTAATGCGACAGCATTTTGTGCAGGTGCACGGTGTTGCAAAATCATAGGTTCTGCCACAGAACATCAACAGAAACGAGCCACTGAAAAAAAAAAAAAAAAAAAAAGGAAGAAAGAACTTCAAGGTAAACCTTATACCATGAATATGCAGTTTTTTTTTTTTTTTTTGATTGCTTGCTCAAAAGTTTATCTTAGAATATGAGCAGATTAGTCTCTTGGAGAGCTTGTTCAAGATTACTCAATCTGAAAAATGGGAACTTCTACGAGGATTACTTCCTTTTTACCTCTTAATTTTCCATTCTATGTAGGGTAGAAAAATCTAGATAAGCAGAATACAAATAAAAAAAGATAATACTCCCTCCGTTCCGGGTAAGTTGCAACAATTTGCCATTGTGGGCATTCCACTTAAGTTGCAACAATGTCAAATAAAAAAACTTTTTATTACTTTTATAATCTTCCACTCATTCTCTCTCTTCCTCCCAACCACTCATTATTCTCTACTCATTCTCTCTCTTCCTCCCAACCACTCATTATTCTCTTTTCTTAATTTTTGTGTTTCCCCTTCCATGTTGCAACTTACCCGGAACGGAGGGAGTACAACATACCAGCAAAAGAGTAGCAATTGGCTGAACAAGCAAATTAAGAAAATATGTATGACAATTGAGTGATTCTCTAAATTACCCATCTAAAAATCTAAATTCATACTGGGAAATAGGTGGCTGGTTAGTTGGTTGTAAAAAGGATTGCCCAAAAAAGGAAATAATACAAGGGACAGCCCAACAAGGAATACACAACTTCTATTGGGCCAGAGGGAGTATAACAATAAGGAAAACTACCAGGAACGCCATAGAAGCTCAACAAATAGAAGATACAAGAGCCACTAATCCAATTGGTTGAGGAAATTTGCAAGAAATCTAACCCTAGATATTCTCCATTGACCAAGAAAATCAAAATTATAGGCTCATAGAATTTTAAAGAAGCATATGTAGCCAACTACCCAACTGATCTCACATTCCCTTCTTTCTAAAGAACTGCACATTATACAAAAAAGAGCCAACCTTAATGACATCTTGACCTGTTTAAAGTACTGAACCCCCCCACTCCAGACAGCTTCTACACAAAACGTATCACCAAGCTCATTCTATCCATGCTAAAAGAACTTAGATAAGTTACAACACCATCAAATGACGCATTGCCTCCTCTTCCAGAAGTATCCTGAATAAATTAGCATTTAGAGTGGCCGCCAGCTGTCCGCACTGAAGCAATTCACTGAAGAAGAATATCCTGATCGTCATAAGAGAGCAATAGAAAGGGTTCATAAACTTCAATTAAACTTCCGCTCATCAAGAAAGAACACAAAAAACTAGCACCTCCCATTTCTATCCACCTCTGTGTATCAGAAGGAAACTCATCATCATATACAGCATTGCCAGAAAGTCAATATGCCTTCAAACTGCTAGTTACAGACAAAAGTAAGTACATCATGAACTGTTACTAAAATAAGACCTTAAGAACAGTAATGGACAAATTTTATCATATTGATGGTGTGAAAGTAGTTCAGCCACCATCTGATCCCCTTTTAAGTCCTTCCTTTTGAGATGACATAGGTGACCTGTCTCGCTGCCCTTCGCTTCTGGCTCCCCACCCCAGAAGCAGATGCGAGAGATTTTCAGGCATCTGAACTTAAGCGGATCCGGAAACCCTGATACATTTGCAAGCATGTGTATTTCGTAGCAGTCAAAAGTTGAGTGCTAAGGTTTCAACTTCCGCCCCCACAGGGCGGTGCGCTGACACAACATCTAACGTTTTGGAACCAACGTTGAAATATATTCCCTCCGTCCCAAAATGATATTCATACTTTTTTCGACGTTACTACGAAGGAACTTTTAGCAGTGATTTTAGGTTGATTTAATTATCCTAATGACAATCTAAAACTTATATTGATAGTATTGTTGATAGTGTGTCAATAACAGGTTTTAGATTTTCATTAGGACAATTAAATCAACCTAAAATCACTGCTAAAAGTTCCTTCGTAGTAACGTCGAAAAAAGTAGGAAGATCATTTTGGGACGGAGGGAGTATTGTTTTCAGAGCGAGAGAGAGAGATGTGGACGACATCCCAAACCCACCAATGGAAAATGGATTCATTTTATGAGCTAGGACTCCTTATTCAAATGCACTGTGATTTCTGGATGCATCTTTAACTAGAATACTTGTAAATATAAATCTCAACTTTTCAACAGGAACAGCCAACCATGTATTTCGCCCATAGATATTTCTATGAATCAAATACGTCCTATCACCACTTCACCCGTAAGATAAAGTTCCTTCTCTTACAGCCTATACATTTAATGAATTTAATCACCTAGAGTGGGTCCAAGTTAAGCACAAAGGGTGCCTCCGTACTCCTTTCTTGCACATTCATTAACTCAAGCATGTCTTAAAACGGAGTCAAAAGGTAGTCAATTCTTCCAACTTCTCCAACCCATTTTCCATGGCAAATGTTCAACAGTTGCCCCCTTATCTAAGTTTACATCCTGGTTATAGATATATTAAGGCACTATAGGTTCCTTAACTTGGTTTCTAGAGCAGAATCCCTGAAGTAGTGTTAGCAGACCAATCCCAAGTGACATCATAGGAGGATAATCAAGTGGCTACCAGAGTTAGGGTCATTTACAGTTTCATAGGAGAATCCGAGGACTTGAAAGATTTGCGACCTCTCTGGGCCTCCTACTTGAGAAAGTTTCCTCATGTTCAGACGCTTCTAAGCCTTAAGCAGTATCTTTCAGTTTACACCTCAGAGGCGAATCAAATATTTAGAGAAACATAATATAGGCTAATTTGGATATGATGAAGACGACAAAACAAATAGAAGTTAGATGTCAAACAGAGCGCAGAATCTGTGCATGTGCACTAGTACGGCTTCAGTCGGGCCTTTGCACTAGACACTTCTGCTGACAAAGAGAGCCTCGGCTACTGCTCCTATTTAAGTTTCATCTACTGTTTAATCTCTTGAAATTCAAACCTTCGTGTTAGCAAATTCTTTACGTCCTATATGCCACGGGGAACAGGGATTCTATAGAAGGTTTTAACTCTAAAGCGCATAATGATCTTGAAACAAGGGAATGACAACTTTACCATAAAAAATGTCTTTGAATGTGGTTAGCCCTGGGCAGGAGGATGTTAGGTTAAAGATTGGTACCTCAAAAGCTTCTACTTGCAAAATGCATCACTCAGTAGTTTCATCCGTAGTTTCATCCCCCATTCCATCACTAATTACTAGCGAAATTAGAATAAGTGTTGATTGTAAAGCTTCGTCAATTATGTTGATTTGAGTCTAATTAAGAAGGTATTTTTCAAAGTGACCCCTGCTGTTGTAGTGCAAAAGGGGTCTAAGTTAGATTTCGGAGATTTCAGAGCCGAGGTTTGAGTATCTATTTTTCCTGAGTTCACTTCAAAGATTATGTTGTTGGAGCTTCATCGGAAACAACTAGAAATTCAAAAGATCAGACATAAATCTTAGTATACCTTGGTTGTAAGATAATCTTTCACTGCTATTTCTTGGTCTAATCTTGATATAAGATCTTCCATGTCTGTTTTAGCCGTTATCAGTCTCCGCTGCATGCTCAAGAGAACCCTGTTCATCTTTTGTTGCTGATCAACCGGAAGAACTAATTGTACATCATTCGGATACTGCATATCTATGTTGCCTAGACTGTCCATGGTTTTGGAAACCTCACCACCTCTACCTTCGAGGGAGCCATCTGCGAATATACTAGGAAATCCGGAAGTTGACGATTCACTACCTCTTAAGGAACTTATTTCACTGCTAACACTCCCGTTTGAGAGCTTTCGATCATGACCAATCACCTTATCACGATCTACTTCAGACAAGAGTCCGGAAGCATCCCCAGCAAGATAAGCGTTACTAGATGTATTACCAATGTTTGTACTGCTTTCCTTCATGATGTTACTTTCACTGGCACTAGCTCTATGTCTCGGAAGACCCTCCAGTTGTTCAAGAATAGCATGCCCCATGAATAAGCCCTCATCAATGTTGGACATACCATATTTCATAAGCTTTTCCATCGGACCTGTCAAATCCTCATCCAGGGACAGATCCTCGGTACCAACATCAGAAGTATTATCTCTTCCGATACTTGGTGTTCCAATTTCAGAAGCTTCATATGCAGTATCACTACCATAATCTGATGTGAAAGATGCACTGCCAGCAATCACTGATTGGGTTGAATTAGGATGAACTTTAAGCGAAGAAACAGCACTGTTCACAGAAGGGTTTGATTGTGAAGTTTGCTGACTTTCATCTTGGAATGCTGAAAAAGATCACATGTAACTGAACATCAAACTATAAGATAAGAACGAACATACCTTAAACACAAACAAACATTTACTAAATACTCCCTCTATCCCATAATAAATGTCACACTTTCCTTTTATCATTCAAGCAATGTACAAACTAGTAAAGCACCTTCTTTAAAAACGTTGACACGTCAAATGCGGCTTTTATTTTGGGATGGAGGGAGTAATAACTTCAACGCTTAAGTTATCTAAGGGAAACATATGATGCATCAGGGCCAACTACTTGAGATCAAGAAATAGAAATTTATGAATTCGACAAATGCAATCGAGAGATACTTACAAGATCTGGCAGCAGCTTCTAGCTCAAGAAAGGATGCCACCACAAAACATCTTGAGACATCAATGTCCGATAGTAATTTTGTCATCCAATCCTCCAAAGAGCATCGACGCTGGTACGAAAGCAAGAGTTGAGAATCGTAATCATTCCCAAACAACAATAACAGAAATAGAAGGTTTGGTCATTGGCATCAAACACAGCTTCTTTAACATTATTATAGCGGACGCAGGAATCTACATGACTCAGATCGGTAGCAACTCCTTTATCATAATATATCCTCTGCCCCAAAATGAGTGTCGGATTTCACAACAGATTTTGTCCCAAAATGGATACTCATTTTCTAGTGAAGTTACTGAACGAACCATATTAACTATATCATGTACTACTTTCGCTTGCAATGACATATCACATAGTGTGCTCATTAAGACTATCCATGTATATGTACTACTAAAAGTTCTTAAAAATCTACATCCTTAATTTTCAAAAAAAAAAAAAAAAAAAATAATGAAAATGGACATTAATTTTGAGATGGAGGGACGCTATAATAAAGACCGCATTTCTCAGAAGAACTATCAATCTACAGGTAAATAAGAAGACAATGAAGTGGACAGAAGTGAAGAAAACAAAGATCAGACTGCATAAAATTTCTAAGAAACAAAATTTAGTTTTTTAACCAAATTAATTAATCTCATTAATTGATATATCCTCCAAGTTTCTAAACTAAGATATGCAAGAGAAAGAGGGATAGAGTGAGGAGAGATAGAGAGAAAGAGAGAAAACTCTCATGTGCACTAGTTTCACATCCTTTGAAATGCATATTAAAAAAATAATTAAAAAAAGGCACATACAAACCACCTACTGCAACTGTGGGACAACTAGCAAGGAGTTAAACACCTATTTGGTCCTTAACCTATTGATTTGTTTTCCTTTTGATCCTTAACCTATTTTGGTTTTCCTTTTGGTCCTTGATGTACCTAGGTGCAGGATAAAGTGGTCCTTAACCTATTTTAGTTTTCCTTTTGGTCCTTGATGTACCTATTTGCAGGACAAAGTGGTCCTTGACCTATTTTGGTTTTCCTTTCGGTCAACAAGCCGTGTCGACGATTTTAAGGACCACTTTGTCCGGCAAATAGGTACATCAAGGACCAAAAGGAAAACTAAAATAGGTTAAGGACCACTTTATCCTGCAATTAGGTACATCAAGGACCAAAAGGAAAACCAAAATAGGTTAAGGACCAAAAGGAAAACAACTCAATAGGTTAAGGACCAAATAGGTGCTTAACTCCAACTAGCAAGTATCATAAGATCTTTCAAAGCAAGAAAACACGTGATGCAATGAAGCACCATCATTTAGCGACCAAGAATATGAAGCATTCAAATCATATACTCCCTCTGGCCCGAAATGATCTTCCTACTTTTTTTGTTGTTATTACAAAGGTTTTTTGAGCAATAATTGTAGGTTAATTTAATTACTCTATTGAACGTCTAAAAATTGTTATTGATAGTATTTACAAAGGTCTATCAATAACAAGTTTTAAATTTTCATAAAGATAGTTAAATTAACCTAAAATTATCGCTCAAAGTATCTTTGTAGTAGCAACAAAAAAAGTGGGAATATCATTTTGGGACCGAGGGAGTAGTAAATTTCAGAGAAAAAACTCATCTCCATGGTCAAGAGGTCTATCAATCAATTGCACGACTATAGAAGGAAATGTAACAAACATCCAGACTACCTCTTCCAACAGCGCTCTACTTTTCAACGGCAAGAGACCCTTCGGTGGAGCTGGTGGGAGATTCTTTTTGGGAAGTGCTTTTCTAAGCTGCAAGTGTGAGTAAATGAATATATGAGAACATTCGGAGCAATAAACAGGCTTGTGTACTTAAGGTCCAAGAACAATTACAACTCCCTACATTGCCACCAGGTAAAAATGCAGAGATCAATATTGGTATCAAAAGATCTAAAAGAAATCATAAGCTTACAGCATTATATAACTTCAAGAAATCATTAAATCTTCTTAATACGCCTCTTGTTGTTGTCACCCCTTCTGGTGATTGTAAGCCAATTTGAACCCTGTAAAACTGTCACTTATGAAGGTTAAAAGGCAGCAAGACTAAAAGCTCATATGAATTGACAAATATAAACATGTGAAATGACAAGCAAATCAGGAAGATTATGAAGGAGCGAACCCGCAGCAGATAGAGGTAGACATCCGTATAAGGATACAGGTAAACATATTAAGAGAATTGAACTTTTAGACTTAAATAACAGTACTAAGTCCAAAATTACCGAAAAGTAATGTGAAACAAAAGGGGAACTTCTACTCATAAGCTCATCTCACCAAAGTCTGACTCTGAATAGGTACACTAGGTTTTTTTCTCATTAAAGAGACAAATGGGCATCATGAACATTATGATATTAACCACTACGAAGCACTGCAGAGATACATGCAAACAGAATTATTCAACAAATCTGCAGCAATCACCGACTACATTGACCTTAAAATTCAAAGTCTCAAATAAATACTCCCTCCTCTCATAAAAATGTGCTTCATATTCCCTTTTGAATCCAAATAAACTGTAAACATCCATTGCCTGGACTGTCACTTTTACCATTTTACCCTTGCCTGGTTGCTCCATTAATTAATGGGTTTGCCATATGAGCAACATTGGAATATCAAAAGATAACAAAATATTTAGAATGGAATCAATTTACTTTCCTAATCCAGGTTTTCAATGAAAAAGCAATAATAATCACACCAAGTCCCAATGATAGCGCAGAAACATCATCTAGCCCTTGGCATAGATAAAAAATTGCAAATTGATTCAATTTAGTACCACAACAGGATCTGAATCTCTTGATTTTGGAAGAACAACCCAAGAAGGAATTGTGATGCAGTAACTCCATCCCGTGCGAGGATCATGTGGCCAAACAGTGTCCTTCCCCCTCTGCACAGTAGGGAAAAAGAGAAACACAGTAAGTATTATTAGAATGAGTAAAAACGAAATTGAACTGCTCTATCATGAATCAAATATCTCTTAGGGGAAAGAAACCACAAGACAGGTCTCCAGACAAAAGTACTGCTCTAAGAAAAAGGTGCAACTTAAAATAGTAAACTTCAATACCACTACAAAAAGGACAGCTACAAAGGACTTGCATAGATTTTGAGATTACCAGCAGGCAAGACAGCTTTTTCACATCACCGTTACCAGAATCATGGTGATTCCTAATACTATCAAACTGAATCAAAACAAAAACACGAGCAATGAATAGTGATGTCGGGAACTGTGGGTTTCAGTATTCAACTACCTAAATGAGCATTTTGCATTTTAAGAAATCAAGTCGCAGTGACAAGGATGCCTTAAACTGGCTGTTGATACATCTGACTGACAAACTATATTGCCTCTACTACCTAAAGAAGAACATAACTAAATATGAAATTATCTCTCTTTCTGTTTAGTCGCTACCCATAATGGTCATCGACGCCTACATGATGCCTCAATGCAATCTCATACTCCCTCCGTTCTAGAAAAGGGTTTATATTTGACACGTCAACCGTTTAACATCTTACTTTTTCTTCTCTATAATTTAAAATTCACCCAAATTGATAATCTCCATCCGAGGAGAAATTTCAAATTTAGTTTCAAGAAGATAAAGGAAGTTGAGTTTGCATTTTGCAACACTTTTAGTACTTATCACATAAACCTAATACCCTTAATGCACTAGCCTTACAAGTTCATTGTATGACAATTCGCAGAGGCAAATTTAATTACTTAAACAGAAAATGACTACTCTTTTGTTTTGGGTAGAGGGTAAAAATAAAATATGAAGATGGACCCTCATTTTGGGATGTAGAGTGTATTCTTTTTGCAAGGCATGTTCAATCACTATCATAACTTTACTTTTAAAAAAAAAAAAACTATCATATCCTCCGGAAAAAAAGGGGGGGGGGGGGATTTAAAGCTTAACAATTAGAAAAGCAACTCTATTTGGGAAAAAGAAATGGAAATTTTGATTCTTTTTCTGGACGGACGGATACCACGAATATGTCTTTTTTTGGCACTACATAAATTAGTGGCCAGTTTTATGTTGAACAGAAAGTGAGCACATAATTGTGGACAATCCACGACCACTAAAATACCTCTTTGAAAACATTTTTAATTAATTGGTCCAAACCATTCCTTCCAACATCAAATCACGGTTTCATACGAAATAAACATCAAAATTAAATAGAAAGAATCAATAGAAGAATGAGTATACAACAAACAAGCTCCCGTACTAAATCTGTATTAATGTATCATTTACTTTTTCAGAAATCTGGATTGCCCACCACAAACTGAAGACAAAGTTAGGCAAATCTGTTAATTCAGGGAAACAAGCATGTAGCTACATTCTTCTCTTAGCTTCAATAAGGAAATCTCAAAGCCCTATTGACTAATGGTATTACATTCATAGCAAGAAAATTATGAAAGAAGGATAGATGTTTTAGATGACCAGCATTAACCTGCCTCCTCCTTGCCCCACCCCACCTCCTCTCTCTCCTTTCTATGATGTCTCCTTCACCCACTGCATCACATATTATTAACCACAGCTAGTTGCTACTCCCTTAATCTCATTCATATTAGCCAACATCCCTTTTTGGTAATCTCAAATATTTTTGCCACTTAGGAATCCAAGACATCGTACCATTATAACCCTAAATAGGGCCAAGTATTCACTTGATTACTTTGATATCTAATCTCCCAATAACTTCGAATAAGGGGTACAACTGTAAATCACAATTCTAGGCATTTGTTGATGGGACATTTATTAGGATTCTTACATCTATGAGCTTTTGTCAGGTGGACAATAAGAATGCTAAGGGAGACATACCATATACAAGACACCTACAACACTTCAATGGCACCTCACGAGCACCACAAGCTTTTTATTCAGGCTTGTGAGGTCACATCACTAGCAAGAACCTTATACATATCATTCTGCTATTCTGTTGAGCACCTTGGCACTTTTTAAAAAAAATATAATTGCGACTTATCAAAAGAAACTCTTCATTCATTTCATGCACGTAGTCCGCTCTTTAATTTTTTTTGGTCAACTTTTTTAAAGTTTGATCAGAAAACTTTGGAAATTTACTTCTCTTTACAAAATTATACATGTTGCTACTTATTACTATCTCTGTCTCATAATAAGTGTAGCTATTGACTTGTCGGATTCTTTAAGGAATGTGTTTTCTTTGTTTGTACACAGGGGCGGACCTCTAGCTAAGGGTGGGGGTGCAAGTGCACCCGGTGACTTCTTACTATTAAGGAGAAAAAAATTATATTTAGATATAGATAGAGAGAGTGCACCAGCAATAACATAAAACTTGGTTTGATTGAGCTGGTGGTTGGAGTCCTTTTGTTACTTCTAAACAACCAGGGTTCGAATCTCATGCTCTTCCCTTTCTTCTTTTGGGTTAATGTTTTTTATTCAAATTTATAATTCACCCCTTCCCCCAACCCCACAAATTCTTATTTGGCCTTGTGATAATGTGATTAGATGTGTTTTTTACCCTATCAATTTGTGCTAGTTATATTTTTATTTAAGCCAATTATATTTGAATACAAAACAATTATTTAAAGTTTTGTGTATTAATAACGTAAGAATAATTATAGTTTTGTTGTAATAGTGTAAGAAAATTATAATCTAAAATTTTAGTTGTGCACCCGCTGAAGAGAAACTCTAGGTCCGCCACTGTTTGTACATTGCTTATACCATAGTTTAGCACATTTAGATTAACATTATTTCCTCATATCGAGCACGCGGCACTTGTTTTGGGACATGTAAAAGAGGAAATCGGGACAATTATTATGAAAAGGAGGGAATAATATTCTAATTGTAATTTTTAATGATTAAAACTTTACTACCTAAAATGGAAAAACATTCAATAATCACAAATGTTTACTTCTAAGTACAGGAAGAGGACACTTAGTACCGAAGGATGGGGTGAAAAGAGATTAAGCTCTCAAACAAATACGTTCGCAACACATAATACATTCAATGACTTGCAATTCAAAGTTAAAGTAACATAAACACAATCATAATCTAAAAATCCAGTACAAGAAAATCAAACTGAACTTAAATCAGTTAACAAAAACGAAGAAATTCAGATCAATTTGAAAATGCAAATGAAATCAAAGTTAGTAAGAAACAAATTGATTACCCATTTCCGAGGAGGAGGGCTCCAATCCATCCCTAAAGGCAAAGGCGAAGTCCCATCGTGTCGGTGCTTCGGTGGACTCCGTCCCTGCATCTTTCCTCCGATCAATCTCTCTCCAAAACTCTAAACAAAATTCTCGAGAATTCTCTATTAACAAAACGAAACTCGATGTGGCATTGAAGAGAAGGGGAATAATTCTAGGGTTTTGTTGATCGGATCACGGAGAGACCGATGAAATTGAATAATCAAGACTTGGGAAGAAGTAGAAGCAGTAGAGGACAGGTGGAAACCATGCGAGCAAATGAATTTTCGTGACTTGGTTTTTGTCAGTATTGATTACTACACACTTTGACGGAATCGCATCATCAATCAACAACAAAGGAAGAATTTCTTCGTCTTCATTCAAATTAGTCTTCCACTATTTGATTTTGATTTTCTTTCTCACTGTGGGTTTCTGGGTGTGAAATCCAATTCCTTTTCACCTAAATCTCTCTCTCTCTCTTGTTTTGCTTATTAGCTACGGAAAGGACGAGGAGAGCTAGCAACGGAGTTAACGTTGACGTCTACTTTTCACTATGATTTGATTATTTTTTTCTTTATACATAGGGAGTTGGTGAGTATTAATGTAAAACTTACATGATGAAAGAGCTCGAGCAACTCTTTAGCCAAAGAGCTCTTAAAAGAGTTTCACAATGGTAAAAAGCTCGAAAGAGCTCTTTTACAAAAATAAAAAACTTCTAAAAAACTCTCATTGTGGATGCTCTAATTGCTATTAAAAGTGAGTGCATGGGGATTAAGAATATATGTTGTAAAAGTATGTATTGTGAGTGGGTAAAAGAGAGAAAATAAGTTAGTGGATAGTTGTTGTGAGTGGATAAGAGAGAGAAAATTGAACATTTTGGGTAAGTAGCAATAAGTATTGGACACCCAAAACAGAAATAAGTAGCGATAAGTTTGGGATGGAGGGAGTACATCACTTGACACCAAGTTGCTCCTCTCACCACTCGAACACAGAACCTCTATTACCATCCCTCACTACAGAACCTCTATTACCATCCCTCACTTGCTTGTCGCTGAGCTACCCTGTGGAGGGCGTTATGATCCTTTTTTTTCTTCAAATAATAGGAGTGTTGTTACTATTGAAAAGAAGCAAACCTGATTAGAGTTATGTTCAAATGTCCAATTAGAGTTATGTTCACATGCAAAAGAGTAGGTTGTGGAGATAACAAGTTTCTTCAAGTTATAAAAAAATCCACTTTTTCAATATAGTTTTACCTTTAGAATAGTGAGTTTGAGCCTTAAAACGGAGATGGACATTTCGGGCCCAAGCCCGCGGGCGTCCCATCGGGCCGCGCCCGCAAAACCCTTAGCCTGTGAGCCCGTCTCCCAAACCCGGGACTTGGCCCTTGCAATAACGGGCAGACCGGACCTTCAGAAAATGCAACGGGTCCGGCTCAAACCCGTGAAATGGCTCGTGCATGTAGGCCCGCTGTCTGGCAAATCAGTCCAAGGCAAGGGAGCGTCTGGCAGGACTAGGCACTGGCGACTGGATCAGATAAGTGGTGGTGGGCCAGGAGGAGCGTTTGTGTTGGGTTTCGTGTAATCATGCGCAGCGAAAGAATAACATGAAGAAACCCAATAGCCTAGATCCGTTATGATTAACAATTCATAATATGAAGATGAAAGAAACTAACCCTTGTAGATCGAATGTGAAAACTTGGATTAAGACGCTAAGAGAAACGCCCTCTACCGGTGATCCACACTTCGAACAGATTTCAAGAACACCTTCTTGAACTTGACTGCTAGGCCTTCGGTTTGAAAAACTATGGTGAAGAACAATTATTCAAAGCTCCTAATGATTATTAAAGTTTGATAATATGGAATACTCAAACTCAATATCCCAAGAATATAATGTGTATTCTCTCTCTCCAAGAAAGAGTTTGTGATTTGCAAAATCAATACATAGGGAACTATTCCCGGTTGTCCACATTATATACAAGGGGTTTCCAAAACCCTTTAGGACTTAGGTATTCTTGTCCAACAAGAATTACCAAAAATTAAACTTACAGCCGGGGGGGCAGCCGTACAGCGGCCTTCCAGCCGTACAGCGGCCTTCCAGCCGTACGGTGGCAAGCCAGCCGTACGGCTTTCCTTCTCAGTTTCCTCGTTTTTCGCTCCTTTTAATTATCCATTCTGCATGTGTGACCCAATAGGATTATACTAAGTTGACAACGAGTCCGAACCATTCAAACCTCGTAAGTTATAAGCGGACTCTAGCAAGCCATTTTAACTACCCAATTAGTATAACTTTGAAATCCAAAGTTTCCTAAAATAAAACATAACACAATCTCTTTGTTACACGATGTCTATTGAACGTAAGCCATGGTCAATGGTCAACTTACCTATGTTCAATGATTTCTCGATCCCGAATGTATTGATAATACAAATGACATTGATCCAATCAATTTATTTGAGCATGGCCATGCATTTCATCAATACCATTCATCGAGTGGCCAAAGCTTGACATCTCTCTTGACGAGGAACAAATCCCATCATAGCTTATTACTCTTCCCTACATGATTCTGAGTACGCCAATCATATTCTTTATAGCTACTCGGTTAAGGGTAACGTTTGAATATGTCAAACGTAATGTTTATTATGTGGAAGACTGTAATAACCTCAGGTCTAGAGATTCCAGTGATATAACTATATGGGACTTAATTATGATATTGTGACCATGACATAAACCTCATAGGGGTCAGTCCAGTATTTGTTCTCCAAAAAATACTCATAAGTCTAATTGTATGACATACACATAATCATCATATGATTATCTATTAAACTTATACTAATAATTAATCATAATTATCAGGGACGGGGATTATTATAATAAACATGCAAAATATATAATAATCAAACATTCAATATCTTTATTAAAGCATAAGCAATTGATAACATTAATCGTTCAAATAACGTGCCTAGGGAATATACACCAACAATCTCCACTTGCACTAGGCCTATTTAATGTATCGAATACCCATAGACCTAACATGACTTGCGGAAGACCCTTTGTCAATGGGTCAGCAACGTTATCCTCAGTTGGTACTCTGCATATATTTACGTCACCTCTATCAACGATCTCTCGAATGATATGAAAACGCCTAAGTATGTGTTTGAATTTCTGATGCGATCTAGGTTCCTTTGCTTGAGCAATAGCACCATTATTATCACAATAAAGGTCTATTGGATTAGCAATGCTAGGAACCACCTCTAGTTCACCAATGAACTTCTTAATCCAAACAGCCTCTTTGGCAGCATTGGATGCATCTATATACTCAGCTTCAGTTGTAGAATCAGCTACGGTACTTTGCTTAAAACTCTTCCAGCTAACAACACCACTATAAGCACAAACACAAATCCAGATTGCGATCTTGAATCATCCTTATCAGTTTGGAATCTTACATCCGTGTAACCATTTACAACGAGATCATCTTCCATACCTCCATATATCAAGAACGAATCTTTAGTCCTTCGCAAGTACTTAAGAATCGTCTTGACTGCAATCCAGTGACTCTCACCAGGATCTGATTGATATCTTCTCATCATGCTCAAAGCATAAAAGACATCGGGTCTAGTACATATCATGGCATACATGATGGATCCAATTGCAAAAGCATATGGGATTCCATTCATTCTTTCACGCTCATCAGTTGTCTTAGGACACTGATTCTTGCTTAGAGTTATGCCATGACCTACTGGCAAATTTCCTCTCTTAGAGTTTTTCATGCAGAATCTCTTAAGAACTTTGTCAATATATGTACTTTGACTCAAACCAATCAACTTCTTAGATCTATCACGATAGATCTTTATGCCAAGGATATAGGCGGCTTCTCCCATATCTTTCATTGAGAAACACTTTCCTAACCAAGTCTTTACAGACTGAAGTGCAGGAATGTCGTTTCCAATAAGCAATATGTCATCAACATACAACACACGAAATAATACAATGCTCCCACTAATCTTCTTGTATACACAAAGTTCATCTTCGTTCTTGATGAAGCCAAACTCTTTGACCGATTCATCAAATCGAAGATTCCAACTCCTAGAGGCTTGCTTCAATCCATAAATAGATCTTTACAACTTGCATACTTTGTTAGAATTTTCTGGATTTACAAAACCTTCATGTTGTGTCATATACACATCCTTAAGTAAGTTCCCGTTAAGGAACGCTGTTTTGACATCCATTTGCCATATCTCATAGTCAAAATATGCAGCTATGGCAAGTAAAATTCTTATAGACTTGATCATTTCTACGGGTGAAAAGGTTTCATCATAGTCAATACCATGAATCTGCCTATAACCTTTCGCTACAAGCCTAGATTTATAAGTATGCACCTTTCCATCCATGTCAGTTTTCTTTTGGAAAACCCATTTGCATCCTATAGTTTTTACACCTTCGGGTGCATCTATCAAGTTCCAAACTTGATTATCATACATGGACTTAATTTCAGATTCTATGGCTCCAAGCCATTTATCTGGATCAGGAGCGGACATCGCTTCTTGATAGGAAGTAGGTTTGTCAACAACTATGACTTCTACTTCATTGCTATCCGTCATGAGAAATCCATATCTCTCAGGTTAAGATCGCACCCTACCAGTTCTGCGGGGAACTTGAGTATTCTGAATAGGTTCCACAACTCCTTGTGAAACTTGTTCAGATCCAACCATCGGTTTCATGTTATTTTCGGGTTCTCGAACCTCTTCGAGATTAATTTTACTCCCACTAGTTCTTTTAGAGAGAAACTCTTTCTCTAGAAAAGCACCATCTCGAGCAACAAACAATTTGTTGTCTGTGCGGTTGTAAAAGTAATATCCTTTAATTTCCTTAATATCCCACGAAAATACATTTATCAAACTTGTGTGCGAGTTTGTTAGAGACAAGTCTCTTGACATATACCTCACAACCCCAAATCTTCATAAAAGAAATATTAGGCTTCTTTTCAGTCCACATCTCATATGGTGTCTTTGGAACAGATTTTGTTGGAACATTATTTAGTGTAAGAGCAGCCGTTTGTAGTGCATGTCCCCAAAAGGATAAAGGAAGATCAACTTGACTCATCATGGAGCGGACCATATCTAATAAAGTCCTATTTCTCCCCTCAGACACACCATTCCATTGTGGTGTTCCAGATGGAGTTAATTGTGAAACAATTCCACAATGTTTAAGATGATTGTCAAATTCTTGGATCAAATATTCACCACCACGATCAGATCGAAGTGCTTTAATAGTTTTGCCAAGTTGATTTTGTACTTCATTTTGAAATATTCTAAATATCTCGAAAGATTCACTTTTGTGTTTCATTAAGTAGACATAGACATATCTACTAAAATCATCAGTGAATGTTATGAAGTATTGATATCTTCCCCTAGCACTGCTACTTAATGGTCCACACACATCAGTATGTATGAGTCCCAATAAGTTACTAGCCCTTTCACCACTCTTAGTAAAAGGTGTCTTAGTCATCTTCCCAAGTAAACAAGACTCACAAGTTTCATATGATTCAAAATCATGTGAATCTAAAAGTCCGTCCCCATGGAGTTTTGAGATACGCTTCTCATTAATATGACAAAGACGGCAATGCCACAAATAAGTGTGATTTACATCATTAGGTTTGGATTTCTTATTTACATTATAGATATCCTCGTTATTTCTATTCTTAACATCAAGGACATAAAGGTCATTAAATAAACATGCAGTACAAATTACAATAAAGCATATCATTTAAATAAATAGAAAACTTCTTATTTTTAATAAGAAAACTATAACCTTCATTATCCAAACAAGAAATTGAAATAATATTTCTACTCAAATCCAGAACGTAATAACAATTGTTCAAAGCAAGAATTAATCCGCTAGGTAAAATGACACCATAGGTTTCTACGGCTAATGCAGCAACTCTTGCTCCATTCCTCACGCGTAGGTCCACCTCGCAATCTTTGAGTAGCCTTCTATTCCTTAGTGCCTGCATATTCAAACAAATGTGAGATCCACATCCGGTATCCAATACCAAGGAACTAGAAGTAGAAAGGAGAATATCTATAACATAGATACCTGAAGTAGAAGCAGTCTCACTGTTCTTCTTCTTCTTTTCTTCCTTGTAAACCTTGCAATTTTGTTTCCAATGACTAATCTCGTTGCAGTGGAAACAAATTGCATCCTTTTAGGAGTTTGGTTTAGCCACTACAGCATTGGCAACAGTTGCCTTGCTTATCTTGGGTTTGTCAACTTTTGCCTTACCCTTTCCTTTGGCTTTAGAGCCCTTTCCTTCCTTTGAAACGACAAGCACAGGAGAAGCTTCTTTTATGATTTTCTTTTCCGTTGTCTTTAGCATCCCATACAACTCAGACAGGGTCTTATCCATGCCATGCATATTATAGTTCATTACGAACTGATTATAGCTTTTAGGCAATAAATCAAGAATAAAATCAGTGGCCAACTCAACAGAGATGGGATGGCCAAGACTCTCAAGATGCTCAAAGTGGTACTTCATCTTCAGAACATGAGGACCCACTGGCTGTCCTTTACTCATCTTGCATGAGGTCAGAGCAGCTATGGTATCGAACCTTTCCTACCTTGCTTGCTCTTGAAACATGTCTTTCAACTGATTGCTTATATCATAGGCTTCCAAGTGTTCAAGAGTCTTCTGAAGCTCAGAACACATGGCAGCAAGCATGATACAACCAACCTCACGAGAATCACTTTTGTGCTTCTTGTAGGCGTCTCTCTCTACCCTAGAGGTAGTGGCAACAGGTTCCTCCTCAGGAACGGGTTCATCAAGAATGTACAGTTTATCTTCATGCTTTAGAACAATTCTAAGGCTTTGAATCCAATCCATGAAGTTAGTACCATTCTCTTAAAGTTTTTCCTTCTCAAGGATAGTTCGCAATGACAGAGATTGAGTGTTTTGTGCCATTATCTACAATTATGCAAACATGTAATCATACATAAGTACCAACTTAATTTAAAGATATTATTAATTAGTATTTCAAAAATACTCTTACTAAATTATATAACCTTTATATACATCTAATGTATAATACAATTTAAATGGGCTAAGATCCATATTTCATTTAATTTTACGTCCGCGAGGGCAGGAAGCATAAAATTAAACTATTTAGGTAGATAACTCCTTATCAATCATATCACATATGACTCTTAGATCTTTTATGAGATTCTTTAAGACATCTTATGTCAAGCATGTTTTAATCTCATCTGTGCCTTAGGCCCAAAACACTTTTGATAGCCTAATTAAGTCAAACCACTTAAAACGCATGGGAACCATTCTCTCACTCATCTTGTTCATACAAGGATAAAATCAATGCACCTCGCGAGGGTTAGAGCGCGCATGAAAATACCCGTGTAATCCCAAGTGTTTTAATCATAGGTCGGCACGTGACTTAAAATTTCAAGAAGGTTCACACATAAAAGTTAATCAATTAACCGAATTAATTTTATGTGACGTTAGTTGTGCTAGTTATAGGATTAAAGTCTGAAACTGAATCCGCAGAGCATCTTGAAATTGAGAGCACAAACCGTACGGTCGAAACTAAGCCAAAAGGCATCCACATTCCCGTACTAAGATCAAAAAACCAAGTAACTTCTCTATACGGTCGAAACTAAGCCAAAAGTTATCCACATTCCCGTATAGATTGGACACTTGTTTTAGACAATGAATTAAGAATGAGATCCGTGGCTAGATCCAATCCAATTGGATAGCCAAGTTTCTCAAGATGCTCTACGTAATCTTTCATCTTAAGCATGTGAGGTCCCACTTGTTGCCCTTCACTCATTTTGCAAGAAATGAATGCAACAATGGTTTTATACCTCTCTTGCCTAGCTTGCTCTTGAAACATGTCTCTCAACTCCACGCCTAACTCATAGGCTTCCAAATGTTCCAAACATTGTTGGAGTTTTGAGCACATAGTCGCGAGCATGAGACAACTCACATCTCTAGAATCATTCTGATGTTTCTTATGATTGGCTCTTTCCGGCCTAGGGGCATTGGCTTCGGGTTCATTAGGAATAGGCCCATCAAGAATGTACAACTTATCTTCTTGCCTTAGAACTATTCTTAGGCTTCGGATCCAATCCATGAAGTTTGTACCATTCTCTTGAAGCTTATCCTTCTCAAGGATCGATCGCAACGAAATTGATTGAGTGTTGGTTGTCATTATCTACAATTATGCAAAATTTCCAATATTTTATAAGTACCAATTTCATTAAAGATATAAACAATGTATTTTTCCAAAAAATACTCCCACTAAATTATATAACCTTCTTATACAACATATGTATAATATAATTTAAATGGACTAAGATCCAACTTTAATTTAATTTCAAGTCCGCTTTGCCGTGACCGCTCAAAATCAAATTAATTAGGTAGACAACCCTGTCAATCATATCTCATATGACTCTTAGATCCTTTTCTGAGATTCTTTAAGAAATCCAATTTCAAAAAGCATGTTTAATCTAATCTTTGCCTTAGGCCCAAAACTGTTTTGACGCCTAATTAAGTCCAACCATTTTAAACGCATAGGCAACTCTTATTCACTCATCTTGCTCATACATGAATAAAATCAATGCACCTCGCTTTGGCGAGCCCACACAAAATTACACATGTACTTACAAGTGTTTTAATCATGGCATGGCAAAAGGACTTAAAATTTCAAAGAAGGTTCATCACCATATAGCATGCAACACATTTATGAGCACATAAGATAAACATGTTGAGCATCAAGCTTTGTCACTAAATTAATCTCCATTAATTTAACCATAATATTTATGTATCATTAGTTTCTCTATAATTATGAGGATGAGACTATTTGAACTTTGGTTATCATCTCCAAATCAAGACAACAAGAAGTGTGGCCGAACTAATCCATAGGCAACCACAATTCCGCACTAATTCAAGAAACCAAGAAATTAGTCCATGTGGCCGAAACTAAGCAATAGATGGTCTCGATGAACGTAGGCCAATTGCATTCACAATTCCACATGGATATCCAAACTTGAATCAAGAACTTTGTTTCTCAATTTTAGCAATTATGAATGTTAGGATTCATTGTTAGTACACCCACCTAATTTGATTGACCCATTCCACGTGTCTTTTTATGGACTTTAGGTTTACTTGTAATGAAGTTTTACTTAAATTTTTAGACAAGTCCATTTCTAGATTTTTAGTAGTTAGGCTGAGTTGTGATCGGTTTACTCTTAGCGGTTTAGTATCCCTCAAGCCGCCGTGTCGCGACCCTGGACCCCGCGGGCCCGAGACCGCGAGCTGGACGTCGACTTAAGACCAAAACTAAGAAATACTGAAGTTAAAAATTCCATTTGAGACCAAAAGGTGATGATCCAAAGTTTTACAAATCCAAGTTTGACAAAAACCAAATACAACTATCATAAACTTCCACAAGTTTATGCCCAACAAAATACAAATATACAATTCTTAATGACGTCATTGATTGGTACAACTATCCCAAAAAGGTTACACATTTATATAATGTAAACCAACCTATAACAACGTTCCCCAAAAGAATGTATCCACACTCGACGTCCTCTTTCTCGTGATCAGCGAGACTAATCCTTAGCACCTGGGGGGGTTAAGGAAAAACAAAGATAAAAGAAAGGGGGTGAGATAAATTTCAATAAGTTACTAATGCAACTACATGACATGCTATGATGCAATATACAATAATAAATCAGAGATAGCACATAGCAGTTATCATATAACAGATAGCAGCGGAAATAAACACATAACAAAGGATATAGCCAAGGTTTTCCAAACCGGTACATCCAAATAAAGGATCGCTGCGCAGCTTCAATAATCAACAAATCATCATCTTCATAATAGCATGAAAGCCGAAGAGAAACCCCCGGTACCGGAACCAATAACCATAAAAGTGTCACAAAGGACAAGAGCCATGACACAAAGTCATGCCCGGTAGCTAGATACATTCCCAAAGGAAGCTAACTTGTCCTTTCCAAGGCCAATCTGGAAAAGGGGTATAGAAGGGGGCAAAACAATGGTCAACATTATAATGGACTTGGCTTTGCCATTATAATCTTTCCCATCGCCCGATGCAACAAATATGCCAGCTGGGCTTCCAAATAAATGCTAAGAAATAATATTTTAGCATGAATAAACAACTTAAGGTTCCAAAGTAGGGAACCATACCAAGAAGTCACCAAGAAAGTGAAATGTACCAACCACGCACAATTAAAGTGTTCCAACAATCTCAATTAACACTTAATTAATTTCCAACACAAACTTAATCACAAAGGACCCAATTCTATCACTAGAGTGTACTACAATGTTCACTAAGGTCAACTAGAAGGACACCCACGATTTGGATCAAAACGCATTCTTCAACCACACAAAATAACAAATGAAGACTTTCAGGGTTCTGTGCGGCCGCCCAATATGGTCTGTGCGGTCGCCCAAAAAGGCCATCAAGCAAGAACAAAAGCTTTCAGATAGATGTGCGGTCGCCCAGACATTTTTGGGCGGTCGCCCAATCTTCTGAATTGCTGGAAATCGGGGAGGAAGAAATGGGTTCTTCCATTTTGATACCCAAAACACAATTCAACCAAAAATCCAACCTTCCAACTAGTTTACTAATGTACCAAAACAACTTATAAGTCCAAAAAGACTCATATAACAACCAAAATCAAGAATCAAACCCAACATTCATAAAATCACCATTTTTAACCAAAAACCCAAATAAATTCCAAATAAATTGCAACCTCATCCAAACTTCAAATATAACAACAAAAGCATTATATGAACATGATATGAACATTTTAACATCAAAATGGGGGAAAAGTAACTTACACGAAAATTCTCAAAGATGACGGAATTCAATTCTTTTTGGCTTCCAACGATCCTATCGACGATCTAAACATGTTTCAAGTTTTAAGAAATGAGAGATTATGAGAGGAAGAGGAAGTAAATGAAGAGAGAAGGAAAGAAAGAAAAAGCTTACCCCAAGTAGAGAGAGAGAGAGATTGAGCTGGGAGATGGAGTAGTGAGGGAGAAGGAGGTGTAGGGAGAGGGTAGGAGTATGATTTAAAAAAACTTACACATAGACCCCCTCCTCAATACTACCCAACTCAATACTCCCACTAACAACTAAGACCCAATATTTCTACACTAGCATAAATGACCCAAATAAAATGCTTAAGCATAAATATTATAACACATAAAATGCACACATAATTATTTAAATAAATAATAATTTAAATAAATAAACAAGCAACTAAATAAATAATAATTATTTGTTACTAATAAAATAGAGCCTAGATTTCGGGTCGTGACATTCACTCCCCCTTAAAGAAAATTCGACCCGAATTTTAACGAGACTTACCCGAATTAAAAAGCCACGGATACCTACGCTCCATCTCCTCTCGAAGCTCCCACGTCGACTCCTCGATATGATGATTCCTCCAAAGAACTCTAACCAATGGAATGCTTTTGTTCCTCAACTCTTGGACTTTGGCATCTAAAATCCGAACCGGTCGTTCCTCATCAGTCATATCAGGCTCAATATCCTCCGGTACCCTCGGTAACACGTGAGATGGGTCATGAACATACTTCCGAAGCTTAGAAACGTGAAAGAAATTATGCAACCGATCCAAAGATGGCGGTAACGCAAGACGATACACTAGAAATCCAACCTTTCCCAAAATCTCAAACGGGCCAAAAAACCTCGGAGCCAATTTACCCTTCTTCCCGAACCTTCGGATACCCACCTTCGGAGATACTTTCAAGAACACAAAATCACCGGTCTGAAAACTAAGATCTCGCCTTCGGTTATCTGCATAGCTCTTATGTCGACTCTGGGCTGTTCTCAATCTATCCCGGATAACTCTAACCTTTTCAACTGAATCCTGAAGTAAATCAATACCCACGATCTTCGCTTCACCAACCTCATCCCAACAAATAGGAGATCTACACTTTCTTCCATACAAGGCCTCAAACGGTGCCATCTCGATACTAGCCTGATAACTGTTGTTGTAAGAGAATTCCACTAACGGTAAATGTCTATCCCAAGAATCGGAAAAGTCTATCGAACAAGCTCGCAACATATCCTCCAAAATCTGAATAGTCCTCTCGGATTGACCGTCGGTCTGAGGATGAAAAGCTGTACTAAAACGCAAATCTGTACCCAAAGCTTCCTGAAACGCCTTCCAGAATCTAGAAGTAAACCTCGGGTCTCGATCTGACACAATACTAACCGGAACCCCATGCAATCTAACAATCTCATCAATGTAAAGGGTCGCAAGCTTCTCCATCGAATATCTGATGTCAATAGGCAGGAAATGGGCACTCTTGGTCAATCTATCCACTATTACCCAAACACTGTCATACTTCCTACGGGTACGAGGTAGTCCCGTAACGAAATCCATAGTCACATGCTCCCATTTCCACTCGGGAATCTCTAACGGCTGAAGTAGTCCCGCGGGTCTCTGATGCTCGGCTTTGACCTGCTGACAAGTTAAACACTTCGAAACAAACTCAGCTATTTCCCTCTTCATATTAATCCACCAAAATTGTTGCTTCAAATCCTGATACATCTTTGTACTGCCCGGATGAATAGTATATCTTGATTTGTGACCCTCATCTAAAACTTGCCTCTTTAATCCACCAATATCGGGTACGCACAAACGACCACGGAAAGTCAAAACTCCACTCGAACTTAAAGAAAAATCCTCGAAGTTCTTTTCCTTCAATTTACCCATTATCTTCACCAACTCGGGATCTTCTTTCTGAGCTTCCTTTATTCTTTGATTTAGGGTCGGAGATACCCTAATATTCGCAAAAATAGCCCCATGTCTCGATTCACGAGGAGACCAATCTCGAACATCCTCAAGCATTTTCCATTCACGGACCATCATCGAAGCCACATAAGATTTTCTACTAATCGCATCGGCTACCACATTCGCCTTCCCCGGATGATAAGAAATCGTACACTCATAATCCTTCAATAATTCCATCCATCGGCGTTGCCTATTATTCAACTCTTTCTGGGAGAAAAGGTATTTCAAACTCTTGTGATCCGTAAAAATCTCAAACTTCGCCCCATAAAGGTAGTGCTTCCATTTGTGCAACGCAAATACTATCGCGGCCAACTCCATATCATGAGTGGGGTAATTCTGTTTACTAAGGGTCAACTTCCTCGAAGCATAAGCAATTACTTTCCCGTTCTGCATCAACACACAACCCAAACCCTCTTTCGAAGCATCACTGTAAACCACTAGACCATCGCTCCCATTTGGCAAAGTCAAGATCGGTGCGGTAGTCAACCTCTTCTTCAATTCCTCGAAACTCTTGTCACATTTCTCGGTCCACACAAACGGGACATTCTTCCGGGTCAACTGAGTCATCGGAGTAGCAATCCTCGAAAACCCCTCAATAAATCTTCGGTAATAACCGGCTAAACCCAGAAAACTACGAATCTCGGTCACTGACTCGGGTCTCTTCCAATCCACTATTGCCTCTATCTTCGAAGGATCCACAGAAATCCCATCTTTCGAAATAACATGCCCCAGAAATGACACCTTCTCGAGCTAAAATTCGCATTTACTAAACTTCGCAAACAATTTATCCCTCGCAAGAACGGATAAAACTGTCCTCAAGTGCTGCTCGTGCTCCTCTCGAGACTTAGAATAGACGAGAATATCATCAATAAAGACCACCACGAACGAATCAAGATAAGGATGAAAAATCCGGTTCATCAAATCCATAAATACGGCCGGCGCGTTAGTCAACCCAAACGGCATAACCAAGAACTCGTAATGACCATAGCGAGTGCGAAAAGCAGTCTTCGGAATATCCTCCAATCGAACCTTCAACTGATGGTACCCACTCCTCAAATCAAGTTTAGAGAAAACCACGGACCCTTGAAGCTGATCAAATAAATCATCGATGTGAGGTAGAGGATACTTATTCTTCACCGTAACCTGATTCAACTTCCGGTAATCTATACACAATCTCAAGGAACCGTCTTTCTTCCGCACAAATAAAACCGGTGCTCCCCACGGGGAAACACTAGGGCGGATAAACCCTCGATCAAGCAACTCTTGCAATTGAACCTTTAATTCCTTCAACTCTGCGGGAGCCAATCTATAAGGTGCTTTCGAAATTGGAGCCGTACCCGGCAAAAGATCTATACAAAATTCTATCTCACGATCGGGAGGCATATCATACTCGGTAGAGAAAACATCGGGAAATTCCCGGACTACCCGAACACTATCAAAACTAGGGATTCTTTCCTAGTATCAAGAACACTAGCCAAATACCCCTCACAACCACTATGCAATAATTTTCTCGCTTTCATAAAAGAAATTAAGCGAACCTTTCTACTCAGAGGACTAGCCTCAAACACAATTTTAGGCACATCGGGGGATAGAAAAAGTAACAATTTTCTTACGGCAATCCACGGAAGCATGAAACTTGCTCAACCAATCCATACCCAATATGACATCAAAGTCTTGGATAGGAAGAACCACCAAATCCGCACAAAGGACACGACCACAAATAACCACATCACAAGCACGAAAGACTCGATCAGAAATCAAGCATTCTCCTATAGGGGTCGACACCTCTAGCACGTACGGTAAAGACTCGAATGCAGCATTTAACATGGAAGCAAATTGCACAGAAATGTATGAATGAGATGAGCCTGGATCTACTAACGCTCGTGCGCTCACATTAGACACAGAAAAAATACCTCCAATAACGGATGGATCATCGGTAGCTTGTTGTTGATTCATGGCATAAACCTTCCCTTGAACTTTGGGCTTCCCAGCGGCATCCCTTTTCTGACCCTGATTAGTACCAACCCCTGACCCGGATGACTGACCTCGGTACCTCATGCACTCTCTCGCAAAGTGCCCCATTTCACCACAATTGGTACACTTGCCTTGCTTTTTCTAACACCTATCCTCCGAATGGCCTACCTTCTGACAAAAGGTACAAGGCTTCCTATTCTGAATCCCCGGAGTAGTACCCGGATTCCTCGGGATCGGTTGCCCTCGGGACTGAGATTGTCCCCCAAAGTTACCTCGATTATCAATCCTTGGTTGTGCCTTGCTCTGCGCTCCTTGCTTACTCGGGTTGGCCACCTCGGTCTTCCTCTTATGTTCCCCAATATCTTGCTCTATAAGATAGGAACGGTCTACCGCATCCTGGAATGTCACTATCCGTTGGGCAATCAGTTGAGTACGGATGGAGGTCTTCAATCCCCGAATGAACCTCATAGCTTTTTGTTCCTCGGTCCTCACCAAATAGTCACAATACCGGGCTAATTCTATGAACTTAACCGAGTATTGTGCTATAGACAACAAACCTTGCTCTAGGTTGAGTAGCTCGATCTCCTTTCGGTTTTGATCAACAACCGGAATGAAATGCTCCTTGAATTTGCGCACGAACAACTCCCACGCATACACCGTGTGAGTATCATCCCAACTAGCTTTAACACCCTTCCACCAATGCTCGGCGGCTCCCACAAGCTTGTAAGCCGCGAACCGGACCTTGTCCTCATCCGAGCAACCAAATACCTCATAAATCTTCCCCATCGACTCAATCCACAACTCAGCTTTCCTTACATCGGGTTCCCCTTTGAATTCAACCGGTTTCAACTTCAGAAATTGCTCCAATCCATAGCGAGGTGGTGCTTGTTCTACCCTCGGACCTTGATCATGTATGGCCTTCATGGCCGCCTCGAACATGCCTTGAAACATGGCACGTGCTTCTTCCCTTGTGTCATTCTGATTCTGTGCCCCACTAGTACCTCCTCTGTTTCTTCTTCCAGACATTGCGAGTAATTACCTGCATAAGACATCAACCGTTACTCACTCCGAACACAACTACCCACCTAGGTCATACTAGTCCACCTAGACTTATACTTAGAGCCAAACCATAGCTCTGATACCAACTGTCACGACCCCAGACCCCGCGGGCCCGAGACCGCGAGCTGGACGTCGACTTAAGACCAAAACTAAGAAATACTGAAGTTAAAAATTCCATTTGAGACCAAAAGGTGATGATCCAAAGTTTTACAAATCCAAGTTTGACAAAAACCAAATACAACTATCATAAACTTCCACAAGTTTATGCCCAACAAAATACAAATATACAATTCTTAATGACGTCATTGATTGGTACAACTATCCCAAAAAGGTTACACATTTATATAATGTAAACCAACCTATAACAACGTTCCCCAAAAGAATGTATCCACACTCGATGTCCTCTTTCTCGTGATCAGCGAGACTAATCCTTAGCACCTGGGGGGGTTAAGGAAAAACAAAGATAAAAGAAAGGGGGTGAGATAAATCTCAATAAGTTACTAATGCAACTACATGACATGCTATGATGCAATATACAATAATAAATCAGAGATAGCACATAGCAGTTATCACATAACAGATAGCAGCGGAAATAAACACATAACAAAGGATATAGCCAAGGTTTTCCAAACGGTACATCCAAATAAAGGATCGCTGCGCAGCTTCAATAATCAACAAATCATCATCTTCATAATAGCATGAAAGCCGAAGAGAAACCCCCGGTACCGGAACCAATAACCATAAAAGTGTCACAAAGGACAAGAGCCATGACACAAAGTCATGCCCGGTAGCTAGATACATTCCCAAAGGAAGCTAACTTGTCCTTTCCAAGGCCAATCTGGAAAAGGGGTATAGAAGGGGGCAAAACAATGGTCAACATTATAATGGACTTGGCTTTGCCATTATAATCTTTCCCATCGCCCGATGCAACAAATATGTCAGCTGGGCTTCCAAATAAATGCTAAGAAATAATATTTTAGCATGAATAAACAACTTAAGGTTCCAAAGTAGGGAACCATACCAAGAAGTCACCAAGAAAGTGAAATGTACCAACCACGCACAATTAAAGTGTTCCAACAATCTCAATTAACACTTAATTAATTTACAACACAAACTTAATCACAAAGGACCCAATTCTATCACTAGAGTGTACTACAATGTTCACTAAGGTCAACTAAAAGGACACCCACGATTTGGATCAAAACGCATTCTTCAACCACACAAAATAACAAATGAAGACTTTCAGGGTTCTGTGCGGTCACCCAAAAAGGCCATCAAGCAAGAACAAAAGCTTTCAGATAGATGTGCGGTCGCCCAGACATTTTTGGGCGGTCGCCCAATCTTCTGAATTGCTGGAAATCGGGGAGGAAGAAATGGGTTCTTCCATTTTGATACCCAAAACACAATTCAACCAAAAATCCAACCTTCCAACTAGTTTACTAATGTACCAAAATAAATTATAAGTCCAAAAAGACTCATATAACAACCAAAATCAAGAATCAAACCCAACATTCATAAAATCACCATTTTTAACCAAAAACCCAAATAAATTCCAAATAAATTGCAACCTCATCCAAACTTTAAATATAACAACAAAATCATTATATGAACATGATATGAACATTTTAACATTAAAATGGGGAAAAGTAACTTACACGAAAATTCTCAAAGATGACGGAATTCAATTCTTTTTGGCTTCCAACGATCCTATCGACGATCTAATCATGTTTCAAGTTTTAAGAAATGAGAGATTATGAGAGGAAGAGGAAGTAAATGAAGAGAGAAGGAAAGAAAGAAAAAGCTTACCCCAAGTAGAGAGAGAGAGAGATTGAGCTGGGAGATGGAGTAGTGAGGGAGAAGGAGGTGTAGGGAGAGGGTAGGAGTATGATTTAAAAAAACTTACACATAGACCCCCTCCTCAATACTACCCAACTCAATACTCCCACTAACAACTAAGACCCAATATTTCTACACTAGCACAAATGACCCAAATAAATTGCTTAAGCATATATATTATAACACATAAAATGCACACATAATTATTTAAATAAATAATAATTTAAATAAATAAACAAGCAACTAAATAAATAATAATTATTTATTACTAATAAAATAGAGCCTAGATTTCGGGTCGTGACACGCCGTCTTCAAACCGCCAGCGTGGTGCCTTAAGTCCTTCGTCAAACCGCAGCTTGTGTCTTTGATGAAACCGTATTTCAAGTTCATTCATGAAACCGCACATGCATCTGGTGGAACCACCGACCAAGATATTGAAGAAGTTATTGCTGTCATTTACTCCTTAAAGACAAACATTCGCTTTTCAATCATAAAAATGAATGACTGGTGACTTGTCCTTAAACTTCAAGTCATGGTTCAGTTATTCTGGGAATGTCGGTTTGTCTAGCTTTTTGAAAAGTTACCGTTGTACTTTTCAACAACTAAAAGGACAATGTCAGGTAGTGGTCCAACAACTTCCTGCCACAAAGCAAAAGCAAAGGACGACAGTGACAGGTCAACCAATGGGATTGTGACAGCTCATTAAACCGCCATACAATGACTCACCTCATTGTCCAACGGTCACTAATGCCTTCACTATAAATAGCCTTCATTATTCAACATTGAAGGTTGCTGAGCTTCAAAGAGAATATCCCAAGTATTCAAGTTTGCTTTGAAGATTGAAAACCCAGATACTCACATCTTCATCATCTCCTTAGCAAACCCAGAGTTCTTCATCAAAGCTTCAAGCCTTTAAATCATCACAAATCAGCCTTACACAGAAAGTAATCATTTGCTCACCATCACTTAGATATTTTGAGCTCTTGATTTCTTTCCACACTACACACCCGGAGTATATTTTCTTATAGATTATATACCTCGAAAACACAGGTTGTTATAATAGCATTGTTAGGTTAGATTGTTTATTTAGAGTTTGGATTCATTTGTAATCTTGTAAAAACTCCTCTAAATCAATACAACTCTAGTAGCTATTAGAAAATCCTAGGCTAACCACCTAGGTAGAGGACGTAGTTCTTTCAAGAACGAACCTCTTCAAATTGTGTGTACTTGATCTTTATTTTCTGTCTTGTCATTTACTTTTATGTTTACGAGCTTTATTTACTTTCATGTGAAATGACTTGATAAATGATTTGCATACTTTTGTGAAACTTCAGTTGTGCCCTGTCAGTTGCATCATTCCTTTTCAACCACTTAAACCGCCCAACTCTTCATAATTCAGTTTGGACAAAACCGCAAAACTCCGCTGTGCATTTTATCTGAGCGGCTCTAGTGCTTTAAACCGCAATAGACCAAACTGATAAGTACTTGGTTGATTTTCAAGGGTATTTAGAAAAAGATTTTAAACCGCTATTCACCCCCCCCCCTCTAGCGGTTCTATACCCTTGTTGCCCTTTGGGACCAACAAGTGGTATCAGAGCTCAATCCACCAAAAATTATTTTACAAGCTTAACCGCTTGGGTGCTGATCCAATGGCAAACATAAACTCCCACATGATGCAGACATCCAACTCTAATCACTTACCTATTCTTAATGAAGATAGTTTCATCTTCTAGAAAGATAGGATGAAGAAGCACATGATATCTGAAGATCGCAGATTATGGACTGCAATTGTTAATGGACCCTATGTCCCGATGAAGGCTAACCCTGATGCAGGTACTGCTGGACAAACCGCGGAAATCAAGAAGCCGGAAGCTGAATGGACCGAAACTAATCAACAGAATGTGGACTTTGATGGAAGTGCCATGTCCATGCTTGTATCAGCTATTGATCTAATAACTCACTCAAAGGTTCTAGATTGCAATACCGCTAAGGAAACATGGGATGGCATCATTGATTTTCTGGAAGGAGATGCTGACACCAAGAAGAACCGCCTCTACCAACAGAGAAGGCTCTTTGATTACTTTGTCAAAGACCCAAAGGAATCTCTTCGCCAATGCTATGAGCGGTTCGTGGAAATTGTCAATGTATGTTTCTCTCTAGGGCACAAGTATTCCAATACTGACTTGAACATGAGATTCATGCAATCTCTTGGTAGCAAATGGCTGATCAAAACTACCAACATTGAAGACAACAAAGATCTGGAAGCTCTTGATCTTCGTCATCTTTATGCCATGCTAACGGTATTTGAATTCAAGCTTGAGGAAGCTCATGAAACCGAAAACAGATTCAAGTCTCTTTCTCTTGCCGCTTTCAATAATGCCACATCTCCAGTTTACAATCCAGATCACCATCAAACCGCATCAAATACTCATTTACAAACCACTTCTTTTAATCCAAATATTCCAAGATATATTTCTCAAACCGCACCTCCAGAGTATTACCAACCGCCTCATCAACCTTACCCTCAACATCATCAACCCCATTCTCAACATCAGCAATCTCATCAATCCTACACTCCATCTCAAAATTCCCAAAGTGTAGCATCTAGTTCTACTCAAGTTGACTTTGATGACATGGATGATGATGAGTTTGCTCTCTATGTGAAAAACTACACCAAGTTCAGAAAGAACAGAGCTCAATCTCAGTCAGGCGGCCCTGCAAAGTTTGTCCCTCCAACCAGATTCAACAAAGCAGCTGATGCTAAGAAAAGGGATGATCTTGTTTGTTACAACTGCAGACAACCAGGTCATTTTGCCTCCAGTTGTCCCAAACCGCGCTATGAAGCCGCTCCTACCAAGAAACCGTTCAACAAGAAGTTTTTCAAGAGAAGAGGAATGGTTGCTGAACAAGGAGAACAACCATTAACATGGATGGGTTCTGATACAGATGATAGTGATGAAGATGAAGGAGTTGCAAATCTTTGCCTAATGGGATTTGAAGAAAAGGTTGAAATTGACGAAAGCCTTCCACTGCCACTCCATCAAATGAAGTCAGTTTTACCAAAAACTCCTGAAGCTAAACAAGGCAAAACTCATACTTCACCAAACTACTCTCCTGAGGATCAAACCGAACAAAGCCATGATGACCAGGTACTTGAACGTGCTAATGTCATTTGTCAACAACACACTGTGCTCAAAAAGGCATATAAATTAATGGCTGCGGAACTTGAATATTCCCAAAAAGTGGATTAGGATTTAAAACTGATGATGGGTGTAAGTGTCCTTGTTTTTGTGCTGAAGGTGGTGTGAAACCAACTGAACAAACCAAAGAAATTCCTAAGGTGAATCATGCTGGTAAAAAGGGCTCAACACAAGAAATTAAAAAGCAAAATTATTTCTATGAGTATCCTAAAAACCAGACTGGGAGAGATCCAAAGTGGAAAGAGAAATCCACAGCGGCTGAGGCAACCAAGGAAGTATTGAGTAATGAAACCGCTCCTAGTCTGTTTAAGGAATATCCTGTTATATTTCCTAAAGCTGCACCTAAGAGAAAGGTGGAACTCAAGAAGGTTAACTTTGTTAAAGCCAAAACCGCTGACCCAGTAAAACATGAGAAACCGAAGGTCAGTAATGGGTTTGTAAAACCGCCACCACAACCTGGATTAATTCATTGTTCTATTTGTGCCGACTTTGGTCATAGTGCTGGTCATTGTCTTTTAAGATTCACACCCAATGCCAAGGGATGTAAAAATCCTAAGGTCAAACAGGTGTGGGTCCCAAAAAGCTGCTAACCCTAGGACCCAAGGAATAAGGGGGACCAAAACCTTTCATGTTTATTTTTCAGATTTCATGTTTTATGGCTGGAACCGCTAAGAAGAAGAAGGATCTCTGGTATTTGGATAGTGGATGCTCACGACACATGACTGGAGATTCAGAACTACTCTGCAGTTTCATCCAAATGAAAGGTCCCCCAGTAGTGTTTGGTAACAACAAGAAAGGAGAAACAGTAGGATATGGAGCAATCAAACGAGGAAAAGTGACTATTGAAAATGTGTCACTAGTAGAAGGACTCAAGCACAACCTTCTCTCCATATCTCAGTTTTGTGACAAAGGAATGAACTGCATCTTCACATCAACTAGCTGTTATATCAAAGATGCTTCCTTTGGAGTCACTCTACTGACTGGCAACAGAACAGGTGATGTTTATATAATTGATTTAAGCAATATTGTTTCTATTGCTGACCTCTGTTTTGTAGCAAAAAATATAAGTGAAAGCAGCTGGTTATGGCATAAGCGGCTCAGCCACTTGAACTTCAAGTATCTAGCAAAACTGCATAGGGATGGTCTAGTAAAAGGACTACCCAAAGTGGCTGACCATCATGATGAAAAGTGTAAAGCATGCCAGCTTGGAAAGCAGCCCAAACAGTCATTTCCTAGTAAAACCGCTCCTTCAACGAACCGCTGTTTGCAACTGCTGCACATGGACTTATTTGGACCTGTCCCAACCGCCAGTATTGGAGGAAACCGCTATACACTTGTGGTGGTTGATGATTATTCAAGATACACATGGGTGGAAATGATGGCCTCTAAAGATGATACTTATGGCATCGTAACCGCTCTCTTTAGACAGCTCCAAACTCAGAAATTGGATGACATTGTTGCCGTGCGTTCAGATAATGGAACCGAATTTACAAACAATGGTGTTGCCCAATATTGTGATGATCATGGAATTGATCATAATTTCTCTGCCGCTGGAGTTCCACAACAGAATGGAGTAGTGGAAAGAAAGAACAGGACTTTGATTGAAGCCGGGAAGACTATGATTGCTGAAGCCAAGCTTCCCAAATACTTCTGGGCCGAAGCCGTCAATACCGCATGCTTCACCCAGAACCGCTCCCTCATCATCAAAGTTCACAACAAAACTCCTTATGAATTGTGGAGAGGCAGATCACCCAACATTGCCTTCTTCAAAATATTTGGATGCAAGTGCTACATCTTGTACAATGGCAAAGAGCATCGAGGTAAATTTGATGCTAAGGCTGATGAAGGTATTTTTGTTGGTTATTCTAAACACTCCAAAGCTTTTCGTTGTTTCAATAAGACATCTTTAAAAATTGTAGAGTCAGTCCATGTTATATTTGATGAACATGCTCTCCTTGAGCCACATATGGCTCCAAATGTTGCTAATGATTTTAGTGATTTTGAGACAGGCACTAGACATAGAGCAACTGACAACCATCCTACTCAAACCGCTTCATCCAGTTCTTCAGCCGCACCTTCTCAAACCGCTGATGGTGTAAATGTTGAACCGCTGTCTTCTGACCCCATTCAAACTATTGAACCAGTTCCAAATCTAACCTTCAATAAAGATTTCAATGATTATCAGGATGATCCTCCTCTGGAAAATCTTCAAGAAATAGTGGTTCAAGACAACCTCCCTCCTGAAATTAATGAGCATAGAGACCATCCAACTGCCAACGTTATTGGTCCTATCAGTACTGGTGTCCAAACCAGAGGGAGTTTGACTCACAGAGATAATCACAGTTTGTTCTCAACTGCTCTGTTATCTCAAATGGAACCGAAGAAGGTAGATGAAGCTCTAAGTGATCCAAGTTGGATAATTGCAATGCAAGAAGATCTCAATCAGATTGAAAGATGCAAAGTTTGGACTCTAGTTCCAAGGCCCAGTGATCATACAGTAATTGGAACAAAATGGGTGTACAGAAACAAGATGGATGAGAATGGTACAATAACAAGAAACAAAGCTAGGTTGGTTGCTCAAGGCTATAGGCAAGAAGAAGGCATAGACTATGATGAAACTTTTGCCCCTGTTGCCAGACTTGAAGCCATAAGATTGTTCCTGGCCTATGCATCCTTCAAGAAATTCAAGTTATATCAAATGGATGTGAAGAGTGCATTTCTGAATGGTGAACTACAAGAAGAAGTTTATGTAGCTCAACCGCCAGGATTTGAAGACAACAAACTTCCAAATCATGTCTTCAAACTCAAGAAAGCATTGTATGGACTCAAACAAGCTCCAAGAGCATGGTATGACACTCTATCTAAATTTCTTATTGAACAAGGCTTCTCTCGAGGTAAAATTGATACAACTCTATTTATTGCTAAACACAAAAGTCATTCATTATTAGTTCAAATATATGTTGATGATATTATTTTCGGTTCTACCAATGAAACTATGTGTGTTAAGTTTGAGAAGCTAATGAAGAGCAAATTTGAAATGAGTATGATGGGAGAATTGACATTCTTTCTTGGACTCCAAGTCAAGCAATGCCATGATGGGATCTTTATCAACCAAACCAAATACACTAAAGATTTGATAAAGAAGTTCGGGCTTGAAACTGCTAAACCAGTTGATACCCCAATGCCTAAGGCCTGCAGTTTGGATCGAGATGAACATGGTAAGAAAGTTGATCAAACTCTCTACCGAGGTATGATTGGCTCTCTACTTTACTTAACTGCTAGTAGGCCAGATATCATGTTTAGTGTGTGTGTGTGTGCTAGATTTCAAGCTGACCCTAGAGAATCTCATCTTATTGCTGTTAAACGTATTATTAGATATTTATGTGGATCTGTTAACCTTGGACTTTGGTACTCCAAAGAATCTTCATTTGATCTATTAGGTTATTCAGATGCTGACTTTGCAGCATGTAAGATAAGCAGAAAGAGCACAAGTGGTACTTGTCAGTTCCTTGGAACGCGGCTTGTATCATGGTCCAGCAAGAAACAAGCGTCGGTTTCAGTCTCAACCGCTGAAGCTGAATATATAGCGGATGGAAGCTGGTGCTCTTAAATTCTCTGGATGAAACAACAGTTGGAGGACTACGGGATATTTGAACAAAACTGCCCTATCTACTGTGATAGCACTGCTGCAATATCCATCTCCAACAATCCAGTTCAGCACTCAAAAACCAAGCACATCGACATAAGATATCATTTCCTCAAAGACCATGTTGAAAAGAAAAACATTTTTCTAGCAAAAGTGGGAACAGATGATCAAATTGCTGACATCCTCACCAAACCGCTTGAAAATTCCAGGTTCTATCATTTACGAGGAGAAATGGGTATGTTAGAACTAACTTAAGATATCATATCTATATATTATTTTTTTTAATATCCTTTGTTTAAGTGTTTTGGCTATGCTTAGAAAAGTCATCTAGTATGCGGTTCTATCATCATTGAAACCGCATCAATAAATGGTTCGGTACAAGATTCTCCATCAAACTGACGAGTCAAATGAATGTAATCGGTTCTTTCAAAACCGACAAGAAAGAAAGGTCATTCGGTTTAAACATATAAACCGCCATCAGATTAGAGAGACATCAGTTTCACGAAAAACCGCTGAAGACGTAAGGTAAGTCGGTTTGCTCAATCAAACTGCTCAGGTATGAAATTTGCATTTTAGTCCCTACTTTATGTCATATCAATTATAAGGACACTTTTGCAATTTTCTCTGCCTCATTAAATTCTATGTGACGTGGGACGCCATCTGGAGATAATCGTGCGCCGTTCTCGTCGTTCCATTACCCGAGGAACAGATAATTGAGTATAAAAGACAAAGTTCATTTCTTTTTACCTTTTTACCTTCTTCCTCATTTGCGTATTCTCTCTATCTCTCTCTCATCTGCACTCTATTCTCAATCTCAAATTTTTTCATACTTCTTTGAAATTTCAAATGGCACCTAAGAAATCTTCAGACCCATCTGCTCCATCTACATCTAAAACATCAAAAGGCGATATGGTATGATTTCTTGAACCCTTCACTCTAGCATTTCATTTTTTTCCGCCATTGTTGTTCTAAAAAGCTTGTTCGTATTCTCACATTTTTACTTGCTTTTTCTTTCAATTTTTGGTTGATTAAAATTACGTATGTTCATATATGCTGGGTTTGTTGTTTATTTCATGTCTTTTGTTCAATTTTTGAACAATTTTGATTTTTGGGTTTTTCGGGTGTTCATTCGTATTTATTTTTGATACTATGTTCTGGGTTTATTATTTGAATTTATTATTTTAGAACTTTGTTAGTAACTGCATTTTTCGAGTCTTTTGGTATACTTCTTTCTTAATTTGGTTAAGTTTTTTTTGCTTTGCATGTTTATCCCCTGTTCTTCATGCATTCAAATGCTTTTTCAAATTCTTTCCATGTCTAGTCTTGGGTGTTTACCATTTTACCCCTGTTTTGCTTCAACCGCCTATTTCATTGTTAGGATTCCTTGTAGCAGTTTGAATGCTTGACTTATTCAAACTGCTTACATCAAACTCTTACTAACTTTGATTATTTTTAGGATGAAACCAACTTTGTACCTGGATCTCAGATCATCAAGGCTGAATTTGAAGCTGATGCAGTTGGAAGAAAACTGCTCGCCCTACTGGAATCATCAAAACTGCTGCCCTTATTCCAGTTAGATGAACCGAAGTTTGACAAGAGGCTCTGTGCAGAATTCTTTGACAATGGGATTGTCTGTGAGGTGCCTCTGCTGAATGGTAAAGGTGAAGAGATCAGAGACTTGGAGTCTGGGGAGGTTAAGACTGAAAATGCCATCAAGTCCACTGTAAGGATAAAGGATGTGGTGTTATCTGCTTCAAAGGTTGCTATTTGGCTGGACTAGAGAATTCTGGAATTCTTTCTATCAAACCAGAATTAGTCAGCAGAACTACTGAGGAGCTCTTGGGGGTCTCTGTCTTCAACACTAAGTCCACCCCTAAGAAGGAGTTTGGAGAAGTGATGGTGATGTTGTGTGACTTAGTGGATACTGGAGTGATGTGCAAGAATGGCAATCACAGCAGTTTCACTTCTGAGCAGTACAACTACTGCGTGGCTATCTACAAAGGGAAGAAGCTGTACTGGCCAAGGATCATCATGCAAGAAATGATCAATGCCCTCAGCCGCCACACTTCTGCCAAAGCCGCTGGAAAAACAAAGATCAGAACTCACTGCAAACTCTTAACCAAGTTCCTTCATCAGGATTCTGTGATCTTTAAGGCTTCTGTGGCCAATGAAGCTGAGTGGGTGCAACCTAATGAGAAGACCTTGTTTGGTGCTTCTAAGCTTGATGCTTTCAGAACCGCGTTTGGATGGCGGTTTGCACAAGCGGTATGGACTGCTGATCCTCTGCCTAAAGAAAAGAGAGGACCCTTCCCTGAGGCTCAGCTAAATAAGTCAGGCAAACCTTATGCCGGTGCCATAGCAGATCAAGCCGCTGCTACAAGAGCTAGAGAAGCTGCTCAAACTGCCACGTTGAATAGGCTAGGAGTTAGCCTTGATGGAACTGAGGCTCCGGTTGAGAGGGAGTCTGCGGTTGAGGGGGAGCCTGCAATCCCTGCGGCTCAACCCAGGGAAACCGCGGCTCCAAGAAAGAAGAAAGCCAAGGTATCTGAATCTTCCAAACCCTCATCTATTCTTCCTCCAAAACCGACCTTACCAAAATCCTTCCTCATTCTATCCAATCCCTCTTCTGAACCGCTTCCACCTTACTCTAAACCAATTCCTTTCACTAAACCAACTCCTCCTATCCCTTCTAAACCTCAGATAAAACCCCTTTCCCCAATCAAGTCTAATGTTGAAAAATCCTTGAACTTTGCACAAGATGTAAACCTGTTGAGGAAACTGAAAGCCTCCACCTCTGAACCCAAACCTATCTCACCTCCAAAATCCCCTCTCAAACTGCCAACTGTTCAGTTCACTGAAGAACAGTTGCAGCTAATCTTTTCTGCCCTTCCCAACCTTAAACCCTCCACTCAAACCGAGCCTGAGCAGACTGAAGTGTCTGAGGCTGCGGTTCCAGTTAAACAAGCCGAGGTATCTACAAGTGCAGTTCAGCCTGAGCAAACTGATGAGTTTGAGGCTGCAGTATTGCCTGAGCAGACTGATGCGTCTGAGGCAGTTCAAGATGAACCTGAGCAAGATGATGAAAATCTTGAGGTTCAACCGCTGAAGAAGAAGAGAATGTTGGTAAAGAAATATGACTTTGTGGAGCACTGGCAATCAAGGCCACCTGGTGCAATGGACTTCACTGAAGCTTCTGACAAGAAAGATCATTCACCCACTGAAGGCCCATTTGCAAAGGAGTTGAGACAAAGGGCTGAAATGAGAAAGGCTGGGATAAACCCCATGATGGCTGAAACCGCTACTCTTTCGTTGAAACGAAAGCTGGAGTTTGACTCACCAGAGCACACTCCTTCACCTTCTGAATCCCCTACACTGCCTTTTGCTTCACCAGTTCAACCGCCGGCTCAACCGCAACTGATCAACATCTCTGCCCCTTCGGTTCTGCCTGAATTCAGCGTTGCAGTTAGGTCTCCCAAACCGCGTGGTTTGAAAAGAAAGAGTGCACAGGACATAGCGGGCTACCTGAAGAAGTTTAGAGCCACTACTTCTAAAGCCAACCGCCATGGAGCCATCATTAGAGCCGCCAACAAGCATGAAGAGCAACGGCTCAAGTCTGGCCGTCCAAACCCTTTTGCCATCTTTCCAGCCGATGAGTCTCAAGCTGCTTCAGATCAACTGATTGCTTCAACTCTTGATCAAATTATTGAAGATCTGGCAGTTGAGTTCATCTTCTCTCTTTGTTCTCAATTTTTCTTTAGAATAAACTGCATTGTCTTTCCTTTTCTTTATAGATGGCAGTTCTATCCTTTCACTTCTATTCCTCTCTCTAATACCCAAATTCTTTCCATTTCCCCTTCTCTTCCCTACAATTCATTGTCTATCATTCCTTTCCCTTCCTCCCCTTTTGAAACTGATCCTGTGAAGATTCAGTTTATGCTGGATTCTTTCCTTAACCAATCTGCGTTTCTTTCCTCTCTGCCCTTCCTTGTTGATGCCATTAAGAAGGAGAATGCTGTTGACCCTAGGATTGGGAGAATGGAATTTAAGATTGAAACCCTTCTGGAGAATCAGCTCAAGTTAGAACAAAAGGTTGAAACTTTGAATGAGCTGACTTCTCTCAGACTTGAAGCGGCCCAAGAAATGAATGAGGCTCTGGAGAAGAAGTTAGACCAACTTGCTGATCTAACGGTTTCATCAACTGACTACTTAGTTCAGTATGCCAATGACCTGAAAAAGCTTTCTGAGAAAATCTTAGAGAAGGTAAATGAACCGACCCATCTACGTCTCAAGTCAGCTGAATATGTGTTTGAAACCGCCAGCATAGTTGAGCCTTCTGATGCTCAAACCGCTGTCCAAGCCGTCGCCAGGGTTCCTGATAGAACTGATTAGAATTCTTTCTATCTTTTGTAATCAGTTTTTTTTTTTTAACTTTTATTATTTTCCTTGTAATTTGTAACTTCTAAAACCTTTTAAAGGATTATAATGAAAATGAATGCATTGCATCCAATATTCCAAAACTTTGTTTATTCAAACTACTTGTTTGTAGAACAATGCATTTCTAAAAACTCATGCACTATTCATCATGAAAAATTTTCTAAGTGTATGTGTTTTAAACATTCAGTTTAAACATGCATATCTGATTCTCATAAACATATCTTTTTATATGCATCTGAATGAATTTCTTATCTATCTGTTTTTCATTTCCTTTGTCTTTGATAGATTAGAAATCTATGGTATAGCATTGTGTGTGAATTTGACTTGGGACATGCAGTTTCAATACATACTTATTTTGAGCATGTTCTTATCAAGTACAATGTTTGCTCTATCATAGTGTGGTAATGGCATCAATCAAATAGGGGGAGATTGTTAGGATTCATTGTTAGTACACCCACCTAATTTGATTGACCCATTCCACGTGTCTTTTTATGGACTTTAGGTTTACTTGTAATGAAGTTTTACTTCAATTTTTAGACAAGTCCATTTCTAGATTTTTAGTAGTTAGGCTGAGTTGTGATCGGTTTACTCTTAGCGGTTTAGTATCCCTCAAGCCGCCGTCTTCAAACCGCCAGCGTGGTGCCTTAAGTCCTTCGTCAAACCGCAGCTTGTGTCTTTGATGAAACCGTATTTCAAGTTCATTCATGAAACCGCACATGCATCTGGTGGAACCACCGACCAAGATATTGAAGAAGTTATTGCTGTCATTTACTCCTTAAAGACAAACATTCGCTTTTCAATCATAAAAATGAATGACTGGTGACTTGTCCTTAAACTTCAAGTCATGGTTCAGTTATTCTGGGAATGTCGGTTTGTCTAGCTTTTTGAAAAGTTACCGTTGTACTTTTCAACAACTAAAAGGACAATGTCAGGTAGTGGTCCAACAACTTCCTGCCACAAAGCAAAAGCAAAGGACGACAGTGACAGGTCAACCAATGGGATTGTGACAGCTCATTAAACCGCCATACAATGACTCACCTCATTGTCCAACGGTCACTAATGCCTTCACTATAAATAGCCTTCATTATTCAACATTGAAGGTTGCTGAGCTTCAAAGAGAATATCCCAAGTATTCAAGTTTGCTTTGAAGATTGAAAACCCAGATACTCACATCTTCATCATCTCCTTAGCAAACCCAGAGTTCTTCATCAAAGCTTCAAGCCTTTAAATCATCACAAATCAGCCTTACACAGAAAGTAATCATTTGCTCACCATCACTTAGATATTTTGAGCTCTTGATTTCTTTCCACACTACACACCCGGAGTATATTTTCTTATAGATTATATACCTCGAAAACACAGGTTGTTATAATAGCATTGTTAGGTTAGATTGTTTATTTAGAGTTTGGATTCATTTGTAATCTTGTAAAAACTCCTCTAAATCAATACAAGTCTAGTAGCTATTAGAAAATCCTAGGCTAACCACCTAGGTAGAGGACGTAGTTCTTTCAAGAACGAACCTCTTCAAATTGTGTGTACTTGATCTTTATTTTCTGTCTTGTCATTTACTTTTATGTTTACGAGCTTTATTTACTTTCATGTGAAATGACTTGATAAATGATTTGCATACTTTTGTGAAACTTCAGTTGTGCCCTGTCAGTTGCATCATTCCTTTTCAACCACTTAAACCGCCCAACTCTTCATAATTCAGTTTGGACAAAACCGCAAAACTCCGTTGTGCATTTTATCTGAGCGGTTCTAGTGCTTTAAACCGCAATAGACCAAACTGATAAGTACTTGATTGATTTTCAAGGGTATTTAGAAAAAGATTTTAAACCGCTATTCACCCCCCCTCTAGCGGTTCTATACCCTTGTTGCCCTTTGGGACCAACAATGAACTCTTCATAATTCTAACTTTGTTTTATCTTTGAATCTTTGATTGCGATCAATTTTGGGAAGCACAGTCTCGAGAACGTAGGCTAGCCATCCAAAACTTGATCCAATCTTAGAATTTACAAGACTAAAACAAATAGGAAATTTAAACCCCAAGATCCACCCCGAAACCCAAGCCTCGCCCAGACCAGACCAACAGGTCCGGCCGGGTCAGTACTTGGGTCCGGTCGGACCTCTGCGAAAAATCCAGAATTTTTTTTAAAATTCAAAATTTGTCTCAAAATTGTTTTCCCCCGGTTCAATTAGGATTTGGCGTTCTTGGTGATCCAATCACCATGATCATCAAAACCTTGAATAAACAATTTATTCATGAATCTCTAGATTATCAAAACTTTGATCCAATAAAAAATTAATAACCCAAACAATTTTAAATCCACCATAATTTTTATTGCAATTGAATAGTGCGATTAAAGTTTACAAAAAAATAAACCACATAAAACGCATAGACCACATAAACATCATAATCATAATATTCAACTCATGCTAGGCACATAAAAAATTTATATACACACAACATGATTATGTATTGAAATAATCAACATGAACGGGGCTCTGATACCACTGTTGGGTTTCCTCATAACATGCGCAGCGGAATAAAGCATTTTTTTTATGAAACCCAAAGCCCATAGATCCATTCATATGATTAAGTCAAATACATGCATAATGAATACTAGAATACTAACCCTTGATGCCTTTGATTAACAACCTTGAATCTTGGTGGAGATCTAAAAACTTGATCATGAACAACAGCAAGAACACGAACTTTGAAGATGATAAGTTTCACCTTCTATTGGTATCCACACCACGAACGAATATCAAGAAGCTTCTTGATCTTGGTTGCTAGACCAAAATTGTGAAACACGCTTTCACAATTGTATTTTGACTATATGGAATTTATGTGTTATGTTCTTGTTCTTCACTCAAGAGATCTTAGTGTAGATTCCCCGGGAAAGCCCCACTACTTAGGCTAGAGCGGTGGAAGGATCCTAGAATGTCTATTTGGTTTTAATTGTTAGAGTCGCTACCTATGTTATTAAGGGAACATAAGAAAAACCTAGAAATAGCCTAATTTATGTACAAAACCAGAGATTCGGAAAGAGAAGGGTTCAGGGGTTAGGTGACGGAGTTGGAAGTACTTAAACACCCACTCCGCCCCGCTTAAGCGGGTCTTGCTACTAAAGGTGTTCCAATGCTAAAAAGTCCTTCTAATAATATGAGAAATGTGCTAACAATTACAATGGAAAGAAAAGGGAAAAATTCTTTATATATTGATTTATGTCAAAGATTACATGTAACAATTACATTAAGAAATGAATGGTAAATTAAACTAGAGTTTAGAATGTTGGAATATAACATTGACCAAACTTCAATAGTGAAGTGGCCTTTTTGGTTATGTTCCCTTTTTATGGAGATTGCATACACTAGTAAGACACAAATAAAATAAGAGAATAAAATTTGTACCTTAAAAAGAGAACTTCAAACTTCCACTTGAGAAGAGTTTTGTGTAGAGTTTGGTTGCTTGAATTGTTGTTGGGTAGAATTCTTTGTAAAGAATTCTTGGAGAGAAATGTGTAGAGTGTAGATGTGAAGAAATTTCAAGTCCCAAAATAGAGGTTCCAAGTCCAAGGTCACCTTCTAAGGTAAAAAGAAGAGGTTTTTATAGGTGAAAAAGAAAGGAAAATATGGTCTTTCAACCAATTGAAAAATAGAGAAAATTAAATAATAAAGGAAAAATCAAATAATAATAAAAAGAAATATTTTGTTTTTAAGAAATGGCTAAGAATATGGGATTGGGAGTTATGTTGGGATTAGAGTCCTAAACCTAAGGGGAAGCAGAGGGGAAAAAGGATTCCAAATCATAAAGGTGGAAGAGTCGAAGAGGAGATCAAAACGGAGGAAGAAAATCTGGCAGTGTAGCACGCGGGCGCCTGGTGGTCACCAGGCGCCCGCTTGGTGTGGGCAGTAGACTCGCGTCTCCAGGAAATCAATTCAAGCGGGCGCTTGGTTGGTACCAGGCGGGCGCCTGGTGCCGCGGCCTGATTACGGGAAAGTACAGATTTTCCGGGATTTCTTTGTATTGGCTTAGGACTTCCTTATACTGCTATATAAGCATAAGTTCGTCCAGAATATTGTGTACCCTAATAGGAGATAGTTAGGATATCAAAAGAGAGCACAAAATAGTGTCTAGGAGAGGGTCGGGGGCCTAAGAGAGCCATAGGAGGCGATCCTACAACCCGACCATGATCATGCTTGTGCGTTCTTGGGGGAGAGATAATGATATGTAGGAGAGGGTTGTTCATGGGAGGTTATACATACTAGATCTGTGTGAGTGTATGTGTAAACTGTAACAATCAACATATTATTATAGTGATATCCTGGCTTGGGGCCTCCGGATGTAGCCACGTGGGGGTAGACATGTCCAAACGGTTCCGGTTCCCGGTTCCCAAATGCCCGGAACCGTATTCGAACCATCTTAATCCGGTTCCCGGTTCCCAGTTCTATCCGCCGGTTCCGGTTCCGACGGTTCCACCGGTTCCATCTCACCATCTAATAAATATGTAATACTCCCTCCGTCCCAAAATATTTGTAGTTTAAAATGTAATACTCCCGCCATTTCAAAATACTTGTAGTTTAAGGAGTTGAGGTTTGTCCTAAAATATTTGTAGTTTTGCTATTATCTATACATTTTTGACATTGTTTATCAAATACATCCTTATTTATGATAGTGTTGTCATTGCAAAAGTATTAAATTGTCTTGTTACTTGAAATGTTCCAAGAGTAATATAGTCCATTACACATATATTAATTTTTTTTCTTAATTTGTGTGAAAATCCTAAAACTAGAAGTATTTTGGGACGGGGGGAGTATGTATATCAGTATATATATTAGCTAGCAGCCAACCTACCATAATGATCAAACATCTTTAAAGTCATCTGATGCAGAGAACCGTTCGGTTCCTGGTTCCGCCGGTTCCTCGGTTCTGAATATGTTGGATTCGTATTCGAACCGTTTCAATCCGGTTCTCGGTTACGTTCGGTTCCCGGTTCCAGCGGTTCCCGGTTCTCGCTGGTTCCTAGTTCCGGTTCTACCCGCCGGTTCCATCGGTTCCCGGTTCTATTTGGACATGTCTACGTGGGGGTGGTGAACCGGGTTAACAAATCATGGTGTTCTTGTTATTTCATATTATTATTCATGTGTTGATTATCTTTCTCCATGTTGATGACTGCTAGTATGGGCTAGTGGATGCGGCGATCCCCCAATTCCCCCAACAAGTTATAGAATAAAGGGGGGATAAATGTGGATGTAAAAAGGAGTTTTTGTGATCAAAAAAATGGAGGGAAAAGACTGCAATCCGTAACTGCCATAATGGGAAGCGCGCGAGTCCGGCTTTTGGGGCGAGACGCGTGTGCGGCCCACAAGCAGTGCCGGAGGCGCCCGCGGGTAAAAATGACAAAATAACCCTAAAAGTTAACTCGTTATGCAGCTTAGTCCAAAACTAACGGAATCAGTTAGAAACTTAACTGAAGTAACAGAAATTAACGAAAATAAGTTAAATAAAAATACTATGTATGCAATCGGGGTGAGAGGTCCAAGGCGGGATGTCTACACTTAGAACAAGAAAATAACTCTTCAAACTATTTGGAGGCTCTCACAAAGCTATGGACTGATTAGGGCAACTAGAGGGAGTTTTTATACTTGTTTCACTTATTCCAAATAGGTAACAAGTGACCAAACCCGCAAGAAAACGGAACAAGAAAATCTCAGGCCGAAACAACAGGTCCGCCCGGGTATAGAAGTAGGTCCGGTCGGATCCTATGAGAGGTCCGGGTGGGTCCTTTCATAGGTCCGGGCGGACCCTCCCTTTTTCCACTTTTCTCCTCTAAATTCCTAATATTCCTCAAAGGCCCTTCGACCCAAATTCCAATTAAGTCATTTAGGATTTGTTCTATTTGTGTGTGACCCTTTAGGATTATACTAAGTTGGCAATGGGTTCAATCATAAACCCATAAGATATGATTAGGTTCTAGCAAACCGTCATACCTACCCAAATAGTGTAACTACATACAAGTTCGTATTCCTCATAGAACATGTCACAATCCCTTTGTCCACGATGTCATTGAACACAAGTCATGGTCATCAAGTCAACTTGTATTTGTTCAATACTTTCTCGATACCGAATATGTTGATAATCCAAATGACATTGATCCAATCAATTCACTTGAGTTTGGTCAAACATTTCATCAACATCATTCTATGAGGGGCCCAAGCTTGACATCTCTCCGAAGAGGGCAAATCCATTTAGCTTATTATTCTTCTCTACGTGAATCCGATTATGCCAATCATACATTTTATAACTTCCTGGTTAAAGGTTGCGTTTGAATATGTCAAACATAATGTTCATCAAATGGAAGACTATAATAACTTCATGTCTAAGGATTCAAATGACATAACTAATATGAGATCTATATATGACATTGACCATGACATAAATCTCATACAGAGGGTCATGTCCAGTACCTTGTTCCCAACAAGTACCCATAAGTCTAACATGATCATCCCATGATAATAATCAAACATATCTTTATTAATATGAATAAAATGATAACATACACAACGTTTAAATAAACGTGCATAGGGCACCAACACTAATAATCTCCCACTTGCCCTAGGACCAATCTCCCATGTATCTAATACCCATGGACCTAACATGACCATCATGTTTAGCTTGCGGAAGTCCCTTTGTTAGCCGGTCCGCTACGTTGTCATCAGTTGGTACTCTGCATATATTTACGTCTCCCTATCAATGATTTCTCGAATGATATGAAAACGCCTAAGTATGTGTTTGGATTTAGGATGTGCCCTTGGTTCCTTTGCTTGAGCAATAGCATCATTATTATCAAAATAAAGGTCTATTGGATTAGCAATACTAGGAACCACCTCAAGTTCACCAATGAACTTCTTAATCCAAACAGCTTCCTTTGCGGCATCCAATGCAGCAATATACTTAGTTTCAGTTGTAGAATTAGTGATTGTACTCTGCTTGGAACTCTTCCAACTTACAGCTCCACCGTTTAACATAGACACAAAACCCGATTGCGATCTACTATCATCTTTGTCGGTTTGGAAGCTTGCATCCGTGTAACCATTTACAACGAGATCATCTTCCATACCTCTATAGATCAAAAATGAATCTTTAGTCCTTCTCAAGTACTTAAGAATCGCTTTAACAGCCATCCAGTGACTCTCACTGGGGTCGGACTGATATCTACTATGCTCAAAGTATAAGATACATTCGGCCTAGTACATATCATGACTACATGATGAATCCAATTGCCGAAGCATATGGAATCTCACTCATTTTCTCACGCTCATCTTTTGTCTTAGGACATTGAGTCTTGCTTAGGGAAACTCCATGTAACACTAGCAAGTGTCCTCTCTTAGATTCTTCCATGCGGAATCTTCTAAGGACCTTGTCAATGTATGTACTTTGGCTTAAACCAATTAGTTTCCTTGATCTATCTCTATAGATCTTAAGCCAAGGACATATGCGGCTTCGCCCATATCTTTCATTGCGAAACACTTTCCTAACCAACTCTTTACAGACTGAAGTGTAGGAATGTCGTTTCCAATGAGCAATATGTCATCCACATATAAAAGAAGGAATAACACTATGCTCCCACTAATCTTCTTGTATACACAAGATTCATCTTCGTTCTTGATGAAGCCAAACTCTTTGACTGATTCATCCAAACGAAGATTCCATCTCTTAGAAGCTTGCTTCAATCTATAGATAGATTTCTGCAATTTGCATACTTTAGAATTTTGTGCAAAACCCTCAGGTTGTGTCATATAGACATTCACTTGTAAGTTTCCATTAAGGAAAGAGGTTTTGACATCCATTTTCCATATCTTATAGTCATAATATGCGGCTATGGCAATCAAAATTCTTATAGACTTGATCATTGCTACGGGTGAAAAGGTTTCATCATAGTCGATACCATGAATCTGCCTATAACCTTTCGCTACAAGCCTAGCTTTGTAAGTATGCACCTTCCCATTCATGTCAGTCTTCTTCTTGAAGACCCACTTGCATCCTATGGTTTTTACACCATCAGGTGCATCAATCAAGTTCCAAACTTGATTATCATGCATGGATTGTAATTCGAATTCCATGGCTCCAAGCCACTTATCCGAATCAGGAGATCACATCGCCTCTTGGTAGGTGGTCGGTTCATCATTCTCAATGATCTCCACCTCATTACTATCCGTTACGAGAAATCCATATCTCTCGGGCTCGGATCGTAACCTACCAGATCTGCGAGTTACTTGTGTATTCTAAACAGGTTCCACAACTCCTTGTGGGACTTGTTCTTGTTCCACTATCGGTTCAATGTCATTTTCTGGGACTCGAACATCTTCGAGATTTACTTTACTCCCACTGATTTTTTTGGAGAGAAACTCTTTCTCTAGAAAGACACCAGTTCGGGCAACAAACATTTTATTGTCCGTTCGGTTGTAAAAGTAATATCCTTTAGTTTCCTTAGGATATCCAACGAAGAATTAAAATTCCTGATGTATATTTTTTCGTGCCTGATATATACATTGGCTTAGGCGATGGAGAAGCAGTAATGGCGTGTGGCGTGAGTGGTGCGTATGACTATGAAGTACACATCCCGTCTCAAACTTTTAATTACATTTGATTAAATTTATTTGAACTTTAACTAATATTTTATGCTAAATTATTAATTTTTATAAAATAAAATTTTTTAAATGAAAAACGTAATCAAAAAACGTATTTCAAAGTAAAAATTCCACAAAATATTATATGCAATGATGATTTACTCAATAATACTCTTGGCCACAATGAAATTCACACTGATAATATTTTATTATAAAGAAATTTCCATAATATGTAAAATTAAACTTTTTTGCTTTTATTTTTTTGAATTTCTATCGATTGAATATAAGTGTCATCCCGTACATCACACGGGACTAACACTAGTTCTCATAATAAGAAGACCGACCACCAGCTCTTGGCTAAAGCCATAGAAGCTGCGACTTTGCTGTATCGGTGATTTGGCGCTGATATTTTGGCTTAAGGCCAAGAGACCTTGCCAGCCTATGAAGATCGTGGGCCAAGATGGCCAAATGGGTTTTGGGGCTTTTGTGGCCAGTGGTTACAGGCGCCTTACCAAGCCAAGGAATAAGGATTTCTTATAGATTAGGTTATTTAGGACTTGCCTGTCCTAATTTAATTTAGTTTGCTCAATTGTTAAAAAAAAAAAAGAAAAAAATTTAATAATTCTAGATTTGCTGATTTAGAGTTTGTACGATCAGAATTTTTGTGATCAAAATCCGTTCAAAGTAGATTAGTATGATCTTCTGTAATTGTTTCTCCAGCCATAATAGTATTTGTTCTCCCTTTACCTGTGGACGTAGCCAATAGATTGTTAGTGAACCACGTTAAATCTGTATTCTTGTTTATCGATTGTGTTCGTTATTTTTCTGTCATTTCAATCGATCTGATTTACTATCACTTATCTTCATTTAAAGATATACTCCCTCCGTCCCAGTTCACTTGACACTTTTGATTAAAACTGGTCAACTTAGGGTAGTTTTGACCAACACTTTATATAAATATTTATGTTCCCAAAAAAAAATGTTATTGGGAGGGTTTTTAATAGTGATCATTTTATATTTTTTTTTATTTTTATTCGGATCGTAAATATTTCTAGGGACAGAGGGAGTATATATATATATATATATATATATAGGTAGGTGCTCAAATGAGAACCTAAATATCGTGAGAACCAATCATAACCATTAAATTAGAAAAAAAATCAAGGGTCCATATGTTAGATACAATTGATACACTTAGATACATTACAAAAAATTCGATATTACACATGAATACTGTTGGAAATGGGTTTTTTAGAAATGTGGTTTGACCACATTTTGACCCGATTTTCAAAGTGATTTCATTTTATGTAAATGAAATCAAGTTGCAAAATTAAAATCTACATTTAGTGTAGATTAGGAAAATGCATTTATTTACTCAAAACCATTTCCGGGTGAATGAGAAATTAATGCTCAAAGTGTGCAACTTTAATGGGTTTATGAAGAGTTGGAAATGTGGAAAGCCATGTATCCCACATTGGTTGGAAAATGGAAAAGATGAGGGTATTTAATATGGCTCATCTAAGAAGGTTCCAATCAAGTGTGGACTTGGGCTTCCAAGCTCAAGTGGGCCTTTGGGCCAACCATGCAAGCTAGTGGGTAAGTGGATTAATTTTGGGCTAGCCCAAAATTGAACCACAACCCGCGAAGGGCGGAATGGGCGGTTTAGGGCGCACTTTGCACTTCGCGCTGGGAGCTGTGGAGCTTAAATTTTTGGTAAATGTGGGCTCGGTTGTGGATCAGCCCGTGGCATGGTTCGGTTGGGCTTGGGTGGCTCGGCCCAGGTGGTGGTTGGGCTTCGGCCCATCTGGGAGGGTTCATCTCGGTTGGACTTGGAGCGGCCCAGATCTCCGAGTGGATAAGGCACCGGTTCGGGCGGCGGTTGGAGCCGGACCGACCCGTGTCGGTTCGGATCGGATGGGTGTGTTGGTTCGCCCCGTCTGATCTGAGCCCTCCATCCAGATCTGATCCAAAGGTCCAGGATCCACCAGTCACCAATAGTGATTATTCCCTAAAGGCACCTCACCTCTTCAGAAACTATATAAAGGACTTCCCAGGCTTGACAATTCATATTCATTCCAACATCCAAGAGCTTTAGAGTAATCTGAGAGAGAGTCATATTGAAGCATTATTTCCTTCAAGTCCAGAAGTTCCAAATACTTTCATTTGTTCGCCGAGGTTGTTAATTTGGAGTGCTCCTATTAACGACAGTTAAAGTCGTTTCATCTTAGAGAAGATTGCCATTAATCCGTAAGCACCAGTGCGTGGCAAATTCTTCTTGCGGAGATTGTGTCTAACACAAGCCTCGACTAAATTTCCGTCCCCATTTTTTTAGTATTAGTTTCTTCGTCATTTTCAAGAAAGCCTACATATTACCCAACAATCGCAAGAAGAATTTTACTGTTTTCTTGAAGAATGACAACCGACAACGACACCACCCAGTCTTCCGGGGCTACTCCCCGTCCTACTCCAGAAGTAACAAATCAGAATGTTACTCATGGCCCTCCAGCTCCGACTCACCCGGCTCATGGTGAGAAACCACCAAAGTTCACCGGGGTAGATTTCAAGAGAATGCAGCAAAAGATTCTGTTCTACTTGACCACCCTCAGCCTTCAGAAGTTCTTGAAAGAGGACCCTCCTGAAGTGGCTACTGATGATCCTGATCCGCAGAAGCGGATCGCAAAGGAAGCTTGGGAACATTGTAATTTCTTGTGTAGGAATTACATTCTCAACAGTCTAGACGACTCACTTTACAGTGTGTATAGTCTAGTGACTACAGCCAAGGAGTTATGGAACTCTTTGGAAAGGAAGTACAAGATTGAAGATGCCGGGTCAAAGAAATTTGTCGTCGGTAAGTTTCTTGACTTCAAGATGGTGGACACCAAAACTGTGACCAGCCAAGTTGATGAATTTCAGCTCATACTTCACGGCCTAGCAGCAGAAGGGATGATTCTGAATGAACCATTCAAAGTGGCAACGGTCATTGAGAAGTTACCACCAGGATGGAAGGACTTCAAGAACTATCTCAAGCATAAACGCAAGGAGATGAGTCTTGAAGACTTGGTGATTCGGTTTCAGATTGAGGAGAATAACCGCAAGGCTGAAGAGAAGTATGCCAAGGGAAAGATGGAGGCTAAGGTCCATCTTGCTGAGTCAAGCACCAATAACCGCAAGCGAAAGCCCTCTGGAGATGCCAAGAAGGGTTCTAAGAAGAAGTTTAAAGGTGCTTGCTATAATTGTGGAAAATCCGGTCACATGTCCAAGGAATGTCGTCATCCAAGGAAAGAAGACCGAAGGGCTAACGGGAATCAAGCTAATGTCGTTGATGACATGGATGTTGATCTAGCCGCTGTGGTGTTTGAAGCCAACATAGCAAAGTTGGACGACAACCCAAGAGAATGGTGGATAGACACTGGAGCTACCCGCCACATATGTGCTGACAAAGAGAGCTTCTCATCCTATACTCCTATCAACGGACGGAAGCTCTATATGGGAAACTCCGCTACTTCTGATGTAGTTGGACTTGGGAAAGTTGTGCTGAAGATGACTTCAGGCAAGGAGCTGACGCTAGTGGATGTGCTGCATGTTCCAGACATTCGCAAGAATTTAGTGTCAGGCTCATTATTGAGTAAGGCTGGTTTTAGATTAGTCTTTGAATCCGACAAGTTTGTTTTGACCAAGAATGGTCTTTTCATTGGAAAAGGTTACCTTGATAAAAGCCTTTTCAAAATGAATGTAATGAATGTTTACCGCCCAGAGGCGAAGAATAAAAGTGTTTCTTATGTTTACTTGTTGGATAGTCCTGATCTATGGCATGGTAGATTAGGACACGTAAATTTTAACACAATTAAGAAGTTAGTGAATCAAAAATCTTTACCAATATCTAACGTCGATTCAACTGACAAGTGTGAAATTTGCGTAGAAGCAAAAATGACTAAAGGATCATTTCAATCGGTGATAAGAAACACGACACCTCTTGAATTAGTTCATACAGATATATGTGATCTAAAATTTGTGCAAACTCGAGGTGGGAAAAAGTATTTCATTACATTTATTGATGATTGCACAAGATACTGTTATGTATATCTCTTAAGAAGTAAGGATGAAGCTTTGGGGGCTTTCCAAACTTTTAAGAATGAAGTTGAGAATCAACTTAATACTAAAATTAAGAAGATTCGTAGTGATAGAGGGGGTGAATATGTTGCTCCGTTTGAAGATATATGCTGGGAATCCGGTATTATTCATCAAACAACAGCTCCGTATACACCTCAGTCTAACGGAGTAGCTGAACGCAAGAATCGTACTCTTAAAGAGATGATGAATGCTATGCTAATAAGCTCTGGCTTACCCGATAATTTGTGGGGGGAAGCTATACTCTCCGCAAATTATATCCTGAATAAGATACCTCAGAAAGGTAAAAATGAAACGCCTTATGAATTATTTCATAATCGTAAGCCGTCTTATCAATACCTTAAAGTGTGGGGGTGTTTGGCTAAGGTTGAAGTACCTAAGCCAAAACAGGTCAAGATTGAACCTAAAACTATTGATTGCGTATTCATTGGTTATGCAAGTAATAGTAGTGCATATCGATTTATTGTGCATAAATCGGACATTCCAGATATGAATGAAGGAATGACGATAGAATCAAGGAACGCTGTATTCTTTGAAAATATTTTTCCAGCTAAGGAAAGAAAAGAAGCAAGTTCTAGTAAGAGAACTTATGAAGATTCGAACGGTCCATCTCAAGAGGAAGAGGAAGGACCTAGGCGTAGTAAAAGGGCAAGAGTGGAAAAGTCTTTTGGTCCAGATTTTCTATCTTTTATGTTAGAAAACGAACCAGCAACTGTTAAGGAAGCTTTATCTAGTCCAGATGCTCCATTCTGGAAAGAAGCTATTAACAGTGAAATAGAGTCCATCATGCATAACAATACTTGGGAACTTGTCGATCTCCCTCCATGATGCAAACCGTTGGGTTGCAAATGGATCCTCAAAAGGAAGTATAAGGCTGATGGATCTATCGATAAATACAAAGCCTGGCTAGTAGCCAAAGGTTTTAGACAAAAGGAGGGATATGATTTATTCGATACATATTCTCCCGTCACAAGGATCACATCCATTCGTGTTCTCATAGCAATTGCAGCATTGCATAACCTTGAGATACATCAAATGGATGTAAAGACAGCTTTCTTGAATGGAGAGCTAGAAGAAGAGATTTACATGGAACAACCCGAGGGGTTCGTAGTTCCTGGTAAAGAGCAAAAGTTGTGTAAACTTGTAAAGTCATTATATGGACTAAAACAGGCACCTAAGCAATGGCATGAAAAGTTTGACCGAACGATCTTGGCAAACGGTTTCAAAATAAATGAATGTGACAAGTGTGTCTACATTAAAGGAACATCCAATTCATTTGTGATAGTTTGTCTGTATGTAGACGACATGCTAATTATGGGAAGTACTCATGAATTAATCATAAATACCAAAGGCATGCTGAAAAGGAACTTTGACATGAAAGATATGGGAATAGCTGATGTCATCTTAGGAATCAAGATTTCTAGAACACCAGATGGAATAGTCTTGTCACAATCCCATTATCTTGAGAATATTCTTCGAAAATTCAATGTCATTGATAGCCCTCCGGCTAAGACCCCAGTAGATTTATCTCTACACTTAGCCAAGAATAGAGGGGAGCCAGTTTCTCAACTGGAATATGCAAGGATAATTGGCAGTCTAATGTACTTAACAAATTGTACACGTCCAGACATTGCATAATCAGTGAGCAAACTAAGTAGGTTCACGAGTAATCCTAGTGCGGATCACTGGAAGGCCCTGACGAGGGTATTGAGATATTTAAAGTATACATTGAAGCATGGGATACTTTATAATAGATATCCAGTAGTATTAGAAGGATACTGTGATGCCAATTGGATATCCGACACGAAAGACTCAAAGTCCACAAGTGGATATGTATTCACAATAGGTGGAGGAGCAGTGTCATGGAAGTCTTCCAAACAAACGTGTATAGCTCGATCCACGATGGAATCGGAGTTCATAGCATTAGACAAAGCTGGTGAAGAAGCTGAGTGGCTAAAGAACTTTTTGGAAGATATTCCTTGTTGGAATAAGCCTGTGCCAGCTGTTATGATACATTGTGATAGTCAATCAGCAATAGGAAGAGCACAAAGCAGTATGTATAATGGTAAGTCTAGACACATTCGTCGCAGACATAATACCGTTAGACAGTTGATCTCAAATGGTGTTATCACAATTGACTATGTTAAGTCAAAGGATAACTTAGCGGATCCGTTTACGAAATGTATAAATAGAGATCAATTGTATAAGTTGTTAAGGGGAATGGGTTTAAAATCCACAACAAAAGAACACATAGCGGACACTCAACCTTGAGAATTGGAGATCCCAAAACCTTGGTTCAATGAGACAACTAAGTTATGAGGTTCGGTCGAAACACTTGGAACCTGTTTCATACTCATTCCTAGAACATCCAAGTGTATGTACCTGTAACAGTGGTGAGGTTAAGTTGAGAAAACTTTTAATGATTCCTATACCTAAGTGGTGGAGTATAGCAGGATACTCTTTATAGGAGATCACCTATCTAAGTGAGAAGTAATAAGGCCGCTTCTAAATGAACACTTATGAAGAGATACGGTCCAGGGCCAAAACGGACACAACGTGAGAACAAATAGTGTTAGGGCTATTATTGTGTAAGTACTATTGTCTTGGTATACACTATACAGTCACCAGTTCAAAGCATCGCGCTACTGAATGGCTAGTATATCCGATAGTATTTTACTAGGGAAGGTTCAAAGCCACAAGCTACCTATCCCGATGCAATAATAGTTCGCCGAAACTTTTGAACGAATCTGCATACATGCATTAATTGTCATTCATGTGGGGGATTGTTGGAAATGAGTTTTTTAGAAATGTGGTTTGACCATATTTTGACCCGATTTTCAAAGTGATTTCATTTTATGTAAATGAAATCAAGTTGCAAAATTAAAATCTACATTTAGTGTAGATTAGGAAAATGCATTTATTTACTCAAAACCATTTCCGGGTGAATGAGAAATTAATGCTCAAAGTGTGCAGCTTTAATGGGTTTATGAAGAGTTGGAAATGTGGAAAGCCATGTATCCCACATTGGTTGGAAAATGGAAAAGATAAGAGTATTTAATATGGCTCATCTAAGAAGGTTCCAATCAAGTGTGGACTTGGGCTTCCAAGCTCAAGTGGGCCTTTGGGCCAACCATGCAAGCTAGTGGGTAAGTGGATTAATTTTGGCCTAGCCCAAAATTGAACCACAACCCGCGAAGCGCGCGAAGGGCGGAATGGGCGGTTTAGGGCGCACTTTGCACTTCGCATCGGTCGCTGGGAGCTATGGAGCTTAAATTTTTGGTAAATGTGGGCTCGGTTGTGGATCAGCCCGTGGCATGGTTCGGTTGGGCTTGGGTGGCTCGGCCCAGGTGGTGGTTGGGCTTCGGCCCATCTGGGAGGGTTCATCTCGGTTGGACTTGGAGCGGCCCAGATCTCCGAGTGGATAAGGCACCGGTTCGGGCGACGGTTGGAGCCGGACCGACCCGTGTTGGTTCGGATCGGATGGGTGTGTTGGTTCGCCCCGTCTGATCTGAGCCCTCCATCCAGATCTGATCCAAAGGTCCAGGATCCACCAGTCACCAATAGTGATTATTCCCTAAAGGCACCTCACCTCTTCAGAAACTATATAAAGGACTTCCCAGGCTTGGCAATTCATATTCATTCCAACATCCAAGAGCTTTAGAGTAATCTGAGAGAGAGTCATATTGAAGCATTATTTCCTTCAAGTCCAGAAGTTCCAAATACTTTCATTTGTTCGCCGAGGTCGTTAATTTGGAGTGCTCCTATTAACGACAGTTAAAGTCGTTTCATCTTAGAGAAGATTGCCATTAATCCGTAAGCACCAGTGCGGGGCAAATTCTTCTTGCGGAGATTGTGTCTAACACAAGCCTCGACTAAATTTCCGTCCCCATTTTTTTAGTATTAGTTTCTTCGTCATTTTCAAGAAAGCCTACATATTACCCAACAATACAATATGTTAATAAGTATTGTATCTAAGTGTTGCACTTGGATACACTATGTTAAAAACTAATGTATCCAATTGTTTTTCGAAAATCAATAATGTATCCAAGTGTATCAAATGTATCTAACATCTGGACCCTTGATTTTTTTTCCTAATCTAATGGTTATGATTGGTTCTCACGGTTCTCATATAAAATGGTTCTCACAGGAACGCGACCCTATATATATATATATATATATATATATATATATATATATATATATATATATAACCATAAGACGTGCGTGTGACCCAGTGGTTCTCATGGCCATTGAAAAGATGAACAATCTTCCCATCAATGCAAACACATAAAAAACCAAAAGACCTGCGTGTGACCCAACAATTAAGATTTTTTTTCTTTCCAATTTTTGTTTCAAAATAAATATTTAAATTTAGTTTTGATAAAAACAAAATTAAAAATTTCTTTTAAAACGGAAAAAATTATTATACATAAATTATTTTGAAATGGAGAAAGTGATAATACACCAATAATAATATACATACTCCGTATTTAAACTTTAATCATAATTTTATGAAAATCTAGATAACTCTATGTAATTCTAAAAATTATTATTGATAATATTCCTAACAATGACACAATAATAAATTTTAAAATTGCATTGGAATATTTTAAATTTTCATAAAATTATAGTTAAAGTTCAATTGAGTTGACCAAATAAGCTACTTGTAGTTGTGCATATCGAGTTTGAGACGGAGGTATTATAAATATACGGAGTATGTAATTATTATTTTTTCAGGAATAAAACTATCTAATTTGATGAGTACAAATTTTTTTTTTTTAAAAAACAAACAACACATAATTGCATTAACAAAATTTAAGAAGACGACGTTCTACAATTGACGGAGGCTCGTCCATAATGTAATATTTGCAATTAAGATTTACAGATAGATTGCCTAACACATCTCGAATAATGATAGCCAACCGCGAACCAAATCTCCAATGAATATTCTTGGGAACCATAACATGTGATGCCCAAATACTAATACTTGGAGACGGCTCAACACTGACCTTTAGGAAACACTCGAACTGTAAAAATTTTGCTTTGAAAACACAAGAAAGTGATCCATTTGAGTTAGCAGTAAATGTACAACCAAACATCTAAAGCATTGCACCAAGAACGAATATCAAAAACAATCTAAGGCTCTCATAGAGGAGAAGACAGAGGTTCCCAACAAAGGGGAGAAAACAAAGGCTCCCGACATAAGAGAGATAACATATAATGAAACGACAAGTAAGGCAACATAATTATTCAACAGTCTAACAAGACAAAACAAAAAAATTTAGAAATCTAGAAATTAATCCAATCTAATTATTAACGAATATCAAAGATTTTTTTTCTTATGAGTCGTTCTTGTGAAAAACACGTTTTACACTAGCCTTAGTGTAAAACGTGTTTTCCACATAGAAGGATTTTTGGGCAGGCACTTTCCGATACTGTAGGAGACACTTTTCAATATTTTTACAACATGCACTCTATTTACCCTAAAGCAGGTATTTTTTTTTGGACTTTCACAGCAGGCACTTTTTTTGGCACTTGGAAAAAAAAAAACCCAGCAGGCATGTTTTAAAACTCAAGCAGACACTTTTTTACCTTAGAGAAGACATTTTTTTTTGCGCTTGAAAAAAAAAAAAAAAAAACCCCAGCAGACATGTTTTAAAACTCAAGCAGACACTTTTTTACCTTAGAGAAGGCACTTTTTTTGGCACTTGAAAAAAAAAAAAAAAAACAGGCATGTTTTAAAACTCAAGCAGACACTTCTAATATTCAACAGGCATTTTTATATGTGCTTACTTAAATTTTAAAACATGTCTGTTGATTATTTTATTTTATTTTTTTCAAGTGCCAAAAAAAGTGTTTTCTCTATAGTAAAAAAGTGTCTGCTTGTAATATTGAAAAATGCCTCATACAGTTTCGAAAAGTGCCTGATGAGTTTTCATGAGTTTCAGTTATTTACATCAATGCCACCACGCCTTCTCACAGCGTTCTCCGCTTTTTTAAAAACACGTTCTACACTAGCGTTAGTGTAGAACACGTTTTTCTCAAGATTTTCTGTTTTCTTATTTAAACATTTTTTTAAAAAAAAAGAAAGACGGAAAAGCAAAACGATAAGCAGTTTCAAATCAATAAAACCGCACCTCCGTGTAGGGGTGTTCACGGTCCGGTCCGGTCCGGCTTTTGTTAAAATTTTACAAAACCGGAACCGGACCAATTATACAGTTCTGTAAAAATTTAGAACCAGAACCAGACCAATAAATTACAAAACTGATGTCATTGGTCCGGTCCTATTGGTTCGGTTCCGGTCCGGTTCTACTTGTATTGTAGGGACCGCGACCACCACCACCACTTTCCCACATTAGTATGATATTGTCCGCTTTGGGCCAAGCCCGCAGGGATTTGTTTTTGGGCATCCCCCAAAAGGCTCATACTAATGAAGTGGGTGGGCACTCTTATATACCTTGCAATTATTTCCTTAATTGCCGATGTGGGACTTTGGGTTGCCCCCCAACAATCCTCCCCTCAAACCAAGGACCACACCGCTATGGCCCGCAGTGTTTCCTCTGGCCCATATCGGCGAAAGCTTGTACCAACCGCCCGCGAAACACCATCGCCCTCGATTGCAAGACTCGATTCGCTATGTCGCACAAGGGGAACCCCACCATATAAAGCACACACACGGTCCACCCGGTCGGGCCCATCCGAACCATGGCTCTGATACCACTTGTAGGGACCGCGACCACCACCACCACTTTCCCACATTAGTATGATACTGTCCGCTTTGGGCCAAGCCCGCACGGATTTGTTTTTGGGCATTCCCCAAAAGGCCTCATACTAATGAAGTGGGTGGGTGCTCTTATATACCTTACAATTATTTCCTTAATTGCCGATGTGGGACTTTGGGTTGCACCCCAACAATCTAGGGACCGCGACCACCACCACCACTTTCCCACATTAGTATGATATTGTCCGCTTTGGGCCTAGCCCGCACGGATTTGTTTTTGGACATCCCCCAAAAAGCCTCATACTAATGAAGTGGGTTGGTGCTCTTATATACCTTGCAATTATGTCCTCAATTGCCGATGTGGGACTTTGGGTTGCACCCCAACAATCTTCCCCTCAAAACAAGGACCACACCTCTATGGCCCGCAGTGTTTCCTCTGGCCCATATCGGCGAAAGCTTGTACCAACTGCCCGCGAAACACCATCGCCCTCGATTGAAAGACTCGATTCGCTATGTCGCACAAGGGGAACCCCACCCATATAAAGCACACACACGGTCCACCCGGTCGGGCCCATCCGAACCATGGCTCTGATACCACTTGTAGGGACTGCGACCACCACCACCACTCTCCACATTAGTATGATATTGTCCGCTTTAGGCCTAGCCCGCACGGATTTGTTTTTGGGTCAACTCCCAAAATGCCTCATACTAATGAAGTGGGTGGGTGCTCTTATATACCTTGCAATTGTTTCCTCAATTGCCGATGTAGGATTTTGGGTTGCACCCCAACATGTATACAATTTTTTCTCTCAAGAAATACATCTATACACACCAAAAACTAAAACAATTAAACATTGGTCCCAAACTCTCAACAAGGCAAAGTAATCTGCATGGAGTTTTACACGTATTCAACACAAAGTTATAGACCTTTCACTTCAAAGATAGAAGAACTAAGACAAAAAAACTTAATGGGGAAAAATAGTTGATACAACAACTTTAGAATTTTCGTGGTGAGGCTAGGATGTCTGGTGTCGAAGTCACGGTGGCGAAGGGGATACAGATGGAGCCATGGTGATCGAGCGGGCCGATTCTTTAAGATAGAACGAAGTTGAGAGAGAGAGAGATAGGGTTAGCGGATTTTGGGAAATAAGGTTTTCTCAGTAGTCCGTACTCCGTAATCAGTAGTCCGTAGGACTATGTAAGTATTAGTAATACTGTAATAATATAATATTTATATATATTATGATTATGATTGGTCTGGTCCGATCCAAAACCGTAAAAATATTTATCAAAACCAGAACCGAACCAATAAATCGGTTTTATGGAAATTCGGAACCAGAACCAGACCAATACTATTAAACCGGTCCGGTTTTCATTGATCCGGTTCGGTTCTATTGGTCTAATCCGATTATGTTTTTTTCTGCACAAAGCCCTACCTCCGTGGATGCTCCAAACGTTCTAATCTTGTAGGTCCCCATTATTTTTTTTTTTTTTAGCAGGATTAGTGTATGATAAAAAGTTGTGAATTTAAAAATCAGTTAATTGGCCGAGCCGACATGAGGTGGGGTCAGCTGTCAGCACCTGCACTGCCAACGTCTCATCTTCAAATCAACACTCTCAAACCAAACCCCTCAAATCTCAATGAGTGAAAATTTAGCTCCAATTTCCGCCAAAACCCTAGTTACCCTTTCCCGATTCATCAATATTATTATTGAAATTACTTTTTCTTCTTCATCGATCCAATTCATTGATCGAGAGAGAGAGAGAGAGAGAAAATATGGCGATTCTGTATACACTGGTAGCAAGGGGATCGGTGGTGTTGGCGGAGTTGAGCGGGCCGTCGACCAATGCTAGCACCATTGCTAGGAAAATCCTCGACAAGCTTTCCGGAAACGATGACATGAACGTTTCTTTCTCTCAAGATCCATACATTTTTCATGTTAAGCGCACTGATGGACTCACCGTTCTCTGTATGACCGATGATGCTGCCGGAAGTAAGCCACCTTTTCTCTCTCTCTCTCTCTCTCTCTCTCTCTCTGTTTTCATGTTCTTGAATTCTTCCCTTTCTTCATAATTAGATTTGTGTTGAATTATTATGGTCGACCCAATCAAGTGAACTGTGACCAAATATTAATGCGTTGTCTCAATCAGATTATATACTCCCTCTGTCCCAGAAATATAGTCCCATTTTCATTTTCTATAGTCAACAAAAATAAACTTTGACCAAATATTGGTGTCAATTTAATGATCACAATGAAATCCTAAAAATTGTTATTGATAAGTAACTTAATGATTTATCAATTACAAATTTTAGAATTTCACTAGAATGATTAGATCGTCACCAATGGTTAGTCAAAGTTCATTTTTGTTGACCATAAAAGTCAAAATCAGACTATCTTTCTGGGACAGAGGGAGTATATTGTTATTGACAAATCACTGATTTATCAATTAGAAATTTTAGAATTTTACTAAAATGATTAGTTTGACCTTAGTGTTTAGTCAATGTTCACTTGCGTTGACTACAAAAAGTCAAACAATTTTTTGGGACGGACGGAGTATGATACTATTGTGGAGGGTTATTGCCTATGTTAAAATTTGTAAAAGATATAGATTCAAAAGCATGATTAAGTGTTTGGAACTTATGTAGCAGTTGAAAATTTGAGGTGGAATGGTTGTTTAATTTCATAGTTGAATTGAAGAGTTATTTTAAGTGAATGACGTGTAGGACTGTAGGATAATTGTCAAATCCTAGGGGAGGGTGATATTCTCAGATTCCATGAAAATCTTTTCATGGGGAATGATTTTTGGGGTTTTTGATACTCGTACATTCTATACTACAATTCCATATCACGCTTTCGAGTAACTATAAAATCACCATTTCAATTGATGTTCCTACGAACAAAGATGAAATCAACAATCCATTCCATTTCATTCCAAATCCTTTGCGAATGAGTTCCCTTTGATCAACTTTGAGGGGGTCATATTAGACCATCCACAGTGGTTTCACACAAAAAAACCATTCAACACCCACTTTATCACTCCACATCAGCTTCTCTCTCTTCCAACTCATCCATTCAACACTCATTCACATAACACCCTACAATGGTTTGTTTAATCCCTCATTCAACACTTTTCCCACTCATCATCCTATACCCCACCACTTAAATTTTATTTTTTATTTTTTATTTTTATGATTAGTGTTGAAATAGTTATTATTGGGATCCATTTAAAAAAAAAAAAGGGTTTTTTTTTTTTTGTATCGGAATACAATGAAACTTACGTCAATTTAAAGAGAATTTTTTTTTTAGGAATTTTGGTGTAAAAAAAAAAAAAAAAAACATTTTCTGTGAAATAATTGAGCTCAAATAATTGGGATAAAAGAAAATAATTCGAAAATTCCATGAACCAATCAAAGTTTGCCAAGTGTCACAACAAGAAAAAAAAGAAAAAAAAAACAGGGGACATCGCCTGGAGACGCGCCTTCTCGGGCGCGTGTAGAACACGCGCCAGCTTTGCCCAATAATATCGTGCCACGTGGCATATCCGGGGGACAACATTTTGATTCACACAGTGTGAAATTTTTCACACAAAAATTCACACTTCCACCTTTCACACACCATTGCACCAATTCACACAAATTTATTTTGTGAATGAGCCATTCACACAATTTTTCTTGGCCATTGTAGATGGCCTTACAAATTGTAAGGAGGGTCAGCTACAAAGACTGAGGGAGTAGATATAGTTTTTCTCAAAAATTAAATGGCTAAGAGAGGGGTGTGTGTGAGTCAAGCGACCCGTCCCCCTCCTTAATAGATGCTGCCCTGCACTCAGCTTTTTGCACACAGGTTGAGACTGAGGCTAGACAGGATGAGTATGTTGTGCAGGTTGGGGCTGATGTTCCATGTTTGTTGTTTACTTACATACCTATGAAAGTTGCGATGAAATTAAAGAAAGGTTACACAATAGTTCACACCTTCTTGACTACTTCAGAGGAGTGTATACATAGATCTGTTACTAAGATGTCGTCACCTCATTTTTGGCATATAAAACAACCAATTTAAAGCCCCAATTTGAATACCTTTTATGCGCAAGAATTCTATGATATGAATCTTCGTGTTAATATTTCAATGTTTGTATTATCATTGGAACGGCCGAACGGGCCGTGTATTGTTGGTAATATGGAAATTGGGTAGGGAAAGCAATATGGGCGGGCATAAGTGAGTTATATAAAATAGAAAACACTTCTAGCAGTAATAAGTTCAAACTCACTAATGCAAATAGAAAATTTATTTCTTTTCTGTTGTCTTTATTTATTTATCATTAGCATTTTTATATTAATGAAAATATTTAAAAATGACCTTTTTGGACATTAATTATTGTGTTGCTTTGGGCATTGATTATTATTAATATAATAATAAAAATAAATAAAAAATAGTTATTGAAACTTGTAATTATTGTTCATGATTACATTAATCTTTGTTGTGGATTTTGCTCTACTTCCCCATGGCAAGAAAATTTTCATTTTCCTTTTATGTTCATCCTAAAATAGAAGTAGCGTTTTTAAGAAAAATACTATTAGTACTAATCTATGAATGTACAAACAAGTAAAGTTATTATCCTTAAAAAGTGTTGAATGTAAAACTGATGTAGAACAATTAGACGACTTGTTTTTTTTTTACCAAGATGGAGAGTTTGAGAAAATTCGGGAAAAAACGCGAAGTGGAAGGGTGCAAAGTGTTAGTGTTGAAATTGTTTTGGTTGTTGGAATCTAGCTTTGTCGATAAACCTCAAATTGGCGTAACTTTGGCGTCATGCTGAGTTCTTTGGCGGTACTGAGTTAGGGAACACACTAATAATCACAACGACCACATCAATGAAACCTAACACATGAAGGGTTCACCCCAAGACGTCATCATTTGAAGGCAAAAAAAGTATTTTGTGGGTGTTTTGGGGCCCGAAAGCTTTGGCAGTTCGTAATGTTTAGTTTTGTCCTTTCTTTTAGGTTTTCGATTGTTTTAGCCTATAAATACTCTTCTAGGTCATGATTAGTGACAGTTTTATCAATATATTATTATTTCTTCGGTTTATTCACGTGTTATAAAACCTTTAAGCCGTCATAGGCTTGTTCTCGAAATTTCTCGTGTAGAAAGAGTTCATTTTGTTGATGTCCACTGCGTCAAAAACACGATCATTTGTTTGAAATAGACGGTGAATATAGCGCTTTCTTATTTTACTACCTAATTCCCACTCTAAAGTTGCATGCCAGGAGGTATATGTGAATGGGGAAAACATTAAAAATTGCATGCCATGAGAAGTAGTACAAAGTGGGTCTTTGGGAGGTTAAAGATATTTATGCACATTGAAATGATGAAAATGTCCTACTTGGGGTGGGTAATTGGGATAAAGGAGGTTCATTGTTGTTTGAACTAGTGATACAGCTCGACTCAAGTTTCCCCATTTGTCTTGAGACGCATTCCAGTTATATAGGATTCCCCTTTTGGCAGCATGCATTTATTATTACGATGGTGAATGTAACTCCTTTGTTAAATTGTATTTATGCAACTAGGAGTTAACTGGAACATTTGTCTTTTTGTGGTTTAGTTTTTAGTTAGGGGCATTGACCGGGAAGTTCTAAATAAGTATCATAATGCCTGAGAAGTTCCTCACAATATGTTGTATTTATTCTGCAATCTATTGCATTACATAACACTGCATACTGAATATAATACTGCGTGGAGGCGGCGGCGGCGACCGGCCGGTAATGGTGGCAGTTGGCAGTAGTATTGATGTTGTATCATAATTTTTAATTACTGCATATTGCATGCAGTATAATATATTACTGCATAGGAGCTTCCCGGACATTTCAATTTTATTGGGGAGCTTGTGGGGAATGACTTATCCCAAAAGGAACTTTTGGGTCAAATTCCCTCTCAGATATTTTTGAGCAAATAGTCTTTAGAAACACACATGCATACTGACTTTGCTTATTTTATGTGAATTAGTATTGATTTTTCTAATCAAATGCTGATTCTGTGCAGGGAGAATCCCCTTTGCTTTTCTTGATGACATTCATCAGAGATTTGTGAGAACTTATGGTCGCGCAGTTCTGTCTGCGCAGGCGTATGCAATGAACGATGAATTTTCAAGGGTTCTGAGCCAACAAATGGACTATTTTTCAAACGATCCTAATGCAGATAGGATAAACCGGTTGAAAGGTGAAATGAGTCAGGTAGGTCTTAGATGTTCACTAAGCATGACTAGAGAAATTAATGGTCTTATCATATGGTAATGAAATCAGTTTTGATTAAATTTGTTAAACTTGCCTAATAATTTTTGTTCTTGTCTCTATTGTATGTTCATGGTTGCTGGTGAGTGTTATGCATGTTAAGTATTTATTAGTTCCAACTAACCATAATTTTTAATTGTTGTGTCATTAATAGGTGCGAAATGTGATGATAGAAAATATTGATAAAGTACTGGATAGGGGTGATCGCTTGGATTTGTTGGTTGATAAAACTGCTAATATGCAAGATCATACGTTTCACTTTAGAAAACAGACTCGCCGTTTCAGGAGCAACATGTGGTGGAAGAATGTCAAGCTCATGTACGTTCTCAAAATACACCTTCATTCAAATACTTGATTCATATTGTATGCTTTAGTTTGGATAATTACAACGACTACCAGCCAATAAAAGAGTCCTACTTTTCGTTTTACCATGATCTAGAATGAATCTTGTTTCTAAATCTAAAAAGAATGTTGTCTTAACGTTTTGGTTTCTAGATGGAACTCATTCTCCTACAAAAGTCTACATAGGAGGGGGGGGAGGTGTTTCTAACTCTTGAGATCCTCAAAACATATTGATTCCATTTTTGGTATCATTTTCAAGTTGGAGATAATCACGGTACATGTTTTTCACACGCCAGTTTTCTTGTGAAGTGCACAAATATCACCCAAGCAATACTAGGGGCACAAGAGAAGTTCACAAAAAGATGGATACAAAATGAGGTAACGATATTTTATTGGTTGCATCGATTGTGGACCCGCCACACTCTAATTAAAAGCACCAACAAAATCATGACACATCATTTTGTGGACCAAATTTTGTGCCATTTTTTTGTGACTTTAGGATCATCCATATCACGCAGTTTTAGTGGAACTATATTTTGGGATGCTCCACGAAATGATACCTATTTTAAATTGGTTACGCGTGTAACGACCCGAGCCCGAAGGCCTGATTCGCTGCGCAAGCACCACGCACTGGCCCAATGAATACGAATGGCCCAATGAATACGAATATCTTGGGTCCACTTGGCTTACCATAGGCCCACCTAAACTCCTTGGACGTATTGGTGTTCATTGGTACTTCGTGCTACTTTAAGTACCACTCCTATTTCACATTCCCCACCTATATGGGATGTTACAAAGCGGATAAACTTAATGATGTTTAAACTTACCCTCGTATACTTAAAATTGGAAATCATTATAATTTTAACGTTAAGTTTTGGACTTTTTGGTTTTAGATGTTTCTTTTGGATATTCTTTGATAGAAGTTTTTCCTTGGACCTTAAAGTGAAAGTCGTAAGATGGGCATTTTGTTATTTCTCCAGCTATAGTCATGTTTCCTACCAAGTTAGTACTAGTATTCATTACTGATCCCCATCAGTTGTTTTATAGCAACTTGGCTAAAATGGAAAACATTGTTGTTTACGCATTTCTAACTCCACTTTCTCCGTACATAGTTTTCCTCACATTACCACTCCCCCGTGCGGGGGTGGGTGTGGAGGGGGGGGGGGGGGCGCTCCCTTTAAAGATCATTTTATGAAATGATTTTCAAGTCCATTTCATGTAACATTGGAAAGAATACTGATGTAATGGTAAACTTCTTGCAGGATTGCTCTAATATTCCTCCTAGTGGTGATTGTATATGTTGTTTTGGCTTTTGTTTGCCATGGGCTCGCGCTTCCTACTTGTCTAAGGTGATGTATCCAAATTCAAGACATTCTTGAAGACTGCCCCCATCAACCTTCCCCCGCCCGTCTCTCCTTTCCGGATGTATAGTACCCTTATCTCAGTTTTTTATTTTGGGAGTGAAGTGGCTCAGATTCTCGTCTCGAGAAACTCTTGCTGCTTGTGTGTAGCATATATTACGAAAGGTTTATTTATTCACATTTGATTGTTTCCATGAAACTCGTGCTGCTTGTGTGTAGCATATATTACGAAAGGTTTATTTATTCACATTTGATTGTTTCCATGAAAGGCATTTGAACAGAATGTTAATATTTGTGAATGTAATTACTCCTATAATTTTTGTGACAATCTTGCTTTATAGATCAAATCTGCCATAGCTTCTTGCAGATGCTTTCTTTGTAAAGCTAAATCATGCTTCTCATCGAATTCCTTAAAATGATGTGTGTTTATGTTACTCATCAAGAAAGAATTCAATGTCTCCTTTTCACTGAGACTACTTGCAATGGGCTATTGAAATTGGTGTTTAAAAAAATTCAACTATGTTGAATGGCTTTCAACACCCGTTGAAAGCAAAAATGGGCCAGATAAGCTGACATGTGGCGTGCTCGGATAGGGCCGAGCTGGCGCGTGACGTGCACGCGCGAAGAAGACGCGTCTGGCGCGCAAAACGCGTTTTTTTTTTCCTGAATTATCTTATATTAAAAAATTTAATTTTTTAACACCAAAATTCATATTTTTTCCCCTCTATAAATAGGGTATTTTTTTCATTTGATTTGGACACCGAAAAAAAATATTTTTTCACTATAAAAAAATTAATTATAAATATAAAATAAAAATAAAAATTATTTAACTATTAATTATTTTAATTTAATTTCAATCGATAATTGTTATTGACTTGTAATTACAAAAACAAAATTATAAAAGAAAATAAGAAGGTGAAATAAAAGTGGTGGGGTAGGGTGTTGAATTTTATTAAACAAAACCATTGTAGAGTGTAAAGTTGAATGGGTGTTGAATTATTAAGTGGAAGAGATAAAAAATGATGTGGAGTATTAAAAAGTGATTAAAGTAGGGTGTTGAATCTTTTTTCCATTGTACATAGCCTGATAAGAATCACCCCTGAAAATGATGTCCTTCAAGGAAATCGGCGCCAGTTATTATCAGCAAGCACATGACATTTGACCTGTTGGGCATTTATTCTACTACGATGGACAAACAAAATATCAAACGAAAAAAGAACATTAAGAAAAAAACACATGAAATTGTTAACCCTGTTTGTCGATACCTTTGACTACATACAGAGAGCGGCAGAGCCATATATGTTTATGCACTAACTTTTAATTGTCGTGTAACCATGGTTTCACGTTCGTCACTTGGATTATATAGGGATACAATAAAGCCCCTAAATTAATATATGTCAACAAAGTAATTCAAAATTATTGAAATTCGGCCCATGTGTGGGCCTAGGGCGTACGCAAGTTCTGGTGCTTCCAGTTTGCGACATGTGCTCACTTATACATTCGCTTGGCCTCGTGTCGTTTGAGCATGCGCCTAGTGTTCACATCTAGCTTCCAGTCCCCTCCTCGTCCTATTTCTTTTATCGTCGACCCCACTTGCCCTGCAAGTACCGTCGTCGAGGGGCTACTTTTAGCACCTACCTTGAAATGTTTGTCAAATGCTTGTCTCAGGATTTGTATGGACTTCCTGACCAATTAAGTGTTGGTAGTGGTGCCCTAGGCACGTTTAATAAACGTTGTAATTGTTATCATTTATTTCATATCAATAAAGAGATGTTTTGATTATTATTGTTGTTCATGTTTACTTATAATAATCCCCGTCCCTAGTACTTGTTAAGCACTAGTATAAAGGCTAAATGATCATGGGATGATCATGTTAGATTTATGGGTACTTGTTTGGAACAAGGTACTGGACATGACCCGCTGTATGAGATTTATGTCATGGTCTTTGTCGAACGTATATCTCATAATAGTTATGTCATTTGAATCCTTAGACATGAAGTTATTATAGTCTTCCACTTGATGAACATTATGTTTGACATATTCAAACGCTATCTTAACACGGTAGTTATAAAGTGTATGATTGGCATAATCGGAATCCCGTTGGGAAGAATAATAAGCTAAATGGATTTGTCCCTCCACGGAGAGATGTCAAGCTTGGGCCCCTCGAAGGAATGATGTTGATGAAATGTTCGGCCGGACTCAAATGGATTGATTGGATCAATAGCATTTGAATTATCAACATATTCGGAATCGAGAACGTATTGAACAAGACAAGTTGACTGTTTGACCATCACTTGTGTTCAATGACATCGTGTACAAAGGGATTATGACATATTCTAAAGGAATGCGAACTTGTATCTAGTTATACTATTTGGGTAGGTATGACGGTTTGCTAGAACCTAATCATATCTTATGGGATCATGTTTGAGCCTATTGCCAACTTAGTATAATCCTAGAGGGTCACACACAATAGAACGAATCTTAAATAAGAGGACTATATTGGAATTTAGGGTCGAATGGCCTCAAAGGAATTTCTGGAAAAATTCTGGGCTTCCTGGTCAACCAAGCGGGCGCTTGGGTTGGACCAGGCGGGCGCTTGAATGAATTCTGAAAAGATCTGGGCCTTCTGGTCAAATAAGCGGGCGCTTGGATTGGACCAGGCGGGCGCTCGGTCTGGCGGCAGAAAAATTTCTAATTCGATTAGGAAATGTTTTTTGGCACAAGTTACCTATTTGGAATAGGTCTTAATTGTGTATAAAAACCCCAATTCGGCCAGACCATCCTTGCTAGTATTTTTGTGAGTCTCAAAGAGTTTGAGAGAGATTTTATTTTGTTCTAAGACATCCTTGATTGAGGAACAAAATAATTCACAAATAAATTCCATATAGTTCTTTATTAAATTGTGAAAGTGTGTTTCATAATTATTGGTCTAGCAACCAAGATCAAGGAGCCTCTTGATATTCGTTCGAAGTGTGGACATCGCTAGAGGGTGAATTTTATCATCTACAAAGTTCGTGATTTTGTCCGTGATAAAGCTTCAAGTTTCTCCACCAAGACCAAAGAAAACTTTGATAGTCATCAAGGGTTAGTTTTTCCTTTATTCATTATGTTGTATTTGATTTAATCATATGAACGGATCCATGGCTTTGGGTTTCTTAAAATTTTAATTGCTATATTTCGCTGCGCATGTTACTACGAAACCCAACAGTGGTATCAGAGCCCCGTTCATGTTGATTATTTCAATACCTAGATCATGTTATGTGTATATAAATTGTTTATGTGCCTTGCATGATATGAATATTGGAATATATGATATTTATGTGTTTTGTGATTTTATGTGGTTTATTGTTTTGCAACTTTAATCGCACGATTCAATCGCAATAAAAATTATGGTGGATTCTGAATTATTTCGATTATTGATTTTTGATCAGATCAAAGTTTTAATAATCGGGGAAACATAATTTTGAGACAAAATTTTCGAACTTTAAAAAATTCTGTACCATTCTGACCAAATAGGCGCCCGCTCGCTGGGGACCAGGCGGCCGCTTGCTTCAGGCTTGCTCCAGGCGCGCGCTCGGTCAATACCAGGCGGGCGCTCGCTCGTCAGAATCTGTTCTGATTTTGGTTAAAATCTGAATATGGAATTTTCGAAAAAATTCAACAAAACCAGTAACAGAACCAGTCCAGACTTGCTGATCTGGAATGGGTTTTGGGTAGTTGGTTTGTGTGTGGATTTTGGGGTTTGATTTTCCTAATTGTTTTAGTCTTGTGATTCCTAGATTGGTTCAAGTTTTGGACGGCTAATCTGCGTTCATCGAGATTGTGTTTCCCAAAATTGATCGCAATCAAAGTTTCAAAGATAAAACGAAGTTAGAATTATGAAGAGTTCATAATTGCTAAAATTGAGAAACAAAGTTCTTGATTCAATGATTGGAGATCCATGTGGAATTGTGAATGCAATTGGCCTACGTTCATCGAGACCATCTATTGCTTAGTTTCGGCCACATGGACTACTTTCTTGGTTTCTTGAATTAGTGCGGGATTGTGGTTGCCTAATGGCTTAGTTCGACCGCACTTCTTGTTGTCTTGATTTGGAGACAATAACCGAAGTTGAAATAGTCTCATCCTCATAATTATAGAGAAACTAATGACACATAAATATCATGCTTAAATTAATGGAGATTAATTTAGTGGCTAAACTTGATGTGTAACATGTTTATATTATGTGCTCATAAATGTGTTATATGCTATATGTGATGAACCTTCAAAGAAAGTTTTAAGTCCTTCTTTGCCATGCCATGATTAAAACACTTGTTTATACATGGGTAATCTTGATGTGGGTTCGCCTCCGCGAAGTGCATTAATTTTATTCATGTATGAGCAAGATGAGGTTCATTAATTTAATGTGGGCTTGCCTCCGCAAGGTGCATTAAATTGAATGGTTCCTATGCGTTTAAAATGGTTGGACTTAATTAGGCGTCAAAACAGTTTTGGGCCTAGGCAAAAGATGAGATTAAACATGCTTTGGAAATTGGATTTCTCAAAGAATCTCATAAAAGGACCTAAGAATCATGTGGGATATGATTGACATGATCGTCTACCTAATTAATTTAGTTTTGAGCGGTCCGCCTCCGTGGACTCAAAAGTTAAATTAAAGTTAGATCTTAGCCCAATTAAATTATATTATACATTGGATGTATGTGAAGGTTATATAATTTAGTGGGAGTATTTTGTTTGAAAAATACATTATTTATTTCTTTAATGAAAATTGGTACTTATTAAATTTTGGAAATTTTGCATATTTGTAGATAATGACTAATAACACTCAATCAATGTCGTTGCGATCGATCCTTGAGAATGATAAGCTCGAAGAGAATGGTACTAACTTTATGGATTGGATCCGTAGCATAAGAATCGTTCTTAGGCAAGAAGATAAGTTGTACATTCTCGATGGGCCTCTCCCTGCTGAACCACCGCCTACTGCCCCTAGGGCAGAAAGAGACAATTACAAGAAACATTGTAATGATTCTAGAGATATAAGTTGTCTCATGCTTGCTGCTATGTGCTCAAAACTCCAACAAAGTTTGGAACATTTGGAAGCCTATGAGATAGGCGTGGAGTTGAGAACCATGTTTCAAGAGCAAGCTAGGCAAGAGAGGTACAAGACCATTGTTGCATTCACTACTTGTAAAATGAATGAAGGGCAACAAGTGAGTCATCACTTTCTTAAAATGAAAGGTTATGTAGAGCACCTTGAGAAACTTGGCTATCCAATCCCATTGGAGCTAGCCACGGATCTCATTCTTAATTCATTGCCTAAAAGTTATAATCAGTTTGTGATGAATTATAACATGCATGGAATGGATAAGAATCTCTCTGAGTTGCATGGGATGCTCAAAACTGCAGAGATGAAAATTGTGGAGAAAGGTTCTCCCGTACTCTTGGTTCATGATGGGAAGAAGGCTAGTGCCAAAGGAAAGGGTAAGGCAAAAGTTGTCAAACCCAAAATAAGCAAGGCAAAGGTTGCCAAGGCTTCTGAGGCAAAACCTGATTCACAAAAGGATGCAATCTGTTTCCATTGTCAAGAAATTGGTCATTGGAAAAGTAATTGCAAGGCTTTCTTGGAAGAGCAAAAGAAGAAGAAGAGCAGCAAGGCTGCGTCGACTTCAGATATCTATATGATAGATATTCTCCTTTCTACCACTGATTCTTGGGTATTGGATACCGGATGTGGTTCTCACATTTGTCTAAATGTGCAGGGACTAAAGAATAGGAGACTGCTTAAAGAAGGTGAAGTAGTTCTACGCGTGGGGAATGGAGCAAGAGTTGCCGCATTAGCCGTAGGGACTTATGAAGTCACTTTACCTTCCGGATTAATTCTTTTTTTGAACAATTGTTATTATATTCCGGATTTAAGTAGAAATATTATTTCAATTTCTTGTTTGGATAATGAAGGTTTTAAGTTTCTTATTGAGAATAAGAAATTTTCCATTTATTTAAATGATGTGCTTTATGGTATTGCTAATTCATTTAATGACCTTTATATCTTGGATGTCAAGAATGAAAATAATGACAATGTCTATCATGTAAATAAGAAATCTAAACCTAATGATGTAAATCATACTTATTTGTGGCATTGCCGTCTTGGTCATATTAATGAGAAGCATATCTCAAAACTCCATGGGGACGGACTTTTGGGTTCATGTGACTTAGAGTCATATGATACTTGTGAGTCGTGTCTTCTTGGAAAAATAACTAAGACACCTTTTACCAAGTTAGGTGAAAGGGCAAGCGACTTATTGAGGTTGATACATTCCGATGTATGCGGACCATTAAGTAGCAATGCTAGGGGAGGATTTCAATACTTCATAACCTTCACTGATGATTATAGTAGATTTGAGTATGTTTACCTAATGAAACATAAAAGTGAAGCATTTGAGATATTTAGAATATTTCAAAATGAAGTAGAAAAACAACTTGGCAAAAGTATTAAGGCACTTCGATCAGATCGAGGTGGAGAATACTTGAGTCAAGAATTTGATGATCATCTAAAGAATTGTGGAATAGTTTCACAATTGACTCCACCCGGAACGCCACAATGGAATGGTGTGTCCGAGAGGAGAAATCGGACTTTGTTAGACATGGTTCGATCAATGATGAGTCAAGTTGATCTTCCAATATTCTTTTGGGGTTACGCTCTAGAAACCGCTGCTTTCACACTAAATCGTGTTCCAACTAAATCGGTTCAAAAGACTCCATATGAGATGTGGAGCGGAAAGAAAACTTGTTTATCTTTCATGAAGATTTGGGGTTGCGAAGCTTTTGTCAAAAGACTTGTCTCAGACAAACTTTCACACAAATCTGATAAATGTATTTTCGTGGGATATCCTAAGGAAACTAGAGGATATTACTTTTACAACCGTGAGGACAACATGGTGTTTGTTGCCCGAACTGGTGTCTTTCTAGAGAAAGAGTTTCTCTCCAAAGAAATCAGTGGGAGTAAAATAAATCTTGAAGAAATTCAAGACCCAAAAAATAACATTGAACCAATAGTGGAACAAGAACAAGAACCACAAGGAGTTGTGGAACCTGTTCAAGATACACAAGCAACTCGCAGATCTAGTAGGTTACGATCCGAGCCCGAGAGATATGGATTTCTCGTAATGGATAGTAATGAGGTAGAAATCATTGAGAATGATGAACCGTCAACCTACCAAGAGGCGATGTATTCTCCTGATTCGGACAAGTGGCTTGGAGCCATGGAATCCGAATTGCAATCCATGCAAGACAATCAAGTTTGGAATTTGATTGATGCGCCCAAAGGTGTAAAAACCATAGGATGCAAATGGGTCTTCAAGAAGAAGACTGACATGGATGGGAAGGTGCATACTTACAAAGCTAGGCTTGTAGCGAAGGGTTATAGGCAAGTTCATGGTATTGACTATGATGAGACCTTTTCACCCGTAGCAATGATCAAGTCTATAAGAATTTTGCTTGCCATTGCCGCATATCATGACTATGAAATATGGCAGATGGACGTCAAAACCGCTTTCCTGAATGGAAAACTCCAAGAGGATGTGTATATGACACAACCAGAAGGTTTTGAACAAGATTCTAAAGTATGCAAATTGCAGAGATCCATCTATGGATTGAAGCAAGCTTCTAGGAGTTGGAATCTCCGTTTTGATGAATCGGTCAAAGAGTTTGGTTTCATCAAGAACGAGGATGAGCCTTGTGTATACAAGAAGATTAGTGGGAGCATAGTGCTATTCCTTATTTTATACGTGGATGACATATTACTCATTGGAAACGACATTCCTACACTTCAGTCTGTAAAGACTTGGTTAGGAAAGTGTTTCGCAATGAAAGATATGGGTGAAGACGCATATATTCTTGGCATTAAGATCTATAGAGATAGATCAAGGAGGCTACTTGGTTTAAGCCAAAGTACATACATTGACAAGGTCATTAGAAGATTTTGTATGGAAAATTCTAAGAGAGGCACCTTGCCCGTATTACATGGAGTTTCTCTAAGCAAGACTCAATGTCCTAAGACAAACGATGAGCGTGAGAAAATAAATGATGTTCCATATGCTTCGGCAATTGGGTCCATCATGTATGCCATGATTTGTACTAGGCCGGATGTATCTTATGCTTTGAGCATGACAAGTAGATACCAATCCGACCCTGGCGAAAATCACTGGATAGCTGTAAAAGCGATTCTTAAGTACTTGAGAAGAACTAAGGACTCGTTTTTGGTCTACGGAGGAATGGAAGATGATCTGGTTGTAAATGCTTACACGGATGCAAGCTTCCAAACCGACAAAGATGATAGCCGATCGCAATCGGGTTTTGTGTTTATGTTAAATGGTGGAGCTGTAAGCTGGAAGAGTTCCAAGCAAAGTACAACCGCTGATTCTACAACAGAAGCTGAGTATATTGCTGCATCGGATGCTGCAAAGGAAGTTGTTTGGATTAAGAAGTTCATCACTGAACTTGAAGTGGTTCCTAGTATTGCTAATCCAATAGACCTTTATTGCGATAATAATGGTGCTATTGCTCAAGCAAAGGAACTAAGAGCACATCAGAAATCCAAACACATACTTAGGCGTTTTCATATCATTCGAGAGATCGTTGATAGGGGAGACGTAAATATATGCAGAGTACCTACTGATGACAATGTTGCGGACCCACTAACAAAGGGACTTCCACAAGATAAACATGATGGTCATGTTAGGTCCATGGGTATTAGATACATGGGAGATTGGGCCTAGGGCAAGTGGGAGATTGTTGGTAGTGGTTCCCTAGGCACGTTTAATAAACGTTGTAATTGTTATCATTTATTTCATATCAATAAAGAGATGTTTTGATTATTATTGTTGTTCATGTTTACTTATAATAATCCCCGTCCCTAGTACTTGTTAAGCACTAGTATAAAGGCTAAATGATCATGGGATGATCATGTTAGATTTATGGGTACTTGTTTGGAACAAGGTACTGGACATGACCCGCTGTATGAGATTTATGTCATGGTCTTTGTCGAACGTATATCTCATAATAGTTATGTCATTTGAATCCTTAGACATGAAGTTATTATAGTCTTCCACTTGATGAACATTATGTTTGACATATTCAAACGCTATCTTAACACGGTAGTTATAAAGTGTATGATTGGCATAATCGGAATCCCGTTGGGAAGAATAATAAGCTAAATGGATTTGTCCCTCCACGGAGAGATGTCAAGCTTGGGCCCCTCGAAGGAATGATGTTGATGAAATGTTCGGCCGGACTCAAATGGATTGATTGGATCAATAGCATTTGAATTATCAACATATTCGGAATCGAGAAAGTATTGAACAAGACAAGTTGACTGTTTGACCATCACTTGTGTTCAATGACATCGTGGACAAAGGGATTATGACATATTCTAAAGGAATGCTCTCGCGACCCCGGACCCCTCGGGCCCGAGACCGCGATCTGGACTTCGACTCTAGACCAAAACTCAGAAATACTGAAGTTAAAAATTCCATTTGATACCAAAAGGTGATGATCCAAAGTTTACAAATTCAAGTTTGATAAAAACCAATTACAACTATCATAAACTTCCACAAGTTTATGCCCAACAAAATACAAATATACAATTCTTAATGACGTCATTGTTTGGTAAAACTACCCCAAAAAGGTTACACATTTATATAATGTAAACCAACCTATAACAACCTTCCCCAAAAGAATGGATCCACACTCGACGTCCTCTTTCTCGTGATCAGCGAGACTAATCCTTAGCACCTGGGGGGGGGTTAAGGAAAAACAAAGATAAAAGAAAGGGGGTGAGATAAATCTCAATAAGTTACTAATGCAACTACATGACATGCTATGATGCAATATACAATAAGCAATAATAAATATCACATAGCACATAGCATTTATCACATAACAGATAGCAGCGGAAATAAACACATAACAAAGGATATAGCCAAGGTTTTCCAAACCGGAACATCCAAATAAAGGATCGCTGCGCAGCTTCAATAATCAACAAATCATCATCTTCATAATAGCATGAAAGCCGAAGAGAAAACCCCGGTACCGGAACCAATAACCATAAAAGTGTCACAAAGGACAAGGACCATGACACAAAGTCATGCCCGGTAGCTAGATACATTCACAAAGGAAGCTAACTCATCCTTTCCAAGGCCAATCTGGAAAAGGGGTAAAAGAAGGGGGCAAAACAATGGTCAACATTATAATGGACTCGGCTTTGCCATTATAATCTTTCCCATCGCCCGATGCAACAAATATGCCAGCTGGGCTTCCAAATAAATGCTAAGTAATAATAATTTAACATGAATGAACAACTTAAGGTTCCAAAGTAGGGAACCAATCCAAATAAATTACCACAAAGGTAAACCAATCCAAACAACACATCAAGGATGAACCAACATTCCCAAAACGGTACTTAATCAAATTCCAGAACATATTTATTCACAAAAGAATCAAATCCAATTAATAAGGTATTCCACGATGTTATCTTAAGTTAATTGGAAGAAATAAACTTAAACTATTTAGGCCCTAAGTCCTAAACCAAGCAAAAAGGTCAAATTCCTGGAACAGGGGGCGGGCGGGCGGCTGGGCATAGGCAGGCGCGCGCTTGAATTGACAGAAGGTCAGGCGCTAGAAAAAGTGGGAGTAGGCGGGCGCCTGGGCAAGGGCAGGCGGGCGCCTGGTCTACGGGCTGGGAAGAATTCCCAGCTGGGTTCCTCAAATTTCCTAACCATTTCCTTACAAATTTCATAACACTCAAAATCAATCCTCCCAACAAGATTTCTAAGGTACCCAAACATCATTTAACTAAAAAGGGGATCTTAACAACACCCTTTATCAACCAAATTCAAGAATCAAAACCAACATTCAAGATTTCACCATTTTTAACCAAAAACTCAAATAAATTCCAAACAAATTCAAAACCCAACCAAACTTCAAATATAACACATTAAGCATTATCTAAACATGATATGAACATTTTAGCATCAAAATGGGGGAAAAGTAACTTACTTGATAAATCTCAAAGTTGACGGAATTCAATTCTTTTTGGTTCTACGCGATCCTATCGACGATCTAAACAAGGTTCATGTTTTAAGAAATGAGAGATTATGAGAGGAAGATGAAGAAAAAGAAGAGAGAAGGAAGAGAAGAAACTTACCATATACAAGGGGAGAGAGAGAGAGTTTCCAGGGAGAGAGAGATGGAGGTGGAGTGTGAGGGTGAAAGAGTAGGGTGAGGGAGGTGAGTAGGGAGAAGATGAAGATGGAAATGTTACACCTAGCCCCCTTCCCCCACTAACTAGCACAAATACTTACACTCCCGACTAACAATTAAGAATCAACACTTCCACACTAGCCCAAATAACTCGAATAAAATGCTAGGCATAATTATTATAACACATAAATTGCACACATAAATATTTAAATAAATAATAATTTAAATAAATAATTAAGCAAATAAATAAATAATAATTATTTATTACTAATAAAATAGAGCCTAGATTTCGGGTCGTGACAAATGCGAACTTGTATCTAGTTATACTATTTGGGTAGGTATGACGGTTTGCTAGAACCTAATCATATCTTATGGGATCATGTTTGAGCCCATTGCCAACTTAGTATAATCCTAGAGGGTCACACACAATAGAACGAATCTTAAATAAGAGGACTATATTGGAATTTAGGGTCGAATGGCCTCAAAGGAATTTCTGAAAAAATTATGGGCTTCCTGGTCAACCAAGCGGGCGCTTGGGTTGGACCAGGCGGGCGCTTGAATGAATTCTGAAAAGATCTGGGCCTTCTGGTCAAATAAGCGGGCGCTTGGATTGGACCAGGCGGGCGCTCGGTCTGGCGGCAGAAAAATTTCTAATTCGATTAGGAAATGTTTTTGGCACAAGTTACCTATTTGGAATAGGTCTTAATTGTGTATAAAAACCCCAATTCGGCCAGACCATCCTTGCTAGTATTTTTGTGAGTCTCAAAGAGTTTGAGAGAGATTTTATTTTGTTCTAAGACATCCTTGATTGAGGAACAAAATAATTCACAAATAAATTCCATATAGTTCTTTATTAAATTGTGAAAGTGTGTTTCATAATTATTGGTCTAGCAACCAAGATCAAGGAGCCTCTTGATATTCGTTCGAAGTGTGGACACCGCTAGAGGGTGAATTTTATCATCTACAAAGTTCGTGATTTTGTCCGTGATAAAGCTTCAAGTTTCTCCACCAAGACCAAAGAAAACTTTGATAGTCATCAAGGGTTAGTTTTTCCTTTATTCATTATGTTGTATTTGATTTAATCATATGAACGGATCCATGGCTTTGGGTTTCTTAAAATTTTAATTGCTATATTTCGCTGTGCATGTTACTACGAAACCCAACATTAAGGACCTTAGGGGAATTTTTTTTGAAAGTCCAAATCAGCAAATAAGAAAGTCCATGCTGAGCAAGACAAAGTATGTCATGCTACAATGTTTACCAAAGGTAAGTGTGTCGTGTGACACATCTTGCTAGGTCAAAACCCTATAAATAGGTTAAGCCTCCTTCAGCAATAAACACTACATTCAAGCATCTAAATCCTTGCGAAACTGTAGTGCTAGAACCCTCCCGGAACCCTCTCAAAACTCTCTCACAACACTTCCAAGCCTTCCCAAAAGTTGGTTTATGTCTTAGAGACTCTACACCGGCCTTGAAAGAATTGGCACACTCCTAAAATCTCTTTATTTAACGTTCCTACATAGATCTATCTAGACCAAGGATGATCTAGGGTTTGCTAAACTATGTAGCAAACTAACTAGATCTAGGTGTATATTATGTCGTTATTTCATTATAATTATATTTGATCAGCATTATTCTTCAATGATTAATGTGTGATCATCACCTTGGTCAAATCAAGGGTGAATCCTCATTTGAGGATGATTTGATTAATTACTATTTCTCTCTCATGCTTCCTTAAGAATGACCTCATCTCTTAGATCTATTCTTCTAAATGAACTCATATATATATATATATATATATATATATATGTACCCCCTCCATCCCAGAACATATGTACAAAATATTTCTAGCACGGGACTTAAGGAAAGTGTAGGTGTTGTGAGTATGAAAGAGAAAGTGTAAGTGTTGTGAGTATAAAATTAAAATAAGAGAGAGACTGAGTAGGATGTTCTTTACAAATTTTAGTAATGTGTCCATATCAATGGGATGGCCAAAAAAGAAATTTGTGCCCATTGGTATGTGACACACACACACACACACACACACACACACACACACACACACACACACACACATATATATATATATAAAGTATTTTTTCAGTACTTTAGGCTATATCAAAGCGGCGTTACGATTTTCAAAATATAAAAAGCTTTTAATCGATTAATTGAGTGTCATATTGATTATTCCTTTCGATCACTTTATCTGTTAAACTTCTCATTCGTTGTCGCGAGACATAACTTGTTTTCGCGCGACGTACCTTGCCAATTTCTAGAATGCTCAAAACTGTCTTATTGTTTTAACTGAATTGTGTGCTGTAAATATTCTTGTTTTACAAATATCTGGATGACATAAAAAGAAAAAAAAAGAAAATTTCTTGTTTTCTTCTAAAAATAATTAGTATTTACCGCACACTACCACATTTTCGAATCAAAACATCACACAACCCTCTCAACCTCAGGAGAATTCACGTGCACTAATTTGTAATAATCCTTTCACCCTCTTTTGCATCACTTGATTATCCCACTCACCATGTACGTTCTGCGAGCGTTGGAGACCTTTGCCTTACCCGAGTCAATCGGAATTATGTGCATGCCTAAGTACACTCCTTTGACCAATCAAATTGACCATCTTCTTAAAAAATATATAATGTTCTCATAAACAAGAGAAAAAAAGTGTGTTGCATGAGTCTTTCAACCATCTTTTTGACCCACCTGGGTCAACCCTTTTTTTTACCGCTCCAGGTCAACCAATCTCCTTAGGTCAACCCATCTCTTTGACCCACCAAGGTTAACCTTTTGTTGACCCATTTAGGTCAACCAATCTCCTTGACCCATCTAGCTTAACCCATTGGAACAAGGTATTCACACAGCCGAGATAATCCGGGAGAGAGAATTTGGTCTAATCCATTTAAGAGTCTTTCATTTGTGTTCGTTGCTGATTGAAGAACAATCTGAAGCGCATTGAAGTTTGAGACATTTTCGTTGCTCTGCAGATGTGTAATGATATATGAATTTGGTGTTCAATTGGTGTTCTAGATAGGCTGTCTAAAATATGTCTCGAACATGTATGAATCTAAATTTGGTCAGTTTGGTGTAGTCTGTTATCTGTTTTAGTAATCTAAAAGTCTAGTACACAAACGGAGTCTATAATTATGTAATTTGATTTTTCCATAGTAATAAGTATGTTATCTTTCTACCATGGAAGTAGCTAACAGGCTATTAGTGAACCATGTATATTTATGTTTGCTTTGTTAATATGTTTGTTCCTTTGATGCGTTATCAAATTGGTAATAAACGCTTTTGTACAAGAAATTGGTAATAAAGCTCTGGTTAGGAGTTCTAGGGTTTCAGCATCTGAGTTTAATAGTCAGTGTCCATATTTTGAAGGAAAGATGTCTTACGGGAGTGAAGATCGAAAAGTTCATAGGGTGAAATAGCTTCCATTTATGCCATATCAAGTTGAAAGTCGTGTTAAAGAGACAAGGTATCTAGGCACCCATAGTCAAGGACATGAAGGAAAAATCTACCGATGACGATTTCGCTATTCTGAAAGAGAAGGCCCATTCTTAACTCATCACATGTGTAGGTGATGATGTTCTGATTGGGTTTACTGCTAAAAAAATAGCAGTCGGTTTGTGGAAAAAGTTGGAGAGTTTGTACTGAACAAAGTCCTTTACTAGCAAGTTGTATTTGAAACAATGTTTGTATGCTACGTATGCAAGAATGTGCGTCACTTAGATCTCATTTAGATCAATTTAACTATCTGATGTTAGAATTATCTAACTTAGAGGTTAAGATTAGTGATGAGGATACTTCTTTGATTTTGTTAGTTTCTTTATTGTATGAAAAATATGTTTATTCATGCATCAGTGGTAAGGATATAAATACTCGTGAAGAGGTAAGTTTATCTGTTAAGACTAGGGAGCTGTACCAAGGGCGAGTGAGGAATATCTGGTTATCTGTAGAGGATAAGTTTGGTTCTCGATGGGGATATTCTGGTTGTTATTGGAGGGATAAGTCTGTTTTCTGGTACGGATATAAATTCTAGTTGTCAGAAGGGATAAGTTTGGTTTCACGTATGGAGGATGAAACTCAAGGTGGAGATGTGCTAATTACGTAGTCTGGATTGTTATAGTATTCAAGTCAATGTGGAGATTTGTTAGGAATCTATGCATTATGCAATTAATCTGAGCTTGGAGAACTTTCTGTCAGGCTTTATGCCCGAGTAATGCGAACTCATAAGAAGGAATCATAAGAAGGGCATGCACTTGCTTAAGTTGAACGCATGGTGTGCACATTTGGAGTTTTGGCAGAAAAGTTTCTAGCCTTGTATGTGCACAAGACATGCACCCGCCTAAATAGTTATGCGACCAAGCTATACAGTCTGCATGCCTCTGATAAGGTTACTGGTCTAGGTCTTATGTGCATGACAAATTTGTTTTTTGTTTTTTTGGATAAATTTTGGTTAGGGTTTCTTGTTTTCCTAAAGATCACGACTAGCGTGTATAAATACTAGTTAACTTCAGAAACAAAAAAATCAGATAATTTTGGTATAGCCGAGATAATCCGGGTGTAGACACCCCGATCTCGCACCCCCTAAAACCTCCCCCTTAATTGGTCTAACAACGATAATTGACCTAAACCACCAGATTTGGCCGTACGGACTACAGTACCCCTTATCGGTGCATCGGATGCAAAAACTGAGTCCAGATTCATGATCAGGGCTTAAAACCGAGTAAAAAGGTCTATCTTTGAAAATTCGCATGCCGGGACCCCTCGCTGGGTCCCGCAGTGTTTAAAAAGCCTTTTACTCGTCATCTGATGCATTTAAAATATTATCTATGTTTTTCCTTTCTTTCTAACATTTTGTAGGTACACCGGCAGAATCAAAAAAATCTACCGAGCAACTTTCCTGTTGGGCCCGCGGGCAACCGGGACACTGGAGCGCGCACAACGAAGCAGTTGCAGAGAAGAAAGGCGGAGCTGGAACAAACGTGCACCAAGGCTGCCTGGACCATCCCCATCGTGCCACTTGGCATTGTGTGATTGGTCAAAGAGGAAAAGATTAAAAAATAAATATTGGGCACCAAGTTTGGTTGCACGGCCGCGCGTTGAAAAGTGCACGGCCGTGCAAGCACTATTCACATCTTTTTCAGTTTTTTCCTATTTTCAACCAAAATCATCATTTTTGCCCCATTTTTCTTCCACCTTCTCCTTCACTCTTTCGCTACAACCACAACCAGACCTTCCTCCCTCCCCTACCCCTACTATAAGGGTGTTCTTGTCCATATTCTCACCTCTCTCCTCCCTCCTATGACCTCCCAAATGGCCTCCTCATTCTTGACTTCCAACACTCCCAACTCATCCTAACACTCTTACCAATTCTTACCACAACTCCTAACCCATTCTCTCCCAAACTCTCTCAGTCCCAAGCTCCCTCTCTCCCACCTTCATAGCCCCACCATTCGGCCACCATAAGCCCACCACTAAACCACCATAATACCACCATAATCCCACCACTAAACCACCATAAGACCACCACAAAACAACCCAAAACACAACTCAAACTCAAGCAATCTCAAGTATTCCAACTCTCAAACTCAAACAACAAAAAAAGTCTTCCCTTGAAAACAAAGGAAGCACACCACACCCCCCTTATCTAGGTAAGTGTTTCCCTTGTAAATCATAGATTTGAGATACTGTAGAGTTTGTTTGATTTGGTTGGGAATCTAGTCAACTAGTGACTAGATCTCCCTTGCTATATATGTAGTCTTTGTTTTAACTTTCTAAATAACCATGTTTAATGTGTTCTAAATGTTCAATATTCTGTAAAAACATGTATATATATGTTTTAAGTTCATTTTGGTGTTGATTTCATGGTTTAAATCCTAAATCAATGCATGATATGGTGTATTTATTCAGCATGTGCATAATCTGTCCTCTTCCCCTTCTTTCATGACTATTCTCATTTTTTCCATGTTTGTTCATAAATAGATACACAATAATGTTAATAACATGTTAATAAATAATTTCCCAAATTTCCATGGATGTTCTCTGAGTCTAAGCCATGTTTTGATACCTATCTTCATGCCATGAATAATCTGTCCAGCATGCCTTGTTTCAACCATGCTTTTTGATGAACTTTTTATTCTATCATAACTTCGTTTCTAGATTTATCTCAAAACATTAAAGTTGTTCATTAAATATTGAATATGATCTATGACAAGTTTCGTGGTCTTAGTCCATGTTTAGGTCATGTTTTGGTAGCTATTTTCGTAGCTTAAATGTGTTGTCTTGCTTGCTGCACTTTTGACTCATCTCAAGTCTAAAACCCTACCAAAACTAAATTTTCAAACTAAAGTCAAAACATTAAATTTATTATTAAAAGGCTAATAAATATTTTAATGTTCTTGAAATAATTTTATGACCTATGGAAAGGCTTCTTTCCATTTTCTAGTTCAACTGCATGCTCTCAGAAATGTTTTTCCTAGATTCTGACATGTAAATGTCAGAGGACATTTGAAGCATTAAACTTGTTTTATGACTTTGAAATTTGGCACACATCATGTTTAATATGTGATATTCAACTTTCATGTCTTGTGTTTTTACAGATTCATAAGATATGATAGTGTAAATTAGACATCAAAATCTGATATGCTATCTTTTGCTGTTCTGGGCTGTTTTTGCATTAATGTTATTAGCATGATATGAGAATGAAATAATAACCTAACAACCCAACAAAAATTCATACGTGTTCTATAAAATCTTGGGAGTGAATCCCAAGCTTTATATCTCTTTTGGATAGGTTATTCACAGGTACATCCACGGCGATCCGCAACAACCCATGAACTTGGAGGATCAACCTTGGCTACAGACATTATTTTTATGGGATATCTCCCATCTTTTTCATATATTTGTATTACTTGAACAATATTTCCCCCTTCCCCCTTTATTGTCTTACTTGTCTAAATGATTCAAACCATTTTCAAAACCGATCGGGTATCCACCTAAACCGGTTCCCGGTTGCGATCAAATGAATCGACCTAGACTAGGGAGACTCCTTATACATAAATACACACACCTTTTCAATGTTAGGGCATATAAGGCATTTTCAAAATGCACTTAAAATCAATCGTAGGGGGAAGCATGCTAGAGACCGTAAGGGCGAGTGGAGTGCTGCTAATCACCTTCTCGACTTGTAACTTAGCCCCCGAACCCACTTCAAAATAAAAAGGGTTTTATCTCTATTTTCACAAATAAAATGAGGTGGCGACTCTCTGTCTTTCAAAAACAAAGGTAGAGAAACCATTATGAGAAACCGAGCGGATTCAAACCGCGTTTCGCACGGATCAATTCGAAAAGGTTCGCGCGCGGGCTCTCACAGTGGCGACTCTGCTGGGGACATTTTCAAAAGTGGGCTAAACTCAATATGTGTGTTTCCGCCATTACTTGCCTTTATTGCCTTATTTGTTTATATATGCTCTAACATTTGCTTTTCAGGTTTTCTTATTCTCTCTTTTACTTATATGTGTGTAAACAAACAAAAATAAAAATAAAAAAATGTGCTTTATTCTTTTTCCTTCATTTTTTTTTTCAAAAAATAGATACCTCACACACTTCACAATTGCGAACTTATACCGCCACCTATTACCGTACAAATCCTTAGGGACTTGGAGCCCGAGGGTGATGGGGATCTCTTGCTCCCTCAAATTGATACCCGCGGTTGCCTTTCCCGACTCGAGGCCGCGTCTCACTGCCGTGGTTAAGAGGTTAAGCCCCCATCCAATCAGCTATCTCAAAAGCCGCGTCTGTGACTTGTTTTCGAAAAATACACGTCCTTGACTTTTATCCGGTTCTTGTCTAAAGAAATTTTTAATCAATCCTATTCATTTCCCAAGATCATAAAACGATCTAAAATGTTGATATTCAAATGAAATGAGTGGGATTGACTCAAAATTTCCAAAGACTCTCACGTAGACCGTAACGAAAGTGGTGGATTCCCGAAAGAGTATGGGCCCTTTGCTAGAGGCTTATGACGGCCATATGTACAGGTGAAAAACATTGGTCTCATACTCGGGAGAAGGAATCCACTATTCCAGGATTAAACAAGACAAGGTGTCAAAATTAAGCATTGTCTTATCCGGCTTTCTAGGATTTTTGTGCGTTGCTTGCTTTTCAATCTTTCAAAATAAAATCATTTTGCATTATTTTATTCTTAAAAAATCATTTCTTTTGTACATAAAAAATTTCCGTCCCCATGAAAAAACTAAAACATTCTTTCTTTCAAAACAATAATCTAGAGGGAGAATCCCGTCTGTTCTCTAGCGTAGTATTCAGGGTCAGTTCCGAGCATTCCTTTGATCAAGCTCTACTCCGGTTACTCTCCGAGCAAATGCAGGGGCTTGTCATTCAAACGCCGGGGCTTCCGCAAACGATGATCGTCAAAAGCTGGGGCTTCCACAACCGAAGGTCGCCAATGAAGAGAATCATGTGCCTTGATTTATCTATCCTGGTCTTAATGCGTGTTAGGTTAATTTTAGTAATTTGCCTAAGTATCGAATTTGTTTACAAATAAAACATATCAAAATCAAAATATGGGTACCCTTTAGATACCTGAAATTTATATTTATATTTTGGCACCCCCGGTCATTAAAAAAAATAAAAAAATTGAATTGATGACTAAAGGGAAAAGAAGGAGCAATGGCAATTTGCAATGTTGCTTTGGTCACTTCCAGACGTGTAGGTTAGCCGGGTAGGGGCTATCCTAGCTTAACCAGGTTCCTGGGTATGCAGCAGCGTTCTGGAGGAAGAGCTTTCCCGCCGTGATGTTCCTTTCCAAGCTCGAAACCCAAAGTTAAGGCCAACTCCCCCCTTATGTTCATCCTGCTTTGGTGTCACCTCTAGACGTGTAGGTTAGCCGGGTAGGGGCTATCCTAGCTTAACCAGATTTCTGGGTACGCAGAAGCATTATGGAGGAAGAGCTTTCCCGCCGCTATGGTCCGTTCCAAGATCGAATCCGAAGCAAGGGGCTTCCTCACCCCTTTTAATCTAATCCTAATCTTGTGCATGAGAAATTTCAAAGACCAAATTTTGGGGGTGCCTCTTTTGCGTTAACAATCAATTGCTAAATGGTACTCATATTTTGCTTTATAGGAATGTCTTATTTAATGGACACAATCAATAAAATAAGGGATGACTGGTGTACTCGACTTTGTAAACTAGAACAAGTTAGAAAACAAAGGGAGATTCGGTATTCACACACACACGGAGATTCACCGCTTGATCATGATGCGTAAGTAACAAAATTAACAACAATACAAATTAACACTTGCGTAGATAGATCAAGGACTGAAGCACAGAATCGACGACCAACATCAGAAGCGTTATCACCGAGGCACGCTGGGGCTGCCATGGCCGACAACTGGGGCTGATCCAGGCATTCCATCCCGAGAGGCATCGTCGAGAAGACTTGATCAAATGGATGTCGGGAATTGACCTTTGAGTCTTCACGCTAGACTTTTTCTCAAATACTTCGCAATGAATTCCATTCCTAAAAAAAATAAAATAAAAATAAAAAAATCTCTCTTCTTCTTTGATTCTCCCTCTTTGCACATATATACTTTTTGTCATCTTTTTCAAAGTAAAGATTGAAATACGAGCAATGCACACGTGTCTGAAAAAAAATCATCATTTAAAGATCATCAAAATCAAAGCTATCCGAAGAAAGAGAATGTGTTCTTCATCTTTCATATCTCTAAATCTTGAATTCTCTTGTTGCACGTGTATATGTGAATACGTGTGTTTGAATTTGAGATATTCATTGCAACATTAAAATTATGAGAGTCGCCACGCCGTTTTAATTAAAGCCAAAACATTGAAAAAAGCATTTTTAGTGGGTTCGGGGGTCAAATTACAACAAGAGAAGAATATTGAACGTTATCACTCCTATTGCCCGAATTGATCGGTCTTTCTATCATGATGAATGTGTTAGTAGTGTGTTAGTGATTTAGACCGGATCCGAAGATTGCCTACGTTCCTCTCAATGTGAGAAGCTCAGGTCAGCGTAGTTCGAGAAGAATTTAGAATAGGCAGAAGAATCGGGATCATGCATAATGAGGGGGGAATTACCTAAAGATTAGGGTTTAGAAGTAGTTCCTAGATCATCCTCGGGTTGATGAACCCTAGATCATCATCGGCTATGAAATAACATGTAAACATGAAGATCACAACCCTAAATATAGCATAAATAAGGTTTTAATCTATGAACATGAAGAACATGCGAAGAACATCTTATGAACATATGAATGTCATGAAGAAAATATGAATAAAGATGTTAGGAACATGAATATTATGAAGAACACATGAATAAACATATTAAGAATATGAATATTATGGATCTAAACTAATAATATGACAAGAACATGAAGAAAAAGTTAGAAAAACTTACCTTTGTTGGCAAGAAATAACCTTGGATCATCTTGGGATTCTTGAGAGTGTTTTTGGAGGCTTGAATGACTTGATTTGGGAGCAAAATCGTCCCTTAAGAGCTCTCAAATTCGGATCCTCTAATTATGAGGCAAGGGAGGTCTTTAAATAGGAAACTGGTGGAGAGATCTGACGGTCCAGATCACCTGAGGCAAAGATGGCCGCGTGGCCAAGATTGCATTTGGCAAACATGGCCGCGTGGCCAAGATTGCATTTGGAAAACATGGACGCCTGGCCATGATGGAATGTGGCCGCGTGGCCAAGTTCATTTTTTTCTTGTTCTTCTTTCTCTCGCGTTTGATTTGATATGCGGTGCGTTTCGTAATTCATCCGGAGTCAAAAGTTATGACTGTTTTCGTGCCGACTGTAATTTAAGTCATTCTAGATATTCCTAAAATAATGAGCTATATTTTGGGAATCCGGGACAAGTCTTTTGCAAGGTTTCTAATCCCTATAAAGTCCTTGTATTTTTGGGAAAGTCCTAATAAACTCATTTTCAGGTCGGGTACTAACAGTAGCCCCTCGACGACGCTTCTTGCAAGGCAATGGGGGGTCGGCGATAAAAGAAGGATCCGTTCTGAAACATGAGTTTCAAAACAGATGAAGGGTGATGGGATGGCTGAACGTTGGCATGCGACCTACGTATCTGTGGGGGAATCAAGCCAAACTTAGTTCAAATCTGATGGGGAAATTGAGAATGATTGTCCTCTGATGGGAAACAATGTCTTCTGCTGGGGAAAATGCACCTGCTGGGGATGATAGATGACCATGTCGGTCGGGTGGCTGAACCTTTTCAGGTTTTCTACGTATCCTCGGAGGAATCAAGCCGGTCATAGTTCAGAGGGGATAGGAAATGACCAAGGTGGTCGGGTGGCTGAACCTTTTCAGGCTTCCTACGTATCCTCGGACGAATCAAGCCGGTCGTAGTTCGAAGATACTGGGGATAAAACGAGACATCGAACTTCTGCTAGGGATAATAAACCTACGGGCACTATCCTGTATGAAGAACGAACATTCGTTAGGAAATGAAGTCATTTGAAGCAAGAGGGATAATGGGACAATAAAGACTACGTTGTCTAAATAATCCCGAGGTGGAGTAATAAACGCTGAAGTAAACGCAAACAGAAACGCCCGGGTTTCTGCCGATCGCGCTAAAATAATGGATGCTGGATCTTTCGAAAACAGAAATGCCGAGGCTTCTGCCAATCACGATTGATCTAGGATGCGTATGTCATAAAGGCGCCGAAGTCTCTACAACCATACGAATCCTAAGCAAATATTAGGAAATGCTAAAATAATAGATGCTGGATCTCTCGTAAACAGAAACGCCGAGGCTTCTGCCAATCACGATCGATCTAGGATGCGTATGTCATAGAGGCGCCGAAGTCTCTACAACCATACGAATCCTAAGCAAATATTAGGAAATGCTAAAATAATAGATGCTGGATATCTCGCAAACAGAAACGCCGAGGCTTCTGCCAATCGCGATCGATTTAGAATGCGTATGTCATAGAGGCGCCGAAGTCTCTACAACCATACGAATCCTAAGAAAATATTAGGAAATGCTAAAATAATAGATGCTGGATCTCTCGCAAACAGAAACGCCGAGGCTTCTGCCAATCGCGATCGATCTAGGATGCGTATGTCATAGAGGCACCGAAGTCTCTACAACCATATGAATCCTAAGCAAATATGCTAAAATAATAGATGCTGGATCTCTCGCAAACAGAAACGCCGAGGCTTCTGCCAATCTCGATCGATCTAGGATGCGTATGTCATAGAGGCGCCGAGGTCTCTGCAACCATACGAATCCTAAGCAAATATTAGGAAATGCTAAAATAATAGATGCTGGATCTCTCGCAAACAGAAACGCCGAGGCTTCTGCCAATCGCGATCGATCTAGGATGCGTATGTCATAGAGGCGCCGAAGTCTCTACAACCATACGAATCCTAAGAAAATATTCGGAAATTTTAAACGCAAGCAGAAACGCCCGGGTTTCTGCCGATCGCGCTAAAAGAATAGATGCTGGATCTCTCGCAAACAGAAACGCCCGGGCTTCTGCCAATCACGATCGATCTAGGATGCGTATGTCATAGAGGCGCCGAAGTCTCTGCAACCATACGAATCCTAAGCAAATATTTGGTGAAAATGAAAATTTTAAGGGGTTTTCCGTACCCAAAGGTAACGAATATCAGTCAAAATAGCGTTTAAGGGCACCTACAATGGATGAAACAGGTTAGGGGTAAAAATGGGATTGTACATGCGGAGGCAAGGATGATGGATCGTTATTAAGTCGCAAACGGGATGAACTCTCAAGGAGTCATGAAGGTGATAGACTCTCAGGGAATCGCAGAAGTGATGGACTCTTGGGGAGTCGCAAAGGTGATGGAATCTCGGGGAGTCGCCAAGGTAAAGGATTCTTTGGTGAGCAAAGGACAACCATGGAAAGCGTAATGTTTGGGATCCGCTTACCCTAAATTAGGAGGAATACATAATATGAGGCTACGAACCATTAAGATGAAGGTATTAGGTAAGGGACATTTTGCTTGGTTGCTTAGGGTAGGACCTAAGGCTTCTAAGGAAAGGGGATGGGTAGCCTCTTAGCCTTGAGATAAGGATGCAAAAGATGTTATGGTTGTTTAGACTTGAGATTGTGTCTTGGATACAATGTGGGTTTCCTAGGCTTACGGGCTAGGGTTTGGAGAGAATGCGACTACCTAGGCTCGAGGCTAGGGTTCGGAGAGAATATGAAAAGGCTATTGTATCCTAGGCATAAGACTAGCGGGGGATTGAGATTATAAATTTCCTAGGTTTCAAGACTAGGGTCTCGGGAATTTGGAAAGGATGTTGCACACAGGGCTTTGGAAATTCCCTAGAACTTGGGCTAGGGTTAAAGAGGATGGTGCTTCCTAGGCTTGAGACTAGGGTTTGGAGAGAATGCAGATTCCTAGGTTTGGGGCTAGGGTTTGGAGAGGTTGAGGTTTGGGAACTTCCTAGATGTTAGGGTTTCAAACAAGGGTTTGGAAACTGGTGTTTAAGGACCATGACTCTCCTAGGTTTGGGACTAGGGTTTAGAAATATCCTAGGCTTCGAGGCTAGGGCTTGGAGTTGTGGTAGGTTCAGAGGTTGCAAAGGCGTTGGCTTTAGACCTAAGGCTGGGAGTTGATTGAGACCATGGACCATTGGGAAGAGGGATTGCTTTTGTGGAAGGTCCACTAAGCTTGATGTTAGGGTTCACCATTTTCCGGGATTGGTGACTATGGCTTGGAAATGTTCATGGTAACCTAGGCTTTAGGCTAGGTTTTAAGGCTAAGGACTGTAAACTTCCTACGTTTTGAGACTAAGGTGAAGGAGTTTCCTAGGTCTAGGACTGGGGTTTGAAGGGAATGTTGAATCCTAGGCTTGATGATAGAGTTTAAAGAGGATAATTTCTACCTAGGCTTGAGGCTAGGGCTTTAGAAAGAGTGCGACTACCTAGGCTTGAGGCTAGGGTTTAGAGCGAATGCGACTACCTAGGCTCGAGGCTAGGGTTTAGAAAGAGTGCGACTACCTAAGCTTGAGGCTAGGGTTTGGAGCGAATGCGACTACCTAGGCTCGAGGCTAGGGTTTAGAGCGAATGCGGCTTCCTAGGCTTGAGGCTAGGGTTGATTGAGTTTTGGACAGGGCATTATATCCTAGGTTTTGGACTAGGGTTCAATAAAACGGAGAATTGAGATTGTAAATTTCCTAGGTTTCGAGACTAGGGTTTCGGGAATTTGGGAATGATGTTGCATACGGGGCTTTAGAAATTCCCTAGAATTTGGGCTAGGGTTAAAGAGGATGTTGCGGTTTCCTAGGCTTAAAGCTAGGGTTTAGAGAGGATATGTAACTACCTAGGCGTGAGGCTAGGGTTTGGGGAGAACGCGACTTCCTAGGTTTGAGGCTAGGGTTTGGAAAGAATGTCGGCTACCTAGGCTTGAGGCTAGGGTTTGGAGGGAATGTGATTACCTAGGATCAAGGCTAGGGTTTAAGAATGATGTAACTTCCTAGGCTTTAGGCTAGGGTTTGGAAGGATGTAATTACCTAGGCTTGGGGCTAGGGTTTGGAGAGAATGCGACTACCTAGGCTTGAGGCTAGGGTTTGGAGGGAATATGACTACCTAGGCTTGAGGCTAGGGTTTGGGAAGATGTGATTACCTAGGCTTGAGGCTAGGGTTTGGGAAGATGTGATTACCTAGGCTTGAGGCTACGGTTCGGAGTGCATGTGACTTCCTAGGCTAGAGGCTAGGGTTTGTAGAGGATGTGGCAACCTAGGCTTGAGGCTGGGGTTGAGAGAATGTGATTGCCTAGGTTTAAGGCTAGGCTTCGGATAGAAGGTGACTACCTAGGCTTGTGGCTAGGGTTCGGAGCGCATGTGACTTCCTAGGCTAGAGGCTAGGGTTTGTAGAGGATGTGGCCACCTAGGCTTGAGGCTAGGTTCAGAGAATGTGATTACCTAGGTTTAAGGCTAGGCTTCGGATAGAAGGTGACTACCTAGGCTTGAGGCTAGGGTTTAGAGAGAAGGCGATTACCTAGGTTTGGGACTAGGGTTTAAAGGGAATGCGATTACCTAGGTTTAAGGCTAGGCTTTGAATAGAAGGTGACTACCTAGGCTTGAGGCTAGGGTTTGGAGAGAATGTGACTACTTAGGCTTAAGGCTAGGGTTTGGAGACCGAAAGCATTTGAAGGTTTGTCTTGGTTTAGACCGAGCAAGTTTGAGGTCTAAGAGTGTTGCGGTTTGGGGCAGGTGAGCTTGATACCTCATGGCTGGATAGGCTCAATAGGTTAGACCTAGGCTAGAATGCTAGGGTTTAGCTAGGGTAAGACCCAGACATGTGTTAAGGAGACCGGGGCCCAATGGAATGGTAGGCGTGAGATAGGAGATCGAAGGCTAGGCAGGGTAGCGTTGGGACATAAGGCTTTCAAGCGGGTAAGTCTTTTGTCCTGGAGAAACCGCGTTATGGGTTAGGACCAAGCAGGCTTGAGGTCGGCCAAGGAGCAACGGATTGGGATTGGATGATCCTAGTACCTAATACGCATGTCGGGCTTGGATCCTAGAGTGTTTGAAAGTTTAGGCTAGGTACGAACCATAGGTGCGGGAAATGGTTTTGGATATATGACCATGTTGGCGCTTTAGGTAAAGGGATTGAGTGTCCAAGACTTTGCTCGAGTACAATAGGTGCCTAAGTTGGATTGGGTATGCTTAGGACCTAAGTTTGTCTTAGAGGTCATTGCGCGTGACCAAGCTCGTTCGGCGATTGTGAAGGTAGGCTAGGGATGGGACCCCAAAGGTGTTAAGCGCACAAGTTTTGAACGGACGGGTCTATGGCATGGCGCGGTACGCAGGAGATCCTATGTGCTTGAGCAGGTTCGAGGTTTAGGCTCGTTGGGGGGAGCGATGTTTGAGATCCATGGAGTTTGAGGAGAGGATCACGTAGGTTCGAGGTTTGGACTCGACTTGGATTAAGTAGGTTGGAGACCTAAGGGGTGAAGGTCAGGCTAGGTAGTCTCTCGCGGCTAATGGGTGACACTAGGTTGGTACTTGGTAGGTTTAAGAGTGGTAGGGTCATGGCTTGGACATGATGGGAGTCGGGAGACGTAGATGTGTCGCTTTTAGTCGGACCAAGTAGGCTTGGGAATTAAAGAGTCCAAAGGGTGGAGATGTAAGGTGAGAGACCTAAAGGGTAGAAAGTCTTGTGACCTAAAGGTTTAGGGGTTGAGGCCTAAGGTATGGATCAGATATTCTAGAGACCTAAAGGGTAGGCGCTTGGTAGACTCGAATGGTCTTGGGATCTCAGGGATTGCTCCACAGGTTAGACTATGTAGACCTAAGAGGTTGGACCTAAGAGGATAAGAGAGCCATGGTTTTAGACATGGTATGGATGAATATATATTGGTAGGTTTGGGATCTAAGAGATCAGGTAGACTCGAGACCGGTAGGTTCGGGACCTAATGGGTCATTCTAAGGATTTGGATTTGGTAGACTGGTTTAAGGCTTTAGGAGTCACGCTACTAACTTGTGGAGGGTCGAGCTAAGGGGTTATGGTGTAACCTATGTAAGACTGACCGGGTAGGTGCGGGACCTAAGGTTTTGAATCAAGTCAGATTGGGACGTAGAGAATTGAGGGTTTAGGCCTAGGGGTTCCCTGAAGTGTAGGAGATAGGGTAAAGGACTGAGTCAACTCAAGAATCACTGAGATGGGTCTCAGATGGATCGAGGATGTTTTTACAATTTTGTGGAGACCGAGAGTGTGGGTTTATAAACAAAGTGTCAGGGAAGAGAATACTTTTGAAAGTGTTATGATTTTATAAAGATGCCTTATAATTAGTTATGATTCTAACAAATTCAAAGTGTTCGTCATGTGCAGAGTTTGACGATGAGGGGTACATCCTTGTTGAAGCCTCGGTATTCTTTGGGAAACCACATAGTCGACCCATTCAGTTGGGGATTATCTAATTTGGTGAGCGGGCACCCTTCCTCTTTTGAGAAATTCTACGTCGAGCTTGATGATGAGGGATGCCCTTCTTCTAAGTATGTGCTTGTCGAAGCCTCGATATTCTCCGAGAAACCACATAGTCGACCAATTCTGTTGGGGAAGCCCTAGTTCGATAAGGGTGTAGAGCGGGGTATCCTACCTCCTTTAAGACGTACCCTTTTTTCTGCCTAGATCGCCCTTGCGGGTTTTCAATCTAGCGGGCATCTTTTTTGCGTCATCATTTTTTTTTTTTTTGAAATCATTCAGTCGACTCAAAAAAGGAAAAAAGAATTGTTTGAAAACATGCGGGGGCATTTTGGGGAGAGTAAGAGAGAGATAGATAGTACTCACATTTTGACTCTTTGGGCAACTGAGTGTATATATGTACAAAAGGGAGGAAGCCCCTGCTTGACAGAAAGTAAGTGTTTAGCTCTTTCTTAGATTGTAGAACGGAAGACTTGTCGAGACATTTAAAAATTGTTTTATTCAAGATTCTCATTTGATTGCTCGAGAATGGACCTCGTTGATTAGTTATGCATCTTATGATTATGTTTTAGACAAGTAGTCTCGAAATGATAAATGTTTTGATCAATTGTGAGTGAAGAAGTCAGGAGTAGAAATATGGGGCAAGAGAGAAGAGAAGGAAAATTGGCTACGAGGTGGGTTGTGTATATTTTGGACCGGACCCTAAGGTTCCCTACGTTCTCCTCAAGGTGAGAAGCTCAGGTCCGCGTAGTTCGGGGGTGGCCCGGCTGATGATGAAATTGGGTTTGAGTTTAGGGGTGTGAGGTTCATTTGTCGCGATAGGTTGCTCTGTTGTAGCTTGTTGCTTTGGATTGCTTCATTGTAGCTCATTGCGGTGGATTGCTCCATTGTAGTTTTCATGGGCTGTTGCTGCCGCGTTAATCTTCTTTGTGGGGAAAGAAAGAAAAATAGAACATTTGAAGTGAAAAGAAAATGGGACTTTTACTTTTCCATGGTGATAGCCCCTTCTATTTTTCTTTTATTTTTTATTTTATCTTTTTTTTGTGCACACCCTTTTTTTTTTGCCTAGGCCGCCCTTTCGGGTTTTCAACTTAGCGGGCTTCTTTTTTGTGCAATGCTCTAATTTTTGCCTAGGTCGCCCTTTTGGGTTTCAACCTAGCGAGCCTTTTTATATATATATATATATATATATATATTTGTACCTGAAACATTGGGCAAGACGAGCCCCTAGTTTGCTTTCGCCTCTCTCGATTGCGAGGTAGCCTCTTTATAGTTCAAGCGGCCTTTTGCTGGCGGCGGGCATCCTAGCCCCTTGATTTATACCGGTAGAGCTCCATCGGATTATCACGTGGCACCTATTAATGGCATGAACAACTTCGTGCATTTCTTTTATATTTGCGATGGAATACGGACAGCCCCGGTGTTTCAGCATGTAGTACTTATGAAGGGAACAAACAACCCCTTAAATTGTGGCAGCATGGATGTCTATTTGATGATGAGCAACCGCAGTCCATTTCTTTGTCATGACCGTATGGAAAAGGGGTCTAATGGTGGGATGAGAGGCGTATGAGGATAGTGTATGGGAGAATGTGTATATTGAGAGTGTACATGAAGGGTGTACAAGGGGTGAGTGTGTAGAGAGAGTGTATGGGGGTAGAATGTAGAGAGAAGAGAAAGTGATTCGTTCATCCCAATTGGTCAAATCATTTGTTATCTTGAGACTAATTGTGTACTTAGTTATGTGAATGGTTTGTGGGTCCATTTACCTTTTAATGAGTCGTCATTAATGAGTAAGATTAAGATTAATTCATCATATAAAGATATAGCAATCAAGCGAAAATGGTGAATAAGACAATTTTCATGAAATTGATATATGCAAGCTTATGTCTCAAGTCTAGAGAGAAAAGAAAAGAAATAAAGACCCTTTTATTAGAACTAAAAGATTTAAAATGACTAGTCCGGGGTGGACTTTTACTTAAAGAAACAAAAATCGTCCAAGGTGGACTTTTGACTAAGGACACTCTAGAACCTACAAAGACTGAATGACCTTTTTCTTTTCTTTTATTTAAAGGAGGTAGCCCCAATTTCCTCTTTTGCCCATGCCCATGTATTCCGTTGGCGGGTGATGGCTCCGCTGTCAATGAGGCTTTGAATCTTTCTCCTCAATTGGAGGCAATCTTCGGTGTCATGCCCAATGTACTGGTGGTATTGGCAGTGTTTGGAGGGATCCAAGCCTTGCTTCACCCTACTTGGTTCATAGTTGAACAAAGGAGACAACTTTCCGGCTTGAACTAGACTTTTGAAGAGTTTGGATAACGGCATACCCAAGTCATTGTACTCGCGTTCATCCTTCCGAACTGTTTTTGAGGGTGGTTTAGGTACCGGTACCTGTCGTTGATGAGTAGTCTTAGGAGGCATCCCAACGGGGGAAATCTGTGATGGCCCATACATTTGAGGAGCGTACGGGTGTTGAAATTGAGCAAGAGGGAGAACTCGGCCGAGGTAATCATAAATGCAATAAATATCAGAGTGAAGGCGCTTCTCGGTGTCCTTTAGAGCCTTGCACATCTCTTTTTGAAAGCGGTCGACTTGCTTGAGGAGGACAGTCTCAAAGTAGGCTTCTTGTTCATCGAGAGCGGTCCGGAAGAGGGTTACTTGCTCGTTGAGGATGGTCTCTAAATGGAGTGCTTGCTCATTGAGATCAGTATTGGTGTGGAGAGTTGTCTCGAGCCCTTGGGTAATAGCTTCATTTGCAACTTCGATGTTCCTTTCAACAGACATGATGCAGGATCTACAATAGTTGTGGGGGAATTATGTCCTTGAATTGAGCTTAAATTTATAATTAATGAAAAGGCATCGTTATAAAATCACTTTTGGAAAAGAGTCGGTCTCCACACTTTGAAATGCATTTTTGACAAGAATTTGAAAGTTTGACCGGGCCGAAGTTGCCTACGTTCCCCTTACCATGAGGGAGAGGTCCCACACAATAAGAGGCTCAGGTCGCCGTAGATCGAGTCAAGTTATACTTTTAAAAAGAGGTGAGAGATGACCATAGGGGTCAAAAAGAGGGAGATGACTCGGTCTTTAGTCAAGCATGGGTGAGGAAGACCTATAGGAATCGGGTAAGGTTTGACTTAAGGTTTGACCTAAATTTGACCTAAGGTTTGACCTAATGTTTGAGACAAGAGATGGTTCAAGCTAGGATGCGACGATAATGGTGGGTTGACCTAGATGGGTAAAGGATAGGTCGACCTAAATGAGAAGGGTTGGATTGACCTATATGGTGAATGAATCAAGATAGGGGGTTGTAGCGGTTTGCCTATGGGATGATCTAAGCGGGATAGACATGGTTTGACCTAAGCGGGTCTAAGGTTGACCTATTCGGGTTGGTGGACTAAGGAAGGTTGGAGATTGACCTAGATGGATCCAAGATAGGTAAGTCGACCTAAGCGGGTCACGGGGTGACCTTGACGGGTCAAAGGTGAAGGGGTAGTTTTAACCTAAGACGGACAAGTTGACCTAAATGGGTCAAGGATGGTGTGTGGACCTAAACGGGTTGACCTAGGTTGGTCTGGACGACGGTGGGTCAAATAATGACCTAGGTGGGTCAAGATGACGGTTTGACCTAAGCGGGTTAGGACCAAAGGTAATTGGGTTCACCTATGGAATCAAAGATTGACCTAAGAGGTCGAAAACGGATAAGGTTGACCTAGGAGTCCAAGTTTTACCTAAGAGGTCGAGGTGATTGGGTTGACCTAGGAGGTCAAAGGTTGACATAAGAGGTCAACGGGTGATAATGTTGATCGAGGGGGTCAAAGGTTGACCTAAGAGGTCAAAGGTGATAAGGTTGACCTAGGAGGATGAGGTTGACCTAGTGGGTCAAAGGTTGACCTAAGAGGTCAAAGATGATTAAGTTGACCTAAGGGGTCAAAGGTTGACCTAAGAGGTCGAAGGCGGATGAGGTTGACCTAGGGGGTCAAGGGTAGACCTATGAGGTCAAAGATGATAAAGTTTACCTAAGGGGTTAAATGTGATAAGGTTGTCCTAGAAGGTCAAGGGTTGACCTAAGAGGTCAAAGGTAGATAAGTTTGACCTAGGGGGTCAAAGGTGATAAGGTTGACCTAAGGGGTCGGAGGTGATAAGGTTGACCTAGGTGGTCAAGGGTTGACCTAAGAGGTCGGAGGTGATAAGGTTGACCTAGGAGGTCAAGGGTTGACCTAAGAGGTCGGAGGCGGATAAAGTTGACCTAGGAGGTCAAGGGTTGACCTAAGAGGTCGAGGGGTGACCTAAGAGGTCGAGGGTGATAAGGTTGACCTAGGAGGTCAAGGGTAGACCTAAGAGGTCAAAGGCAGATAAAGTTGACCTAGGCGGTCAAGGGTAGACCTAAGAGGTCAAAGGCGGATGAGGTTGACCTAGGAGGTCAAGGGTTGACCTAAGAGGTCAAAGGCGGATAAAGTTGACCTAGGCGGTCAAGGGTAGACCTAAGAGGTCAAAGGCGGATAAAGTTGACCTAGGCGGTCAAGGGTAGACCTAAGAGGTCAAAGGCGGATGAGGTTGACCTAGGCAGTCAAGGGTTGACCTAAGAGGTCAAAGGTGGATGAGGTTGACCTAGGCGGTCAAGGGTTAACCTAAGAGGTCGAGGGGTGACCTAAGAGGTCGAGGGTGATAAGGTTGACCTAGGAGGTCAAGGGTAGACCTAAGAGGTCAAAGGCGGATAAAGTTGGCCTAGGCGGTCAAGGGTAGACCTAAGAGGTCAAAGGCAGATGAGGTTGACCTAGGCAGTCAAGGGTTGACCTAAGAGGTCAAAGGTGGATGAGGTTGACCTAGGCGGTCAAGGGTTAACCTAAGAGGTCGAGGGGTGACCTAAGAGGTCGAAGGTGATAGGGTTGACCTAGGAGGTCAAGGGTAGACCTAAGAGGTCAAAGGCGGATAAAGTTGACCTAGGCGGTCAAGGGTAGACCTGAGAGGTCAAAGGCGGATGAGGTTGACCTATGGGGTCAAAGGTTGACCTAAGAGGTCGAGGGGTGACCTAAGAGGTCGAAGGTGATAAGGTTGACCTAGGAGGTCAAGGGTAGACCTAAGAGGTAAAAGGCGGATAAAGTTGACCTAGACGGTCAAGGGTAGACCTAAGAGGTCAAAGACGATAGAGTTGACCTAGGGGCAAAGGTGGTAAGGTTGACCTAGGAGGTCAAGGGTAGACCTAGGAGGTCAAAGGTAGATAAGGTTGACCTAGGGGGTCAAAGGTTGATGTTGGGTATGCTTATCACTCAACCCTCCTACATTTGTTAGAATTGATTGATACCATCACCTATAAGTATTTTTACGGACTTTAGGACCTCATGTAAAGAAGTTTATAACTTCAATTTTTAGCAAAGTCCTTTTTATAGTATAAGCTTAGATGATAGGACTTGAAGCTTTAAAGAATCGAAGATTTCCTAAGCAGGATTCACTTCACTGCGCAGGATGTTCTCTGCGCAGGTCGCCACTGCGCATAGATATCTTGCGCAGCCCTTGACCCCTGCTCAGTTTTTAAGATCTTATTTCCTAAAACTCCAAAGATCTTTTTGTGACCAAGCATGGTGCGCATGCTGCTCATGCGCTGAATCCATGCGCGCCGGCAATGCGCATGTCTTTTGTGCGCGGACACAACCTTGGTCAAGTTCCTCATCTCCTGATCACTTTCTAGAAAGTTTGAAAAAGCGCTTAGAAGATGCACGCTTATTAAAAAGCTGAGGTGTGCACAAACGACAAATCCTGCACACTCAGCATAGCCAACGGTGGAGATGCGCTCAAACATAATATCTCAAGTGAAGACAGCTGTCAACCTTCTAGAAGAAGCTTTTGAATTTGGTCTTCATGCTCAGTCTCCAACGGCTCTAAATTACCTGCGCACCAATCATATTGTGCCAGGTCATCATCTTTGATCAGAGCCCCAACGGCTATAAAGGACACCTGCGCACCAATCATGTTGTGCCAGCTCATTGTCCTTGCTCTGAGCTCCAACGGCTATATTCAAGCTCTCAGCTATAAATAGCCTGCTCATCTTCATTTCCAAGCTGCCTTTGAAGCTGCCTTTTGATTCAGCCCCTTTCATCGGCCCTTGATCATCTTCGTTGATCAAGATCCCTTTGTTGGCCATTATGCTTCAGAGCTCGAGTTTCATGCTTCATTGAGAAACCCTGAAGATCTGAAGTCTGCTGCTTAGTTTTTCCAGATTCTTTAGAACAGCCTTCAAGATCTTCAAACCTTCAAAACTCCTGCTCATATCACAAAGCCTATATCACCAGAACTCTTGGTGCTCTTCGTCTTTCATATTCATAGAGCCCAGAATTTCTGTCACACACACACCTCTTGAAGCTTTGATCATTTTGATCGAACTTCTTGAGATACACCGGTTTAGTCTAGGATTTGTTCTTCATAGATAATAGATCTTGAGTTAGTATTGAGCTCAAATGTTGTAATTTGTAATACTCTCTCATATAATAAGATCTCCATTAGAAATCCAAGACTAACCATCTTGGTAGAGGATGTAGATCTTTCATCGATCGAACCTCTCCAAATAGCGTGTTCATTTTACTTATTGCATATTCTCTGCTTAACTTTTTATGAACTGCTTTGTTTGATCTTTCAGATTGCCACTTTTTGATGATGTGATCGTTATTGCTCATTCGCCTTAGAATCCTATTTTGCGCCACTCTTTAGCCTCATACTTAGCGCGTGCGTTTTTATCTCTGCGCAGTATACCCTGCGCAGAGCTGCTTTAAATTTCCGCTGTGCATTTCACACTCTTGCTGCGCGCTATACTTAGCCAAAATAAGAGTTGTGCGCATCTGCCATTAAATTGCAAAAGGGTTTGAAAAGAATTTTTAAAACGCTATTCACCCCCCCCTCTAGCGATTTTCACACCCTTGTTGCCCCTTTAGGGACCAACAAGTGGTATCAGAGCTAACACCTTCATAAAACATGTTTCTGTTTTTCAAGCTTAACAGCTTGGGTGCCGATTCAATATGGCTTCAAATCTAGGGCAATGGCTAACTTTTCACATATTCCTGCGCCTGATCAAACCTCATCAAATTCAGAAAGCTCTCCAAACCTGGTGGATCCTCAAGCAAAGATCCGTATTCTCTTTCATAGAGACTCAAAGAAAGATGACTTGGTTTACTGCAGAAAGCCAGGACATTACGCTTCAATGCCTCCTTCAAAACTTGAGTATAAGGAAAATCAACACTGCGCACAAAGCATCAAAGCAGTGCAGAATGGTTGCTGAGGAGAATTGCGCAGAAAAGGAGCTAAAGACAGAATGACAAGCACCTATCTGCCAGAGCCAACTTGACAGAAGCTGCGTCATCACCAACTCCGTAGCCGCGCAAGGAATTTCTCAAAGTATGCTGATCTTAAAAGATAACTCTGCTGTAGAGCGCAAGTTAATGTTTCAACAAGCAGGAAAGATCTACTTTACTGCGCTCTCTCAAGCTCAGTTGATATCGATAGTGGATTCTAGACACTACTAGAGATGTCAACACTCTTAAAGGTGCGCACGAAGGAAGAGATCACTCAGTAATATATGGTGACAACAACAAAGGGCACATAATTGGATTTGGACTAATCATAAAGATTAAGCCTCAAGCAACTGCTCTCCATATCACAATTATGAGATAAAGGTCTGGAATGCCATATCACCTCAACGAAATGTTTCACCAAAAATGGCATTTCTGGACTAACTTTGCTCACAAGGACTCGTAAGACAAATTTCCAATCTATATGATCTTACCGCTATAATTTCTATTTACTAATCCTTGTTTTGTAGCAATAAGCTTAAGTGAAAACAGCTAGCAATGGTATAAGCACCATGCCAGCTTAGTAAGCAACCTGAGCAGTTTTTTTTTTCTCCAGCAAGATTGCTCCGATGTCAAATCGCTTACATCCGCTTCACCTCATATGTTTGGACCGCTCACTACCTCGAAGTTTTGGACCAACCTGTGGTATCTCTAATGATATCCTGGCTGCTCTCCTTCTAAATCTCCAAACATAGAAGACATCAATAGAGTTCAACACTTCAATGGAACAGAATTTATGAACATCGATGTCGCTCAATATTGTGAGAATCAACAAATGGTATTCTTCACAATTTCTCTGCTGCTGGAGTTCCGCAACAAAATGGCGTTGTGGAAAGAATCACTCGTTGATTGAGGATGGTTAGACAATGATTGTAGAAGCAGCAACGGTGCATGTTTTACTCAAAATAAAGATCCCTCATCAAAAAAGCCTACGTCTATACTCCATACGATCAATGGAGAAAGAGAAAGCGCCCAACATTGTTTTCTTCCTTCAAGTTCTTTGGCTGCAAACGCTATAGAGGTAAATCCGACGCCAAAACAGATGAAGGAATTCTCGTTGGGTATGCTAATCATTCTATAAGCTTTTCATGATCTTAATAAGATAAATCTCTAGTCATCTTAGTATCTGTACATGCTACTTTTTAATAAACATTCTCTCCTTGAGCCACATTTGGCTCCCAATGATTCTGATGACTCTGCTGAGCCTTTTAGACAGATGCGCAGTAATTCTATTCCTGCGCAGGACATAGATCAAGCAAATTCAGAATCAGTCCATCTCATGCGCATACTATAAATGCTGCGCCTGAAGTTGCAACTCCTGATGCGCAAACACCTCCCGCGCATGATGTTTCTCTACTTCAACAAATCACCTTTGATGATCGTGATGCTGAAGCAAATAAAATTCCCATTGATCTTCGTATTCCTATCATCACAATATAGGGATTCGCACATCTAGAGCATCAAACTTTGCGGTGTAGCATTCGTTTATCTCTTATGTCGAATCAAAGAAGATTGATAGAGTGCTCCATGTTTTAAGATGGATCGATGCTATGCAAGAAGTGCAAGAAAAGCTCATCCAATATTTAGCGCTTCAATGGGTGTTCGGAAACAAGATGGATAAGAATGGAAGCATCATAGAATCAAAGCAAGAAAGCTTTGTATGGTCTTAAGCAACCTCCAAGAGCATGGTACAATACGCTATCAAAATTCCTACTAGAGAAAGGCTTCAAGTGCGGTAAAATCGATACAACTCTTTTTATTGCTAAGTATAATGATCACTCCTTACTCGTTCAAATTTTTGTCGATGATATTATATTTGGTTCTACTAATGAGTCTCTTTGTAAGCGCTTTGAAAAGCAAATGAAAAGCTGGTTTGAAATGAGCATGATGGGAGAACTCACATTCTCCCTCGGGCTTAAAATCAATCAATTGAATGATGGCATCTTCGCAAATCAAGTCAAGTACACAAGGAGATTAATCAAGAAGTTTGGACTTGAATGCTAAAAGCATACGACACTCCAATGGCCACAAGCAACTAATTTAACAGACTTAAAAGGCAAAGTTGATCAGACTATATATAGGTATGATTAACTCTTCTTTATCTTCTGCTAGCTGGCCGAGATATTATGTTGACTGGATCTGTGCGCACTATCACTCCAATTCCTCTGGAACACACATAACTGCTATAGAATGTATTAGATATATCTTTGGCTCTGTTAACCTTGGACTTTGGTACACCAAAGATTCGAACTTTAAACCTGTAGGTTATTCAGATGCGGACTACGCAGCGTGCACCATTGACAGGAAGAACACAAGTGGAACATGTCAAATCGACTTGTAGCATGGGCAAGCAAGAAGCAAGCTGCTGTGTCCATCTCCACTACTGAAGCAGAATATATTGCTGTTGAAAGCTGCTGCTGCCAAATCTTATGGATGAAGCAACAACCTGTGGACTATGGGATTCATGATGAGAATTATCCAATTCTCTGCGATAATATGTCCACCATAGCAGTTTTCAATCCTGCCAAGCACTATTACCTAGCTCATCAACATCTAATATCATTTCCTCAAGAATTAACAAGTGATCTCTTGAAAGGAAAAATGGGTATGCTTAATCTTAGCTAACTTGTCCATATGATTTATTGATACTAATGTATTTGCTTGATAAGTGTGCAAAATAGGTTAAGTTTCATGCGCCCTGTGCAACACCTGCGCAAACAACTGTCTGCGCATGAAACAACAGTTCTGAGATTTACAGAATCTCTGCGCTATCAATGCGCTGCGCATAACTATCCATGCGCAAATCATTGTGGACCGCAGGTAAGTGTTCCATTCATTAGATTTTTCACATAGGTCCTTGACTGAAAAGTCAACGCTGAGTCACAAGGGTACTTGTGTAATTCATACTTTCCCGCGCTTTTAATTTTTGAACTTTCTTGGGAAATTACCTTTTTACCCTTGCGCATGTCCCATTGTCATTTAATGCAAACTGCGATTGTGACAAGCGCCTGCTTTCGTATCCCTGCTCACCATTAAATGAGGAAGGTGATGCGACAGCCGTCAGCCTTTTTTCACTGACACACGCGCGCGCAAAGACTGCGCACGCGCATTCCCCATTCGGCCACGTCACCCTGCTAACGTGCGCCCGTCCTTTCACTGACTCACCATTTATGAGGAAGTCGACTTGACAGTGACTGGCTTAGAACTTCACACGCACACGCGCGCATAGGCCTGCGCACGCGCGTTCCATTTTGTGACACGTGGTATTGCTATCCTGCGCCACTGCACATTTTCTCAACTTTTATTAGCTATCGTGCGCCTAACATCTCCTTCCCTACTTAAACCGTTTCTCTCTCTACCTCTCTCTTCCCTCTAAATTTTCTCTCTAAATTCTCTCTCTTTCTAACCTCTGCTCAAAACTATCTATTTTTTCATCTCCTGTTCTTTATCTTCAACCAAAATCTTTCTTCTCTCAAACCATTTCAATGGCGCCTAAGAAAACCAAAACTCAACCAGAAATCATCATCTCCGACTCTTCTTCGCACTCTGGAAACTCTCAAGAAGAAGAAGTAGAACGACAATCAAGGCATCCCACCGTCAAAGACATGGTATGTTTCACTATAACTCCTTATTTTTTCCGCCATTGTTGTTCTTGAAGGTCTCAAGCCTCCCTTTTTCGATTTCTCCCTTATTTACTGATCATTTTTGAAATCGATCGTTGTGTTGTGTTCGTAGATGCCTGATCTATTCCTTCATGTAGTTTATTTCATGATCAATGGTCGTTACATATGTTTTTCGTCAATTTTTGAGCTTCGTAACTTCCTTAGCAGTCGAACCGTTTTTTTTCTGAATTTCTGGGTTTGTTTTAATGTCGTTGACCATACTTTTTACATGGTTGACTTCGTCCTGTTCTCACCGTCATTTCGATGTACTTTTTGTTGAATTCTGTCAAGTTTTGTTTTTCAGTGTTCTTGGGTGTTCATGTTCTTAAATATTTTTTTTATTATTTTATTTAGTCTATTTTTCATACCCCCATCTTTGTGCTCTACGCACAGTTTCCTGCGCATTGCTTTCTGCGCATATAGGTGTATCTATTTCTCTGCGCACACTTCAAGTATTTATTTTCTGTGCGCACGATCCCTCTGCGTATGCATTCTTATTTTCTTTGCGCACCCTCTACTTCCTGCGCATATTTTTGTTTATCATGGAACTTGTGCCAAGGTATATCTGCATTACTTGCATATGCGCACAGCTCCATAAGCAATAGGTTGTCTAATTCTATCTATTGTTTTACGCAGGGACATGTTTATTTCATTCTGGGTTGGGAACTTATTCCGGCAGATCTCTCATTAGATGCGATTGGTCGTCATCTGCTTCATCTTCTCAGCACCTCCGGCATTCTTCCATTATTCACTCTTGAGCAATCATTCATAGTGCCTGCTCTGTTAGATGAATTCTTCAGCACAGCAAAAGTTGTTCCTGCGCAACTTGACGGCAAGACAACAGACATGATCATGGCCACCGTCCAGAGCAGTGATGTAGTGGTTCACCCCAATCACATTCGCAGCCTCCTAAACTTCAATGTTGATAGCTCTTCAGTCAGCTATGGTGAGGCTCATCAAAATGCGCTTGCACAGAAGCTCATTGGCATTCCTTCCCTCAACAAGAAATGGCCAATGTATAATAGAAAGGAATTTGGTGAGGTGATGTATCACCTGTGCACCCTAATTGGAGATTCCCTCAACTGCAAGAATGGAAATAATGGACATTTCATCTCTAAGCAGTGGGAATACTGCACAGCCATCTTCAACGAAGATCAACTAGACTGGCCGCAGATAATATTCAATGAGATTGTGAAGGGGATGACAAGCTATGAGAAGAAGCTGAACGCAGGGAAGACCAAGTACCGAACTCACTGCAGACTGATAACCAAACTCCTATTGACTTATGGTGAATTGGCCACCATTGTTGAAGAAAAGTCAATCAAGAAGCAGTCTTGCGACGCAAAGTACTATTCTAGAGTACACCTTCAGAATTTGCGCAGTGAGATAGGCAACGCCGATTACTATGAAATCTGGCTGTCTGATGCCGCTCCCAACAAGGAACCCTGGATAGGCCCAATTCCTGTGGTCAAATCCAAGAAGAATGCAGGAAGATCTTCAACGGATGCTGCGCAAGAGACCGCAGAAGAAGCGTACAATCGCAAGGGGAAGGGCATTGCTCCGCTCAGTAGCAAAAAGCTCAAGGATATTCCTTTGGTTCAATCCACCAAAGGGATTTCTATCAAAGAGGCTGATCCTACCATCTTTCCAGCTCCTGCTCCCTCAAAGCCAACCACTAAGAAGCGCAAGGCTGCTTTCCGTGGTGATTCAGATGATGATACTGTTGAGGGGGAGCAAATGCACAAAGCCTCTCAAGAAGCCATCCCCAGTGCTGATATCGCACATACCTCTTCTCGTCTCAAGCAAAAGGTGCGCAGCAGCGCTAAAGGAATGAAGAAGCGCCGAACTAGTTCCGCAGCCACCGACAGCAGTGATTCTTCTCCAGTTCAATCTCCATCTTCAGCACCTGAGACTCCTCCTACCTCTTCAGCTGAGCTGCGCCAGATCGTGCAGAGCTTGCATTCTGTTCAAGCGAATCAAGTCGCTACGCAGCTGCAGCTTAATCAACTCCTTACTGCTCAAACTGCTTTATTATATCGTCTTGATATGCAGCGTTTGGAGATTGATACCATTAAGGGGGAGAAAGCTGCCAAAGAAGAAGCAAAGGCAAAGGAAAGCACGGAGAGTGCTAAAGCAAAGGCAAGTCCATCTGAGCCTGCGCAAGAAAAAGTTCCTATCACTTTGGAACATCTTATCCTGGACTCCCTGAAATCCATCAGCGCTCAGCTTGAAAATGTCAGCGCACAACTCAAAAATGTGTGCACCTTTGGAGCGTTTGATGGTGGACTCAGGGACATTCTGAAAAAGCTCAAGAAAACCCTTGCAGATGGGTTACATAGAGGATTTGATGACCTTCAAGCGCAGATGGTGGCTCAAATAGAGAAGATTGAACAAGGAGGCTCTGCGCATAATATTGAAGAAGTGCGTCGAAGCATTGCTAAGTCCATGACAGATTTTTCCGTGGCGTTCAACGACAAATTGGACTACGCAATGTTAGACATTCAGGCAAGCGTCAACACTCAGCGCCTCCATACTGACTCAAGATTAGAAGCTACGCAAACTGCCATCCTGACGGACAGCAGAGCAAGGTTCAAAGAGCTAGTGGATGACAACGCTGATATGCGCAGAGGAATGAACATTTATGTTGGAAAAGCTGTGGAGTTCCAGGACAAATTTCAAAATTTAAAGGTGGAACTCATGAACAAATTCAACGGTCTTCAGAATGAGATGCGCGAAGCCCTGCAACGGATCAACATAGATTAGATTTCCTTTGTAAGTAATTTGTTTTTCTTTTGACTTTTTGCGCAGTATGCGCTTTCATTTCGTGCGCTTTTGTTTTTATGCGCACCCCTCTTTTGATTTTCCTTTTTAAAACTTGTAATCTGTAACAGTCAATCCTTCAAAGTTTTAATGAGAAGAATGCATCATAAAGCTTTCACAAAAACCTTGTTCAATTCAAACCATTCGTTTGTGGAACATTGAATGCATTATTACTTAAACTCATGCGCATAATCTTTACTGCTCATGTTTTCTACGCATGATGTTTAAACATTCAGTTTAACCGCATACTTAAAACTTCATCTCACATTACTTATATGCTCTGAATGACATTTCTATCTTTCCCATTTTGTAAGTTTTTAATCTTTTGGATAGATTAGAAATCTATAGCACTGGCTAGTGTGTGCATTGACTTGAGGCATGATTTACCATTCACATTTTTATGGACATGTTATTATCAAGTACAAATGAATTGCCTTTGCTATAGTAGGTAATGGCATCAATCATTTAGGGGGAGATTGTTGGGTATGCTTATCACTCAACCCTCCTACATTTGTTAGAATTGATTGATACCATCACCTATAAGTATTTTTACGGACTTTAGGACCTCATGTAAAGAAGTTTATAACTTCAATTTTTAGCAAAGTCCTTTTTATAGTATAGGCTTAGATGATAGGACTTGAAGCTTTAAAGAATCGAAGATTTCCTAAGCAGGATTCACTTCACTGCGCAGGATGTTCTCTGCGCAGGTCGCCACTGCGCATAGATATCTTGCGCAGCCCTTGACCCCTGCTCAGTTTTTAAGATCTTATTTCCTAAAACTCCAAAGATCTTTTTGTGACCAAGCATGGTGCGCATGCTGCTCATGCGCTGAATCCATGCGCGCCGGCAATGCGCATGTCTTTTGTGCGCGGACACAACCTTGGTCAAGTTCCTCATCTCCTGATCACTTTCTAGAAAGTTTGAAAAAGCGCTTAGAAGATGCACGCTTATTAAAAAGCTGAGGTGTGCACAAACGACAAATCCTGCACACTCAGCATAGCCAACGGTGGAGATGCGCTCAAACATAATATCTCAAGTGAAGACAGCTGTCAACCTTCTAGAAGAAGCTTTTGAATTTGGTCTTCATGCTCAGTCTCCAACGGCTCTAAATTACCTGCGCACCAATCATATTGTGCCAGGTCATCATCTTTGATCAGAGCCCCAACGGCTATAAAGGACACCTGCGCACCAATCATGTTGTGCCAGCTCATTGTCCTTGCTCTGAGCTCCAACGGCTATATTCAAGCTCTCAGCTATAAATAGCCTGCTCATCTTCATTTCCAAGCTGCCTTTGAAGCTGCCTTTTGATTCAGCCCCTTTCATCGGCCCTTGATCATCTTCGTTGATCAAGATCCCTTTGTTGGCCATTATGCTTCAGAGCTCGAGTTTCATGCTTCATTGAGAAACCCTGAAGATCTGAAGTCTGCTGCTTAGTTTTTCCAGATTCTTTAGAACAGCCTTCAAGATCTTCAAACCTTCAAAACTCCTGCTCATATCACAAAGCCTATATCACCAGAACTCTTGGTGCTCTTCGTCTTTCATATTCATAGAGCCCAGAATTTCTGTCACACACACACCTCTTGAAGCTTTGATCATTTTGATCGAACTTCTTGAGATACACCGGTTTAGTCTAGGATTTGTTCTTCATAGATAATAGATCTTGAGTTAGTATTGAGCTCAAATGTTGTAATTTGTAATACTCTCTCATATAATAAGATCTCCATTAGAAATCCAAGACTAACCATCTTGGTAGAGGATGTAGATCTTTCATCGATCGAACCTCTCCAAATAGCGTGTTCATTTTACTTATTGCATATTCTCTGCTTAACTTTTTATGAACTGCTTTGTTTGATCTTTCAGATTGCCACTTTTTGATGATGTGATCGTTATTGCTCATTCGCCTTAGAATCCTATTTTGCGCCACTCTTTAGCCTCATACTTAGCGCGTGCGTTTTTATCTCTGCGCAGTATACCCTGCGCAGAGCTGCTTTAAATTTCCGCTGTGCATTTCACACTCTTGCTGCGCGCTATACTTAGCCAAAATAAGAGTTGTGCGCATCTGCCATTAAATTGCAAAAGGGTTTGAAAAGAATTTTTAAAACGCTATTCACCCCCCCTCTAGCGATTTTCACACCCTTGTTGCCCCTTTAGGGACCAACAAGTGGTATCAGAGCTAACACCTTCATAAAACATGTTTCTGTTTTTCAAGCTTAACAGCTTGGGTGCCGATTCAATATGGCTTCAAATCTAGGGCAATGGCTAACTTTTCACATATTCCTGCGCCTGATCAAACCTCATCAAATTCAGAAAGCTCTCCAAACCTGGTGGATCCTCAAGCAAAGATCCGTATTCTCTTTCATAGAGACTCAAAGAAAGATGACTTGGTTTACTGCAGAAAGCCAGGACATTACGCTTCAATGCCTCCTTCAAAACTTGAGTATAAGGAAAAGCAACCCTGCGCACAAAGCATCAAAGCAGTGCAGAATGGTTGCTGAGGAGAATTGCGCAGAAAAGGAGCTAAAGACAGAATGACAAGCACCTATCTGCCAGAGCCAACTTGACAGAAGCTGCGTCATCACCAACTCCGTAGCCGCGCAAGGAATTTCTCAAAGTATGCTGATCTTAAAAGATAACTCTGCTGTAGAGCGCAAGTTAATGTTTCAACAAGCAGGAAAGATCTACTTTACTGCGCTCTCTCAAGCTCAGTTGATATCGATAGTGGATTCTAGACACTACTAGAGATGTCAACACTCTTAAAGGTGCGCACGAAGGAAGAGATCACTCAGTAATATATGGTGACAACAACAAAGGGCACATAATTGGATTTGGACTAATCATAAAGATTAAGCCTCAAGCAACCTGCTCTCCATATCACAATTATGAGATAAAGGTCTGGAATGCCATATCACCTCAACGAAATGTTTCACCAAAAATGGCATTTCTGGACTAACTTTGCTCACAAGGACTCGTAAGACAAATTTCCAATCTATATGATCTTACCGCTATAATTTCTATTTACTAATCCTTGTTTTGTAGCAATAAGCTTAAGTGAAAACAGCTAGCAATGGTATAAGCACCATGCCAGCTTAGTAAGCAACCTGAGCAGTTTTTTTTTCTCCAGCAAGATTGCTCCGATGTCAAATCGCTTACATCCGCTTCACCTCATATGTTTGGACCGCTCACTACCTCGAAGTTTTGGACCAACCTGTGGTATCTCTAATGATATCCTGGCTGCTCTCCTTCTAAATCTCCAAACATAGAAGACATCAATAGAGTTCGACACTTCAATGGAACAGAATTTATGAACATCGATGTCGCTCAATATTGTGAGAATCAACAAATGGTATTCTTCACAATTTCTCTGCTGCTGGAGTTCCGCAACAAAATGGCGTTGTGGAAAGAATCACTCGTTGATTGAGGATGGTTAGACAATGATAGTAGAAGCAGCAACGGTGCATGTTTTACTCAAAATAAAGATCCCTCATCAACAAAGCCTACGTCTATACTCCATACGATCAATGGAGAAAGAGAAAGCGCCCAACATTGTTTTCTTCCTTCAAGTTCTTTGGCTGCAAACGCTATAGAGGTAAATCCGACGCCAAAACAGATGAAGGAATTCTCGTTGGGTATGCTAATCATTCTATAAGCTTTTCATGATCTTAATAAGATAAATCTCTAGTCATCTTAGTATCTGTACATGCTACTTTTTAATAAACATTCTCTCCTTGAGCCACATTTGGCTCCCAATGATTCTGATGACTCTGCTGAGCCTTTTAGACAGATGCGCAGTAATTCTATTCCTGCGCAGGACATAGATCAAGCAAATTCAGAATCAGTCCATCTCATGCGCATACTATAAATGCTGCGCCTGAAGTTGCAACTCCTGATGCGCAAACACCTCCCGCGCATGATGTTTCTCTACTTCAACAAATCACCTTTGATGATCGTGATGCTGAAGCAAATAAAATTCCCATTGATCTTCGTATTCCTATCATCACAATATAGGGATTCGCACATCTAGAGCATCAAACTTTGCGGTGTAGCATTCGTTTATCTCTTATGTCGAATCAAAGAAGATTGATAGAGTGCTCCATGTTTTAAGATGGATCGATGCTATGCAAGAAGTGCAAGAAAAGCTCATCCAATATTTAGCGCTTCAATGGGTGTTCGGAAACAAGATGGATAAGAATGGAAGCATCATAGAATCAAAGCAAGAAAGCTTTGTATGGTCTTAAGCAACCTCCAAGAGCATGGTACAATACGCTATCAAAATTCCTACTAGAGAAAGGCTTCAAGTGCGGTAAAATCGATACAACTCTTTTTATTGCTAAGTATAATGATCACTCCTTACTCGTTCAAATTTTTGTCGATGATATTATATTTGGTTCTACTAATGAGTCTCTTTGTAAGCGCTTTGAAAAGCAAATGAAAAGCTGGTTTGAAATGAGCATGATGGGAGAACTCACATTCTCCCTCGGGCTTAAAATCAATCAATTGAATGATGGCATCTTCGCAAATCAAGTCAAGTACACAAGGAGATTAATCAAGAAGTTTGGACTTGAATGCTAAAAGCATACGACACTCCAATGGCCACAAGCAACTAATTTAACAGACTTAAAAGGCAAAGTTGATCAGACTATATATAGGTATGATTAACTCTTCTTTATCTTCTGCTAGCTGGCCGAGATATTATGTTGACTGGATCTGTGCGCACTATCACTCCAATTCCTCTGGAACACACATAACTGCTATAGAATGTATTAGATATATCTTTGGCTCTGTTAACCTTGGACTTTGGTACACCAAAGATTCGAACTTTAAACCTGTAGGTTATTCAGATGCGGACTACGCAGCGTGCACCATTGACAGGAAGAACACAAGTGGAACATGTCAAATCGACTTGTAGCATGGGCAAGCAAGAAGCAAGCTGCTGTGTCCATCTCCACTACTGAAGCAGAATATATTGCTGTTGAAAGCTGCTGCTGCCAAATCTTATGGATGAAGCAACAACCTGTGGACTATGGGATTCATGATGAGAATTATCCAATTCTCTGCGATAATATGTCCACCATAGCAGTTTTCAATCCTGCCAAGCACTATTACCTAGCTCATCAACATCTAATATCATTTCCTCAAGAATTAACAAGTGATCTCTTGAAAGGAAAAATGGGTATGCTTAATCTTAGCTAACTTGTCCATATGATTTATTGATACTAATGTATTTGCTTGATAAGTGTGCAAAATAGGTTAAGTTTCATGCGCCCTGTGCAACACCTGCGCAAACAACTGTCTGCGCATGAAACAACAGTTCTGAGATTTACAGAATCTCTGCGCTATCAATGCGCTGCGCATAACTATCCATGCGCAAATCATTGTGGACCGCAGGTAAGTGTTCCATTCATTAGATTTTTCACATAGGTCCTTGACTGAAAAGTCAACGCTGAGTCACAAGGGTACTTGTGTAATTCATACTTTCCCGCGCTTTTAATTTTTGAACTTTCTTGGGAAATTACCTTTTTACCCTTGCGCATGTCCCATTGTCATTTAATGCAAACTGCGATTGTGACAAGCGCCTGCTTTCGTATCCCTGCTCACCATTAAATGAGGAAGGTGATGCGACAGCCGTCAGCCTTTTTTCACTGACACACGCGCGCGCAAAGACTGCGCACGCGCATTCCCCATTCGGCCACGTCACCCTGCTAACGTGCGCCCGTCCTTTCACTGACTCACCATTTATGAGGAAGTCGACTTGACAGTGACTGGCTTAGAACTTCACACGCACACGCGCGCATAGGCCTGCGCACGCGCGTTCCATTTTGTGACACGTGGTATTGCTATCCTGCGCCACTGCACATTTTCTCAACTTTTATTAGCTATCGTGCGCCTAACATCTCCTTCCCTACTTAAACCGTTTCTCTCTCTACCTCTCTCTTCCCTCTAAATTTTCTCTCTAAATTCTCTCTCTTTCTAACCTCTGCTCAAAACTCTCTATTTTTTCATCTCCTGTTCTTTATCTTCAACCAAAATCTTTCTTCTCTCAAACCATTTCAATGGCGCCTAAGAAAACCAAAACTCAACCAGAAATCATCATCTCCGACTCTTCTTCGCACTCTGGAAACTCTCAAGAAGAAGAAGTAGAACGACAATCAAGGCATCCCACCGTCAAAGACATGGTATGTTTCACTATAACTCCTTATTTTTTCCGCCATTGTTGTTCTTGAAGGTCTCAAGCCTCCATTTTTCGATTTCTCCCTTATTTACTGATCATTTTTGAAATCGATCGTTGTGTTGTGTTCGTAGATGCCTGATCTATTCCTTCATGTAGTTTATTTCATGATCAATGGTCGTTACATATGTTTTTCGTCAATTTTTGAGCTTCGTAACTTCCTTAGCAGTCGAACCGTTTTTTTCTGAATTTCTGGGTTTGTTTTAATGTCGTTGACCATACTTTTTACATGGTTGACTTCGTCCTGTTCTCACCGTCATTTCGATGTACTTTTTGTTGAATTCTGTCAAGTTTTGTTTTTCAGTGTTCTTGGGTGTTCATGTTCTTAAATATTTTTTTATTATTTTATTTAGTCTATTTTTCATACCCCCATCTTTGTGCTCTACGCACAGTTTCCTGCGCATTGCTTTCTGCGCATATAGGTGTATCTATTTCTCTGCGCACACTTCAAGTATTTATTTTCTGTGCGCACGATCCCTCTGCGTATGCATTCTTATTTTGTTTGCGCACCCTCTACTTCCTGCGCATATTTTTGTTTATCATGGAACTTGTGCCAAGGTATATCTGCATTACTTGCATATGCGCACAGCTCCATAAGCAATAGGTTGTCTAATTCTATCTATTGTTTTACACAGGGACATGTTTATTTCATTCTGGGTTGGGAACTTATTCCGGCAGATCTCTCATTAGATGCGATTGGTCGTCATCTGCTTCATCTTCTCAGCACCTCCGGCATTCTTCCATTATTCACTCTTGAGCAATCATTCATAGTGCCTGCTCTGTTAGATGAATTCTTCAGCACAGCAAAAGTTGTTCCTGCGCAACTTGACGGCAAGACAACAGACATGATCATGGCCACCGTCCAGAGCAGTGATGTAGTGGTTCACCCCAATCACATTCGCAGCCTCCTAAACTTCAATGTTGATAGCTCTTCAGTCAGCTATGGTGAGGCCTCATCAAAATGCGCTTGCACAGAAGCTCATTGGCATTCCTTCCCTCAACAAGAAATGGCCAATGTATAATAGAAAGGAATTTGGTGAGGTGATGTATCACCTGTGCACCCTAATTGGAGATTCCCTCAACTGCAAGAATGGAAATAATGGACATTTCATCTCTAAGCAGTGGGAATACTGCGCAGCCATCTTCAACGAAGATCAACTAGACTGGCCGCAGATAATATTCAATGAGATTGTGAAGGGGATGACAAGCTATGAGAAGAAGCTGAACGCAGGGAAGACCAAGTACCGAACTCACTGCAGACTGCTAACCAAACTCCTATTGACTTATGGTGAATTGGCCACCATTGTTGAAGAAAAGTCAATCAAGAAGCAGTCTTGCGACGCAAAGTACTATTCTAGAGTACACCTTCAGAATTTGCGCAGTGAGATAGGCAACGCCGATTACTATGAAATCTGGCTGTCTGATGCCGCTCCCAACAAGGAACCCTGGATAGGCCCAATTCCTGTGGTCAAATCCAAGAAGAATGCAGGAAGATCTTCAACGGATGCTGCGCAAGAGACCGCAGAAGAAGCGTACAATCGCAAGGGGAAGGGCATTGCTCCGCTCAGTAGCAAAAAGCTCAAGGATATTCCTTTGGTTCAATCCACCAAAGGGATTTCTATCAAAGAGGCTGATCCTACCATCTTTCCAGCTCCTGCTCCCTCAAAGCCAACCACTAAGAAGCGCAAGGCTGCTTTCCGTGGTGATTCAGATGATGATACTGTTGAGGGGGAGCAAATGCACAAAGCCTCTCAAGAAGCCATCCCCAGTGCTGATATCGCACATACCTCTTCTCGTCTCAAGCAAAAGGTGCGCAGCAGCGCTAAAGGAATGAAGAAGCGCCGAACTAGTTCCGCAGCCACCGACAGCAGTGATTCTTCTCCAGTTCAATCTCCATCTTCAGCACCTGAGACTCCTCCTACCTCTTCAGCTGAGCTGCGCCAGATCGTGCAGAGCTTGCATTCTGTTCAAGCGAATCAAGTCGCTACGCAGCTGCAGCTTAATCAACTCCTTACTGCTCAAACTGCTTTATTATATCGTCTTGATATGCAGCATTTGGAGATTGATACCATTAAGGGGGAGAAAGCTGCCAAAGAAGAAGCAAAGGCAAAGGAAAGCACGGAGAGTGCTAAAGCAAAGGCAAGTCCATCTGAGCCTGCGCAAGAAAAAGTTCCTATCACTTTGGAACATCTTATCCTGGACTCCCTGAAATCCATCAGCGCTCAGCTTGAAAATGTCAGCGCACAACTCAAAAATGTGTGCACCTTTGGAGCGTTTGATGGTGGACTCAGGGACATTCTGAAAAAGCTCAAGAAAACCCTTGCAGATGGGTTACATAGAGGATTTGATGACCTTCAAGCGCAGATGGTGGCTCAAATAGAGAAGATTGAACAAGGAGGCTCTGCGCATAATATTGAAGAAGTGCGTCGAAGCATTGCTAAGTCCATGACAGATTTTTCCGTGGCGTTCAACGACAAATTGGACTACGCAATGTTAGACATTCAGGCAAGCGTCAACACTCAGCGCCTCCATACTGACTCAAGATTAGAAGCTACGCAAACTGCCATCCTGACGGACAGCAGAGCAAGGTTCAAAGAGCTAGTGGATGACAACGCTGATATGCGCAGAGGAATGAACATTTATGTTGGAAAAGCTGTGGAGTTCCAGGACAAATTTCAAAATTTAAAGGTGGAACTCATGAACAAATTCAACGGTCTTCAGAATGAGATGCGCGAAGCCCTGCAACGGATCAACATAGATTAGATTTCCTTTGTAAGTAATTTGTTTTTCTTTTGACTTTTTGCGCAGTATGCGCTTTCATTTCGTGCGCTTTTGTTTTTATGCGCACCCCTCTTTTGATTTTCCTTTTTAAAACTTGTAATCTGTAACAGTCAATCCTTCAAAGTTTTAATGAGAAGAATGCATCATAAAGCTTTCACAAAAACCTTGTTCAATTCAAACCATTCGTTTGTGGAACATTGAATGCATTATTACTTAAACTCATGCGCATAATCTTTACTGCTCATGTTTTCTACGCATGATGTTTAAACATTCAGTTTAACCGCATACTTAAAACTTCATCTCACATTACTTATATGCTCTGAATGACATTTCTATCTTTCCCATTTTGTAAGTTTTTAATCTTTTGGATAGATTAGAAATCTATAGCACTGGCTAGTGTGTGCATTGACTTGAGGCATGATTTACCATTCACATTTTTATGGACATGTTATTATCAAGTACAAATGAATTGCCTTTGCTATAGTAGGTAATGGCATCAATCATTTAGGGGGAGATTGTTGGGTATGCTTATCACTCAACCCTCCTACATTTGTTAGAATTGATTGATACCATCACCTATAAGTATTTTTACGGACTTTAGGACCTCATGTAAAGAAGTTTATAACTTCAATTTTTAGCAAAGTCCTTTTTATAGTATAGGCTTAGATGATAGGACTTGAAGCTTTAAAGAATCGAAGATTTCCTAAGCAGGATTCACTTCACTGCGCAGGATGTTCTCTGCGCAGGTCGCCACTGCGCATAGATATCTTGCGCAGCCCTTGACCCCTGCTCAGTTTTTAAGATCTTATTTCCTAAAACTCCAAAGATCTTTTTGTGACCAAGCATGGTGCGCATGCTGCTCATGCGCTGAATCCATGCGCGCCGGCAATGCGCATGTCTTTTGTGCGCGGACACAACCTTGGTCAAGTTCCTCATCTCCTGATCACTTTCTAGAAAGTTTGAAAAAGCGCTTAGAAGATGCATGCTTATTAAAAAGCTGAGGTGTGCACAAACGACAAATCCTGCACACTCAGCATAGCCAACGGTGGAGATGCGCTCAAACATAATATCTCAAGTGAAGACAGCTGTCAACCTTCTAGAAGAAGCTTTTGAATTTGGTCTTCATGCTCAGTCTCCAACGGCTCTAAATTACCTGCGCACCAATCATATTGTGCCAGGTCATCATCTTTGATCAGAGCCCCAACGGCTATAAAGGACACCTACGCACCAATCATGTTGTGCCAGCTCATTGTCCTTGCTCTGAGCTCCAACGGCTATATTCAAGCTCTCAGCTATAAATAGCCTGCTCATCTTCATTTCCAAGCTGCCTTTGAAGCTGCCTTTTGATTCAGCCCCTTTCATCGGCCCTTGATCATCTTCGTTGATCAAGATCCCTTTGTTGGCCATTATGCTTCAGAGCTCGAGTTTCATGCTTCATTGAGAAACCCTGAAGATCTGAAGTCTGCTGCTTAGTTTTTCCAGATTCTTTAGAACAGCCTTCAAGATCTTCAAACCTTCAAAACTCCTGCTCATATCACAAAGCCTATATCACCAGAACTCTTGGTGCTCTTCGTCTTTCATATTCATAGAGCCCAGAATTTCTGTCACACACACACCTCTTGAAGCTTTGATCATTTTGATCGAACTTCTTGAGATACACCGGTTTAGTCTAGGATTTGTTCTTCATAGATAATAGATCTTGAGTTAGTATTGAGCTCAAATGTTGTAATTTGTAATACTCTCTCATATAATAAGATCTCCATTAGAAATCCAAGACTAACCATCTTGGTAGAGGATGTAGATCTTTCATCGATAGAACCTCTCCAAATAGCGTGTTCATTTTACTTATTGCATATTCTCTGCTTAACTTTTTATGAACTGCTTTGTTTGATCTTTAGATTGCCACTTTTTGATGATGTGATCGTTATTGCTCATTCGCCTTAGAATCCTATTTTGCGCCACTCTTTAGCCTCATACTTAGCGCGTGCGTTTTTATCTCTGCGCAGTATACCCTGCGCAGAGCTGCTTTAAATTTCCGCTGTGCATTTCACACTCTTGCTGCGCGCTATACTTAGCCAAAATAAGAGTTGTGCGCATCTGCCATTAAATTGCAAAAGGGTTTGAAAAGAATTTTTAAAACGCTATTCACCCCCCCCTCTAGCGATTTTCACACCCTTGTTGCCCCTTTAGGGACCAACAGTTGACCTAGGAGGTCAAAGGCGAATAAGGTTGACCTAGGAGGTCAAAGGTTGACCTAGGGGGTCAAAGTTGCCCTAAGAGGTTAAAGGGTGGTAAGGCTGACCTAAGGGGTCAAAGGTTGACCTAGGAGGTCAAAGGTAGATAAGGTTTACCTAGGAGGTCAAAGGTTGGAAAGTTGACCTAGGCGGTCAAAGGTTGACCTAGGAGGTCAAAGGTAGATAAAGTTGTCCTAAGAGGCCAAAGGGTAGACCTAAGAGGTCAAAGGGTGGTAAGGTTGACCTAGGGGGTCAAAGGTTGACCTAGGAGGTCAAAGGTAGATAAGGTTGACCTAGGAGGTCAAAGGTTGGGAAGGTTGACCTAGGTGGTCAAAGGTTGACCTAAGAGGTCAAAGGTAGATAAGATTGTCCTAAGAGGCCAAAGGATAGTGGGATTTTGGCCAAAGCGGGTCGAGATGAAGGGTAGACCCAAATGGATCGCAATGATGGGTAGGTAACCTAGATAGGCCAAGATGAGGAATTTTGATAGATAGCCCAAGGGGTGAGCGATGGACCTTAGAGGTCGCCTAGATGCAATGCACATTTTATTTTGCGAAAAGTTTTGCATTTATTTACATCCTAAATGGTTGATCCAAGGAGTGTCCTAATCTCTATGTGTGGGTTGACACGGGTAGGATAAAGGTTCCCACCGCTCGTGGAACGTACACGGTGAGTGGAGTAGACGAGTGACTCGAAAAGAGTGCGACAGTAGCGCACAAATTCCTGCACATCGAATACTCCGGGTAATGGGGACCTGTGCAGTGCTGACACGGACTAGTGGTAGTGTGTGGAAAGAAACTAATTTTTTTTAGGGAGAAAAGAGAGAAGTTTTTGAATGCTTGAATGATGCAATGCAATGCAAGAGAGAGAGAAGAGGGAGAGGATAAGAATGTACAAGGGAGCATAGCAAAGTCTCGTTTGACCTTAGTACTATAGGGAAAGTACAAAAAATACATGTATTGAAAAAATACAAGGTACACATATTAACATGGCAAAAATACAAGGTGCATGTGTAAACATGGCAAAGTGTGAGGTGCATGTGCAAACATGGCAAAGTGTGAGGTGCATGTGTAAACATGGCAAAGTGTGAGGTGTATGTGTAAACATGGCAAAGTGTGAGGTGTATGTGTAAACATGGCAGGTGTGTGCATGTGTAAACATGGCAAGTGTGAATGTGCAAACATGGCAGGTGTGTGCATGTGTAAACATGGCAAGTGTGTGCATGTGTAAACATGGCAGGTGTGTGCATGTGTAAACATGGCAAGTGTGTGCATGTGTAAACATGGCAAGCATCATGATGTGACGAAAGTTAGACCCACTAAGTTTGAAAAAGTTTCAAAGCAGTCCCCAGCAGAGTCGCCACTGTGAATACGTGTGTTTGAATTTGAGATATTCATTGCAACAGTAAAATTATGAGAGTCGCCACGCCGTTTTAATTAAAGCAAAAACATTGAAAAAAGCATTTTTAGTGGGTTCGGGGGTTAAATTACAACAAGAGAAGAATATTGAACGTTATCACTCCTATTGCCCGAATTGATCGGTTTTTCTATCATGATGAATGTGTTAGTAGTGTGTTAGTGATTTAGACCAGATCCGAAGATTGCCCACGTTCCTTTCAATGTGAGAAGCTCAGGTCAGCGTAGTTCGAGAAGAATTTAGAATAGGCAGAAGAATCGGGATCATGCATAATGAGGGGGGAATTACCTAAAGATTAGGGTTTAGAAGTAGTTCCTAGATCATCCTCGGGTTGATGAACCCTAGATCATCATCGGCTATGAAATAACATGTAAACATGAAGATCACAACCCTAAATATAGCATAAATAAGGTTTTAATCTATGAACATGAAGAACATACGAAGAACATCTTATGAACATATGAATGTCATGAAGAAAATATGAATAAAGATGTTAGGAACATGAATATTATGAAGAACACATGAATAAACATATTAAGAATATGAATATTATGGATCTAAACTAATAATATGACAAGAACATGAAGAAAAAGTTAGAAAAACTTACCTTTGTTGGCAAGAAATAACCTTGGATCATCTTGGGATTCTTGAGAGTGTTTTTGGAGGCTTGAATGACTTGATTTGGGAGCAAAATCGTCCCTTAAGAGCTCTCAAATTCGGATCCTCTAATTATGAGGCAAGGGAGGTCTTTAAATAGGAAACTGGTGGAGAGATCTGACGGTCCAGATCACCTGAGGCAAAGATGGCCGCGTGGCCAAGATTGCATTTGGCAAACATGGCCGCGTGGCCAAGATTGCATTTGGCAAACATGGCCGCCTGACCATGATGGAATGTGGCCGCGTGGCCAAGTTCATTTTTTTCTTGTTCTTCTTTCTCTCGCGTTCGATTTGATATGCGGTGCGTTTCGTAATTCATCCGGAGTCAAAAGTTATGACTGTTTTCGTGCCGACTGTAATTTAAGTCATTCTAGATATTCCTAAAATAATGAGCTATATTTTGGGAATCCGGGACAAGTCTTTTGCAAGGTTTCTAATCCCTATAAAGTCCTTGTATTTTTGGGAAAGTCCTAATAAACTCATTTTCAGGTCGGGTACTAACAGTATGACACTTTCAAGCACATAAATGTCACGATATATCTGTATGCTTGTGAAAGTCTTATGCAGGTACTCCAATCTCAAAAGTCGCGCGACGTCCAAATTAGATCTCTCCAACCAACACTTTCTCAAATCAGACTGAGTTTTTTCAAGTTTTTCACAAAAACTCAAACTACGAAGGTCTGATTCCCGAAAGGGATACGTAGGTAGCCTGTCACCTCAGGTGAGACCACACACTCATCAAAATGATATAAAGGAGAGCCTGTCACCTCAGGCGCACACACACTCATCGAGACGATGCAAAGGAGAGCCCATCATAAGCGCAACCACACATGCCTGAGGATACCAAAAGGCAGCCCCCACTATGAAAGAATCAATATATCCTGGGAGAAACTCGAGATGGCCCCGCACATCCGACAACATCTTGCACAAGAAGAATCAAAAATCTCATCACACAACAACAACAAAGCCCCTGGATCCGCCCATAGCAGCAGCTTGCAGCGTATCCTTTATCCATCAAATATATATGTGTGACTGTATTTTTCGATTATCTTATGCTTTCCATGCCATCATATTATATCATACCATCTATGATGTTATAGCCCCCATTCCCCTAGCATATCATTTTTAAAGCCCCTATGCTTATCATGCTATTCTTTCTGCTGTTTTTTACTTGCAATTAAATTGCTAGACTTGAGAAGATCTAGAACTCGCCTTCCTCAAAATTTTGTTCGTCCTTAGGCTTGAGAAATTTTAGGTCTCTCCTCCCTCATAAATTTTAGACAACCCTTAGGCTTGAGAAAATTTAGGTCTCACCTTCCTCTAAAGTCGTTTTCGCAAAACGTCGATGGCAAGAATATTGCTAATCCTCAAAAAATGCTTTCTCAAAAACCTCGATGACAAGAACATTGACTCATTTCCTAAAATGTTTTTTCTAAAGCCTCGATGGCAAGAAAATTGCCTCGTTCTAAAAAAAAATGCTTTCATAAAAACCTCGATGGCAAGAACATTGGCTCATTTTCAAAACATCATTTTAGGCTCGAGACTCCAATTAGTTCTCACCCTTAAACAAATAATATTTTTAGGCTCGAGACGCCGATTAGTTCTCACCCTCATTTTCAAATCATCATTTTAGGCTCGAGACGCCGATTAGTTCTCACCCTCAAACAAATCATCATTTTAGGCTCAAGATGCCGATTAGTTCTCACTCTCAAACAAATCATCTTTAGGCTCAAGACGCCGATTAGTTCTCACTCTAAAAAACAAATCATCATTTTAGGATCGAGACTCCTCCAAAAAATCTCACCCTCAAAATCAATTTGACTCATAGGCCGACAAAACCCCCTAGAAGTCCTTCAAATCAATTTGACTTATAGGACGACGAACCCCCTAGAAGTCCTTCAAATCTATTTGACTTATAGGCCGACGACCCCCCCTAGAAGTCACCTTCAAATCTCTTCGACTGATAGGCTGACGAACCCCCTAGAAGTCACATTCAAATCTCTTCGATTGATAGGCCGACAAACCCCCTAGCAGTCCTTCAAATCTATTTGACTTATAGGCCGACGAACCCCCTAGAAGTCACCTTCAAATCTCTTTGACTGATAGGCCGATGAACCCCCTAGAAGTCACCTTCAAGTCTCTTCGACTGATAGGCCAACAAACCCCCTAGCAGTCCTTCAAATCTATTTTACTTATAGGCCGACGAACCCCCTAGAAGTCCCTCAAATCAATTTGACTAACAGGCCGACAAACCCCCTAGAAGTCACCCTCAAAATCAATTTGACTGATAGGTCGACTAACCCCCTAGCAGTCTTTCAAATCCATCTGACTTATAGGCCGACGAACCCCCTAGGAGTCATGGTATCCTCAAAATATTTTTAGGCTCGAGACGCCTTTCCAAAAGTCTCTCCCCTCGAATTTTAGTTAGTCGTTGGTCCGCTCTGAAGCCATAGTTGGATGTCTCAAAAGTTTAGTTACCCTCGGTCTGTTCGGTCACCCCAAATTATCCCCCCTCGACTATTTGGTTTCCCTCCGGTCTGTTTAGTCATCCCCCTAATTAGCCCCCCTCGATGATTTTGGTTTCCCCTCGGTATTTTTCGGCCTAACCGAATCTGAACCTCGACTAGTTTGGTTACTCTTCCGGTCCTCTCTGGCGCCAGAGTTGGATGGCTCAAGTATTGGTTACCTCGGTCTTTTTCGGCTTAACCGAATCTGGCCCTCGACTTAGTTTGGTTACCCTCGGTACTTTTCAGCTTAAACGAATCTGACCCTCGACTTAGCTTGGTTACCCCCTGGTCCTTTTCGTCTTAACCGAATCTGGCCCTCGACTTAGTTTGGTTACCCCCTGCTCCTTTTCGGCTTAACCGAATCTGACCCTCGACCTAGTTTGGTTACTCTTCCGGTCCACTCAAGCGCCAGAGTTGGATGGCTCAAGTATTGGTTACCTCGGTTTTTTTTTGGCTTAACCGAATCTGGCCCTCGACATAGTTTGTTTACCCCTGGTCCTTTTCGGCTTAACCGAATCTGACCCTTGACTTAGTATGGTTACTCTTCCGGTCCATTCTGGCGCCAGAGTTGGATGGCTCAAGTATTGGTTACCCCTCGGTCCTTTTCGGTTTAACCGAATCTGACCCTCGACTTAGTTTGGTTACCCCCTGGTCCTTTTCGGCTTAACCGAATTGTTAGGATTGGAGTCCTAAACTATGAGGAAGAAAAGGAGTCTAAGTCGGGGGAGTTGGTGGAGATCAAAAAGGGTTTAAACTGGAGGAGGAGTTCCTGGCGGAGGAGCAGGCGGGCGCTTGCCCTGGACCAGGCGGGCGCTCATATGGACAGTGAGTTGATCCGCCTGGGGGAATTAATTTGAGCGGGAGCTCGCCTAGACCCAAGCGGGCGCTTGGTATGCGGCTGGGCTGATTTGTTTCCTAATTTGATACATTCTCTCCTTAATTTGATTTAGATCTTCCTTGTACTGCTATATAAGCATAGTCACGACCTAGGACACATTGTAGCAAATTATTAAGGTGTGATTAATAATATATTGGCTTGGCAATTGCCCCCGAACGTAGTTCATGTGTTGAATGAACCAGGTAAACAATTCTTGTGTTCTTGTGTGTGTGATTCTCTCATATTGTGCTTGTGGGTTTTATTGTTCTTGATCTAGATTGCAACGGGGTACCACTAAATTCCCAACAAATGGTATCAAGAGCTTTGGTTAGGAGGATTCAAAGTTTCATTAGTTGATTAATTTTGAATCACGTTCTTGGGGACTTTGTGAAGCAATCAAGATGAAGAACTCAATCGAGAAATTCAACGGTGTGAATTTCACGTTTTGGAGGACAAGGGTTGAAGATTATCTTTATTGTATGGATCTTCATAAACCCTTAGGTGAGAAACCCGAAGACATGTCAAAAGGGGATTGGGAGACGTTGGATCGGAAGGCGTTAGGAGCGGTGAGGAGCGCTCTAACCGACGACGTTGTACGAAATGCGATGGAGGCCAAGACAACGGTGGGGTTGCTACAGATGCTGTCAGACATGTATGAGAAGCCGTCGAATATCAATAAGGTGCATTTGATAAAGAGGTTTGCAAATACAAAGATGTCAGAGGGGCAGACAGCAGCAAGTCATATCGGCAGTTTCAAAGGTATGGTGGACCAATTGAAAAGTGTTGATATTACTTTCTCCGATGAAGTGTTAGCATGTTTTCTACTAAAATCGTTGCCAGATAGTTGGGAGGTAACTGTCACAATGATTAGTACGTCGAAAACACCATTGGTGTATACGGAAGTTCGAGATCTCATCCTTCAAGAGGAGTTGAGAAGGAAAGAGAAAAAGGGAGAATCTTTCGCAGATGGGACTGCACTTAGGGTGGAGAGAACAAGTGGAAGGGGAGGACCGAAAAAGGGGAAAAAGCTGGTCAAGTGCTACAATTGTGGCACGATGGGTCATATCAGTTATGACTGTCCGGTTAAAGATGGTGATGCACACGTGGTGGATGATGGAGATGTATTAATCCTAGGAGAGGAGCAGTCGGGTGAAGATTGGGTGTTGGATTCTGGAGCTTCTTGTCATGCTAGTGGGGATGCAGAAACAATGGAGCGATACACACCGGGAGATTTTGGGGTTGTTTATCTTGGTGATGATCAACCTTTGAAGATCAAAGGTAAGGGGGATGTGATGATGAAGACACCTAACGGGGCTGTTTTACAATTGCACGATGTGATGCATGTTCCGGACTTGAGAAGGAGGGTGATTTCTGTGGGACAACTGGATAATGAAGGGTATGGTGTAACCTTCATGGGTGGGTATTGGGAAATCACAAAAGGAGCTAAGGTGATAGCTCATGGGGTTAAGGAGAAGATGTTGTACGCTACCTACAATGTCGACATTCGCTCGGGTGGGAGCAAGAGGCTAAAGAATCGGCCTATTGGTGTAGAAAGGAGAGACATCAAGAAACGGTATGTTAGGGGGGAGAAGGACACAAAGTTGATCAACGCGGTGTGGAAGTCCAAGTGCCCTAACAGAGAGCGTGTTCAGACTAAGAGAAGAGGATGCAAGAAACAAGGTGTGTCCAAGTTTCAAGGGGAAGCATTGCGAGGAAGGTGAGTCTGGAGGGAGAAGGCGAAGTTAGACTTGTGGAGAGAAATCAAGGTAGAAGCTGATTTGGGGAGGCAAAAACTATCTAACACGTAGGGGTTAAAACGTCGCTTGGTTTCAACTCGCCTTAGTACTTGAGCGGGAGGCTCGGTAATGTCAAGCCAATATGGGGGGTAAAATGTGTTCAAAGGTGTTCATTCCGTGGTGGGAGTTGATGGGTGTTTTTATGCTTATGAGTTTAGTCTCCAGGTGGGAGATTGTTAGGATTGGAGTCCTAAACTATGAGGAAGAAAAGGAGTCTAAGTCGGGGGAGTTGGTGGAGATCAAAAAGGGTTCAAACCGGAGGAGGAGTTCCTGGCGGAGGAGCAGGCGGGCGCTTGCCCTGGACCAGGCGGGTGCTCATATGGACAGTGAGTTGATCCGCCTGGGGGAATTAATTTGAGCGGGCGCTCGCCTAGACCCAAGCGGGCGCTTGGTATGCGGCTGGGCTGATTTGTTTCCTAATTTGATACATTCTCTCCTTAATTTGATTTAGATCTTCCTTGTACTGCTATATAAGCATAGTCACGACCTAGGACACATTGTAGCAAATTATTAAGGTGTGATTAATAATATATTGGCTTGGCAATTACCCCCGGGCGTAGTTCATGTGTTGAATGAACCGGGTAAACAATTCTTGTGTTCTTGTGTGTGTGATTCTCTCATATTGTGCTTGTGGGTTTTATTGTTCTTGATCTAGATTGCAATGGGGTACCACTAAATTCCCAATAAATCTGACCCTCAACTAATTTGGTTACTTTCCTGGTCCACTCGAGCGCTCGGGATGGACCTCCCTCAGAACTACGCCCCGACTTGATTCTCGTATGGGATACGTAGGCAGCTCGAATAGGAGCCCAGTCGCCGATTTCTTCATATCATGTTTTTTTTTAATCCCCAGCAGAGAGAATTTGTATTCTCAATACCCCCGGCTCATAGATATTGTGATCTCACCCAAAATCCATTCATCCGCTCTATTGCCTCATACAAATTCCTCCGCCCCAATTCCCGGCTCAGAGATATTGTGATCTCACCCAAAAGCCGTTTCCTCCGCCCTGTTGGCCCCATAAGAATTCCTCCGTCCCAATCCCCGGCTCAGAGATATTGTGATCTCACTCACCAAGCCGTTCCTTCAGTCCATTGCCCCGCCGGAGAAGTTTACTTCTCAAACTTCATCCCCCAGCTGAACTACGATTGGTCTGATTCTTGCGAGAGATACGTAGGAAACTTGGGACTCCGAGTTTGACCATGCCCCTTTTTGTTTGTTGGTTTGCCTGCTTTGCTTGAGTAGAACTATAGAGGCTTGATTCTCGCGAGGGATACGTAGAAAGCCCCACATCGGGCCCAGCTGTTAAACCGAGACGAGATCGGTTGTCTATATTGTGATCGTCGAATCCTCTTTACTTTGTAAGTGAATTCGACGAGGGGTTCTGTAGACACCTCAATCTCGCACCCTTAAAACCTCCCCCTTAATCGGTCTAACCGCGATAATTGACCTAAACCCCTAGATTTGGCCGTACGGACTACCGTACACCTTATCGGTGCATCGGATGCAAAAATTGAATCCAGATTCATGATCAGGGTTCAAAACCGAGTAAAAAGGCATATCCTCGAAAATTCGCGTGCCGGGACCAAGTTTGGTCAAAGAGGAAAAGATTAAAAAATAAAGATTGGGCACCAAGTTTGGTTGCACGGCCGCGCGTTGAAAAGTGCACGGCCGTGCAAACACTATTCACAGCTTTTTCAGTTTTTTCCTATTTTCAACCAAAATCATCATTTTTGCCCCATTTTTCTTCCACCTTCTCCTTCACTCTTTCACCACAACCACAACCAGCCCTTCCTCCCTCCTCTACCCCTACTATAGGGGTGTTCTTGTCCTAATTCTCACCTCTCTCCTCCCTCCTATGACCTCCCAAATGGCCTCCTCATTCTTGACTTCCAACACTCCCAACTCATCCTAACACTCTTACCAATTCTTACCACAACTCCAAACCCACTCTCTCCCAAACTCTCTCAGTCCCAAGCTCCCTCTCTCCCACCTTCATAGCCCCACCATTCGGCCACCATAAGCCCACCACTATAAGACCACCATAATCCCACCACTAAAACAACATAAGACCACCATAAGACCACCACAAAACAACCCAAAACACAACTCAAACTCAAGCAATCTCAAGCATTCCAACTCTCAAACTCAAACAACAAAAAAAGTCTTCCCTTGGAGACAAAGGAAGCACACCACACCCCCTTATCTAGGTAAGCGTTTCTCTTGTAAATCATAGATTTGAGATAATGTAGAGTTTGTTTGATTTGGTTGGGAATCTAGTCAACTAGTGACTAGATCTCCCTTGCTATATATGTAGTCTTTGTTTTAACTTTGTAAATAACCATGTTTAATGTGTTCTAAATGTTCACAATTCTGTACAAACATGTATATATATGTTTTAAGTTCATTTTGGTGTTGATTTCATGGTTTAAATCCTAAATCCATGCATGATATGGTGTATTTATTCAGCATGTGCATAGTCTGTCCTCTTCCCCTTCTTTCATGAATATTCTCATTTTGTCCATATTTGTTCATAAATAGATACTAAATAATGTTAATAACATGTTAATAAATAAGTTCCCAAAGTTCCATGGATTTTCTCTGAGTCTAAGCCATGTTTTGATACCTATCTTCATGCCATGAATAATCTGTCCAGCATGCCTTGTTTCAACCATGCTTTTTGATGAACTTTTTATTCTATCATAACTTCATTTATAGATCTAGATAAAAACATCAAAGTTGTTAATTACATATTTAATATGATCTATGCCAAGTTTCGTGGTATCAATCCATGTTTAGGTCATGTTTTGGTAGGTATTTTCGTACCTCAAATGTGTTGTCTTGCTTGCTGCACTTTTGACTCATCTGGGTTTTCAAGTCTAAAACCCTACCAAAACTAGATTTTCAAACTAAAGTCAAAACATTAAATTTATTCTTAAAAGGCTAATAAATATGTTAATGTTCTTTAAATAGTTTTATGACCTAAGGAAAGGCTTCTTTCCATTTTCTAGTTCAAGTGCTTGCTCTCAGAAATGTTTTTCCCAGATTCTGACATGTAAATGTCAGAGGAAATTTGAAGCATTAAAACTTGTTTTATGAATTAGACACTTGGCACTAATCATGTTTAATTTGTTATCTTCAACTTTCATGTTTTGTTTTTTTCCAGATTCATAAGATATGATAGTGTAAATTAGACATCAAAATCTGATATGCTATTTTTTTGTTGTTCTGGGCTGTTTTTGCATTAATGTTATTAGCATGATATGAGCATGAAATAATAACCTAAAAATCCAACAAAAATTCATACATGTTCTCTAACATCTTGGGAGTGAATCCTAAGTTTTAGATCTCTTTTGGATAGGTTATTCACAGGTACATCCACGGCGATCCTCAGCAACCCATGAACTTGGAGGATCAACCTTGGCTACGGACATTCTTTTTATGGGATATCTCCCATCTTTTTCATATATTTGTATTACTTGTACAATATTTCTCCCTTCCCCCTTTATTATCTTACTTGTCTAAATGATTCAAACCATTTTCAAAACCGATCGGGGATCCACCCAAACCGGTTCCCGGTTGCGATCAAATGAATCGACCTAGACTAGGGAGACTCCTTATACATAAATACACACATATTTTCAATGTTAGGGCATATAAGACATTTTCAAAGGCACTTAAAATCAATCGTAGGCAGAAGCATGCTAGAGACCGTAAGGGTGAGTGGAGTGGCGCTAATCACCTTCTCTACTCGTAACTTTGCCCCTGAACCCACTTCAAAATAAAAAGGGTTTTATCTCTATTTTCCCAAATAAAATGAGGTGGTGACTCTCTGTCTTTCAAAAACAAAGGTAGAGAAACCATTATGAGAAACCGAGTGGATTCAAACCGCATTTCGCACGGATCATTTTGAAAAGGTTCGCGCGCGGGTTGTCACACCGGGGAGAGAGAAAGTTTGGTCTAATCTGTTGAAGAGTGTTTCATCAGTGTTTGTTGGTGATTCAAAGAACAAGCAGAAGCACTTTGAATTCTGAGACAAGGTCGTCAATGTGTTGTATCTGGTATTCATCTTGTATTCTAAATAGGTTATCTAAAACACATATAAAACACGTTTGAATCCAAATCGGACCATTTTGATGTAATTTGTTATATGTTTTAGTTTTTAGAAGTCTGGTACACAAACAGAGTATGTAAATTTTTAATCTAGTTTCTCCATAGTAATAAACATGTTCTCCTTCTGCGTGTGTATGTAGGTAAGAGGACGTTAGTAAACCATGTATACATGTGTGTGATTTGTTTTATTTTTATCGTTAACCTGCTTGGTCGTTCGCTTCATTATGAAATAGGTATAAAGCGCTTCTGACACAACAAAAGCTTTTGTCTAGTGTTTTTTTTCTTCATATACCATTACATTAACATGTGAATGTCGCGCCCCGACCCGGGGTCCTACTTGGCCCCCACGATCGGGACACGCACGGAAGACGTCATAATTCACATTTTATTTTCGAAATGTCCTTTCTTAATTATTCATTATACCAAACTTGATACACTTTAAAAACTTCTAATAACACATTTACAAACTACACAATATTTGAAATCCATAGCCTTAAAGGCTTACACACTTTACTTACAATATTTACAAACACTAGAAGTGTACCAAAATAGTGATATACATCAAAGTCTCGGGTATACTACCCATAGGTTACATTTACATAATGCAACCCAAAACAACTCCTTCCCAAAATGGCTTACCAACTCGACGTCCTCCCCCGTGCTCAACGTGACCTAGCCCCTGGCTCGCCCTTATCTAAGGAAAACAAATAAACAAGGAACGGGGTGAGATAAATCTCAGTAAGTTACTAATATGTAACTACATGGCCTGTTATACATGATAACTTCAAATGAGCATTCATGATAAGCAATCACATAGAACATAATGTGAGAGGCAAAGCCAACTCATAACTCATTACAAAGGATACTGAGCCAAGGTTCTTCCAAAAGGATATAATAATCTGAGCAGTATCAACCGAGCAGCATCAAAGAGCTGAAGCAGGGGTTCCGGAACCAAACAACAACAAGAACAACGGTGGGAAAATGACACAAAGTCATAAACCTAAAACGTGAAGCTATAATACTCACACAAGGGAGCTAGCTCATCCCAACCACATAATCAGGAAGGGGAAAAAGGGGTTACCAGTGATAAACATTATAATGAACTTGGCTCGAGTGCCATGATAATATTCATCACTGCCCGACTCAACCAAGTACGACCAGCTGGACCTTTTTAAATATTGCACAATCGGTGTATGATTCCAGAATAGGGAACCATACTAAGTACATCATAAAGATGATAAACTGCCCATAAAGAGCTCAACAACCAAGTACGTTCAAAAAAATTCTCAAACAAAGGATTTCAAAGTAGGAAATCCCACAAAGGCATCATAAAGATGTAACAAAACCAAAATGAACCTAAACGGTTACATCATTCAAAACTCGATTACAACAGAACAATTCTACCACTTTGGTGTTCCACAATAACCACCCTCTAGGTACCCTAGGATATCACATAAGACCTAGACCAAGATTGACCTACAAATCAATTGAATTGGAACATCTCAATTTTTCAGCAACCTGGGCGGTCGCCCACACCCACCTGTGTGGTCGCCCAAAACCAACTTGACCATGACCAAAATCTTTCAGATAGATGTGCGGCCACACGCCCATTTTGGGCGGCCGCCCAACACACCCCGCAGGCCAAAACTTAAATAAATTATACTCTCTCTGTTCCACCGTCTCAAAAGTACTACCCTAACTTCTATCTTACAAGTATAAATCAACACAACTAAGTTCAACTACCTAAAAGTAGCTTCTCTAACAATACCAAGAACAACTTTTACCAATACACATCACAAAGCAACATTCACCAAACCAAGTACCATATAATGTATATATGAATATTTTTAAAGATAAAAGGGGGAATAGTAACTTACCTATTACCGGGAAAGTATAGATGAAACTATTTTCTAACCGGCTATAAATGGTCTACTCAACACCCTGAACATTTAGGTGTAATTAGATTTTAAAATAGAGAAGTAATTCAAGTAAGAAAATCAAATTAAAGGAAGAAACCTACCTTCATCTTCCATGGAATGAGAGAGAGCAAATTTAGGAAAGTGATATGTGTTTGTGTGTGTGTCTATCGCAGAGAGAGAGATGGGTAGGATAAGTATGAGTTGATATTTACCAAGTTTCACTTAGGCCCCTCTTAGTTCCATTATAAAAAAATAAACCCCTAAACTATAACTTTCACCAAGGCCCCTAAGGTTTCAACTTAATCAATTGACTTCCTTAACTTATTAATCTAACAAATTAAAACTAACACAAATAATCAAGCAAACAATGCTAAGCATAAAATTATATGCAACACAAAATACACACACAAGCTCAATTTATTTTTAAAATAGGGTCGGGTTTTTGGGGTCGTTACAGTCACTCCCCCTTAAAAAAAATTCGACTCGAATTTTAAAGATACTTACCAAGATTATTAAATAACCACGGATACTTCCGCTCAATCTCCTCCTGAAGTTCCCAAGTCGACTCTTCCACGTTATGATTCCTCCACACCACTCTAACAAGTGGAATACTTTTGTTTCTCAACTCTTGGACTTTAGTATCGATCACCTGAATTGGTTGCTCCTCGTAAGACATATTTGGCTCAATCTCTTCTGGTACTTCAGACAACACATGAGATGGGTCGTACACATACTTACGAAGCGTTGAAACATGAAACACACTATGCATCTTGCCCAGAGAAGGCAGCAACGTAAGACGATAAGCAATATTTCCAACCCTTTCCACAATCTCAAAAATCCCGATTTACCTTGGAGCAAGTTTACCCTTTTTACCATACCTTTTAATTCCCACATTTGGAGAGACTTTCAAAAACACCAAGTCACCCGACTGGAACTCAAGATCTCGCCTCCTGTGATCGGAATAGCTCTTTTGCCTACTTTGAGCAGTTTTCAATCGATCCCGAATAAGCTTGACCTTTTCAACCGAATCATGAACCATATCAATACCCCAAAGTTTGGCTTCTCCAACTTCATCCCAACAAATAGGAGACCTACACTTCCTTCTATACAAAGCTTCATAAGGAGCCATCTCAATACTCGACTGATAACTGTTATTATAAGAAACTCGGCAAGTGGTAAATGAGTATCCCAAGAATCTGAGAAGTCAACTGAACAAGCCCGAAGCATATCTTCAAGAATCTGAATCGTTCTTTCGAATTGGCCATCAGTTTGAGGATAAAACGCCGTGCTAAATCTCAAATCTGTACCCAATGCCTTTTGAAATGCCTACCAAAATCGGGAAGTAAACCTGGGATCACGGTCTGACACAATACTAACTGGAACTCCATGCAAAATCACAATATCATGAATATACAAAGTCGCAAGCTTCTCCATCAAATAGCCAATATCAATAGGTAAGAAATAAGCTAACTTTGTCAATCTATCCACGATTACCCAAACTGCATCAAATTTTCTACGAGTACGGGGCAATCCAGTTACAAAATCTATCATATCATTCTCCCACTTCCACTCTGGTATCTCTAGAGGTTGAAGTAAACCTGTGGGTCTCTAATGTTCGGCTTTAACTTGTTGACAAGTCAGACACTTTGACACATAATCTGCGATTTCCCGCTTCATATTATTCCACCAAAATTGTTGCTTCAAATTCTGATACATCTTTGTACTCCCAGGATGAATAGTATATCTAGACTTGTGGCCCTCATCAAGAACTTGGCATTTAATCCCATCAATGTTAGGCACACATAAACGACCTCTATAACTCAATACTCATTCAGAACTAAGAGAGAAATCTTCAAAATTTCCATCCTTTATTTTATCCACTATCTTCATTAACTCGGGATCATCCTTCTGAGCATCCTTTATCTATTGAATGAAAGTTAGCGATACCTTAATATTCGCAAATATAGCTCCATGCTTTGACTCATAGGGACACCAATCTCGTGCATCCTCTAACATCTTCCATTCTCGAACCATTAATGAAGCTACATATGACCTCCTGCTAATAGCATCTGCAACCACATTTGCCTTGCCTGGATGATAAGAAATAGTACAATCATAATCCTTCAGAAGCTCCATCCACCTATTGTCGCGCCCCAGACCCGTGGTCCTACTTGGCCCCACGCTCGGGACACGATTGGAAGACGTCATAAAACACTTTTTAGAATTTTTTTTGAAATATACTTTCATAAATTTTAACAAAATCCACACTCGAAGTTCAAAGACTTCCATTTAATTTTCAAACAAACTCTTTCACAAACGAAAGTACTTAGCCCGAAGGCTTACACACTCTTATACAAATGTACAATAACCACACTTTAACAAAATAGGTGATACACGGATAAAGTCTCGGGTACACTACCTCAAAGGTTATACATTTATATAATGTAACCTTTAAACCACACTTACTTTCCAAAATGGATTACCAACCCGACGTCCTTCCTTGTGAAGTGACCTATCCTCTTGGCTCGCCTTTATCTAAAACAGTAAACAAATAAGGGGTGAGAATGAATCTCAGTAAGCTACTAAAATGCAACTACGTTTCATGCTAAAATGATAAGCATAAAGAACAATATCATAAGCATCACATAGCACATAGTATGAGAGGTAAAACCAACTTGTATACCACAAATACCACAAATGCCACACTCAGGTGGATACCAAGCCAAGGTTTACCCAATAAACATAACTGTCTGAGAATACCATCTGAGAAAACCAACTGAGAAAACCATCTGAGCAGAATAAATAGCTGAAGCCGGGATCCCGAAAACCAAACGATAACCATAAGAACCAAAATAAAAACGGGGGAAATATGACACAAAGTCATAACCCAAATGCTCACCTAAGGGAGCGATTCATCCCATCCAAGGCCAATCTGGACTGGGGAAACAGAAAAGGCAACAGTGGAAAACCTTATAGTGAACTTGGCTTGTGTGCCACTATAATTCTCCCACCGCCTGACATAAGGTACCAATGGAAAACCTTATAGTGAACATAACTTGTACCACTATAATTCTCTCACCGCCTGACATACAAGGTACCAATGGAAAACCTTATAGTGAACATAACTTGTACAACTATAATTCTCCCACCGCCTGACACACAAGGTACCAATGGAAAACCTTATAGTGAACATAACTTGTACCACTATAATTCTCCCACCGCCTGACACACAAGGTACCAATGGAAAACCTTATAGTGAACATAACTTGTACCATTATAATTCTCCCACCGCCTGACACCACAACAAGACCAGCTGGACTTTTCACAAGGAGCACAGTAATGAATACTTGCTAAACAACAACAACCGGGGCATGATTCCAAAGTAGGTAACCACACAAAGTCATCACAAAGATGTAAACACGTTACTCACAAAAGAGTTCACAACATTGACATTAAGTCACAACACAATCCTTTATCAATGACATTAAGTCAAACAACCATCTTGCACACACTTGAACACGATCCTCAACAACCAAGTATGTTAAACCCATTTCTCACACAATGGATTACAAAGTAATAAACCCCACAAAAGGATTATAAAGGTATACAACACCCAAAATGAACCTAAACGGTTACATCATTCCAAACTCGATCACAAACGGACCATTCCTAAACGTTTTGTGTTATAAAACACTTACTGAAAACTCGACATAATCTGAACCTGAAACTCAACTAAATAAACCAACCTATCTCTTAGTACTCAAGAAGAGCTTTAAAACGATAGTTTACATACCTAAAACGGAGTCCGGGTGAGAAAGTTATGACCTCCGGAAGATTGAACATTTTCTGGAAGATTGTGAGGTCACCCACTTCATAGTGTGCGGTTGCCCAAAAGCCCATTTTCATAGACAAAACTTGTCAGAAGAGTGTGCGGTCTCCCACACTTTGTGTGAGGTCGCCCACTTCCTAAATGTACCAAATTTTCACTCCTTTCGTCTTAACTTCTCAGAAATACTAACCTTACTCTTAGTCTAACTTATACATAACGATCAAGCCCATTTCCAGTCACATAAGTGCTCAGAAATTAACACCAAATAACTAACAAACTTAATACTTCTCATAAACCAGAAATTAGCAATATAAGTACCAAATATAATACTCCCTTTCACCGTCTCAAAAGTACTACACATTAACACTTATAACTTTATTAAGACTACAAAATCAGTCTCAAAACAACTTTAATACTACTTTGAACCCAACCAAACCAACATACCAAATACTCCCTTTGTCCCAAAATTACAAGTATCACAAATATTACCCAAATCACAAAATAACAATTACAAGTATCAAGTATAACATATATGATCATTTTAACATTTAAAGGGGAATTAGTAACCTACCTATTTCCGGAAAAAAGTATCACTGAAATAAGTTTTGTTCGGGTAGAAATGACCTACTCAACGCCCTGATCATTTTTATATAATTAGTTTTTAAAACGGATAAGTAAATAAAAAGAATTAAATCTAAATAGGTTGAACTTACCTTTTTCTCCTAACCCTAAGGAAAGTACGAGAGAAAGTTGTTCTGGGAAGTATGTACACAGAGGGAGAAAAGAGAAGGATAAGTGTAAGATTTTTTTTTATCCATTTTTATACTTTGATCACTGGACTTTTATTTTCAACACTTAAGCCCCTTAACTTATATTTTCACAAATGACCCTAAAGTTTCAACTTAATCATTTAACTCCTTTAATCATTATTACTACTAACTAAGTAAATAACACAAATAATTAAGTAAGATGTGTAAATCATAAAATATGATGCAACACATAATATCAATTTAAAACCCCCAAATATATAAAATAAATAGGGACGGGTTTTGGGGTCGTTACACCTACGCTGTCTGTTGTTCAATTACTTCTGAGAGAAAAGATATTTCAAACTCTGGTGATCTGTGAAAATTTCAAACTTTGCTCCATAAAGATAATGCTTCCATTTATGTAACGCAAAAACAATCGCAGCAAGTTCCATGTCATGAGTTGGATAATTCTGTTCACTAGGAGTTAACTTCCTTGAATCATAAGCAAACCTTCCCATTTTTCATCAAGACACACCCCAAACCTTCCTTTGAAGCATCACTGTATATAACCAAGTCATCATTCTCATTAGGCAATGAAAGAATAGGACCGGTGGTCAACCTCTTCTTTAATTCTTCAAAACTGACTTGACATTTCTCATTCCACACATACAGTACATTTTTCCGAGTCAACTGAGTCAACGGTGTAGCAATTCTTAAAAATACCTCAATGAATCTTCGATAATACCCCGCTAAACCAAAGAAACTTCGAATCTCAGTTACTGTTCCTGGCCTCTTCCAATTAACAATGGCTTCAATTTTAGAAGGATTAACAGATATCCCTTTATTCGAAACAACATGCCCCAGAAAAGAAACCTCATCAAGCCAACAAGCACACTTACTGAACTTTGTAAATAACTGTTTCTCCCATAGCACAGACAAAATCATTCGCAAATGTTGTTCATGTTCCTCCCTCGATTTAGAATAAACCAGAATATCATCAATAAATACAACCACGAAAGTGTCAAGATAAGGCTTGAAAACCCGGTTCATCATGTCCATAAGAACTGCTAGCGCATTTGTTAACCCAAACGGCATGACAAGAAACTCAAAATGACCATACCTACTATGAAAGGCAGTCTTGGGAATATCTCCTGAACGAACCTTCAACTGATGGTAACCACTCCTCAAGTCAAGTTTCGAAAAGACTATTGAACTTTGAAGTTGATCAAACAAATCATCAATATGAGGCAAAGGATATTTGTTCTTCACAGTTACCTGATTCAGCTTCCGATAGTCGATACACAATCTCAAAGATTCATCCTTCTTTTTAACAAACAAAACTGGAGCTCCCCATGGTGAAACACTGGGTCGGATGTGTAATACCCGGCCCTAGGCCATAATTTTATTTAATTGTAAAACTCTTTTTAATTATCTTGGACTCATTATTTAAGAGTAAGTATTGGGCTCATTTTAGGCTTTACTAATTAAAAACCCAATAGGTTATTGTTATCCTTTTTAGTTAAGGAATTAAAACCCTAGAGTATATATATTAGGAGAACCCTAGTATTATTATTATTGTTATCACAAAAAAAAAGGGACGTAAAGAGAGTGAGAGAGAAGCGACGTACCGCCAGAGACAGAGAGGAAGAGTGAGGTAGAGAGAGAGAGAAGGAGAACAGAGCGATTTCTTCGATCCAAACCAAGGTAAAATCATTCCCTCGTCTTCCTCGTCTTGTTTTCAATCTCAATCGGTACTAATTAATCCTAAACCTAGAAATGAAAATCTAGGGTTCGAGAAATTCAATTCGTAGAATCATGTTTTAGGATTGATTTGGGAGGAGGAAAGAGAGTTAACGGAGGGAGTAAAAGTATGTGTGTGTGTTCGTGTATTGGTGTGTATGTGCGTGTGCTGTGTGTGTGCGTTAGTATGTGTGTGCGTGTTATTATGTGTGTGTATTCTATGTGTGCAGTGAGTATGTGTGGGTGTATCTGTGTGTGTGTGGGGGGTGTATTCAGTATGTGTGGGTGTATCAATGTGTAGGTGTATGAGAGTGTGTGGGTGTATCAGAGTGGGTGGGTGTGTCTGTATGTAGGTGTACTCAGTATGTGTGTGCAGAAAGTGTGTAATCAGTGTGTGTTTTATAAAGTGAAATTGAGAGTTGGGAATTGATTAATAAAACCCTAGGGGTGTTTTAGTAATTCATAAGGATATAGGTTAACTATGAAAGAGGTTAAAGATGACTAATTCATAGGGTTAACCAAGTAAAAAGAAGTAATTTGGGACGGAAGTAAAATAGTGTTTAGTTGTGTCTAAGTTAGGCTTTTGCATGATTGTAGATTTAAGCAAGCGGAGTAATCAAGCTAGTGATCGAAAATCTAAGGTAAGGGATTACGCTCTTAGTTGTATAATTGTTCTCAATCCTTTGTTAGGGTTCCCAATCTCTGTTTTGTTAAAGTAAACTATCTATGTTGCTAGATAGTATTTTAAAAAAACTATTCCATTCTGTGAATGTTACCGTTCTTTGTTATCCACCCTATTGATATTGATGTTGTTCAATTGGGTTATCATGTGTATGATTAGTATTGTGATTTTGGTGTCTAAAGTGAGATGTACACCTTTTTAAAAAGTGATCAAGTGAAGTTAAAGCTTTGTTTTGTAAAGCTCATTAAAGTGAAGTTTTGTAATAAGTAAAGTGACTTACAGTTATCCATAATCTTGAAACGGATAAGTGGACCCCTTATAGTTATCCATAGTTCTAAGACGAACATGTGGACCCCTTTGCATTACTTGATGAAGTAGCGTAGGTTATCATGATACACCGATTTTGGGTGAGGTCAGTAGAAACCCGAGCCCTGGGTACAGCGCGTGCTTAATCCCTAAATTAATCAAAGTAAAGTAAAGTAAAGTGAAGTAAAGTGTTTTATGAAATGTTGTGTTTTGGAAACTGTCTTCGGAAGCCACATGTTTTCAAAAGCAATGAGCTGTTTTCATCAATGTTAAATGTTTTCGAACTGAGTGCATGTTTGATCCTTGAGTTATATCCTTTCATTGTAAATTTCTTGTTATCGTTCGTTTCGGTTATCTCTTCTTAGTACCCGAGGGGATTCCGTATGAACTTACCGGGCATTGTTCGCTCATTCCTTCCATTCTTATTTCTCTACAGTTATAAATAAGAGGATCGAGGGTCGCAAGGTTTGGCGGCATAGAAGTTATCATTTGAATAAAGTTAGTTAGTGGTTATGTTGGTTAAATTTTGAATTGTGGTTATTTGTAGCCGTTGGGGCATTCTGAATTTGGGATTTATTCAAGTTAGTTATTATTTATTAGTAGTGAAAAGTTGGGGTGCTACAGTTGGTATCAGAGCCCCGGTTTAAGATTACTTGGGAGACTCAGACCTAGAAGTTAAGACTATTGGAAGAAGTAGTACTTAATGATTTTGGGCTTTAGAACTCTGATAAGAACGAGGTATTTTGGGAAGCACTGAATGGGGAAAACTGCCATTTAGGGAAACGTTCCGTTTTGGGAAACTTTCTAAGTTTGGAAACTTTCCTTTCATAGAAGCTTACTATTTTAGGAAATAACCTAAGATAAGATTTCCTCGAGGAATGTAGAGGAATATAAGTGAACACTTTGGGGAGTAAAACATGAAGGATTACACTAGAATGATATTCTTTTAAGTTGCTTATGCAATTGATAATTATGGCCTTATATCTTTAAGTTATATGATACTGATAATGGTTATGACTTAACCGAGGTCATGGACGGACATAGAAGAAACTCGAAAATGAACTCGAAGTATAGAACAATTAAGCAATGAGTGATCCAGAGGTTTGCACTCAAAATCCTGAAGCTGAACGGAGAATTAAAAGCTGAAAAGGCCAATGTGAGTCTTGCATTGGGAAAATAGATGCGAGATAGGAAGGCTTGGTTGGATGCTAGCAAAGAGTTAGAAGAAGTAAAAGAGACTACGAGTCAGAATGAGAGGTACTACCCGGAGGTCAGAGAAGAGGCCTATCAATGGTATTATGAACTGAAAGAGCTCAAGAAAGAAAAGGCTAGAGAGCTTAACCGGACCACACTCATAGGTAATGAAGCACCAAATGAGGAATAATTGGTAGCTGATGATGAAATTAAGGAAGTAGATATCAACCTTGAAGGCAATGAAGCTAATCCAATTGAAATTCATAATGATGAACCACCAATGGTACTGGTTTGTAGGTCCAAGGAGAAGACCAAGAGGCTTTAAGAAGGCTCCAAAGGTGCCTAGGGGAAAACCTAGGGAAGGCCTAGGAAAAGTGTTGTCCCATGAGTGAAAAGTGGAACATAGAGTTATTTAGTTATAGTATTGAAAGTTAATTCTGGTTTAGAGAAAAACACTAGAATTTTGTTTTGTCTACTTTTATTCCCATAAGATCCTCATAATAAAAGTTTACGATTTATTTAAGCAAATGGCTTTGTTGATTGTTTTCGTTCCTGAATGTCAAAGCGTGTGAGTTAATCCGAATGTTAAAGCGTGTGAGCTAATATAGAACGAGAAGTGTTGGTCGAGTGAAAAGACCATGAGTAGAGTTGGCTTATTGTAATGGCCAAGTGAAGTGAATTTTGGTCTAATGAAATGATCAAAACAAGTAACAAGTGACCTAGTGAATTGGTCAGGTAAAGAAAGAATAAAGTAACCTATTGAAACGGTTTAGTATGAGGATAACCGGCTTAGTGAGACAGCCAAGTGTGAATAAAAGTAGGTCTAGTGAATCGACCTATGATAAATAAGTAGCAGTCTAGTGAAATGACTTCTTATGGGAAATTGTTTATTAAAATGGCTATAGATCTAGTAAATCGATCCTGTGTGAAAATTACGTCTCTTGGGGACGGCCTTTTATATAAAGTATTAAGCATAATAGAAATACTTGTGTGGCGAGAATAATAGCGTCATGTCGCGATACTAATAAGAGTATGAGAGCAGCAATTGCAAGTGAAAATGGTGAATTCACGTGGGAAAGATTTAAACGAGTGTTCCAAAAAAGTATTATTCGATGAGCGTTCGAAATGCCAGAGTGGCAGAATTTATGGCTGTGGATGAGTACTGTGAGAAGTTTACTGAGCTGCTGGAGTTTGCCTCAGCATTTTTCGACAATGATGAGCAGAAGGCTCGAAAGTTTGAATTCGAGTTGTGTGACCGGATCCGATATCAAATCACTCCGGTGATGCTATCATCATATGACCAAGTGTTGGCAGAGCAAGAATAGTAGAGAAAGAGGCGGAGAGTTACCGCAGTAAGAAGGAAGAGAAAAGAAGTCTACTGAGAAAGAGCTAATCAAGGGAAATTGGAACCATGACGAAAACAATAAGCAGAAGGCTGCTGATGGTCGCGAGAAGGATAATGCTGCAAGTAAGTACCCAAGTAAAGGCTATGGAAACCGTAAAGATGGCAAAAAGGGTGACGCTAAAGGGCAAGGTTCTGATGAGAAATGCCAAGGCTGTGACGGGAGACACAAGACTGTTGAATGTTGCTCATTCTATGATAAGTGCTTGCTTAGCTAAGAAAATGAATTTGATTCCTGAGGCGTTAGAGAGTTCTTTGGTAGTAGATAGCTTAACTAAAGATTCGATCCCTATTACGACGTTATATAGGAATTGTCCCTTGGTATTGGGCGGAAAAGAATTTGAGGTTGATCTCATTAACTTCGAGATTGAAGAATTTGATGTAATTTTAGGAATGGACTGGTTAGCTGCATACCATGCCCATGTAGATTGCTTTAAGAAGGAAGTTCATTTCAAATTGTTATCCGGAGGAGAGTGTTGTTTTAGAGGCGGAACCTAGAACCCGATCAAACCTTATATCGGTGATGAAAGCTCGTAAACTATTAAGGAAAGGGTGTGAAGGAGTTCTGGCGTACTTGAGTACTTCAGACCAGGAAGAAGTAACGGTAGAGTCACTTTTTGTAATTAGAGATTTTAAGGATGTGTTTCCAGAGGACTTACCAGGAATACCGCCTGAAAGAGAAACCGAATTTTCCATCGATTTGGTACCGGAGACTACACCAATATCGAAGGCACCATATAGAATGGCTCCGTCAGAATTGAAGAATTGAAGGAACAATTGTAAGAATTTATTGGATAAAGTTTTGATTAGACCGAGTGTGTCGCCGTGGGGTGCACTGGTATTATTTGTAAAGGAGATGGATGGGGTCGATGAGGTTGTGTATCGACTATCGTGAATTAAACTGTGTAACAGAAAGGAACCAATACCCGTTGCCTAGAATAGACAGTTAGTTTGACCAGTTTCGTGGAGCGTACTATTTTTCGAAGATAGACTTGAGGTCTCATTATCATCAGCTAAGAGTGAAGAAGGACGACATAGCTAAGATGGACTTTAGAACAAGGTATGGTCATTATGAGTTTGTAGTGATGCCGTTTGGGTTTACTAACACACCGGCAGTGTTCATAGAGCTTATAACTAGAATATTTCAAGAGTTCTTAGACCAGTGTGTAATTGTATTCATTGATAAAATTTTGGTGTATTCTAAGTTAAAAGAGGAGCATGAAGAACATTTGAAATTAATATTGCAGATTCTGAGAGAGCAAAAATTGTATGCCAAGTTTAAGAAGTGTGAGTTTTGACTTGAGGAAGTGGCGTTCTCTGGGCATGTGGTATCTAAGAATGGGGTAGCAGTTGACCCTGCGAAAGTCGAGGCTATAGTGAATTGGGAAGGACCAACTTCTGTTAGTGAAATAAGGAGATTTTTGGGTTTAGCAGGTTATTACCGCAGGTTCGTGGAAGGACTTTCAAAGTTATCTTTACCATTGACTAAGTTAACCACGAAAGGAACAAAGTTTGTATGGTCGGACGATTGCAAAAAGAACTTTTAAGAATTAAAAAGGCGATTGGTGACTGCGCCTGTTCTTGCGTTTCCAACAAGCAAGGATGGTTTTGTGTTTTATAGTGATGCTTCATTGAAAGGTTTGGGTTGTGTGTTGATGCAGAATGACAAGGTGATAGCTTATGCGTCTAGGAAACTCAAGAACTGTGAGAAGAACTATCCTACCAATGATTTGGAGTTAGCGGCCATGGTATTGCATTAAAGATTTGGAGACACTATTGGTATGGGGTATCATGTGAGATTTATACCGACCATAAGAGTTTTATGTATATTTTCACTCAGAAGGAGTTGAATATGAGGCAGAGGAGATGGCTCGAATCACTTAAGGATTATGATTGCAAAATTCTGTATCATCCTGGAAAGCCAATAAGGTGGCAGATGCATTAAGTAGAGAGAACCATGGAACATTAACGACTATGATTCCTAAGGGGGTAAGTAATTTTGGAAATAGTGAAATGGTGAAACTGGAAGTTAGAGTTAAAGGTTATTTGTCTCAGATGAATGTTCAACCAACATTGTTGGTGAGAATCAAGGAAGCTCAGAATGCGGATGAGGAGTTAGCAGTAATCCACAAGATCATAAGTAAAAAAGGAATAGTAGATTTCCGTGTTGATGATGATGGGATTATGAGGTACCAATCGAGGATTTGGGTGCCTAATGATGAAATTATAAAGAGGGAAATTCTTGAGGAAGCTCACTGTTCAAGGTTTTTGATTCATCCTGGGAGTAATCCTAGGAGTACTAAGATGTACAGGGATTTAAAGGAATCCTTTTGGTGGAAAAATATGAAGAGTGAGGTAGCAGAATTCGTGTCCAAGTGTTTAATATGTCAGCAAGTGAAAAGGGAACACCAGAAACCCGCAGGATATTTACAGTCGCTACCTATTCCAGATTGGAAGTGGGAGCACATCACTATGGATTTGGTGATTGGACTTCCTAGGACATTGAAGGGTCATAATGCAATTTGGGTTATAGTGGATAGGATTATTAAATCGGCTCACTTTCTAGCAATCAAGGTGACTGATTCGTTGGAGAAGTTAGCTAAACTGTACATGGATGAGATCGTGAGGTTGCATGGGATACCGGTCTCTATAGTGTCAGATCGAGATGCGAGGTTCATATCAAATTTCTGGAAGAGTTTATAGAAAGCGTTAGGGACGGAGTTAACTATGAGTACAGCATTCCATCCTCAGACAGACGAACAGTCAGAAAGGACGATTCAAACTCTCGAAGATCTATTGAGAGAAACGTCGTTGGATTGGCAAGGAGCGTGGGATGATCATCTACCACTAGTGGAGTTTGCCTACAACAACAGTTACCACTCTAGTATTAGAATGGCACCGTATGAAGCTTTGTATGGACGGATATGTAGATCGCCTGCGTGTTGGGATGAAGTAGGTGAAAGGAAGTTAACTGGACCCAAAATTGTTCAAGTAACGGTAGATAAGGTAAAACAGATTCGCAAGTGGTTATTAACTGCGCAGAGTGGGCAGAAATCGTATTCGGATAATCGAAAACGCGATCTGGAGTTCCAAGTAGGAGATCACGTATTCTTGAAGATCTCGCCAATAAAAGGAGTCATGCGAGTTGGAATTCGTGGAAACTTAAGTCCTAGATATGTAGGATCATTTGAGATTCTAGAACGAATAGGAGCGGTAGCCTATAAGTTGGCTCTACCTCCTGTGCTGGCTGGTGTGCACAACGTGTTTCACGTGTCGATGTTGAGGAAGTACGTAACTGACCTGAGCCACGTCATAGATTACAAACAGTTACGTTTTCATGAAGACTTGAGTTATGATGAGAAGCCAGTAAAAATTGTAGACCGTAAAGATCAAGTTTTGCGGAAGCAAGTGATTCCGTACGTAAAAGTGTAGTGGAGCAATCACACGGAAAGAGAAGCCACGTGGGAGCTCGAAAGTGAAATGCGTGATATGTATCCCGCTTTGTTTGAAGATTAAGGTACGTCTAGTTTGGAGGACCAAACTCTTTTAAGGGGGTAAGAATGTAATACCCGGACCTAGGCCATAATTTTATTTAATTGTAAAACTCTTTTTAATTATCTTGGACTCATTATTTAAGAGTAAGTATTGGGCTCATTTTGGGCATTAGTAATTAAAAACCCAATAGGTTATTGTTATCCTTTTTAGTTAAGGAATTAGAACCCTAGAGTATATATATAAGGAGAACCCTAGTATTATTATTATTGTTATCACAAAAAAGGGACGTAAAGAGAGTGAGAGAGAAGCGACGTACCGGCAGAGACAGAGAGGAAGAGTGCGGCAGAGAGAGAGAGAAGGAGAACAGAGCGAGTTCTTCGATCCAAACCAAGGTAAAATCATTCCCTCGTCTTACTCGTATTGTTTTCAATCTCAATCGGTACAAATTAATCCTAAACCTAGAAACGAAAATCTATGGTTCGGGCAATTCAATTCGTAGAATCATGTTTTAGGATTGATTTGGGAGGAGGAAAGAGAGTTAACGGAGGGAGTAAAAGTATGTGTGTGTGTTCATGTATTGGTGTGTGTGTGCGTGCGCTGTGTGTGTGCGTTAGTGTGTGTGTGCGTGTTATTGTGTGTATGTATTCTGTGTGTGCAGTGAGGGTGTTTGGGTGTATCTGTGTATGTGTGGGGGGTGTATTCAGTATGTGTGGGTGTATCAGAATGGTGGGTGTATCAGTGTGTGGGTGTATCAGAGTGTGTGGGTGTATCATAGTGGGTGGGTGTGTCTGTATGTAGGTGTACTCAGTATGTGTGTGCAGAAAGTGTGTAATCAGTGTGTGTAATTCATAAAGTGAAATTGAGAGTTGGGAATTGATTAATAAAACCCTAGAGGTGTTTTAGTAATTCATAAGGATATAGGTTAACTATGAAAGAGGTAAAAGATGACTAATTCATAGGGTTAACCAAGTAAAAAGAGGAAATTTGGGACGGAAGTAAAATAGTGTTTACTTGTGTCTAAGTTAGGGATTACGCTCTTAGTTGTATAAGTGTTCTAAATCCTTTGTTAGGGTTCCCAATCTCTGTTTTGTTAAAGTAAACTATCTATGTGGCTAGATAGTATTTTTAAAAAACTATTCCGTTCTGTGAATGTTACCGTTCTTTGTTATCCACCCTATTAATATTGTTGTTGTTCAATTGGGTTATCATGTGTATGATTCGTATTGTGATTTTGGTGTCTAAACTGAGATGTACACCTTTTTAAAAAGTGATCAAGTGAAGTTAAAGCTTTGTTTTGTAAAGCTCTTTAAAGTGAAGTTTTGTAATAAGTAAAGTGACTTATAGTTATCCATAATCCTGAAACGGATAAGTGGACCCCTTATAGTTATCCATAGTTCTAAGACGAACATGTGGACCCATTTGCGTTACTTGATGAAGTAGCGTAGGTTATCATGATACACCGATTTTGGGTGCGGTCAGTAGAAACCCGAGCCCTGGGTACACCGCGTGCTTAATCCCTAAATTAAGTAAAGTAAAGTAAAGTAAAGTAAAATAAAGTAAAGTAAAGTAAAGTAAAGTAAAGTGTTTTGTGAAATGTTATGTTTTGGAAACTGTCTTCGGAAGCCACATGTTTTCAAAAGCAATGAGCTATTTTCATCAATGTTAAATGTTTTCAAACTGAGTACTTGTTTGATCCTTGAGTTATATCCTTTCATTGTAAATTCCTTGTTATCGTTCGTTTCGGTTATCTCCTCTTAGTACCCGAGGGGATTCCGTATGAACTTACTGGGCATTGTTCGCTCATTCCTTCCATTCTTATTTCTCTACAGGTTATAAATAAGAGGATCGAGGGTCGCAAGGTTTGGCGGCATAGAAGTTATCTTTTGAATAAAGTTAGTTAGTGGTTATGTTTTCCGTTACGTTTAAGTTAGACTTTCTATTCCGTTAGTTACCATTTGAGATAGTGATTTGTACTAGCCGTTTGGGTTTGAATGTTGGTTAAAGTTTGAATTGTGGTTATTTGTAGCCGTTGGGGCATTCTGAATTTGGAATTTATTCAAGTTAGTTATTATTTATTAGTAGTGAAAAGTTGGGGTGTTACAATTGGTATCAGAGCCCCGGTTTAAGATTACTTGGGTGACTCAGACCTAGAGTTAAGACTATTGGAAGAATTAGTACTTAATGATTTTGGGCTTTAGAACTCTGATAAGAACGAGGTATTTCGGGAAGCACTGAATGGGGAAAACTGCCATTTAGGGAAACTTTCTGTTTTGGGAAACTTTCTAAGTTTGGAAACTTTCCTTTCATAGAAGCTTACTATTTTAGGAAATAACCTAAGATAAGATTTCCTCGAGGAATGTAGAGGAATATAAGTGAACACTTTGGGGAGTAAAACATGAAGGGTTACACTCGAATGTTATTCTTTTAAGTTGCTTATGCAAATGATAATTATGGCCTTATATCTTTAAGTTATATGATACTGATAATGGTTATGACTTAACCGAGGTCATGGACGGACATAGAAGAAACTCGAAAATGAACTCGAAGTATAGAATGATTAAGCAATGAGTGATCCAGAGGTTTTCACTCAAAATCCTGAAGCTGAAAGGAGAATTAAAAGCTGAAAAGGCCAAGGTGAGTCTTGTATTGGGAAAATAGATACGAGATAGGAAGGCTTGGTTGGATGCTAGCAAAGAGTTAGAAGAAATAAAAGAGACTACGAGTCAGAATGAGAGGTACTACCCGGAGGTCAGAGAAGAGTGTTGGGTTTCGGAGTAACATGCGCAGCGGAAAATAGTATTTAAAATTTTAATAGAAACCCAAAGCCAAAGATCCGTTCATATGATTATATCAAATACATACAATATGAATACTAGAATACTAACCCTTGATGACTTTGATTTCTAGCCTTTGATCTTGGTGGAGATTTAGAAACTTGATCACGAACACAAAGCTTGAACACGAACTTTGAAGATGATGAGTTTCACCCTCTAGCGGTATCCACACCACGAACGAATATCAAGGAGCTTCTTGATCTTGGTTGCTAGACCAAAATTGTGAAACACGTTTTCACAATTAATATGAACTATATGGAATATAATTTGTGTATAATTTTGTTCTTCAATCAATGATCTCTTAGAACAAAATAATTCTCTCAAAAACCCTTTTGGAGGCATGGAAAAACACATAGACTGATTAGGGACGAATTAGGGCTGTTTATATAGAAGTTAGACTAATTCCAAATAGGTAACTTATGTCTAAACCCGCAAGAAAACGGATTAAGGAAGTTTCCTCCCGAAACCGACTGGTCGACCGGGTATGGCAAGTGGTCCGACCGGACCATGCCAGGTCCTCCCGGCTCCTTCCACTGGTCCGCCCGGACCTCCTCTGTTTCCAGTTTTCTTCTTCAAATTCTTTAAATCCCTCAATGGTCCTTCGATCCAATATTCCAATATAGTCCCTTTTGGATTCGTTCTATTGTGTGTGACCCTCTAGGATTATACTAAGTTGGCAATGGGTTCAAACATGAAACCATAAGATATGATTAGGTTCTAGAACCGTCATACCTACCCAAATACTATAACTAGATACAAGTTCGCATTCCTTTAGAATATGTCACAATCCTTTTGTCCACGATGTCATTGAACACAAGTCATGGTCAACGAGTCAACTTGTCTTTGTTCAATACTTTCTCGATTCCGAATATGTTGATAATCCAAACGACATTGATCCAATCAATTCATTTGAGTCCGGCCGAACATTTTCATCAACATCATTCCTACGAGAGGCCCAAGCTTGACATCTCTCCGTAGAGGGACAAATCCATTTAGCTTATTATTCTTCCCTACATGAATCCGATTATGCCAATCATACCATTGATAACTACCCGGTTAAAGGTAGCGTTTGAATATGTCAAACATAATGTTCATCAAGTGGAAGACCATAATAACTTCATGTCTAAGGATTCAAATGACACAACTAATATGAGATATATGTATGACATTGACCATGACATAAATCTCATAGAGCGGGTCATGTCCAGTACTAAACAAGTACCCATAAATCTAACACGATCATCCCATGATCATTTAGCCTTTATACTAATACCAAACAAGTAATAGGGACGGGGATTATTATAAGTAAACATGAACAACAATAATAATCGAAACATCTCTTTATTAATATGAAATAAGTGATAACAATTACAACGTTTATTAAACGTGCCTAGGGCACCAACACCAACAATCTCCCACTTGCCCTAGGCCCAATCTCCCATGTATCTAATACCCATGGACCTAACATGACCATCATGTTTAGCTTGTGGAATTCCCTTTGTTAGTGGGTCCGCGACATTGTCATCAGTAGGTACTCTGCATATATTCACGTCTCCCCTATCAACGATCTCTCGAATGATATGAAAAACCCTAAGTATGTGTTTGGATTTCTGATGTGCTCTTGGTTCATCATTCTTGACATCCAAGACATAAAGGCCATTAAATGAATTTGCAATACCATAAAGCACATCATTTAATGAAATAGAAAATTTCTTATTCTCAATAAGAAACTTAAAACCTTCATTATCCAAACTAGAAATTGAAATAATATTTCTACTTTAATCCGGTACATAATAACAATTGTTCAAAACAAGTATTAAACCGGAAGGTAAAGTAACTTCATAAGTCCCTACGGCTAATGCAGCAACTCTTGCTCAATTCCCCACGCGTAGGTCTACTTCACCCTCTTTAAGCAGTCTCCTATTCTTTAGTCCCTGCACATTTAAACAAATGTGAGAACCACATCCGGTATCCAATACCCAAGAATCAGTGGTAGAAAGGAGAATATCTATCATATAGATACCTGAAGTCGATGCTGTCCCACTGCTCTTCTTCTTCCTTTTCTCTTCCTTAAAAGCCTTGCAATTACGTTTCCAATGACCAATTTCTTGACAATGGAAACAGATTGCATCCTTTTGTGAATCGGGTTTTGCCTCAGAAGCTTTGGCAACCTTTGCCTTGCTTATCTTGGGTTTGACAACTTTCTTACCCTTTCCTTTGGCACTAGCCTTCTTCCCATCATGAACCCAAGAGCACAGGAGAACCTTTCTCCACAATCTTCATCTCCGCAGTTTTAAGCATACCATGCAACTCGAAGAGATTCTTATCCATTCCATACATGTTATAATTCATCACAAACTGATTATAACTTTTAGGCAATGAATTAAGAATGAGATCCGTGCCAAGCTCCAATGGGATTGGATAGCCAAGTTTCTCAAGATGCTCTACATAACCTTTTATTTTAAGCATGTGAGGACTCACTTGTTGCCCTTCACTCATTTTGCAAGAAGTGAATGCAACAATGGTCTTGTACCTCTCTTTCCTTGCTTGCTCTTGAAACATGGCTCTTAACTCCACGCCTATCTGATAGGCTTCCAAATGTTCCAAACTTTGTTGGAGTTTTGAGCATATAGTAGCAAGCATGAGACAACTTACATCTCTAGAATCATTACGATGTTTCTTGTAACTGTCTCTTTCTGCCCTAGGGGCAGTGGCTTCTGGTTCATCGGGAAGAGGCCCATCGAGAATGTACAACTTATCTTCTTGCCTTAGAACTATTCTAAGGCTACGGATCCAATCCATAAAGTTAGTACCATTCTCTTTAGGCTTATCCTTCTCAAGGATCGATCGCAACGAAATTGATTGAGTGTTGGTAGTCATTATCTACAATTATGAAAAATTATTCAAATTTAATAAGTACCAGTTTCATTAAAGAAATTAACAATGTCTTTTTTTCAAAAAGAAAAATACTCCCACTAAATTATATAACCTTCTTATACATTCAATGTATAATATAATTTAAATGGGCTAAGATCCAACTTTAATTTAACTTTGAGTCCACGGAGGCGAACCGCTCAAAACTAAATTAATTATGTATATAATCATGTCAATCATATCCCATATGACTCTTAGATTCTTTTCTGAGATTCTTTAAGAAATCCAATTTCAAAAAGCATGTTAAATCTCATCTTTGCCTAGGCCCAAAACTGTTTTGATACCTAATTAAGTCCAACCATTTTAAACGTATAGGAACCATTCAATTTAATGCACCTCGCAGAGGCGAACCCACATTAAATTAATGAACCTCATCTTGCTCATATATGAATAAAATTAATGCACCTCGCGGAGGCGAGCCCACATGAATTTCACCCATGTACTTACAAGTGTTTTAATCATGGCATGGCAGAAAGGACTTAAAACTTTTATGAAGGTTCAATGCATATAGCAACAACACATTTATGAGCACATAATATAAACATGTTATGCATCAAGTTTAGTCACTAAATTAATAATCATTATTTTAAGCATAATATTTATGTGTCATTAGTTTCTCTATAATTATGAGGTTGGAACTATTTCAACTTTGGTTATTATCTCCAAATCAAGACAACAAGAAGTGCGGCCGAAACTAAGCCATGAGGCAACCACAATTCCGGACTAATTCAAGAAATCAAGAAAGTAGTCCATGTGGCCGAAACTAAGCAATAGATGGTCTCGATGAACGTAGGCCAATTGCATCCACAATTCCACATGGATCTCCAATCTTTGAATCAAGAACTTTGTTTCTCAATTTTAGCAATTATGAACTCTTCATAATTCTAACTTCGTTTTATCTTTGAAGCTTTGAATGCGATCAAGTTTGGGAAACACAATCTCGATGAACGTAGGTTAGCCATCCAAACTCTGATTCAATCTCAGAATCACAAGATCAAAACAAATAGGAAATTCAAACCCCAAGATCCGCACCCAAACCAACTGCCCAAAACTCGCTCCAGACCAGCAGGTCCGGCCGGGTCTTGTCACTGGTCCGGTCGGACCCCTTCGAAAAATTCAGATTCTGAATCTGACCAAAATCAAAAGCCAGAACCCGACCCAGACCAGATGGTCCGGCCGGGTCCTTCCTTTAGTCCGGTCGGACCTTCGCCAGAAAACCAAAATTTTTAAAGTTCGAAAATTTGTTTCAAAATTGTTTTTCCCCGATTATCAAAACTTTGATCCAATCAGAGATTGATAACCCAAACAATTTTAAATCCAACATAATCTTTTATTGCGATTGAATAGTGCGATTAAAGTTTATAAAACAATAAACCACATAAAATCATATAACACATAGATATCATAATCCAATATTCATATCATGCTAGGCACATAAACAAGCAATTTATATACACATAACATGATCTAGTATTGAATTAACCAACATGAACGGGGCTCTGATACCACTGTTGGGTTTCGGAGTAACATGCGCAGCGGAAAATAGCATTTAAGATTTTAATAGAAACCCAAAGCCATAGATCCGTTCATATGATTATATCAAATACATACAATATGAATTCTAGATCCGTTCATATGATTATATCAAATACATACAATATGAACTATATGGAATATAATTTGAGTATAATTTTGTTCTTCAATCAATGATCTCTTAGAACAAAATAATTCTCTCAAAAACTCTTTTGGAGGCTTGCAAAAACACATAGACTGATTAGGGACGAATTAGGGCTGTTTATATACAAGTTAGACCTATTCCAAATAGGTAACTTATGTCTAAACCCGCAAGAAAAATGATTAAGGAAGTTTCCTCCCAAAACCGACTGGTCCGGCCGGGTATGGCAAGTGGTCCGACCGGACCATGCCAGGTCCGCCCGGGTCCTTCCACTGGTCCGCCCGGACCTCCCCTGTTTCCAGTTTTCTTCTTCTAATTCTTTAAATCCCTCAATGGTCCTTCGATCCAATATTCCAATATAGTCCATTTTGGATTCGTTCTATTGTGTGTGACCCTCTAGGATTATACTAAGTTGGCAATTGGTTCAAACATGAAACCATAAGATATGATTAGGTTCTAGCAAACCGTCATACCTACCCAAATAGTATAACTAGATACAAGTTCGCATTCCTTTAGAATATGTCACAATCCTTTTGTCCACGATGTCATTGAACACAAGTCATGGTCAACGAGTCAACTTGTCTTTGTTCAATACTTTCTCGATTCCAAATATGTTGATAATCCAAACGACATTGATCCAATCAATTCATTTGAGTCCGGCCGAACATTTTCATCAACATCATTCCGACGAGAGGCCCAAGCTTGACATCTCTCCTTAGAGGGACAAATCCATTTAGCTTATTATTCTTCACTACATGAATCCGATTATGCCAATCATACCCTTTATAACTACCCGGTAAAAGGTAGCGTTTGAATATGTCAAACATAATGTTCATCAAGTGGAAGACCATAATAAATTCATGTCTAAGGATTCAAATGACACTGTCACGCCCCGGAAAATTCTAAAATCCATAAACATAAAATTTACATAATGTACATCTCCAAAATGCAAAATACCAAACCGGGCGCGTGAATTCAACTATAAACCAATACCATTAAACAACACCTCACGAGATTTCAACTCGGAGACAATCTACAAGTGCGGAAGCAAGAACAACTAATAATATAAAAACTCAACGGATAACAGTATTTACACAACACTGTACTACCTCGATCTCACAACAAAATACATAAAGGCTCCGAAGAGCAACTACCCCAAAGGAGGTCAACCTGCTCAAAAGATCCCTGTCGCGACCCCGAACCCCGCGGGCACGAGATCGCGAGCTGGACGTCGACTTAAACAATAAACTCTAAAATAATGAAGATAAAAATTTCCTTTTTATACCAAAAGATGATAACACAAAGTTTTTGAAATCCAACTTAACAACAAAATATAAACTAGTGTAAGCTCCATAAACTTACACTCAAATTAATAAAATATACAATTCTTAATGACGTCAAGTTTGGTACAACTATTCCTAAAAACAGGTTACACATTTATGTAATGTAAACCCACCAAACAACTTGCCCCAAAAGCTCAACCCTCGCGACGTCCTGTCTCGTGATCAGCGAGTCTAATCCTTTCCACCTGGGGGGGGGGGGGGGTTAAGGAAAAACAAAGACAAAAGGAAAGGGGGTGAGATAAATCTCAATAAGTTACTAATGCAACTACATGACATGCTATGATGCAATAATCAATAATAAATCGCATAACACATAGCAATTATCATATATCAGATAGCAGCGGAAATGAACACATAACAAAGGATATTAGCCAAGGTTTTCCAAACCGATAGACCAAATAAAGGTCGCTGCGCAGCTTCAATAATCAACAAATCAGCATCTTCATAATAGCATGAAAGCTGAAGAGAAATCCCCGGTACCGGAACCAATAACAAAGTAATGTGCCACAAAGCCCGGGAGCCATGCCACAAAGTCATGCTCCAAACGTCTCAACCAAGGCCGATCTGGAAGAGGAAAATAAGGGCAAAACAATGGTCGACACCATAATGGACTTGGCCGGTGCCATCACAATATCTCATATCGCCCGACACAACCACAAATACCAGCTGGACTTTCAAATAAATGCTAAGAAATAAATACTAGCATGATAAACAACTAATGATTCCAAAGTAGGGAACCATACCAAGAAGTCACCAAGAAAGTGAAACGAACCAACAACACACAATTAAAGTGTTCCAATAATCTCAACAATTATAACACAATTCTCATATCACATTTGATCACAAAGGATCCAGTTAACCCAAGCACACAACCAAAAATATTCACTCATCTCGAAGAGATCGAGGAGAGCTTTAAAACGATAGCTTATACACCTAAAACGGAGTCCGGATGAGAGAGTTATGAATTATCGAAGGTTGTCTACGAAAATTACAAGGGAATGAAGCTCAAGGCTTGTACAGCGGAGGGGGCGCACGCCCGCGCAGGGAGGGTGCGCGCGCCCTAGAGGATCAGAAGGTTTATGAAAAAGAGCCAAGGGGAGGGTGTGCACGCACGCGTGGAAAGGGGCGCACGCCCTTGGACATCAGAAGGTTTATTGAGTTGTTGAACAGAGAGGGAGCGCACGCCCCCAAAGATGTGGTGCGCGCGCCCTACTACAACAGAAGGTTTTGCTCACAAAGCGCATAAGGGTGCGCACGCCCCCTCCCAAAGGGTGCGCGCACGCCCCCTTGCCCGAAGGGGCAAAATCCGGCCAAAATTCCTGGGTTTCCTCCATTTTCAACCCAAAATCCAACCAAACCCAAATCTTCACCATTTCACAAATACTTGGAACCAAGACTTACAATATACACAACTATGAACCAAAACAACTTATAGACTTGCAATGGGGCTAAATAACAACATCTAGAAATCCAACACAAGATTCAAATACCAAATTTCACAAAAAATGAATAAAAATGTAAATCATCTCAAAATCAACTAAAGAAGCAATAAATGGTAATCATAGTATCATCTGAGCATAGGATGAACCTTTTTAGCATAAATGGGGGAAAAGCAACTTACTTGAATTTTCTCAAAGTTGCCGGAACTCGAATATTTTTAGCCCTCTACGATCCTAACGACGATCTAAACAAGTTTCATGTTTTAAGAAATGAGAAATAACAAGAGGAAGATGGTTAAATTGAAGAGAGAAGGTAGAGAAGAAAAATTACCTTTTGAGCTATGGAAGAGGGAGAAAGTTGCTGGGAAATGAGGGAGTAGGGTGAGGGAGAAGAGAGGGAGTAGGGAGATGATAATTTCAAAAACTTACACCTAGACCCCTTCCCCATCTACTAACACAAACTCTAACACTTCCTACTAACAACTAAGACCAAATAATACTACACTAGCACAAATGGCCCAAATAAAATGTTAAGCATAAATTATTATAACATATAAAGTGCACACATGAATTATTAAATAAATAATAATTTAAATAAATAAATAAGCAAATAAATAAATAATTATTATTTATTACTAATAAAATAGAGCCTAGATTTCGGGTCGTGACATTCACTCCCCCTTAAAGAAAATTCGACCCGAATTTTAACGAGACTTACCCGAATTAAAAAGCCACGGATATTTCCTCTCGATCTCACCTCGGAGCTCCCACGTCGACTCCTCGATATTGTGATTCTTCCAAAGGACTCTAACCAACGCAATGCTTTTGTTCCTCAACTCTTGGACTTTGGAATCTAAAATCCGAACCGGTCGTTCCTCGTAAATCATATCGGGCTCAATATCCTCCGGTATCCTCGGTAACACGTGAGAAGGATCATGAATGTACTTCCGAAGCATAGAAACGTGAAAGACGTTGTGCAACCGGTCTAAGGATGACGGCAACGCAAGGCGATATGCTAGAAGTCCCACTTTTCCCAAAATTTCAAATGGACCAACAAACCTCGGTGCCAATTTGCCCTTCCTCCCGAACCTTCGGATACCTACCTTCGGAGATACCTTCAAAAACACGAAGTCTCCGGCCTGAAAACTAAGATCTCGCCTTCGGTTATCTGCCTAGCTCTTTTGTCGACTCTGGGCTGTTTTCAATCGATCCCGGATAACTCTAACTTTTTCAACTGAATCCTGAAGCAAATCAATACCCACTATCTTCGCTTCACCGACCTCATCCCAACAGATAGGCGATCTACATTTTCTCCCATATAAGGCCTCATAAGGTGCCATCTCGATACTAGCCTGATAACTGTTGTTGTAAGAGAATTCCACTAACGGTAAATGTCTATCCCAAGAATCGGAAAAGTCTATCGTACAATCTTGCAACATATCCTCAAGAATCTGAATAGTCCTCTCGGATTGACCGTCGGACTGAGGGTGAAAAGCTGTGCTGAATCGCAAATTTGTACCCAAAGCTTCCTGAAACGCCTTCCAGAATCTAGAAGTAAACCTCGGGTCTCGATCTGACACAATACTAACCGGAACTCCATGCAATCTCACAATCTCATCAATGTAAAGGGTCGCAAGCTTTTCCATCGAGTACCTAATGTCAATAGGCAAGAAATGTGCACTCTTGGTCAGTCTATCCACGATTACCCAAACACTGTCATACTTCCTACGGGTACGAGGTAGTCCCGTAACGAAATCCATAGTCACATGCTCCCATTTCCACTCCGGAATCTCTAACGGCTGAAGTAGTCCTGAGGGTCTCTGATGCTCGGCTTTGACCTGCTGACAAGTTAAACATTTCGAAACATACTCGGCTATTTCCCTCTTCATGTTGTTCCACCAAAAGTGTTGTTTCAAATTTTAATATATCTTCGTACTCCCGAGATGGATGGTATACCTCGATTTGTTACCCTCATCAAGAACTCTCTGTTTAATCCCATTAACACCCGGAACACACAATCTGCCACGGAAAGTCAAAACTCCAATCGGGCTAACAGAAAAATCCTCGAAGTTCTTCTCTTTCAATTTACCCATTATTTTCACCAACTCGGGATCTTCTCTCTGCGCTTCCTTTATTCTCTGAATTAGGGTCGGAGATACCCTAATATTCGCAAAAATCGCCCCATGTCTCGATTCACGAGGAGACCAATCTTGTACATCCTCAAGCATCTTCCACTCACGGGCCATCATCGAAGCCACATAAGACTTCCTACTAATCGCATCGGCAACAACATTTGATTTTCCCGGGTGATAAGATATTGTACAATCGTAATCCTTTAAAAGCTCCATCCACCTACGCTGCCGGTTGTTCAATTCCTTTTGAGAGAAGAGGTATTTCAAACTCTTGTGATCGGTAAAAATCTCAAACTTCGCTCCATATAGGTAATGCTTCCACTTATGCAACGCAAAGACTATCGCAGCCAACTCCATATCATGAGTAGGGAAATTTTGTTCACTAGGGGTCAACTTCCTCGAAATATAAGCAATTACTTTCCCATTCTGCATCAACACACAACCCAAACCCTCTTTCGAAGCATCACTGTAAATCACTAGACCATCGCTCCCATTAGGCAAAGTCAAGATCGGAGCGGTAGTCAACCTCTTCTTCAATTCCTCGAAACTCTTGTCACATTTCTCGGTCCACTCAAACGGGACATTCTTCCGGGTCAACTGAGTCATCGGAGTAGCGATCCTCGAAAACCCCTCAATAAATCTTCTGTAATACCCGGCTAAACCCAGAAAACTTCTGATCTCGGTTACTGATTCGGGTCTCTTCCAATCCACTATTGCCTCTATCTTTGAAGGATCTACAGAAATACCGTCTTTAGAAATAACATGACCCAGAAATGAAACCTTCTCAAGCCAAAATTCGCATTTACTAAACTTCGCAAGCAATTGTTCCCTCGCAAGAACGGATAACACTGTTCTCAAATGTTGCTCGTGCTCCTCTCTAGATTTAGAGTAAACAAGAATGTCGTCGATGAAAACCACCACAAACGAATCAAGATAAGGATGGAAAACCCGGTTCATCAAATCCATAAATACGGCAGGCGCGTTCGTCAACCCAAACGGCATAACCAAGAACTCATAATGACCATAGCGGGTGCGAAAGACAGTCTTCGGAATATCCTCCGATCGAATCTTCAACTGATGGTACCCACTCCTCAAATCAACCTTAGAGAACACAACTGAGCCTTGAAGCTGATCAAACAAATCATCAATGCGAGGTAGAGGATACTTGTTCTTCCGCACAAACAAAACCAGTGCTCCCCACGGGGAAACACTAGGGCGGATAAACCCTCGATCAATCAACTCTTGCAACTGAACCTTTAGTTCCTTCAATTCTGCGGGAGCCAACCTGTACGGTGCCTTTGAAATCGGAGCCGTACCCGGCAAAAGATCTATGCAAAATTCTATCTCACGATCGGGAGGCATATCATATTCAGAAGAGAAAACATCGGGAAATTCCCTAACTACCCGAACACTCTCCAAACTAGGGGATTCTTTCCTAGTATCAAGAACACTAGCCAAATACCCCTCACAACCACGATGCAATAATTTTCTCGCTTTCACATAAGAAATTAAACGAACTTTTCTACTCAAAGGGCTAGCCTCAAAAACAAATTTAGGCACATCGGGAATAGAAAAAGTAACAACTTTCTTACGACAATCAACAGAAGCATGAAACTTGCTCAACCAATCCATACCCAAAATAACATCAAAGTCTTGAATGGGAAGGACTACCAAGTCCGCACATAAGACACGACCACAAATAATAACATCACAAGCACGAAAGACTTTATCAGTCACCAGACATTCTCCCATCGGAGTAGACACTTCTAACACATAAGGCAATGACTCAGATGCAGCATTTAGCAGAGAAGAAAATTGCACAGAAATGTAAGAATGGGATGATCCTGGATCTACTAACGCTCGTGCGCTCACACTAGATATAGAAATAATACCTCCAATAACTGAGGGATCATCTGCCTGATGCTGATTCATTGCAAACACTTTTCCTTGGACTTTGGCCTTTCCCGTAGCATCCTTTTTTTGACCCTGTGGAGCCCCAGCTCCTACCCCAGTCGGTTGAATTCTATTCCTTGGACAATCCCTCACATAATGCCCCATTTGGCCACAATTGGTGCACCTTCCCTGTTTCTTCCAACACCGGTCCTCTGAATGGCCTTCCTTTTGGCAATAGGAACAAAGTCTCCTATTTTGGTTCCCTTGGTTCCCGGAAGCGGTACCCGGGTTCCTTGGAATCGGTTGCCCTCGGGACTGAGATTGTCCCCCAAAGTTACCTCGGTTATCAATCCTTGGTTGTGACTTGCTCTGCACTCCTTGCTTACTCGGGTTAGCTACCTCGGTCTTCCTTTTATGTTCCCCAATATCTTGCTCGATCAAGTATGCACGGTCTACCGCATCTTGGAATGTCACAATCATCTGGGCTATAAGCTGAGTACGGATAGAAGTCTTCAAACCCCGAATGAATCTCATGGCTTTCTGCTCCTCAGTCCTCACAAGATAGTCACAATACCGGGCTAATTCTGTGAACTTAGCCAAGTACTGAGCTATAGACAACAAACCTTGCTCCAAGTAGAGAAGCTCGATCTCCTTTCGGTTCTGATCCACTACCGGAATAAAATGCTCCTTGAACTTCCGCACAAACAATTCCCATGCATACACTGTGTGAGTGTCATCCCAACTAGCTTTAACTCCTTTCCACCAATGCTCGGCGGCACCCACAAGCTTATAAGCCGCAAACCGGACCCTATCCTCGTCCGTGCATCCAAACACATCATAGATTTTCTCCATAGACTCAACCCATAGTTCGGCCTTCTTCACATCGGGCTCACCATCGAACTCTGCCGGTTTCAGTTTCAAGAATTGCTCCAAACCATATCGGGGTGGTGGTGCTTGTTCTACTCTCAGCCTTTGGTCATGAATTGCCTTCATGGCCGCCTCAAACATGCCTTGGAACATGGCACGGTTCTCTTCTCGAAGATCATTCTGATTCTGAGCCCCACTAGTACCTTCACCCGTTCTTCTTCTAGCCATTGGAAACAATTACCTGCATAAAACATCAACCGTTACTCACTCCGAACACAACTACCCTCCTAGGTCATCCTAGTCCACCTAGACTTATACTTAGAGCTAAACCATAGCTCTGATACCAACTGTCGCGACCCCGAACCCCGCGGGCCCGAGATCGCGAGCTGGACGTCGACTTAAACAATAAACTTTAAAATAATGAAGATAAAAATTTCCTTTTTATACCAAAAGATGATAACACAAAGTTTTTGAAATCCAACTTAACAACAAAATATAAACTAGTATAAGCTCCATAAACTTACACTCAAATTAATAAAATATACAATTCTTAATGACGTCAAGTTTGGTACAACTATTCCCAAAAACAGGTTACACATTTATGTAATGTAAACCCACCAAACAACTTGCCCCAAAAGCTCAACCCTCGCGACGTCCTGTCTCGTGATCAGCGAGTCTAATCCTTTCCACCTGGGGGGGGGAGGTTAAGGAAAAACAAAGACAAAAGGAAAGGGGGTGAGATAAATCTCAATAAGTTACTAATGCAACTACATGACATGCTATGATGCAATAATCAATAATAAATCGCATAACACATAGCAATTATCATATATCAGATAGCAGCGGAAATGAACACATAACAAAGGATATTAGCCAAGGTTTTCCAAACCGATAGACCAAATAAAGGTCACTGCGCAACTTCAATAATCAACAAATCAGCATCTTCATAATAGCATGAAAGCTGAAGAGAAATCCCCGGTACCGGAACCAATAACAAAGTAATGTGCCACAAAGTCCGGGAGCCATGCCATAAAGTCATGCTCCAAACGTCTCAACCAAGGCCGATCTGGAAGAGGAAAATAAGGGCAAAACAATGGTCGACACCATAATGGACTTGGCCGGTGCCATCACAATATCTCATATCGCCCGACACAACCACAAATACCAGCTGGACTTTCAAATAAATGCTAAGAAATAAATACTAGCATGATAAACAACTAATGATTCCAAAGTAGGGAACCATACCAAGAAGTCACCAAGAAAGTGAAATGAACCAACAACACACAATTAAAGTGTTCCAATAATCTCAACAATGATAACACAATTCTCATATCACATTTGATCACAAAGGATCCAGTTAACCCAAGCACACAACCAAAACTATTCACTCATCTCGAAGAGATCGAGGAGAGCTTTAAAACGATAGCTTATACACCTAAAACGGATTCCGGATGAGAGAGTTATGAATTATCGAAGGTTGTCTACGAAAATTACAAGGGAATGAAGCTCAAGGCTTGTACAGCGGAGGGGGCGCACGCCCGCGCAGGGAGGGTGCGCGCGCCCTAGAGGATCAGAAGGTTTATGAAAAAGAGCCAAGGGGAGGGTGCGCGCGCACGCGTGGAAAGGGGCGCACGCCCATGGACATCAGAAGGTTTATTGAGTTGTTGAACAGAGAGGGAGAGCACGCCCCCAAAGATGTGGTGCGCGCGCCCTACTACAACAGAAGGTTTTGCTCACAAAGCGCATAAGGGTGCGCACGCCCCCTCCCAAAGGGTGCGCGCGCGCCCCCTTGCCCGGAGGGGCAAAATCCGGCCAAAATTCCTGGGTTTCCTCCATTTTCAACCCAAAATCCAACCAAACCCAAATCTTCACCATTTCACAAATACTTGGAACCAAGACTTACAATATACACAACTATGAACCAAAACAACTTATAGACTTGCAATGGGGCTAAATAACAACATCTAGAAATCCAACACAAGATTCAAATACCAAATTTCACAAAAAATGAATAAAAATGTAAATCATCTAAAAATCAACCAAAGAAGCAATAAATGGTAATCATAGTATCATCTGAGCATAGGATGAACCTTTTTAGCATAAATGGGGGAAAAGCAACTTACTTGAATTTTCTCAAAGTTGCCGGAACTCGAATATTTTTAGCCCTCTACGATCCTAACGACGATCTAAACAAGTTTCATGTTTTAAGAAATGAGAAGTAACAAGAGGAAGATGGTTAAATTGAAGAGAGAAGGTAGAGAAGAAAAATTACCTTTTGAGCTATGGAAGAGGGAGAAAGTTGCTGGGAAATGAGGGAGTAGGGTGAGGGAGAAGAGAGGGAGTAGGGAGATGATAATTTCAAAAACTTACACCTAGACCCCTTCCCCATCTACTAACACAAACTCTAACACTTCCTACTAACAACTAAGACCAAATAATACTACACTAGCACAAATGGCCCAAATAAAATGTTAAGCATAAATTATTATAACATATAAAGTGCACACATGAATTATTAAATAAATAATAATTTAAATAAATAAATAAGAAAATAAATAAATAATAATTATTTATTACTAATAAAATAGAGCCTAGATTTCGGGTCGTGACATTCACTCCCCCTTAAAGAAAATTCGACCCGAATTTTAACGAGACTTACCCGAATTAAAAAGCCACGGATATTTCCTCTCGATCTCACCTCGGAGCTCCCAAAACCTCCCTGCGCGGTCGCCCAAAACTCTTGATTCAACACAATTTCAACTGATGGTCTGGGCGGTCGCCCAACCCACCTCTGGGCGGTCGCCCAAAACCCCTGTTCTACCGGAATCGGCGAGGATGAACTGGGTTCTAGCCATTTCTTCACCAAAACTCAACACAACCAAAATCTAACACTCCTAACTAGCATATTAAGGTACTAGGACAACTTATAAGCCTAAAAGGACCCATATAACAACATCTAACAACCCAAATCAAGAAATGTCTCAAACATCAAATTCTCACAAAAGTTGATAAAATGCCAATCAACTCCAAATCAAACAAAGAAGCAATATATAGCAAACATATAATATTAAGAAACACAAAATGCACACATAAATAAATAAATAATTAAATAAATATTTATTACTAAGAAAATAGAGACGGGCTTTCGGGTCGTTACAATCTACCCTCCTTAAAAAGAATTCGCTCGCGAATTCACTTATCAAAATCATAACATAGTCATATCGAGGCTACAAAATATCGATTCTCATAAAGCACTCATAATCCCAATCAAGTACCTATTAAATATTTCCGACATAGTCTCCATGACTCAAATAAACCAACACATATTGAACACATACATATCTCAAGTATACTCGTATCAAACATTCTAAAGTCAACTTCCTCTTTCATCCGGAATTTCAAATTCTCAAGACTATCACTAGATCACCAATTCTGAGACATGGCTGATTTGATCCTAATTAGCATTACGCTCTCAATCAACCCTTAAATCGCCAACATCCATAAGTTTTATTTTTCATTATCCCAATAGTATTTGGAATCAACTCCACACACACGTAGTATATGCTTAAAATATATATATCGGTCCCAAGGTTTCCTAATATTATAACAAGACCCAAATAATTATCCATAACACTCTGAGGAGTCTATTAAGATCAAGATGTACTACAATGGTCCCTGTCATAAATTATTTCCACAATTATCCCACGTAATCATACTACTACTAGAACTCATAAGTAAAGGATTAGCACTAACGATTATAACATAGAAGCACATATTAGGCAGGTAGACTGGGTTATTCAATCCACTATAATAAAGCACTATTGAGGTGTTATCAAATATATGGTCACCATACCAAAAAATTCATCATCATTTATCCCTATACCTTTAGAGGTCTCTTAAGGAGGTCCTCTAATCATTGATGTGCTACTTCCAATTATTGTCAACCCAACATTTCAATTATATCCAGGAAATTTACCATTATCAACTATTCGATCAATATGATTCCACTACTAAAATCATCTTCCTTATGTGATAAAACATAATACAATCATAATCTTTGTATTTCTCAACCTACTTGTATTAACTCACATTTATCTTTTCGAAGAACATATAACTATCCAACCTTGATAACCCCTTAACATCATTTCTAAACTTGGTCCCATAAAAACAACTATAGTTTGCTAAGGCGATATCAATAAAACCACAATAAATCCCTAGTCATAGATAGCTCTATTTATTAACCCGAATTTTAGAATACTTACCCGAATGATCCAATAGCCACGGCTACTATAGTTCCGTCTCTTCCCGAATTTCCCAATTATCCACTTTAACCCATCATATAGTAAACTTAAATAATGCTTACAACATAGTAATCGCTCGTACCGATTCTTCTTCAATCACTATCTTCACTCCTAACTAAAATCCATACCCAAGGCCAAAATTGAAGAATCCAAATTTCTCTTAAACATAATTCTCGAGATACTACAAACTTGTCTTATTCACAACCCTAATTATACTGTAAAGATACTTCCATTAGATAATCGCATACTTAATATTACTTCCCAGAAATTCAAAACATTAAACCATCTCGAGCTTACTCAACTTCTTAAACTATGAAAAGCTAAAGAAATTTCCCATCCTCCAAATGTTCACCGCGTGACTATATCTCCAAGGATTACCATTAAAGTAGCAACTGTAATGATCCGAAATTTTCACAATCTTTATATTCATAAATATCAATATATTACAACTTACAACTCTAAAAGATATTAAAAATGATCACTAATAATCTGAAATATTCAATAAACTGCTCCGTCCCAATACAGAATCATAGTATCCTTTAATATGCCAAGGTATCTATACTCAATTTCCTTCACAAATCCTTAATCCAAACGAGGACGCCACCAAGAAAAGATTCAGAACCATGTGACAACTGTTCACTAAAACCCAAAAATGCCTTTAATATTGTTCGAGGAATTCTCACCTTCTCTAAATATGTCTAGTCCTTTAAACTTAACGCGCTCACCATCATTAATGATTATAACTTCCACAATATACTCATAACTCGTATTGCTTTAACTCAACTCCAGTCATGTATTAAAATGATCCCAAAAGGATCATAAATCAACTTCTTAATATGACCCATAATAAATTAAGTATTTCCTCATACTAAACAATTCCGATGTACTCACGTAGATGTACTAAAAGTAAAGAAAAATCTCCTATCAAGAAATTCTCAAATTCAATCTTTAACTCTTTTAACCCAACCGATACTATATGTTCACTGATTCACCTATCAGTATTATAGCCCATATCAACTCATCATATAACCCAAGTTCCCTATCGGTCAAGCGACATATCGCACCCAGTATAAATTATACTCAAGACTTCAACATTAGTATTGCCAACTGAATAAGCTAAATTCCCAGCACAACCTTATAATAAAGATTTTCTGATTTTCAATATAGAACCTGAACATTATATATATACTTAGTATGCTCCTAAACAAGTCAAACACACTAATATAGAATTATTCACCACCTGTCGATGGCACCCAAGAAATTCGAGACACATTGAAAGCTAGGCCATACTACTTAACTCGTCAATATCCTGTATAGGTGACATAACCAAATCACCTTACCTCTATCAGTAGCAATCACAAAATTTCGTACTCGAGAATACACCTCAACATAAATCACTTAATGAGAACAAACATACGAATATAGAACAAGACATTTCCACTTTACGAAATAGGTACGTCCAAGCCTTCAAAACTCGCACTCTCGATTCCCAAGCCAACTAACCCCAATGGAACCAACACTATTGACACCAATCCTATACTTCATATACCACAAGAGAAGAAACACTCGACGTCAATATCATGACTCACAACTCAACCACTTCTACCTTAACCTCATCTTCAAGAAAACTTAGTTTTCTAAACTGCTCAAAATTATAACACCCATTTATTGAAACCTATTCAATATCAGAGTTCTTATTCTCTTTCAAGATCTAAAACCATTGCTCTGATACCAACTGTCACGCCCCGGAAAATTCTAAAATCCATAAACATAAAATTTACATAATGTACATATCCAAAATGCAAAATACCAAACCGGGCGCGTGAATTCAACTATAAACCAATACCATTAAACAACACCTCACGAGATTTTAACTCGGAGACAATCTACAAGTGCGGAGGCAAGAACAACTAATAATATAAAAACTCAACGGATAACATTATTTACACAACACTGTACTACCTCGATCTCACAACAAAATACATAAAGGCTCCGAAGAGCAACTACCCCAAAAGAGGTCAACCTGCTCAGAAGATCCCCGCTACAACGGACCTCACAACGCTACCACTTGCTTTCCTAGGGGGGTGTTAAGGAAAACAATAAAAAGATAAAAAGAAACGGGGTGAGATAAAATCTCAGTAAGCTACTAAATGCATCTAAGTGCCATGCTGTCATGAACAGTAATATAACAATAAGCATTCATAATGTACAATCACATAACAACAAATGAGAGGCTCCCTATCGCCAACCGTCCCATACCGGTTGGAAATAACGACCAGCTCATCATGCAGCTCATAAAGCTGAAATAAACACGTTACAAAGGATACCGAGCCAAGGTTTCACCAAACTGATAGAACAATCGCTGCGCAGCTTCAACCGATCAACCAATCAACAATAGCAGCATAACAGCTGAAGAGAACCCCGGTCAGAACCGACCAATCAAACAATCAACCCATCAAACCATCTTTATAGTAGCATAAACAGCTGAAGATGACAACTACGGTACCGGAACCATAACAATGTAACATGTCACAAAGGATAGGGGAAATGACACAGAGTCATACCCAAAACATCTTGCTAGAATACTCACTAATGGAGCTAGCTCATCCCAACCAAGGCCATCTAGAAGGGGAAAGAAGGACCAATGGGCGATGCTATACTGGACTTGGCTCGTGCCATTATAACATTATCCATTGCCCGACTCGAACACAAGTAACCAGTTGGACTTTCAAATAAAGGCTAAGTAATAAAATGCTAGCTCAAAGAACAACTAATGATTCCAAAGTAGGGAATCAAGCCAAATAATCATCATAAAAGTAAATCGATCCAACATCACATTATAAAGTTGTTCCAACTTTCTCAAACAATACTTAGTTAAATTCCATAACACATTTGTTCACAAAAGAACCAATCTCAAGCACTAGAGTGTTCCACGATATTAACTTAAGTGAACTAGAATGGTACCCCGAGCCTAGACCAAGCTAACTTCGAAAAACAACTAAAAAAATAGAGACCTTCAGTTCAGCCGACGTGGGCGGTCGCCCAAAACCTCCCTGGGCGGTCGCCCAAAACTCTTGATTCAACACAATTTCAACTGATGGTCTGGGCGGTCGCCCAAAACCCCTGTTCTGCCGGAATCGGCGGGGATGAACTGGGTTCTAGCCATTTCTTCACCAAAACTCATCACAACAAAAATCTAACACTCCTAACTAGCATATTAAGGTACTAGAACAACTTATAAGCCTAAAAGGACCCATATAACAACATCTAACAATCCAAATCAAGAAATGTCTCAAACATCAAATTCTCACAAAAATGGATAAAATGCTAATCAACTCCAAATCAAACAAAGAAGCAATATATAGCAAACATAGCATCATATAAGCTTAGAATGAACATTTTTAGCATAACTGGGGGAAAAGCAACTTACTTGGAATTTATCAAAGATGAAGGAATTTGAATTTTCTTAGCTCTACACGATCCTAGCGACGATCTAAACATTTTTTATAAAATGAGCAATAAGAAACAATGAGAGGAAGATGATCAAAATGAAGGAAAAAGGGAGGAGCTTTTCTTACCTCAACAACAATGGAGAGAGAGAGGGAGAAACTAGTGTGTGTGTGTGTGAGGAAGGAGGGAGTATGCAGGAGATGAGGGAGGGAGGGGGAAGTAGTTAAGATATTAAAGAAAAGTTTCACAATTAACCCCTCCACTACAACATTGAACACATAAACCCTTTTTAACTAAATCCCCTATCTTCACACTTAGCACAATTGATTAATTTAAAATACTAGACATAAAATATTAAGAAACACAAAATGCACCCATAAATAAATAAATAATTAAATAAATATTTATTACTAAGAAAATAGAGACGGGTTTTCGGGTCGTTACAGACACAACTAATATGAGATATATCTATGACATTGACCAAGACATAAATCTCATAGAGCGGGTCATGTCCAGTACTAAACAAGTACCCATAAATCTAACACGATCATCCCATGATCATTTAGCCTTTATACTAATACCAAACAAGTAATAGGGACGGGGATTATTATAAGTAAACATGAACAACAATAATAATCAAAACATCTCTTTATTAACATGAAATAAGTGATAACAATTACAACGTTTATTGAACGTGCCTAGGGCACCAACACCAAGAAAGAGGCCTATCAATGGTATTATGAACTGAAAGAGCTCAAGAAAGAAAAGGCTAGAGAGCTTAACCGGACCACACTCATAGGTAATGAAGCACCAAATGAGGAATAATTGGTAGCTGATGATGAAATCAAGGAAATAGATATCAACCTTGAAGGCAATGAAGCCAATCCAATTGAAATTGATAATGATGAACCACCAATGGTACTGGTTCATAGGTCCAAGGGGAAGACCAAGAGGCTTTAAGAAGGCTCCAAAGGTGCCTAGGGGAAAACCTAGGGAAGGCCTAGGAAAAGTGTTGTCCCATGAGTGAAAAGTGGAACATAGAGTTATTTAGTTATAGTATTGAAAGTTAATTCTAGTTTAGAGAAAAACACTAGAATTTTGTTTTGTCTACTTTTATTCCCAGAAAATCCTCGTAATAAAAGTTTACGATTTATTTAAGCAAATGGCTTTGTTGATTGTTTTCGTTCCTGAATGTTAAAGCGAGTGATCTAATCCGAATGTTAAAGCGTGTGAGCTAATCTAGAACGAGAAGTGTTGGTCGAGTGAAAAGACCATGAGTAGAGTTGGCTTATTGTAATGGCCAAGTGAAGTGAATTTTGGTCTAATGAAATGATCAAAACAAGTAACAAGTGACCTAGTGAATTGGTCAGATAAAGAAAGAATAAAGTAACCTATTGAAATGGTTTAGTATGAGGATAACTGGCTTAGTGAGACAGCCAAGTGTGAATAAAAGTAGGTCTAGTGAATCGACCTATGATAAATAAGTAGCAGTCTAGTGAAATGACTTCTTATGGGAAATTGTTTATTGAAATGGCTAGAGATCTAGTAAATCGATCCTGTGTGAAAATTACGTCTCTTGGGGACGGCCTTTTATATAAAGTATTTAGCATAATAGAAATACTTGTGTGGCGAGAATAATAGTGTCATGTCGCGATACTAATAAGAGTATGAGAGCAGCAATTGCACGTGAAAATGGTGAATTCACGTGGGAAAGATTTAAACGAGTGTTCAATGAAAAGTATTATTCGATGAGCGTTCGAAATGCCAGAGTGGCAGAATTTATGGTAGTGGATGAGTACTGTGAGAAGTTTACTGAGCTGCTGGAGTTTGCCTCAGCATTTTTTGACAATGATGAGCAGAAGGCTCGGAAGTTTGTATTCGGGTTGAGTGACCGGATCCGATATCAAATCACTCCGGTGATGCTATCATCATATGACCAAGTGTTGGACAGAGCAAGAATAGTAAAGAAAGAGGTGGAGAGTTACCACAGTAAGAAAGAAGAGAAAAGAAGTCTACTGAGAAAGAGCTAATCAAGGGAAACTGGAACCATAAAGAAAGCAATAAGCAGAAGGCTGCTGATGGTCACGAGAAGGATAACGCTGCAAGTAATTACCCGAGTAAAGGCTATGGAAACCGTAAAGATGGCAAAAAGGGTGACGCTAAAGGGCAAGGTTCTGATGAGAAATGCCAAGTCTGTGACGGGAGACACAAGACTGTTGAATGTTGCTCATTCTATGATAAGTGCTTGCTTAGCTAAGAAAATGAATTTGATTCCTGAGGCGTTAGAGAGTTCTTTGGTAGTAGATAGCTTAACTAAAGATTCGATCCCTATTACGACGTTATATAGGAATTGTCCCTTGGTATTGGGTGGAAAAGAATTTGAGGTTGATCACATTAACTTCGAGATCGAAGAATTTGATGTAATCTTAGGAATGGACTGGTTAGCTGCATACCATGTCTATGTAGATTGCTTTACGAAGGAAGTTCATTTCAAATTGTTATCTGGAGGAGCGTGTTGTTTTAGAGGCGGAACCTAGAACCCGATCGAACCTTATATCGGTGATGAAAGCTCGTAAACTATTAAGGAAAGGGTATGAAGGATTTCTGGCATACTTGAGTACTTCGGACCAGGAAGAAGTAATGGTAGAGTCACTTTCTGTAATTCGATATTTCAAGGATGTGTTTCCAGAGGACTTACCAGGAATACCGCCTGAAAGAGAAACCGAATTTTCCATCTATTTGGTACCGGAGACTACACCAATATCGAAGGCACCATATAGAATGGCTCTGTCAGAATTGAAGAATTAAAGGAACAATTGTAAGAAGTTATTGGATAAAGTTTTGATTAGACCGAGTGTGTCACCGTGGGGTGCACCGGTATTATTTGTAAAGGAGATGGATGGGGTCGATGAGGTTGTGTATCGACTATCGTGAATTAAACTGTGTAACGGTAAAGAACCAATACCCGTTTCCTAGAATAGACGGTTAGTTTGACCAGTTTCGTGGAGCATACTATTTTTCGAAGATAGACTTGAGGTCTCATTATCATCAGCTAAGAGTGAAGAAGGACGACATAGCTAAGACGGCCTTTAGAACAAGGTATGGTTATTATGAGTTTGTAGTGATGCCGTTTGGGTTGACTAACACACCGGTAGTGTTCATGGAGCTTATGAATAGAATATTTCAAGAGTTCTTAGACCAGTGTGTAATTGTATTCATTGATAAAATTTTGGTGTATTCTAAGTCAAAAGAGGAGCATGAAGAACATTTGAAATTAATATTGCAGATTCTGAGAGAGCAAAAATTGTATGCCAAGTTTAAGAAGTGTGAGTTTTGACTTGAGGAAGTGGCGTTCTCTGGGCATGTTGTATCTAAGAATGGGGTAGCAGTTGACCCTGCGAAAGTCGAGGCTATAGTGAATTGGGAAAGACCAACTTCTGTTAGCGAAATAAGGAGATTTTTGGGTTTAGCAGGTTATTACCGCAGGTTCGTGGAAGGACTTTCAAAATTATCTTTACCATTGACTAAGTTAACCACGAAAGGAACAAAGTTTGTATGGTCGGACGATTGCAAAAAGAACTTTTAAGAATTAAAAAGGCGATTGGTGACTGCGCCTGTTCTTGCGTTACCAACAAGCAAGGATGGTTTTGTGTTTTATAGTGATGCTTCATTGAAAGGTTTGGGTTGTGTGTTGATGCAGAATGACAAGGTGATAGCTTATGCGTCTAGGAAACTCAAGAACTATGAGAAGAACTATCCTACCAATGATTTGGAGTTAGCGGCCGTGGTATTGAATTAAAGATTTGGAGACACTATTGGTATGGGGTATCATGTGAGTTTATACCGACCATAAGAGTCTTATGTATATTTTCACTCAGAAGGAGTTGAATATGAGGCAGAGGAGATGGCTCGAATCACTTAAGGATTATGATTGCAAAATTCTGTATCATCCTGGAAAGCCAATAAGGTGGTAGATGCATTAAGTAGAGAGAACCATGGAACATTAACGACTATGATTCCTAAGGGGGTAAGTAATTTTGGAAATAGTGAAATGGTGAAACTGGAAGTTAGAGTTAAAGGTTATTTGGCTCAGATGAATGTTCAACCAACATTGTTGGTGAGAATCAAGGAAGCTCAGAATGCGGATGAGGAGTTAGCAGTAATCCACAAGATCATAAGTAAAAAAGGAATAGTAGATTTCCGTGTTGATGATGATGGGATTATGAGGTACCAATCGAGGATTTGGGTGCCTAATGATGAAATTATAAAGAGGGAAATTCTTGAGGAAGCTCACTGTTCAAGGTTTTCGATTCAGCCTGGGAGTACTAAGATGTACCGGGATTTAAAGGAATCCTTTTGGTGGAATAATATGAAGAGTGAGGTAGCAGAATTCGTGTCCAAGTGTTTAATATGTCAGCAAGTGAAAAGGGAACACCAGAAACCCGCGGGATTACTACAATCGCTACCTATTCTAGATTGGAAGTGGGAGCACATCACTATAGATTTGGTGATTGGACTTCCTAGGACATTGAAGGGTCATAATGCAATTTGGGTTATAGTGGATAGGCTTATTAAATCGGCTCACTTTCTAGCCATCAAGGTGACTGATTCGTTGGAGAAGTTAGCTAAGCTGTACATGGATGAGATCGTGAGGTTGCATGGGATACTAGTCTCTATAGTGTCAGATCGAGATGCGAGGTTCACATCAAATTTCTGGAAGAGTTTACAGAAAGCGTTAGGGACGGAGTTAACTATGAGTACATCGTTCCCTCCTCAGACAGATGGACAGTCAGAAATGACGATTCAAACTCTCAAAGATCTATTGAGAGCAACATCGTTGGATTGGAAAGGAGCGTGGGATGATCATCTACCACTAGTGGAGTTTGCCTACAACAACAGTTACCACTCTAGTATTAGAATGGCACCGTATGAAGCTATGTATGGATGGAAATGTAGATCACCTGCGTGTTGGGATGAAGTAGGTGAAAGGAAGTTAACTGGACCCAAAATTGTTCAAGTAACGGCAGATAAGGTAAAACAGATTCGCAAGTGGTTATTAACTGCGCAGAGTGGGCAGAAATCGTATTCGGATAATCGAAGACGCGATCTGGAGTTCCAAGTAAGAGAACACGTATTCTTGAAGATATCGCCGACAAAAAGAGTCATGCGATTTGGAATTTGTGGAAAGTTAAGTCCTAGATATGTGGGACCATTTGAGATTCTAGAACGAATAGGAGTGGTAGCCTATAAGTTGGCTCTACCTCATGTGCTGGCTGGTGTCCACAACGTGTTTCACGTGTCGATGTTGAGGAAGTACGTAGCTGACCTGAGCCACGTCATAGAGTACAAACAGTTCCGTTTTCGTGAAGACTTGAGTTATGATGAGAAGCCAGTAAAGATTGTAGATCGTAAAGATCAAGTTTTGCGGAAGCGAGTGATTCCGTACGTAAAAGTGTAGTGGAGAAATCACATGGAAAGAGAAGCCACGTGGGAGCTCGAAAGTGAAATGCGTGATATGTATCCCGCTTTGTTTGAAGATTAAGGTACGTCTAGTTTGGAGGACCAAACTCTTTTAAGGGGGTAAGAATGTAATACCCGGCCCTAGGCCATAATTTTATTTAATTGTAAAACTCTTTTTAATTATCTTGGACTCATTATTTAAGAGTAAGTATTGGGATCATTTTTGGCTTTAGTAATTAAAAACCCAATAGGTTATTGTTATCCTTTTTAGTTAAGGAATTAAAACCCTAGAGTATATATATTAGGAGAACCCTAGTATTATTATTATTGTTATCATAAAAAAAGGGACGTAAAGAGAGTGAGAGAGAAGCACGTACCTGCAGAGAAGAGAGGAAGAGTGCGGCAGAGAGAGAGAAGGAGAACAGAGCGAGTTCTTCGATCCAAACCAAGGTAAAATCATTCCCTCGTTTTCCTCGTCTTGTTTTCAATCTCAATCGGTACAAATTAATCCTAAACCTAGAAACGAAAATCTAGGGTTCGGGCAATTCAATTCGTAGAATCATGTTTTAGGATTGATTTGGGAGGAGGAAAGAGAGTTAACGGAGGGAGAAAAAGTAAGTGTGTATGTTCGTGTATTGGTGTGTGTGTGTGCGTGCGTTGTGTGTGTGTGTTAGTGTGTGTGTGTGTTCGTGTTATTGTGTGTGTGTATTTTGTGTGTGCAGTGAGTGTGTGTGGGTGTATCTGTGTGTGGGGGGGTATATTCAGTATGTGTGGGTGTATCAGAGTGGTGGGTGTATCAGTGTGTGGGTGTATCAGAGTGTGTGAGTGTGTGTCTGTATGTAAGTGTACTCAGTATGTGTGTGCAGAAAGTATGTAATCAGTGTGTGTAATTCATAAAATGAAATTGAGAGTTGGGAATTGATTAATAAAACCCTAGGGGTGTTTTAGTAATTCATAAGGATATAGGTTAACTATGAAAGAGGTTAAAGATGACTAATTCATAGGGTTAACCAAGTAAAAAAGAAGTAATTTGGGACGGAAGTAAAATAGTGTTTACTTGTGTCTAAGTTAGGCTTTTGCATGATTGTAGATTTGTGTAAGCGGAGTAATCAAGCTAGTGATCGCAAAGTTAAGGTAAGGGATTACGCTCTTAGTTGTATAATTGTTCTCAATCCTTTGTTAGGGTTCCCAATCTCTGTTTTGTTAAAGTAAACTATCTATGTAGCTAGATAGTATTTTAAAAAAACTATTCCGTTCTACGAATGTTACCGTTCTTTGTTATCCACCCTATTGATATTGTTGTTGTTCAATTGGGTTATCATGTGTATGATTCGTATTGTGATTTTGGTGTCTAAAGTGAGATGTACACCTTTTTAAAAAGTGATCAAGTGAAGTTAAAGCTTTGTTTTGTAAAGCTCTTTAAAGTGAAGTTTTGTAATAAGTAAAGTGACTTACAGTCATCCATAATCCTGAAACGGATAAGTGGACCCCTTATAGTTATCCATAGTTCTAAGACGAACATGTGGACCCCTTTGCGTTACTTGATGAAGTAGCGTAGGATATCATGATACACCAATTTTGGGTGCGATCAGTAGAAACCCGAGCCCTGGGTACATCGCGTGCATAATCCCTAAATTAAGTAAAGTAAAGTAAATTAAAGTAAAGTAAAGTGAAGTAAAGTGTTTTGTGAAGTGTTGTGTTTTGGAAACTGACTTCGGAAGCCACATGTTTTCAAAAGCAATGAGCTGTTTTCATCAATGTTAAATGTTTTCAAACTGAGTGTTTGTTTGATCATTGAGTTATATCCTTTCATTGTAAATTCCTTGTTATCGTTTGTTTAAGTTAGACTTTTTATTCCATTAGTTACCATTTGAGCTAGTGATTTGTACTAGCCGTTTGGGTTTGAATGTTGGTTAAAGTTTGAATTGTGGTTATTTATAGCCGTTGGGGCATTCTGAATTTGGGATTTATTCTTGAAGATCTCGCCGACAAAAAGAGTCATGCGATTTGGAATTCGTGGAAAGTTAAGTCCTAGATATGTGGGACCATTTGAGATTCTAGAACGAATAGGAGTGGTAGCCTATAAGTTGGCTCTACCTCCTGTGCTGGCTGGTGTGCACAACGTGTTTCACGTGTCGATGTTGAGGAAGTACGTAGCTGACCCGAGCCACGTCATAGAGTACAAACAGTTCCGTTTTCGTGAAGACTTGAATTATGATGAGAAGCCAGTAAATATTATAGACCGTAAAGATCAAGTTTTGCGGAAGCAAGTGATTGCGTACGTAAAAGTGTAGTGGAGCAATCACACGGAAAGAGAAGCCACATGGGAGCTCGAAAGTGAAATGCGTGATATGTATCCCACTTTGTTTGAAGATTAAGGTACGTCTAGTTTGGAGGACCAAACTCTTTTAAGGGGGTAAGAATGTAATACCCGGCCCTAGGCCATAATTTTATTTAATTGTAAAACTCTTTTTAATTATCTTGGACTCATTATTTAAGAGTAAGTATTGGGCTCATTTTGGGCTTTAGTAATTAAAAACCCAATAGGTTATTGTTATCCTTTTTAGTTATGGAATTAAAACCCTAGAGTATATATATTAGGAGAACCCTAGTATTATTATTATTGTTATATAAAAAAAAGGGACGTAAAGAGAGTGAGAGAGAAGTGACATACCGGCAGAGACAGAGAGGAAGAGTGCGGCAGAGAGAGAGAAGGAGAACAGAGCGAGTTCTTCGATCCAAACCAAGGTAAAATCATTCCCTCGTCTTCCTCGTCTTGTTTTCAATCTCAATCGGTACAAATTAATCCTAAACCTAGAAACGAAAATCTAGGGTTCGGGCAATTCAATTCGTAGAATCATGTTTTAGGATTGATTTGGGAGGAGGAAAGAGAGTTAACGGAGGGAGTAAAAGTATGTGTGTGTGTTCATGTATTGGTGTGTGTGTGCGTGCGCTGTGTGTGTGCGTTAGTGTGTGTGTGCGTGTTATTATGTGTGTGTATTCTGTGTGTGCAGTGAGTGTGTGTGGGTGTATCTGTGTTTGTGTATGGGGTGTATTCAATATATGTGGGTGTATCAGAGTGGTGGGTGTATCAGTGTGTGGGTGTATCAGAGTATGTGGGTGTATCAGAGAGGGTGGGTGTGTCTGTATGTAGGTGTACTCAGTATGTGTGTGCAGAAAGTGTGTAATCAGTGTGTGTAATTCATAAAGTGAAATTGAGAGTGGGGAATTGATTAATAAAACCCTAGGGGTGTGTTAGTAATTCATAAGGATATAGGTTAACTATGAAAGAGGTTAAAGATGACTAATTCATAGGGTTAACCAAGTAAAAAGAAGTAATTTGGGATGGAAGTAAAATAGTGTTTACTTATGTCTAAGTTAGGCTTTTGCATTATTGTAGATTTGTGCAAGCGGAGTAATCAAGCTAGTGATCGCAAAGCTAAGGTAAGGGATTACGCTCTTATTTGTATAATTGTTCTCAATCCTTTGTTAGGGTTCCCAATCTCTGTTTTGTTATAGTAAACTATCTATGTGGCTAGATAGTATTTTAAAAAAACTATTCCGTTCTGCGAATGTTACCGTTCTTTGTTATCCACCCTATTGATATTGTTGTTGTTCAATTGGGTTATCATGTGTATGATTCGTATTGTGATTTTGGTGTCTAAAGTGAGATGTACACCTTTTTAAAAAGTGATCAAGTGAAGTTAAAGCTTTGTTTTGTAAAGCTCTTTAAAGTGAAGTTTTGTAATAAGTAAAGTGACTTACAGTTATCCATAATCCTGAAACGGATAAGTGGAACCCTTATAGTTATCCATAGTTCTAAGACGAACATGTGGACCCCTTTGCGTTACTTGATGAAGTAGCGTAGGTTATCATGATACACCGATTTTGGGTGCGGTCAGTAGAAACCCGAGCCCTGCGTACAGCACGTGCTTAATCCCTAAATTAAGTAAAGTAAAGTAAAGTAAAGTAAAGTAAAGTAAAGTAAAGTAAAGTAAAGTGAAGTAAAGTGTTTTGTGAAATGTTGTGTTTTGGAAACTGTCTTCGGAAGCCACATGTTTTCAAAAGCAATGAGCTGTCTTCATCAATGTTAAATGTTTTCAAACTGAGTGCTTGTTTGATCCTTGAGTTATATCCTTTCATTGTAAATTCCTTGTTATCGTTCGTTTCGGTTATCTCCTCTTAGTACCCGAGGGGATTCCGTATGAACTTACTGGGCATTGTTCGCTCATTCCTTCCATTCTAATTTCTCTACAGGTTATAAATAAGAGGATCGAGGGTCGCAAGGCTTGGCGGCATAGAAGTTATCTTTTGAATAAAGTTAGTTAGTGGTTATGTTTTCCGTTACGTTTAAGTTAGACTTTCTATTCCGTTAGTTACCATTTGAGCTAGTGATTTGTACTAGCCGTTTGGGTTTGAATGTTGGTTAAAGTTTGAATTGTGGTTATTTGTAGCCGTTGGGGCATTCTGAATTTGGGATTTATTCAAGTTAGTTATTATTTATTAGTAGTGAAAAGTTGGGGTGTTACAGTTGGTATCAGAGCCCCGGTTTAAGATTACTTGGGAGACTCAGACCTAGAAGTTAAGACTATTGGAAGAAGTAGTACTTAATGATTTTGGGCTTTAGAACTCTGATAAGAACGAGGTATTTTGGGAAGCACTGAATGGGGAAAACTGCCATTTAGAGAAACTTTCCGTTTTGGGAAACATTCTAAGTTTGGAAACTTTCCTTTCATAGAAGCTTACTATTTTAGGAAATAACCTAAGATAAGATTTCTTCGAGGAATGTAGAGGAATATAAGTGAACACTTTGGGCAGTAAAACATGAAGGGTTACACTAGAATGATATTCTTTTAAGTTGCTTATGCAAATGATAATTATGGCCTTATATCTTTAAGTTATATGATACTGATAATGGTTATGACTTAAGCGAGGTCATGGACGGACATAGAAGAAACTCAAAAACGAACTCGAAGTATAGAACGATTAAGCAATGAGTGATCCAGAGGTTTTCACTCAAAATCCTGAAGCTGAAAGGAGTATTAAAAGCTGAAAAGGCCAAGGTGAGTCTTGCATTGGGAAAATAGATGCAAGATAGGAAGGCTTAGTTGGATGCTAGCAAAGACTTAGAAGAAGTAAAAGAGACTACGAGTCATAATGAGAGGTACTACCCGGAGGTCAGAGAAGAGTGTTGGGTTTCGGAGTAACATGCGCAGCGGAAAATAGCATTTAAAATTTTAATAGAAACCCAAAGCCATAGATCCGTTCATATGATTATATCAAATACATACAATATGAATACTATAATACTAACCCTTGATGGCTTTGATTTCTAGCCTTTGATCTTGGTGGAGATTTAGAAACTTGATCACGAACACAAAGCTTGAACACGAACTTTGAAGATGATGAGTTTCACCCTCTAGCGGTATCCACACCACGAACGAATATCAATGAGCTTCTTGATCTTGGTTGCTAGACCAAAATTATGAAACTTGTTTTCACAATTAATATGAACTATATGGAATATAATTTGTGTATAATTTTGTTCTTCAATCAATGATCTCTTAGACAAAATAATTCTCTCAAAAACTCTTTTGGAGGCTTGCAAAAACACATAGACTGATTAGGGACGAATTAGGGCTGTTTATATACAAGTTAGACCTATTCCAAATAGGTAACTTATGTCTAAACCCGCAAGAAAACGGATTAAGGAAGTTTCCTCCCGAAACCGACTGGTCCGGACGGGTATGGCAAGTGGTCCGACCGGACCATGCCAGGTCCGCCCGGGTGCTTCCACTGGACCGCCTGGACCTCCTCTGTTTCTAGTTTTCTTCTTCTAATTCTTTAAATTCCTCAATGGTCCTTCGATCTAATATTCCAATATAGTCCCTTTTGGATTCGTTCTATTGTGTGTGACCCTCTAGGATTATACTAAGTTGGCAATGGGTTCAAACATGAAACCATAAGATATGATTAGGTTCTAGAAAACCGTCATACCTACCCAAATAGTATAACTAGATACAAGTTCGCATTCCTTTAGAATATGTCACAATCCTTTTGTCCACGATGTCATTGAACACAAGTCATGGTCAACGAGTCAACTTGTCTTTGTTCAATACTTTCTCGATTCCGAATATGTTGATAATCCAAACGACATTGATCCAATCAATTCATTTAAGTCCGGCCGAACATTTTCATCAACATCATTCCTACGAGAGGCCCGAGCTTGACATCTCTCCGTAGAGGGACAAATCCATTTATCTTATTATTCTTCCCTACATGAATCCGATTATGCCAATCATACCATTTATAACTACCCAGTTAAAGGTAGCGTTTGAATATGTCAAACATAATGTTCATCAAGTGGAAAACCATAATAACTTCATGTCTAAGGATTCAAATGACACAACTAATATGAGATATATGTATGACATTGACCATGACATAAATCTCATAGAGCGGATCATGTCCAGTACTAAACAAGTACCCATAAATCTAACACGATCATCCTACGATCATTTAGCCTTTATACTAATACCAAACAAGTAATAGGGACGGGGATTATTATAAGTAAACATGAACAACAATAATAATCAAAACATCTCTTTATTAATATGAAATAAGTGATAACAATTACAACATTTATTAAACGTGCATAGGGAACCAACACCAACAATCTCCCACTTGCCCTAGGCCCAATCTCCCATGTATCTAATACCCATGGACCTAACATGACCATCATGTTTAGCTTGTGGAAGTCCCTTTGTTAGCGGGTCTGCGACATTGTCATCAGTAGGTACTCTGCATATATTCACGTCTCCCCTATCAACGATCTCTCGAATGATATGAAAACGTCTAAGTATGTGTTTGGATTTCTGATGTGCTCTTGGTTCCTTTGCTTGAGCAATAGCACCATTATTATCGCAATAAAGGTCTATTGGATTAGCAATACTAGGAACCACTTCTAGTTCAGTGATGAACTTATTAATCCAAACAGCTTCCTTTACAGTATCCGATGCAGCAATATACTCAGCTTCCATTGTAGAATCAGCGTTGTACTTTGCTTGGAACTCTTCCAGCTTACAGCTCCACCATTTAACATAAACATAAAACCCGATTGAGATCGACTGTCGTCTTTGTCGGTTTGGAAGCTTGCATCCGTGTAAGCATTTACAACGAGATCAATTTCCATTCCTCCATAGACCAAAAACGAATCTTTAGTCCTTCTCAAGTACTTAAGAATCTCTTTTACAGCAATCCAGTAATTTTCACCGGGGTCGGATTGATATCTACTTGTCATGCTCAAAGCATAAGATACATCCGGCCTAGTACATATCATGGCATACATAATGGACCCAATTGCCGAAGCATATGGAACATCATTCATTTTCTCACGCTCATCTTTTGTCTTAGGACATTGAGTCTTGCTTAGAGAAACTCCATGTAATACTGGAAAGGTTCCTCTCTTAGAATTTTCCATGCGGAATCTTCTAATGACCTTGTCAATGTATGTACTTTGGCTTAAACCAATTAGCTTCCTTGATCTATCTCTGTAGATCTTAATGCCAAGTATATATGCGGCTTCACCCATATCTTTCATTGCGAAGCACTTTCCTAACCAAGTCTTTACCGACTGAAGTGTACGAATGTCGTTTCCAATGAGTAATATGTCATCCACATATAAAATAAAGAATAGCACTATGCTCCCACTAATCTTCTTGTATACACAAGGTTCATCTTCGTTCTTGATGAATCCAAACTCTTTGACCGATTCATCAAAATGGAGATTCCAACTCCTAGAAGCTTGCTTCAATCCATAGATGGATCTTTGCAATTTGCATACCTTAGAATCTTGTTCAAAACCTTCTGGTTGTGTCATATACACATCCTCTTGTAGCTTTCCATTTAGGAAAGCGGTTTTGACATCCATTTGCCATATTTCATAGTCATGATATGCGGCAATGGCAAGCAAAATTCTCATAGACTTGATCATTGCTACGGGTGAAAAGGTTTCATCATAGTCAATACCATAAACTTGCCTATAACCTTTCGCTACAAGTCTAGCTTTGTAAGTATGCACCTTCCCATCCATGTCAGTCTTCTTCTTGAAGACCCATTTGCATCCTATGGTTTTTACACCTTCGGGCGCATCAATCAAGTTCCAAACTTGATTATCTTGCATGGATTGCAATTCGGATTCCATGGCTCCAAGCCATTTCTTCGAATCAGGAGAAGACATCGCCTTTTGGTAGGTGGTTGGTTCATCATTATCAATGATCTCCACCTCATTACTATCCGTTACGAGAAAACCATATCTCTCGGGCTCGGAACGTAACCTACCAGATCTGCGAGTTACTTGTGTATTTTGAACAGGTTCCACAATTCCTTGTGGTTCTTGTTCTTGTTCCATTAATGGTTCAATGTTATTTTCTAGGTCTCGAATTTCTTCAAGATTTATTTTACTCCCACTGATTTCTTTGGAGAGAAACTCTTTCTCTAAAAAGATACCAGTCCGGGCAACAAACACCTTGTTGTCCTCTCGGTTGTAAAAGTAATATCCTCTAGTTTTCTTAGGATATCCCACAAAAATACATTTATCGGATTTGTGTTCAAGCTTGTCGGAGATAAGTCTTTTGACAAATACTTCGCAACCCCAAATCTTTAAAAAAGACAAAATAGGTTTCTTTCCATTCCATATTTCATATGGAGTCTTTTGAACCGATTTAGTTGGAACACGATTTAGTGTGAAAGCAGCGGTTTTTAGAGCATAACCCCAAAAGGATAAAGGAAGATCAACTTGACTCATCATTGATCGAACCATGTCTAACAAAGTCCGATTCCTCCTCTCAGACACACCATTCCATTGTGGTGTTCCGGGTGGAGTCAATTGTGAAATTATTCCACAATTCTTTAGATGATCATCAAATTCATGACTCAAGTATTCTCCACCTCGATCCGATCGAAGTGCCTTAATACTTTTGTCAAGTTGTTTTTCTACTTCATTTTGAAATATTCTAAATATCTCAAATGCTTCACTTTTATCTTTCATTAGGTAAACATACCCAAATCTACTATAATCATCAGTGAAGGTTATGAAGTATTGAAATCCTCCCCTAGCATTGCTACTTAGTGGTCCGCATACATCGGAATGTATCAACCCCAATAAGTCGCTTGCCCTTTCACCTAGCTTGGTAAAAGGTGTCTTAGTCATTTTTCCACGAAGACACGACTCGCAAGTATCATATGACTCAAGATCACATGAACCCAAAAGGCCGTCCCCATGGAGTTTTGAGATACGCTTCTCATTAATATGACCAAGAAGGCAATGCCACAAATAAGTATGCTTTACATCATTAGGTTTAGATTTCTTATTTATATGATAGACATTTTCATCATTCTTGACATCCAAGATATAAAGGCCATTAAATGAATTTGCAATACCATAAAGCACATCATTTAAAGAAATAGAAAATTTCTTATTCTCAATAAGAAACTTAAAACCTTCATTATCCAAACTAGAAATTGAAATAATATTTCTACTTAAATCCGGTACATAATAGCAATTGTTCAAAACAAGTATTAAACCGGAAGGTAAAGTAACTTCATAAGTCCCTACGGCTAATGCATCAACTCTTGCTCCATTCCCCACGCGTAGGTCTACTTCACCCTCTTTAAGCAGTCTCCTATTCTTTAGTCCCTGCACATTTAAACAAATGTGAGAACCATATCCGGTATCCAATACCCAAGAATCAGTGGTAGAAAAGAGAATATCTATCATATAGATACCTGAAGTCGACGCAGTCCCACTGCTCTTCTTCTTCTTTTGCTCTTCCTTAAAAGCCTTGCAATTACGTTTCCAATGACCAATTTCTTAACAATGGAAACAGATTGCATCATTTTGTGAATCGGGTTTTGCCTCAGAAGCTTTGGCAACCTGTGCCTTGCTTATCTTGGGTTTGACAATTTTCTTACCCTTTCCTTTGGCACTAGCCTTCTTCCCATCATGAACCAAGAGCACAGGAGAACCTTTCTCCATAATCTTTATCTCCGCAGTTTTAAGCATACCATGCAACTCGGAGAGATTCTTATCCATTCCATGCATGTTGTAATCCATCATAAACTGATTATAACGTTTAGGCAATGAATTAAGAATGAGATCTGTGGCTAGCTCCAATGGTTTCATTTTAAGCATGTGAGGACTCACTTGTTGCCCTTCACTCATTTTGCAAGAAGTGAATGCAACAATGGTCTTGTACCTCTCTTGCCTAGCTTGCTCTTGAAACATGGCTCTTAACTCCACGCCTATCTGATAGGCTTCCAAATGTTCCAAACTTTGTTGGAGTTTTGAGCACATAGTAGCAAGCATGAGACAACTTACATCTCTAGAATCATTACGATGTTTCTTGTAACTGTCTGTTTCTGCTCTAGGGGCAGTGGCTTCTGGTTCATCGGGAAGAGGCCAATCAAGAATGTACAACTTATCTTCTTGCCTTATAACTATTCTAAGGCTACGGATCCAATCCATAAAGTTAGTACCATTCTCTTGAAGCTTATCCTTCTCAAGGATCGATCGCAACGAAATTGATTGAGTGTTGGTAGTCATTATCTACAATTATGCAAAATTATTCAAATTTAATAAGTACCAGTTTCATTAAAGAAATTAACAATGTATTTTTTTCAAAAAAAAAAATACTCCCACTAAATTATATAACCTTCTTTATACATTCAATATATAATATAATTTAAATGGGCTAAGATCCAACATTAATTTAACTTTGAGTCCATGGAGGCGGAGCGCTCAAAACTAAATTAATTAGGTAGATAATCATGTCAATCATATCCCATATGACTCTTAGATTCTTTTCTGAGATTCTTTAAGAAATCCAATTTCAAAAAGCATGTTAAATCTCATCTTTGCCTAGGCCCAAAACTGTTTTTGACGCCTAATTAAGTCCAACCATTTTAAACGCATAGGAACCATTCAATTTAATGTACCTCATGGAGGCGAACCCACATTAAATTAATGAACCTCATCTTGCTCATATATGAATAAAATTAATGCACCTCGCGGAGGCGAGCCCACATGAATTTCACCCATGTACTTACAAGTGTTTTAATCATGGCATGGCAGAAAGGACTTAAAACTTTTATGAAGGTTCAATGCATATAGCATACAACACATTTATGAGCACATAATATAAACATGTTATGAATCAAGTTTAGTCACTAAATTAATAATCATTAATTTAAGCATAATATTTATGTGTCATTAGTTTCTCTATAATTATGAGGATTAAACTATTTCAACTTTGGTTATTATCTCCAAATCAAAACAACAAGAAGTGCGGCCGAAACTAAGCCCCATGAGGCAACCACAATTCCGTACTAATTCAAGAAGCCAAGAAAGTAGTCCATGTGGCCGAAACTAAGCAATAGATGGTCTCGATGAATGTAGGCCAATTGCATCCACAATTCCACATGGATCTCTAATCTTTGAATCAAGAACTTTGTTTCTCAATTTTAGCAATTATGAACTCTTCATAATTCTAACTTCATTTTATCTTTGAAGCTTTGAATGCGATCAAGTTTGGGAAACACAATCTCGATGACGTAGGTTAGCCATCCAAACTCTGATCCAATCTCAGAATCACAAGATCAAAACAAATAGGAAATTCAAACCGCAAGATCCGCACCCAAACCAACTACCCAAAACTCGCTCCAGACCAGCAGGTCCGGCCGGGTCTTGTCACTGGTCCGGTCGGACCCCTTCGAAAAATTCAGATTCTGAATCTGACCAAAATCAAAAGCCAGAACCCCGACCCAGACCAGATGGTCCGGCCGGGTCCTTCCTTTGATCCGGTCAGACCTTCGCCAGAAAACCAAAATTTTTAAAGTTCAAAAATTTGTTTCAAAATTGTTTTTCCCCGATTATCAAAACTTTGATCCAATCAGAGATTGATAACCCAAACAATTTTAAATCCAACATAATTTTTATTGCGATTGAATTGTGCGATTAAAGTTTATAAAACAATAAACCACATAAAATCATATAACACATAGACATCATAATCCAATATTCATATCATTCTAGGCACATAAACAAGCAATTTATATACACATAACATGATCTAGTATTGAATTAATCAATATGAACGGGGCTCTGATACCACTGTTGGGTTTCGGAGTAACATGCGCAGCGGAAAATAGCATTTAAAATTTTAATAGAAACCCAAAGCCATAGATCCGTTCATATGATTATATCAAATACATACAAATGAATACTAGAATACTAACCCTTGATAACTTTGATTTCTAGCCTTTGATCTTGGTGGAGATTTAGAAACTTGATCACGAACACAAAGCTTGAACATGAACTTGAGAGATGATGAGTTTCACCCTCTAGCGGTATCCACACCACGAACGAATATCAATGAGCTTCTTGATCTTGGTTGCTAGACCAAAATTGTGAAACACGTTTTCACAATTATATGAACTATATGGAATATAATTTGTGTATAATTTTGTTCTTCAATCAATGATCTCTTTAGAACAAAATAATTCTCTCAAAAACTCTTTTGGAGGCTTGCAAAAACACATAGACTGATTAGGGACGAATTAGGGCTGTTTATATACAAGTTAGACCTATTCCAAATAGGTAACTTATGTCTAAACCTGCAAGAAAACGGATTAAGGAAGTTTCCTCCCGAAACCGACTGGTCCGGCCGGGTATGGCAAGTGGTCCGACCGGACCATGCCAGGTCCGCCCGGGTCCTTGCACTGGTCCGCCCGGACCTCCTCTGTTTCCAGTTTTCTTCTTCTAATTCTTTAAATCCCC